>CM023488.1:34113966-34859124 GCA_013339685.2 Hyalomma asiaticum | reverse complement strand
CGAGTAAACACGATATCGCTGTATATCGGCCAGTTTCGTTCGATTTGAACGGGGTCGCATTTTTCTCGAAAATGGTAAGTCTATAGCCTTGGGAAATTAATGAAAATCGAGTAAAACACGATATCGCTGTATATCGGCCAGTTTCGTTCGATTTGAACGGGGTCGCATTTTCTCGAAAATGGTAAGTCTATAGCCTTGGGAAATTAATGAAAATCGAGTAAAACACGATATCGCTGTATATCGGCCAGTTTCGTTCGATTTGAACGGGGTCGCATTTTTCTCGAAAATGGTAAGTCTATAGCCTTGGGAAATTAATGAAAATCGAGTAAAACACGATATCGCTGTATATCGGCCAGTTTCGTTCGATTTGAACGGGGTCGCATTTTTCTCGAAAATGGTAAGTCTATAGCCTTGGGAAATTAATGAAAATCGAGTAAAACACGATATCGCTGTATATCGGCCAGTTTCGTTCGATTTGAACGGGGTCGCATTTTTCTCGAAAATGGTAAGTCTATAGCCTTGGGAAATTAATGAAAATCGAGTAAAACACGATATCGCTCTATATCGGCCAGTTTCGTTCGATTTGAACGGGGTCGCATTTTTCTCGAAAATGGTAAGTCTATAGCCTTGGGAAATTAATGAAAATCGAGTAAAACACGATATCGCTCTATATCGGCCAGTTTCGTTCGATTTGAACGGGGTCGCATTTTTCTCGAAAATGGTAAGTCTATAGCCTTGGGAAATTAATGAAAATCGAGTAAAACACGATATCGCTCTATATCGGCCAGTTTCGTTCGATTTGAACGGGGTCGCATTTTTCTCGAAAATGGCAAGTCTATAGCCTTGGGAAATTAATGAAAATCGAGTAAAACACGATATCGCTCTATATCGGCCAGTTTCGTTCGATTTGAACGGGGTCGCATTTTTCTCGAAAATGGCAAGTCTATAGCCTTGGGAAATTAATGAAAATCGAGTAAAACACGATATCGCTCTATATCGGCCAGTTTCGTTCGATTTGAACGGGGTCGCATTTTTCTCGAAAATGGTAAGTCTATAGCCTTGGGAAATTAATGAAAATCGAGTAAAACACGATATCGCTGTATATCGGCCAGTTTCGTTCGATTTGAACGGGGTCGCATTTTTCTCGAAAATGGTAAGTCTATAGCCTTGGGAAATTAATGAAAATCGAGTAAAACACGATATCGCTGCTATATCGGCCAGTTTCGTTCGATTTGAACGGGGTCGCATTTTTCTCGAAAATGGTAAGTCTATAGCCTTGGGAAATTAATGAAAATCGAGTAAAACACGATATCGCTGTATATCGGCCAGTTTCGTTCGATTTGAACGGGGTCGCATTTTTCTCGAAAATGGTAAGTCTATAGCCTTGGGAAATTAATGAAAATCGAGTAAAACACGATATCGCTGTATATCGGCCAGTTTCGTTCGATTTGAACGGGGTCGCATTTTTCTCGAAAATGGTAAGTCTATAGCCTTGGGAAATTAATGAAAATCGAGTAAAACACGATATCGCTGTATATCGGCCAGTTTCGTTCGATTTGAACGGGGTCGCATTTTTCTCGAAAATGGTAAGTCTATAGCCTTGGGAAATTAATGAAAATCGAGTAAAACACGATATCGCTGTATATCGGCCAGTTTCGTTCGATTTGAACGGGGTCGCATTTTTCTCGAAAATGGTAAGTCTATAGCCTTGGGAAATTAATGAAAATCGAGTAAAACACGATATCGCTCTATATCGGCCAGTTTCGTTCGATTTGAACGGGGTCGCATTTTTCTCGAAAATGGTAAGTCTATAGCCTTGGGAAATTAATGAAAATCGAGTAAAACACGATATCGCTGTATATCGGCCAGTTTCGTTCGATTTGAACGGGGTCGCATTTTTCTCGAAAATGGCAAGTCTATAGCCTTGGGAAATTAATGAAAATCGAGTAAAACACGATATCGCTGTATATCGGCCAGTTTCGTTCGATTTGAACGGGGTCGCATTTTTCTCGAAAATGGTAAGTCTATAGCCTTGGGAAATTAATGAAAATCGAGTAAAACACGATATCGCTCTATATCGGCCAGTTTCGTTCGATTTGAACGGGTCGCATTTTTCTCGAAAATGGCAAGTCTATAGCCTTGGGAAATTAATGAAAATCGAGTAAAACACGATATCGCTCTATATCGGCCAGTTTCGTTCGATTTGAACGGGGTCGCATTTTTCTCGAAAATGGTAAGTCTATAGCCTTGGGAAATTAATGAAAATCGAGTAAAACACGATATCGCTCTATATCGGCCAGTTTCGTTCGATTTGAACGGGGTCGCATTTTTCTCGAAAATGGCAAGTCTATAGCCTTGGGAAATTAATGAAAATCGAGTAAAACACGATATCGCTCTATATCGGCCAGTTTCGTTCGATTTGAACGGGGTCGCATTTTTCTCGAAAATGGTAAGTCTATAGCCTTGGGAAATTAATGAAAATCGAGTAAAACACGATATCGCTCTATATCGGCCAGTTTCGTTCGATTTGAACGGGGTCGCATTTTTCTCGAAAATGGTAAGTCTATAGCCTTGGGAAATTAATGAAAATCGAGTAAAACACGATATCCTCCTATATCGGCCAGTTTCGTTCGATTTGAACGGGGTCGCATTTTTCTCGAAAATGGTAAGTCTATAGCCTTGGGAAATTAATGAAAATCGAGTAAAACACGATATCGCTGTATATCGGCCAGTTTCGTTCGATTTGAACGGGGTCGCATTTTTCTCGAAAATGGTAAGTCTATAGCCTTGGGAAATTAATGAAAATCGAGTAAAACACGATATCGCTGTATATCGGCCAGTTTCGTTCGATTTGAACGGGGTCGCATTTTTCTCGAAAATGGTAAGTCTATAGCCTTGGGAAATTAATGAAAATCGAGTAAAACACGATATCGCTGTATATCGGCCAGTTTCGTTCGATTTGAACGGGGTCGCATTTTTCTCGAAAATGGTAAGTCTATAGCCTTGGGAAATTAATGAAAATCGAGTAAAACACGATATCGCTGTATATCGGCCAGTTTCGTTCGATTTGAACGGGGTCGCATTTTTCTCGAAAATGGTAAGTCTATAGCCTTGGGAAATTAATGAAAATCGAGTAAAACACGATATCGCTGTATATCGGCCAGTTTCGTTCGATTTGAACGGGGTCGCATTTTTCTCGAAAATGGTAAGTCTATAGCCTTGGGAAATTAATGAAAATCGAGTAAAACACGATATCGCTGTATATCGGCCAGTTTCGTTCGATTTGAACGGGGTCGCATTTTTCTCGAAAATGGTAAGTCTATAGCCTTGGGAAATTAATGAAAATCGAGTAAAACACGATATCGCTCTATATCGGCCAGTTTCGTTCGATTTGAACGGGGTCGCATTTTTCTCGAAAATGGTAAGTCTATAGCCTTGGGAAATTAATGAAAATCGAGTAAAACACGATATCGCTGTATATCGGCCAGTTTCGTTCGATTTGAACGGGGTCGCATTTTTCTCGAAAATGGTAAGTCTATAGCCTTGGGAAATTAATGAAAATCGAGTAAAACACGATATCGCTGTATATCGGCCAGTTTCGTTCGATTTGAACGGGGTCGCATTTTTCTCGAAAATGGTAAGTCTATAGCCTTGGGAAATTAATGAAAATCGAGTAAAACACGATATCGCTCTATATCGGCCAGTTTCGTTCGATTTGAACGGGGTCGCATTTTTCTCGAAAATGGTAAGTCTATAGCCTTGGGAAATTAATGAAAATCGAGTAAAACACGATATCGCTGTATATCGGCCAGTTTCGTTCGATTTGAACGGGGTCGCATTTTTCTCGAAAATGGCAAGTCTATAGCCTTGGGAAATTAATGAAAATCGAGTAAAACACGATATCGCTCTATATCGGCCAGTTTCGTTCGATTTGAACGGGGTCGCATTTTTCTCGAAAATGGTAAGTCTATAGCCTTGGGAAATTAATGAAAATCGAGTAA
This sequence comes from Hyalomma asiaticum, assembly GCA_013339685.2. NCBI lineage: Eukaryota > Metazoa > Arthropoda > Arachnida > Ixodida > Ixodidae > Hyalomma > Hyalomma asiaticum. The sequence continues at coordinate 34,855,123 of CM023488.1, read as the reverse complement.
AACACGATATCGCTCTATATCGGCCAGTTTCGTTCGATTTGAACGGGGTCGCATTTTTCTCGAAAATGGTAAGTCTATAGCCTTGGGAAATTAATGAAAATCGAGTAAAACACGATATCGCTGTATATCGGCCAGTTTCGTTCGATTTGAACGGGGTCGCATTTTTCTCGAAAATGGTAAGTCTATAGCCTTGGGAAATTAATGAAAATCGAGTAAAACACGATATCGCTGTATATCGGCCAGTTTCGTTCGATTTGAACGGGGTCGCATTTTTCTCGAAAATGGTAAGTCTATAGCCTTGGGAAATTAATGAAAATCGAGTAAAACACGATATCGCTGTATATCGGCCAGTTTCGTTCGATTTGAACGGGGTCGCATTTTTCTCGAAAATGGTAAGTCTATAGCCTTGGGAAATTAATGAAAATCGAGTAAAACACGATATCGCTGTATATCGGCCAGTTTCGTTCGATTTGAACGGGGTCGCATTTTTCTCGAAAATGGTAAGTCTATAGCCTTGGGAAATTAATGAAAATCGAGTAAAACACGATATCGCTCGTATATCGGCCAGTTTCGTTCGATTTGAACGGGGTCGCATTTTTCTCGAAAATGGTAAGTCTATAGCCTTGGGAAATTAATGAAAATCGAGTAAAACACGATATCGCTCTATATCGGCCAGTTTCGTTCGATTTGAACGGGGTCGCATTTTTCTCGAAAATGGTAAGTCTATAGCCTTGGGAAATTAATGAAAATCGAGTAAAACACGATATCGCTGTATATCGGCCAGTTTCGTTCGATTTGAACGGGGTCGCATTTTTCTCGAAAATGGTAAGTCTATAGCCTTGGGAAATTAATGAAAATCGAGTAAAACACGATATCGCTGTATATCGGCCAGTTTCGTTCGATTTGAACGGGGTCGCATTTTTCTCGAAAATGGTAAGTCTATAGCCTTGGGAAATTAATGAAAATCGAGTAAAACACGATATCGCTGTATATCGGCCAGTTTCGTTCGATTTGAACGGGGTCGCATTTTTCTCGAAAATGGTAAGTCTATAGCCTTGGGAAATTAATGAAAATCGAGTAAAACACGATATCGCTGTATATCGGCCAGTTTCGTTCGATTTGAACGGGGTCGCATTTTTCTCGAAAATGGTAAGTCTATAGCCTTGGGAAATTAATGAAAATCGAGTAAAACACGATATCGCTGTATATCGGCCAGTTTCGTTCGATTTGAACGGGGTCGCATTTTTCTCGAAAATGGTAAGTCTATAGCCTTGGGAAATTAATGAAAATCGAGTAAAACACGATATCGCTGTATATCGGCCAGTTTCGTTCGATTTGAACGGGGTCGCATTTTTCTCGAAAATGGTAAGTCTATAGCCTTGGGAAATTAATGAAAATCGAGTAAAACACGATATCGCTGTATATCGGCCAGTTTCGTTCGATTTGAACGGGGTCGCATTTTTCTCGAAAATGGTAAGTCTATAGCCTTGGGAAATTAATGAAAATCGAGTAAAACACGATATCGCTGTATATCGGCCAGTTTCGTTCGATTTGAACGGGGTCGCATTTTTCTCGAAAATGGTAAGTCTATAGCCTTGGGAAATTAATGAAAATCGAGTAAAACACGATATCGCTCGTATATCGGCCAGTTTCGTTCGATTTGAACGGGGTCGCATTTTTCTCGAAAATGGTAAGTCTATAGCCTTGGGAAATTAATGAAAATCGAGTAAAACACGATATCGCTGCTATATCGGCCAGTTTCGTTCGATTTGAACGGGGTCGCATTTTTCTCGAAAATGGTAAGTCTATAGCCTTGGGAAATTAATGAAAATCGAGTAAAACACGATATCGCTGTATATCGGCCAGTTTCGTTCGATTTGAACGGGGTCGCATTTTTCTCGAAAATGGTAAGTCTATAGCCTTGGGAAATTAATGAAAATCGAGTAAAACACGATATCGCTGCTATATCGGCCAGTTTCGTTCGATTTGAACGGGGTCGCATTTTTCTCGAAAATGGTAAGTCTATAGCCTTGGGAAATTAATGAAAATCGAGTAAAACACGATATCGCTCTATATCGGCCAGTTTCGTTCGATTTGAACGGGGTCGCATTTTTCTCGAAAATGGCAAGTCTATAGCCTTGGGAAATTAATGAAAATCGAGTAAAACACGATATCGCTGTATATCGGCCAGTTTCGTTCGATTTGAACGGGGTCGCATTTTTCTCGAAAATGGTAAGTCTATAGCCTTGGGAAATTAATGAAAATCGAGTAAAACACGATATCGCTGCTATATCGGCCAGTTTCGTTCGATTTGAACGGGGTCGCATTTTTCTCGAAAATGGTAAGTCTATAGCCTTGGGAAATTAATGAAAATCGAGTAAAACACGATATCGCTGTATATCGGCCAGTTTCGTTCGATTTGAACGGGGTCGCATTTTTCTCGAAAATGGTAAGTCTATAGCCTTGGGAAATTAATGAAAATCGAGTAAAACACGATATCGCTGTATATCGGCCAGTTTCGTTCGATTTGAACGGGGTCGCATTTTTCTCGAAAATGGCAAGTCTATAGCCTTGGGAAATTAATGAAAATCGAGTAAAACACGATATCGCTGTATATCGGCCAGTTTCGTTCGATTTGAACGGGGTCGCATTTTTCTCGAAAATGGTAAGTCTATAGCCTTGGGAAATTAATGAAAATCGAGTAAAACACGATATCGCTGTATATCGGCCAGTTTCGTTCGATTTGAACGGGTCGCATTTTTCTCGAAAATGGCAAGTCTATAGCCTTGGGAAATTAATGAAAATCGAGTAAAACACGATATCGCTGTATATCGGCCAGTTTCGTTCGATTTGAACGGGGTCGCATTTTTCTCGAAAATGGTAAGTCTATAGCCTTGGGAAATTAATGAAAATCGAGTAAAACACGATATCGCTGTATATCGGCCAGTTTCGTTCGATTTGAACGGGGTCGCATTTTTCTCGAAAATGGTAAGTCTATAGCCTTGGGAAATTAATGAAAATCGAGTAAAACACGATATCGCTGTATATCGGCCAGTTTCGTTCGATTTGAACGGGGTCGCATTTTTCTCGAAAATGGTAAGTCTATAGCCTTGGGAAATTAATGAAAATCGAGTAAAACACGATATCGCTGTATATCGGCCAGTTTCGTTCGATTTGAACGGGGTCGCATTTTTCTCGAAAATGGTAAGTCTATAGCCTTGGGAAATTAATGAAAATCGAGTAAAACACGATATCGCTCTATATCGGCCAGTTTCGTTCGATTTGAACGGGGTCGCATTTTTCTCGAAAATGGTAAGTCTATAGCCTTGGGAAATTAATGAAAATCGAGTAAAACACGATATCGCTCGTATATCGGCCAGTTTCGTTCGATTTGAACGGGGTCGCATTTTTCTCGAAAATGGTAAGTCTATAGCCTTGGGAAATTAATGAAAATCGAGTAAAACACGATATCGCTCTATATCGGCCAGTTTCGTTCGATTTGAACGGGGTCGCATTTTTCTCGAAAATGGTAAGTCTATAGCCTTGGGAAATTAATGAAAATCGAGTAAAACACGATATCGCTCTATATCGGCCAGTTTCGTTCGATTTGAACGGGGTCGCATTTTTCTCGAAAATGGTAAGTCTATAGCCTTGGGAAATTAATGAAAATCGAGTAAAACACGATATCGCTCTATATCGGCCAGTTTCGTTCGATTTGAACGGGGTCGCATTTTTCTCGAATATGTCAAGTCTCTCGCCTTGAGAAATTAATTAAAATCGAGTAAAATACGATATTGTATTTCAGCTAGTTTCGTTCAGTTTGAACGGGGGCACATTTCTCTCAAGCAGCGTTGACGTCGCAGACAGCTCATTTGAAATGTATTGACGAATGCTTCGGTGTGTGCAAGTGCAATATTTCGATGGTACGCTAGAATGCAGACTTCATGACTACCTAGCACTGTCTTAATATACAAACGTTAGAGGGATAGTAGTTTCAATATCCCTATGCTCATTTTGTCTGCAGTTGTGTACCTCAGTTACCCTTACAGTCCTTTATCTTGTGTCTCTACCATAACTGGAGACTTTAAAAGTTTACCAGCACGTCTATGCTAAGAAATTAACAACGGGAACTAAGTACCTACCATCGTGCTTCACGCTTACTGTATCCAGTCCAGGTGAGCAGAGAAGGCAAAGTCAGTAGCCGAGCAGAGTAGCCAAGTTCAGTAGAAGAACGCAGCACAGGCAGTGTTCGGATTGTTTTTATTTACATCCGAAGCAATTACGACTATAAAATCCTATATGCTCCAGTTTGTGACATACTGAAGTCGCAGGATTTAACCACGGTGTTCTTGAGCCAACTTGGCCGAACAGCAAGTGCAAGGACCTTCAAAGCAGATGCGGAATCCAATCCATTCGTTTAAATGCGCTAACTCAGGTACAGTGGATAAATTACGTTCACGGTGACTTTTACTGGATGTAAAAATAGACAATCTGCCATCATTCGAAGGCTTTTTGGTGAGTGTGAACGCATTTTTTCCCTCATTTATTCATAGTGCACTTTTGTAGTTATATGACCTTTGGATTGGCGATGAGCGACATACAATCCGAGAGTATAACATTGGGAAGTCAGTTAAACGAATGCGCGAATGAAAGGAGTCTTGAACTAAGCCCCGGGTTCAAAGTCGCACAAGCCAAGGTTGAGAGGTCTGTTCGCTCAGCGACACATTAACGGACATTTCATACCTGAGCTAGGAACCAAACAGGCACGCGCAGCAAGCACTTGCACGTGAGGAAAAATTAAATCCGTTCGTGAGGACAAGAAATCGCTCGTAGGTATGTACCCACAAGTCAGCCGAACAGAGAGCTCTAACCCGTACCATATCGCAGCTAAAAAAAAAGCGTAACACTTTCCTCTGTCACCCCACTGGAACTACCCACTAAAAAGTGTCAGAGCTTCACTAACGTAATCATCACTGTTGAACGCTGAAGCATCACTGGGTTTTGCGGACACCATGAGGAAGCATGTATGAGAAGCGAGAACACTTCCAAGACCAATGTTCATGACACAAGAGAGATTTTAGAAGGAATACGTAGAATGTATGACGTCATCTCTCCTAAATAAATCCATACGGAAAACCACCCGATTTGACAACTTCCGAGATCAGAAACTTACGAAGAAACCCGTTGAACGGATGAACCAAGCACTGCGACATATACCACAGAGAAAACGGCGAACAATGTTTTACGAACAGAACAACGATTTTTCAGACATTCAGCGACTGAAATATAACCACGCGGCTAACCCTGGCGAAGAAATGAAAAGAAGGATGTACCAACCCACGAAGAAGTTGGAACAAATGTCTGCAATTATCAGTTCGACACGACCCCTCGGGAACTAAGGCAAACAACTCTCTGCCAACGGACGACGACAAATTTTCAGCCAATGAGCTGAATGGGCGAAATTAACTTGATAGTCAACCACCGTGAAGACAGGCAAACAAGTTTCTACCAACACAAAGAATTCGAGAAGAGATTTCAATAACGGAAATGACCACACAGTATCAACCTTCGGGGTTAAGTCACACGGGTTTTTACGATCACAGCACGAGGACAATTAATGAACAAAGTTCACTGATCCAAAACAACCTAACACGGAAGCGATGGCTTCGGAAAATACTGATTAATGTATGAAAGAGACTGTGTAACGCTTCTGCCAGAGCCCAACAAACGCTACGAACTGCTCCATAGCAGATGTTCTTGAATGATAGCTAATGATCCCTTCGACACGTTACAACCCACCATGGATGGCAAAATAAAAAAAGGAAACCTCATGAAGATTTTTGTGACAATGCACCGTATCAACGCTTCATGGGCACTACGACGGTTTCAGAACGGTCCTTACAAGCCTGCATATGACGGAGCGCATTAAACCACACTGATACATGTTCCATCTGCCCACACTCTGACAAGACAGGCACAGATAAGCCGTGAACGTACCATTCGAGCGAATGAATTAGCCCACAAACAGGCACCACCGATTTGGTACTATAAAAGCGGACAACGTAAATGTCGTAAGCATCATCACCACTCATTTACAAATCGGCTCATCTGACGCGTAGAACTGGATACATAATGCTTTTTCAACTACGGTTTCATATTTTAACTGCGCCATTTATTATCTGGCCAGTACCCGTACAGCACTTTCAACGTAAAGCACCTTGCTACACTGAAATACGAAGCGTCCGCTCGTGCACGTGTTACACAACAGCCCAGCATAACGTCCAGTGAACGGTCGAGGAGTGGTGGCGGCAGTCTTTCTGACGAACACTCACAAACGGGACACCACAAAAGCTTTGTAACGGGCGAAGACACTTGGCTGCTCCAAAGTCTCCAATAGAACTACCGGGCTGAACGTCGCTGCTCTCGAGGAAATGCCAACAGGGTCACCGACGTTAGTGATGGGGGTTGAACCAATGTTCCGTCGCGCCACATGCGGAAACACGCTGGAACCCTGAAACGACACATGACACAGGTGTTAGCTATTCAAGCAATTCGAAGACACAGCGTGCTTCTGTGTAGACCATTCCTTTGTACGCGGTACTTACCAGAGCTAGTGCAGGCATGGGTGGGTCGTCGCCTTCAGCCAGCAGGTCCTGGATAGCGGGGCCAATAGCGGGAGATCGGCATTGCCCCCTGCAACTCGTTGGCTCTCGACTTCATCGCATGGGCGCAGGCAGGATAGGCGATGTGCAGGGACGTGGTTGTTATCGTACCCGTGGACCCAAGATGGCGTGGACCGAGACGCCGGGAACCTGAAACAAGACGCTCACGAAGGTCACAGGCTTCCGGGAATGCAAGAACAAGCAGGGTTCCACAAACAGAGCATTTACACGAGAGAGATGAAACAATCTGTATGGTTGAAGATACACCACAGTTATGTAAATTGATGTAGATTTCGCCATCTGGTCAGCTGTCCTAAAAAAATCAACTTATGCGACACCACGCTATGCATTGTAATATCGGAAAGATTTTGCGAAGCCTCATGGAATTGCAGGGACGCCCACTTTACGGCCAGTCGAAGTCCAATGGCAAATAAATGACTGAAAGACCAATATGCACCGAGACCCCACATTTTGCCAAATGCGAGACACACTCTGTGCTAAACATATTCTTTACGCAAAAAGAACGTATGGTCGTAAAACGCCTGCCTGTTTCCAAACGAACGTAACGGCGAACCAGAAACACTGCAGCGGCTAGTGTCACTATATGAAACGAGGAATAACAAAAATTTTAAGCAGCTCTTTTTCAATATTAGGGCAGGTTATATGAAAAAAGGTGTGCGACGTCACGATTTGGGGCTCCCCTCTCCCCAAGAAATTAGAAATCGCGCACAATTTCAGATACCCGTCGAACTTTGAGGCCGCACCTTGATTGGACATTCCATAATATAGATATAGAACAACCAAAAAGGCACGCAAAATAAACACAGATGCAGTATAGCACTGCTTTAAGTCTTAAAGGTAGGCAAACTATATGTACTAACCGCCGTATTCAATAACCAAACTTAACATATGAGGTTACTTTTGTAAAGACCACATAAGTTACTGTTGTAGGAAGGGTAATCGAGCCTTTCAAAAAACACAGTGACAGGATTTTAAGACGGACTTAAACAAGACAACATGAGTGAGTAAGAGTGAATTATGTGCGGACATGGTTTGTACAAAATCTTGTACTGTTCTGGGAATGAGAATGTATCTAACGCGCAGGCCGCGTTTATAATAGCGCGGCCTAGCTGAGTAACGAACCAGAGATACCCCCGACCCCCCGGCCCCCACAAAAAAAAATGAAATTCTTGATAAATCCTAACAAAGCCATTAGGTCAAATGGCCAATTTTCAAAAGTTAAATCTAATGAAAGAAACAACCTGGCAGCGCGTTCCGATGTTTCCACAAACGCTCATCATTTGCCATTGAAAGCGTAGACGTTGGGGAACGTAGATGTTTAGAACATTTGTACATAAACAGAGCGGCGCACCTTTGCATTTCTCATATTACATCTACATCGGCTGCCATGTGCGAGTCGCACGGAGAGTCTCGTGTGTACATCGTGGAAGCAGATAACAAAATGAAAGCTTTTCTCACCTTTCACAATGACAGCAGCGGTGTTCCAGTTGGCCGGATAGCACCACCAGCACGAGAGCGGGAATGTGAGAACCCGCTCGGCCGCGGGATGACACGGGATGAGTGGTGTTCAAGGTCATGTCAAGAAGGCAGGAGCTAGATACGATGTGCAGGAGCCACCTCGTACTTGTGGGTCTCAAACACGTATGGAAGACAAGGATCGGGGACTGAAACGATACGATGCATAATCTGTAAATGCACGTGACAAGACAGGCAAATCAAGATTTGTCTGACATTTATATATCACCCTCAACACCCCCAGGTGGATCCCTCCCCCCAGAAAAAGTTTTCCAACGAACCAATCATATTGTTGAACCCCTGCGTTCTAGTAACACCATAGATACCCCCCCCCCCACCCCTCTGGAATAGCCCCTGTGTGTGATACCTACCAAAAGTAGCGCATGAGTTCCTGCAGCGTCTTGGCTGCAAGGAGGACGTCACAAACACGGGAGTGCGAAGAAGGCAACACTCGACCACGGGACGAGTGGTGCTCAAGGTCACATCGGGAAGGCAGGCGCTGGATTCGATGGGCAGGAGTCACTCCGCTGTCCTTGTCGTGGGTCTTAACTGAAGGCAAATGTCGGGGCACTGCAACGACACGAACGTTCATTAAATGCACGCGACAACAAACATAGCCAGAGACGCGAGTGCAAATCTTTACCCAGTGTAGCGCGAGATGCGTAGTCAAGACGTTGCTGTCGACTGGAGAAGCATCGGGCATTGAATGAGGACGAACTGCGAACACCGCCCCTGGAAGGATCAGCCCCGCACGGCCCGTGGACTCGGGATGGGACTCGTCGATGCGTAGCTCGTCCAGGAACGGGACATCAGCAGGCTTTTGGCGGATCTGAAGGAATGCACGGGTCATTCGTTAAACAGTGACAAGAGAAAAAAGAACTGACCTCGCAACGGCCGTACTTGACTGTGTACTGCTCTCCGTCCATGGGCTCGTGGAACAACCCGCGACACGCAGAGTGTACCTGCAAGCAAAGCTCAAAACTGAGCAGCAGTCATAGCACCGCCAATAATAAGAGCGCTAACAAACACAGCAAACGCTTGCCAATTGCAATGAATTGCAATTAAGTTGCATTTTCGAAATAATTCCACGTGTCTCTGCAAGATTCATTTCGGTCTAGTGACCATGACTCGGCTGCTGATCAGAAGGTCGTGTGTACTGTGCGATGAAAGTGCACGTTAAGGAACACTAGGAGGTGGAAATTTGTGGAACTCTCCACTACGGCGTCTCTCATAACCATATCGCTGTTTTGGGATGTAACACTCAGGAATCAATGAACCCCTTCGGAAAGCATGGAAAACTTACGACCAATATACAGAACCAACTGAAGTTCCGTACGCAAACGTTTGGAATTATCAGAACGAAACATTGCAGCACGGGAGGAGGACGTAAACAATCTTCATTGTTTAGGAGGTGCAAACTAACCTTTATTGTGATGCCCAGAACGCCTGCACACGGTGGATTTCCTGTGATACACGAAGCGAAGAGTGTCACAACAAAAAATTACAGCATATCCACGGAGTGAATGATCACGAGTGGGCGAAGGTCGGGAGGTTCATCGCAGATCGTGCCGAGTTCCGGATTAATTGAGTTAACGCGCACGCTACGAATCCTCATGGTTCAACTATACGCACAAGTGAAATCTCCCACCGGCACTTCGTTGGAAGTCAAGACCAGTGCCTAAATATATATATATATATATATATATATATATATATATATATATATATATATATATATGGGTGGCCGGTCAACGGTTCTTCAACGCGAGCATTCGGTATTTCTCAATCAAGAAACTGGCTAGGAGACGCTACCTGCGCCAACGTTGCCTCTCGCGGGTGAGGGCGAGTTCTACTTCTTTGCGAGCTGGTAGAGCGTTCATCTAAGAAAGAGCGTCTCCATAGTCAACGCGCCCCTTTCGCTCTCTCTCTCTCTATCACAAGACAGCACGCGCCGAGGGCAGGAGGCATGCGCTGAGGGCCTGGCGTCTTTCGTTGGTTTATTTCATCAATCAACGGCGTTTTGAACAAAATTCTTATTGTCTAATCACGCACAGGAGAAATCTCACCAGGCACTACCTTGGAGGTAAACAATGGCTGCTAATGGGAATGAGAGAGACAAGAAGTCGGCTTTTAGCTAACACTTACACTTCTACTAACGTTTCCTACTGGAACATGCCAATGGCTGCTAATGGGGAATGAGAGACAGAAGAATTCGGCTTTTAGTTAACGCGCACGCTGCGAATTTTTTATTGTTAAACAACGCACAGGAGAATTCTCCCACCGGCACCACCTTGGAGGTGAAGATCTGGTACTAGCGTTAAGACTGGTTACACACTACTACGACGAGGGACGAAGGGGTGCCGCTATAAGGAGCTTCGCCCCTAAAATATGATTTGGGAGTAGGTTTGTCCTGTTGTGTTCTAACTTGGTGGCTGCGGAGACTTTGTGGCGTATATCAGCTCGGCTACTCCACCTCTTCATTTTAACGCGATAGCGTTAGAGAGCACGTTTCGCAGAAATACCGCCGTCGGTGTCGGTGTCTCTTCGTGAGCGAAAAATCGAAAATGGTGCAAATAAAGTAAACAACACAAATTTTAGGTCATATTGAGGATCGAACCCGGGCCGTTTGCGTGGCATGCAGGTGTCCTACCACAAAGCTACGATGTTACTTTGAACTTTCTCGGAAAAAAACACCACATAAATGTCAGGTAGTGGAAGGAGTCTCTTTAACGCATATTGTTCGGCAGGTGTCACGCCGAAAATGAGCCCATTCGGCGATTTGTAGGAGGAATAAACATTATTGAGCATATCAAGCAAACAGATGGCACACAGATGCCACAGATGGCAGCAATGTGCTGCCACCTGTGAGATATTGTGAAATACATGTCTCGACTACCATGGCCTCCGAGACGGTGGGCGCGCCCGCTATCTCGGAGGCCATGCGACTACAGCAGAGCCTATATGGTTCCGCCATTCTAGGACCGGAGAGATATTGCCACAAGGCGTCTTTTCATCTAAAGCGACAGACGCGCGCTCTTATCATTTCTATCTTCGGCTTGTGTCTATGCATGCGTAACACTAGGCGTCTGGTATGAACGCCTGTCAATGATGCTGTGGCGTTCGACTTTCATCCTTAGTGTCGACGCGCTCTTCAGGAGCGTCCAGCTCGAACTCTGCGGGGTATAAAACGGCGTGCGTCGCCGAGCCGTGGTGCTCCTTCTCTTGTGACCCGCCGAAAGACAGCTGCGCCTGTCGTCGCTACCACCGGCGAATTACGACAAGGTCTCCAATAAAGTGGCTGCCCCAAGACGCTCTCTACGTCTTTCTCTTCTAGTCACAATACAAATCGACCAGCTGCCAGATAGTTAACGCAAGAAGGACGACAGAATGTGAACATTTACGAATGAACGTGTCACGCCTACGCGCAGTTCATAATACAGGAACATGTGACTACATCACTGTACAATATTTTCATGAAGTTGATATAAAAGTGCTATTAAATAGATCGAAAACCTCTACCATTACTATAGATATGTCGCGTGCGGGCGTTTGTGTGTCTGTCTGTGCGCAATTGTGTGTGTGTGTGTAACAACAGACATTAATAAGTATGCACTGAGGGGTTGAAGTGCACACTAGGGGCCGGATTTCGCTATCGCGTTCAACTCTTAAAGGCGAAGCTTAAGGGTCGCCCAATTTTTGCTTTTCTTTTAGGGGCGAAACTACTTAAGGTTTGGGTCTGCCCGTCCGTTGTTCCTAGTAGCGCGTCACCTTCAAAGAAATGAATGATGCTACGTGTGGGAGGCGCGCCCTTGGCGCGTTCCTCCAGGCTCGCGAGCTCTCTCACTCTTCCATCTGTTATCTTGTGAGAGAGAGAGACAGAGAGGGCGAAAGGCGCGCGTTGACTATAAAAACGCTCTTTCTTCGATGATGATTGTGATTGTGATTTGGTTGAGAAAAGGACGCTAATTTCTGCAGCCCATGTAGGGAGCACGGCTAAGCGTCCGTGGGGGGGTGGGGGAAAGGGAATGAAAGATGAACGCGCTACCAGCTCGCAAAGAAGGAGAACGCGCCCTCAACCGCGAGAGACAAGCTTGGCGCAGGCAGCGTCTTCTAGCGAGGTTCTTGATTGAAAAATACAGACTCCTCGCGCTGGAGAACCGTTCCCCGGCCACCCACTGGATCTTGACTTGCAATGAAGTGCCGGTGGGAGATTTCACTTGTGCGTAGTTGAACCATAAGGATTCGTAGCGCGCGCGTTAACTAAATTAATCAGGAACTCGGCACGATCTACGATGAACCTCCGGAGCTTTGCCCACTCATCATCATTCACTCCGTGGATATGCTGAGAATTTTTTCTTTTTTTTTCGCGGAGAAGAAAGACATTGGCAACACATTATCTCTGATTCGCTCGGTGTTTTCCAGATCTGTGTTTTCATGCAACACCCAGTCCGTCTTCTCTCTAAATATCACGGTGGATTTCCTGCTAGTTCACTAACGTAAGCTGCTGGGTTGTGCGACTACGAAATTCTTGTTGATTCGTGCAGGAAAATCCAGGACGGATCGCGGCAAGGCGTTCATTGTGTGCACCTAAAACCTTCTTTCTGCATCCCCTGCGTCTCCTATGTAAATAGTGAAAGAGTGCACCTTGAATAATACTTAATAGTTATTCGGTAACAGGTTTAGTACATTTCGGAAAAAGATTTTCTCGTCACTCCCCACTGTCATTGCTTTCTGGGGAGGGAATATCTGTCTGCAGAAAGCTGAGATTTGTAAAAGCTTTCTCTTGGGCCCCGTCCATATTTTCACGTGGTCATTACGCTGAAGCACGCAAACTCAAGACGTTGTCACTCCGACTGTTTATTCGGCGAACCCGTGCCCAGCAATGTAAAGCATATCACACATCAAGATGATAGCGGTGTGAACAGTCGTCAGTCGACGGAAAAACTGATAAGCGGCCAAATGCGTCGGTATTATACACACGTCATAACGCGTCCTCGCATTATATCTGAGATTCTAGAAGACACTGAAATGTGCGTGTCAGGCATGCAAAGTTTGAAGAACGGTCGACACTGTTCCGGAAGCGACATACAATATATATGCGACATGCGCTGCGCGTAATAGAAAAGTGATAAAGGCGCTCCACTTAAACAAAGCAAACGGACCGCACGTGTCAATGAGACTTTTCGCAACGTTCTCTTTCGTTTACTCACTAATCATCGCGCAGCCTCATTTATTTCAACTTTTGTTGGTTCTATTCCACGTGTGCCTAGTTCTGCTCGAGCTTACGTGCCGAGATGGTAGAAGTCAACATCATCGGCGCCGTATCTCTGGGCTTCTATTTGTCTGGGCCTGGAGATTCGGTGCGATGTGATGCGAGCAAACGCTCTTATTCCCATTTCTGGTCGAGATGAAATTTCACTGAAAACCCAAGACTATAGACTTACCTTCGGTGGCCATTTTCGGCAAAATTATTAGCAACGTATTATTAATCAGGAAGACGCGTAATGTGTAGAAGAATGATATGCGATGCGAGAAAACGCTTTTATTCCCATTTCTGGTCCTCAGGTAAGACTATAACCCAAGGCTATAGACTTACCTGAGGACATAGTCATAGGAGCGTAGCCTTAAGACATAGCCTTAGGACCTAGTGCGCGTCGAACGTGCGACCCCTCGCTTCAGGGAGCGATGGGCTACGCGCTCGCCTACGCGCAAGCATTGCTGTGATCCATTACGGCGAGCCTTTTATATACACAACTTGCCGTTGATTATACCAGCGCCTCCTCTGATACGCATACCCGAGGTGCGTCTCAGTGGTGCTTCAGCGTGGAAGAGGCTTGGCCGTCACCCGCGTGGTGGCGCAATGAACCCACGGCGCCTATGGTGCCTCAACACGTGCTACTTTCTACAGGGTGGTGACAAACCCCCGCCATCTTGAATCAGACGATGCCTTTGACTAAGGTGCGCTGGCGTTAATAAACAGATTACGGTGTCCGTCTGGGTCTAGAAGGAAGCACGGGCACCATACAGACGGGCACAGCGTCTCGAACGAAGAACGGGCCCCAAACAGACGCGCAACCGTTCGCTCTCATTCAGGATGGCGTTGCAGTAGCCAATGGTTGTCACTGTCATGCAGGTTCTATTGTGGATATTGCTTAGGTGGAGAAAAAGCCTCAAATCAGGAACAGCGAAGCCATTTTTTTTTGTACACAACAACAAAACCAATAGCAGACTAATATAGAGTTTAAGATAAAAACAGACAGGAAAAACGAAAGAAGTGACCAAAACAGAGATAAGTTAATAATATGTCCACAATACTGCGAGCGGCGACTGGCTAAACGGCGAAGGTTCAGCGGACCGTTGAAAAGGAAGGAAAAACACTTCAGCAGCTGTGGCGACGCTTGAGTGGAGTGGAGCGGTGGAGTCGCTGGCAGGTGGTTGCGTTGGCGGAGAGGCTGCTCGCCGAGTGGACGAGCAGACGGGTCGGCGCACGGTTGTAGAAGGCGGCGAGGCTGCTCGCCGAGTGGACAAGCAGACGAGTTGGCGCACGGTTGTAGAAGGCGGCGCCCTCAGGCACAGCCGGTCGGTGGCCTCCCTGCGCACGTACACAGCGTGGAGGATGGCGGTATGCGCTTGGGCTCGTCCCGTGGCTGACACTCGGCAGTCGAACTCCGATAGCCACCCGAGGTGGCAAAGCTTGCTTCTCGCAGTCGGTCAGCTGCCCGGACCGTCGGGGCGTCTCTTCCCCACGATCACCTGCTCCCGAGGACGACTGGAAGCTTGGACACTGTCGGGCCCTTCGTGCTCGAGTCCGCAACCCGACGACACGGACCCTGACACCAGCGTCCCTTCCTTCGAGTTCTCAGAGTCCGACTGCCGCCTTCCCCTCTTCGTCATCCTCTTTGCCTTGGTTTGCTACGTGTCCTCTTTGAATTGGTCGTAGCCGGTATTCTTCCCCGCGCGCACGTGCCATGTCCCGCCGACGTCTTCCTTTTTCATGCGCCGCACGTGTTCGTTGCGCGGTGTCTCGCTCGCGTCACGCCACCGCGTTTGCGTCACTGGCGACACCAGCACCACCACACAGCATCGAGCACACCGCACATGCACAGGTAGCGCACTCACTCATCACAGTCACCACCCTGTATAGAGTAGCGTCTTACGAGGCACCCTAACGACGACTATAGTTTGGAGCATATACAGGGACACTAACGGCGCCGTGTTTTGCAGTCCTGCATGCACGTTGTACGCCGAAGGACGCTCGCGCTTCGGCTTAAGGGCGTGGTCGCATGTGCTTGCGAGCGCGTAGACGTTCATTCACGCAATGTTGCCACTTTTGTGATAGATTCCGCGCTTTCTACAACGCCAGGTGAACTTAGGTGCCTTCTTCATTGGCTAGTTTTGATGGCGCATCTCCACTTCGTACATTTCCCAGTACATTGCAATGATTCTACATCTCAACTCCACGAGTAAAAACGCTCGGTAACAAGTGTGGTGTCATGACAATTAAGTGGCTAGGCGACTCAAGAGTATGGCAAGCGAAGGAGCGCAATGAGAACGAGGCGACGCATTCCTATCCCGTTGAATTCTTAACGCGAAACTCAAAGGTCCCACAAGTTTTAAAATCATATTTTATTTTAAGGGGTAGAACTATGCTCGTTTCGGCTAATGTAAGAAATGCTCGTCCCATTTTCACCACAACGACAAAAAACACAATAAAATCCGAGCGGTAGATTGTCCATTTAATGGCCGGTTTTGCGAAGCTCAATCCGCCTTGCCACTCCGCACTTCTCGGCGGCGTCACCGCGAACAACCGTGGCAGAGGGCGATGTAAAGCGAAGGCAGCTCTCCCCTAAAGTCCGGAAAAAATATCTAGGGACTTTACTCTCTCCCTATTCCATTCACCGGAGGTGCGGTCACGGTCACTTGCAGAGCAGCCGGACGGGTAGAGCGTAAAACGATCCTAACGGGCATTGAATGGAGGAGCGGGAGTTACTGAAGGAACTCATGCAATTTCCAGGAGCACGTTGACGACTGGCCAGGTTTTCTTAACTGTAGATTAAATGATAGGTGAAGGAAACGTTAAGAACATCCAAATTGCCAGCTTCTACCGACGTAGCTGGCTGAGTTCATTGCGATTCTTCGCCGACGGGGAAGGACGCAGTCTAAACGTATAAACGACTATATGGCGAGAAAAAATGAGAACAAGCTGGGGAATGTGTGACCCGTGTCTTCTCCTGACGACACTTGAAGTCGACGAATAACCAGTACAAGGCAGATGCAAACTATATCGCTGGGACTGACCCAAGCATTGGCCCAATCCTATGGGAGCACCTTGCTGATCACATCGGTGATTGTTCTTTGAATGGATGTGGCGTGGTTGATGATTTGTTGATATATGGAAGATAATTCGACAACAGGATTCCGAAAATGTGGCAAGAAACCTACCGTAGTCTGTGCGCACTTTAGGTAGGCGACGGTTATCAAGCTCAGAGAACCAAGTAATGTTATTATTCACAAAATTTTCAACGACGAAGCCATCTTTACGTGCAATACTACGTACGTACAAGCCTATACATCGCAACTGATAACTTCAGTGGAAAGAGATGATGCAGAGGATGAATATTTAAATCCCAATATAGTGGCGTTGCGTTCTAAGTAATGGCTAAATGTCGTAAGACGAGATGCTTGATTTTGCAGGCGTGGAAGTCGGTGGAGGTGGGTGAAATATGTGTAGCCCCAGGCTGATATGCAGTGAGAGAGAGATGACTGAATATGTGCGTGAAAAAGCGCAAGAACAATTTGTGGCTAAAAATATGAGCGCGTTTTGATTATGACACGTTTACGAAAGGCCATCTTGCGAATGAGCGATTGTGTATGAAGGTTGAATGCCATATGCCTGTCGAGAACTGCACCAAGAAAATTTGTACTGTCAGACATTCGTACCAAGTCGTCACCGAGCCGCACAGATTTGGAATTCCAAACTACTGTCCAGAAGGAGTGACACCGTAAAAGCGGTTTTCGATGGAATAATTCTAACACGTTTTTTTTACACGTTAAGAATACACCCACTCACGCTCTCTACACAAATACCTTAATCCTACGCGTAAGACTTAGCTTGGTGTCGAACAATTCGTCGTATAGGCAATTTCATCGCGTGCTACTTCTCACGACACCGATTACCACCATGCGTGGAACATGCAGGAGTTCCTGGTCGTGGTAGTGTAAAGTGGTTAACGCGCGTTGCCAAAGAAGTCAGTTTCCATTGTTCATTGCACGCACGAAAGTAGGTCACACGAAAATATGTGTCCATAAATAGCGCTCAACAGCCTGGCTATTGTCGACACCAAATGAGACATGTTATACAAAAACATTAAAATTATTAGTAGTTGGGCGCTAACGCTGACTTAGACCTCACCCATTAGAAAAAAATTCACAGCATATCCACGGAGTGAATGATGATGAGTGGGCGAAGCTCCGGAGCTTCATCGTAGATCGTGCCGAGTTCCGGATTAATTTAGTTAACGCGCACGCTACGAATCCTTATGGTTCAACTACGCACAAGTGAAATCTCCCACCGGCACTTCATTGCAAGTCAAGATCCAGTGCATATATATATATATATATATATATATATATATATATATATATATATATATATATATATATATATATATATATGGGTGGCCGGTGAACGGTCGGTATTTTTCAATCAAGAAACTCGCTAGAAGACGCTGCTTGCGTCAAGCTTGTCTCTCGCGGGTGAGGGCGCGTTCGCCTTCTTTGCGAGCTGGCAGCGCGTTCATCGAAGAAATAGCGTTTCCATAGTAAACGCGCGCCTTTCGCACTTTCTCTCTCTCTCTCTCACAAGACAGCAGATGGAAGAGTGAGAGAGCTCGCGCGCCTCCCACACGCGCCCTCCTAGTAGCGCGTTCCTAAACGCGCTACTACAACGGACGGACAGACCCTTACCTTAAGGAGCTTCGCCCCTAAAAGCCACGCAGCATGGTCTAGTGGAAATGGTACTCGGCTGCCGATCCGGTGGTCGCGGGGTGTGGTTCTGGCCACTGCGGCTGCACTTCGATGAAGGCGAAATGTTGAGGCCCGTGTACTGTGCGACGTCAGTCCACGTTAAAGAACCCCAGTTGGTCGAAATTTCCGAGCCCTCCACTACGCGTTTATCATAATCATAGGTAGTGTTGAATGAATGAATTGAATGAATTTGAACTTTATTCAGACAGCCACTGTCTGGGATGAAGGGGCTAAAAGCAGATGCAAACTGCCTGACGAAGGCCCCCCTACCCATACAATGCTCGGGGGTGGAAAGCCGCGGTACATGCGCAAATACAGGTAACAAGAAAAGAAGGTCAATACACAGGCGTACAGGACATCAAGACACAATATGTAAAATAGTTACCTTCGGTACACAGTAAGAATAGTGCGTCACATGGAAATGTTTATACGAGCCCTGATGATGATGAGTGTTACAAAGCAGTATAAAACAAAATAAAAGGAAAAAATCAAGAGACTGCAAATGCACAATATAAAGGGAAGGTTAGGAGCAAAACAAAAGGTAATCTTTAACTTACTTCCGGAGGCTGTATCTCGAACAGTTGTCCTGAATCATATTGGCGATTTCTCGATTATTATTTAGAAAATGTGGCATTAAATGGGACGCAAAACCTCCAAATTAAATCAAACAAACTATTTAGAAGTACATATGCGCGTGGCTAAAGAGTAATAAACGCAGCCACGGTGGCGCAGTGAGTACTGTGCTCGTCTTCCGACTCGAAATACACAAGGTTCATCTTGACGAAATGCTCAGATATGTACTGTTGTACGTCGCGATATTTCTGAAGCCAACCACTGCTGCGATATTATGTAGCACACTGCAGTGTAGGGCTCCAGAAATGGCGGTGTAGAGTATTTCAGTGCACGGTAAAAATTTTCTAGAGCACACCACTGCGGTATGCCAAATTATAATATCGCCGCTCTTCGCCGGGCCAAAGCCCCAACAGTTGTCATTAATACAATAATAACGATATGTAATGTCTGAACGAAATGAGTTCATGTTTCCGGCATACACACGTCCGATACAGTCAGCGCACAATGCTGTCTATAGA
This sequence comes from Hyalomma asiaticum, assembly GCA_013339685.2. NCBI lineage: Eukaryota > Metazoa > Arthropoda > Arachnida > Ixodida > Ixodidae > Hyalomma > Hyalomma asiaticum. The sequence goes on along the minus strand of CM023488.1, from coordinate 34,835,808 downwards.
ACTGAATATGGCAACCGCAGCGCGACTGCGGAAAAGCCGCCGCCAGTTCCTTTATTGGCGTCGGCAGGGCGATTAGATATGGTAGAAAAAAAAAAGGAACGTACATAAATGATGACGGCGCCTGTGTTTTCCGGGGCATACTGCCGCGCAAGACATGAGCAACACCCTCGTCACACTCACATGGGGACGCTGTCAGCGAGAAATATAAAGACATCCTCGACGTCACCGCGCACTCCGCTCTCTATTCATCGCTCAAAGTCTTTCCTTTCAACGATCCCGGCTCTCAAGTCGATCGTCAGGACAAGCACCGTAGCTATCGTTCTCCACGGCGTAGGGTAATATTTACCGCCATGGCGGCGTTTCGAAGAGAGGCTGCTAAGCAGCAATGGACTGTGCGGCTTGTAGTTATGACAGCCCTGGCGGCGTTCGCAGCTGTCGCAAAGGTAAGATTTTCTTCTGGGGGGTAAATATTACCCGGGTTGGTAGCGATCTATTTAGGAAGTCCTCAGGGTGCATAGCGCAGCAAAAGTGGAGGCGGCGCTATTTGCCTATGCCTGAATTTTTTTTATCTTCCTATTATTGTATGCTCTGTAAAATACTTTATGATTCTCAAACCGTCCATGTTGGTCATACTGGTGCCTGTGTTTAAAATTTTACAACTGAACCATCGTTTATGATATTGAGCCAAGGGAGATGTTTACAACAGAAGCATCAAAGGTATCGAAATCGCAATCCATGTTAACCGAAAGACGCCAAGAAACAATGGAAACAGCAGTCCAGTATCGCAATGAACCATGTGCCACATATTTATGAAGATTTTCACAGATACAGAGACCATCTGCCGTATGTATTATTTCATGATACCTTAAGTGGGTGTTCTTGTGGGGAACGCCAAGCGCTAATTTATTTTTCAATTGTCTTGCGCTGATTCCACAAATGGCGTCCTTGCCACTGTTTATTGTCAGAAGAGGGTATTACTTGAAACCAAGGGCTCCACAATTTGCAGAAAAATGTTGACTTCATCCACATACTCTTAAAGAAGCAGGCTATTTCCTGTTACATTTTGGCGATGATGGTTTGATGCTGATGTAACATTCAGAATTAATTTTAATTGAGGCCCTCTGCGCATACATCTTACACTTTTTCTTACGCTTCCTGTAATGCAGGCAGCAATCCACAAATTTCAATTCTGGCGAAGCTAACTTTCGTGCTTTTCATTTTCTTCCGTTCTCTTTCGTGCTCTTCTGCATGGCAAGGAAGTTTACAACATTAAAGTGATATCTCCCAACCTGAGCTGTCATGTTCAAAGCGCAGAATTGTTTCCACTCGTGCAGATGTCATCTAAATATTGTTGCAGTTTTCAAAAATACATGTGATGTGTACATAAGCATATAAATTGATAAAATATACACAATTCACTGTCGTGCCTTTTAGTCCTATTGAAATCGTTTCCTTTTTTTTTTGTGCTCTACACAGGTCGACGCTCAATCAGGTATGTAAATTTCTATCTCCTGCCTCGTTTAATTACTTATTCATGTTTCCTTTTAAAACCCATCCAATTTAATTTAAGCATCGTTATTTTCTCTGCAATAAAAAGTACATGACATACGTAGTTCCTTGGACACGTAGATAGAACAATCTACATACTATAAGAAATCAGCAAATAAAATATGCGGAGGTAATTGTACTCTCAAACTTCTACGACACTTCCACTTATTTTTAAGAAAGCGTCTTCCACTACGTGGTGCTGGACAAGCTATTGGCGAAAGCTTTTGAAGCTGGGCACCACAATTCAAACCATTGCGCACGCCCTCTTCAATTTCTTGCTATTCGCCTCTACCGTCGCACTATACTCCGTCTTACCGCTGTCTCACTTAAAACTTTTTTCCCCACAGTTAAGTTCGACCATCCCCACCCCACAACTTAACTCCCACGCTAAAAGAAGTAAGCGCATCTGTCTATAAAATAATGTATTCCTGTGTCCGAATATAGCAAAAAGTGTAGAGCAGGATGAGAACGATAATAATACGTGCTATGAATTCACCTGCCAATAATACGGTTTTATTAAAGTCATGCTGTGGTTGAGGGCTCCGCAAATTTTCGCCAGCTTGGTTCCTTTAACGTGTACTCAAAGCGCGAGAGGCTATAGCATTTCGCCTGAATCGGAACACTGCCGCTTCGGCTGGGACGGATGGAAAGGACATCTTTTCATTTCTTGAAGCGTGGTCTTTGCTACAGCTTTGCAATATGTAACAATTCACTTTGCAGCACTACCTGCAAAACGGCCATACAACATATAACTCAGTAGAAATTTGAGCCCTGTAAACCTTCTATTCACTTTTGTAGGAAAAACGTGCCAGCTCGAATGCAACATTGGCGTTTTTGATCTGCTAACACGAACGCTCAGTACTCTCTGTTGTTTCTAGTTACACTATATTGCTTCTGGCAAAAACGACGTTAACCTTTCTTGCACAATTATGCAGGACCTTCAAGATCCATTTTACATGCGCATGCAGACGTGCTATGTGCGGCAAAATTAACGGCTTTGGTTAGTGCTGGCCATAGGCCTACTATAGTTCTCCACCTCTCAAGGTTATCAATGTCTTTAGCCCTGAGTTCTACTATTGCACATGTACTTACATGGATATTTAACATATTCTCGTTGTTCTGTCTTCCGACATAGCGCCCGGAGACTTCGAGCTCTGGGGTGTCCCCACTAGCGCTACCTCTCTCGAGGTTGTTGTGTTTGTGCCAGAGCAAAAGAATGGATCCCTGGACAAGTGCTTCGGCACGCTGTCGGGTCCGGACACAGAGCGAAATTTCACCTGCGACGATCACGGAGGCAAGTCATCCACTCAGACGTTCAAGCACCTCCAACCGGAGACAGAATACAACTGCACGGTTACGTTTGCCAACCTGCTGCCTGACGGCCAAGTGGCCGGCACAACAAAATCTATCTCGCTGAAGACGCAGGCGGGTGAGTGTGTTGTCAGTAGGCTCTCTTATACTAAGACAATCACATTACGACCGAAATAATTGAAACACGAATGAGCGTCAATACTGAATATGTGCGTGCGGATAATGATATTCGAGTCTGAATGAACAGGAGTCAGTTGAAGAACCGAATGAAAAATCGAACAGTTTTCAAGTGATCGTGATGTACTGAACAGCCGTTGTCATATGTAAAGTAAATCGATGTTAACATCGTCGTATTCGTAAATGCAGCTTTAAATACGGAAATGTAGCATTTGGAAGAAATAGAGAGACCGCTCGTGTCCGCAGAACTGTTCCAAAAGGGCGACTGATCATGCGATTGGTACGTACTTATGGACAATGCTTAGTTGACATTCTGCCATCTCATGTATCGATGGTAGCTTTTGACGTTCTTCTAAGCGCTGTGACACAAAGCAAAAAGATACAAGGGCGTTAGATCCTGTACTGCTCCAATCTTTGAAAGATCTCTGAAATCCAATCTCTGAAAATCTCTGAATCTCTGAATCTCTGCTCCAATCTCTGAAAAGCCACTAAATGGCGTGATACATTCATGAGAAGACGCTTATACTCAAGGAAACCAAATGAAGAGTGACAATGCTGAGTGCTAAAGCTTGCCTTTTACAAGGCTCTGCTCCACACCAACCGCTGCCCTTTCTTCCGAGGCAGTGAATGCGAGTGATCATACCACGACTTGTAATGGTGGCATCAAAAACAACTCGAAACGCGCGTGGATCCACTTCCGCGCTAAACGCATAGAATTTAAGGGTGACTGCCAGGGTAGAGCATTTATAGCTTGCCTTCATTAGCCAGAAATTTGTAAATTTGTGTTTCTTTCGCGACGGGTTACCGAACGCAGCACGCTTTAGATGCTAGGAACCAAATTATAAAGCTGCAGTTTAAATATGCTTTTCATCAGTAAGTACTCTCTGCACCTCACGGTAAGGCGAGAACGCTTAGAAATTGGGCCACGTAAAGGCACAAAGCTGCAGAATCGAAGTACACCAGTGCATCACTGTTCCACCCTGCTGTCCGTGCATAACTAACGACAAAACAGCGTGATTCGCTGTGAAAGTGCACTTGCTCCAGCCTCATTATTTCCCGCGAGGGAATGTAAACTAGTTTAATCGTTTCTTTCACAGAACCGCCACATCCGGATCCTAGCCCACCCACCGGGACCAACCCAACCGAAACCGCCGCTGGAATGATCTTCCTACAGACACCGGTCACGGTCATTCTGTCCACATCGACGCTCCTCCTTGTGGCCCCGCCACGGTGGTCTAGTGGCTAAGGTACTCGGCTGCTGATCCGAGGGTCGCGGGATCGAATCCCGGCCGCGGCGGCTGCATTTCGATGGAGGCGAAATGTTGAGGCCCGTGTGCTGTGCGATGTCAGTGCACGTTAAAGAACCCCAGGTGGTCGAAATTTCCGGAGACCTCCACTACGGCGTCTCTCATAATCAGAACTGGTTTTGGGACGTAAAACCCCACAAAACAACAACAACAAGCTCCTCCTTGTGTGGCACCGACACTTAGGCGGAGATATTATGGGTTGTAGAACAGGATAAAAGGGATGTTGCTGAAAATGCCACCGATTAGAGGTGGCAGAGTTAGCTGTGAGGCCAAGTGTGTGCGAGGCAGTCCAGAAATTGAGGTCTGACACAATACTGTACAATGAGAGGGCCGCATACTTTACTGTGTCGTAGATGCGTGCCTGTTTTTCTTTAGTTTTTTGTTGCCTGCTCAAAGAAGCTGTGATTGTAAGGTTAACATTAGAAACACAGATTTCACATTTCGTTCGATATCTTGGCATTTATATGTAGGAGGCATTGCTGATAGCGTTGCCTCCTTTTGTGTTCATGATCAGCAGAATAAAGCTTTCTTTAATAAGATAACTCTCTGGCAAGGTTCTTTTTGTCACATTACGTGACGGCGTCAAGACAACGTTTATGTTGCCCGATCTTTTAGTACCGTGCTCTCGGTAAGCTAGAAAACGCGCAACAGGAAAGCATGCGTGAAGACACAGCTTTGAAGTTCCATCAGTAATGCACGTGACGTCACAGATCTCCTAGGGCTTACATAGCCCTTTATCAGCAAGAAAAACAGACCCATTGTACCGATGCTAAGCTAGAGATTTCACACAGGGAGTTGAAGAACACACCATTGTACCAATGCTAAGATAGAGATTTCAAACAGGGAGTTGAAAAACACATGATTGTACCCAAGGTATGCTAGAGATCTCACACAGGGATTTGAAAAACACACCGTTGTACCCAGGGTAAGCTATAGATTTCGCAGAGTGAGTTGAAAAACACGCCATTGCACCCAAGGTACACAAGAGATTTCACACAGGGAGTTGAAAAACACACCATTGCACCCAAGGTAGGCTAGAGATTTCACACAGGGAGTTGAAAAACACACCATTTTACCCAAGGTAAGCTAGAGATTTCGCACAGGAAGTTGAAAAACACGCCATTGTGCCCAAGGTACACCAGATATTTCCACATGGAGTTGAAAAACACACCATTGTACTCAAGGTAGGCCAGAGATTTCACAGAGGGAGTTGAAAAACAGACCATTGCACCCAAGGTAAGCCAGAGGTTTCACACAGGGAGTTTAAAAACACACAGTTCTACGCAAGTTAAGCCACATATTTCTCACAGGGAGTTGAAAAACACCATTGTACCCAAGGTAAGCCAGAGGTTTCACACAGGGAGTTTCCGAAAATTTATGGAGAGAGCTTGGCGAGAATGTCAAGAAATTGGCTCTCACATGATGAGGGCGAGGTTGTGGCGCGAATGTCGATATTAAAACTCTGAAATTCGTTTTTTCTTCCATTATTGATCATAAAATGACGAAATTGATGACAGTAGGGCTCTAGAAGCATGTTATCATTCTAAACCACCCTTTCGCTTTAGTGCATCTTAAATAACATAGATCACATTCCATTTCGTCACATTTATCTGCCTTGCACATTCATCCCTATGCCTTCAACGAGTGTGTAAAAAATGGACACCACAAATTGGACGATAAACTGACTACGCCAAATGGTTCGCATGCTTATGAGAAACGCTGTGACGAAGTTTGACGGAGAGCCGACGGCTTCAGGCAAATTTTTTTAAACGTCTTTATTTCTGAAATTATTAGGTTAAACCTTGCGGCATAAAATGGGTGCTCTATGGGGGTTGCGGAGGTGGATCAGGGTTCTCATCTTCGTCGAGGTGGAATGGTCCCGAGCTCATCCCTGAAAAGTGGCGGCTCGGTCCTTCTTTTTCCCTGAAAAAGTCCGGGAAAGCTCGCCAAAGCCGAATTGCGTCCTTTGGCCCGATGTCCCTATTGGAAAACCCAGCGCCACTGGGAGCCAGCGTCCAGCGCCATGCCGGATTATGGGCCCAGTGTGACGCTGTATACTGGCACGCTGGCGTGCCACGGGATACTGGGAGGCGCGGGTTACTGGCACGCAAAACCGCTTTAGAGCAAAAAAACGTGGTGCTTCCCTGCCATGCATGCTAAATAATATACAAATATAAAAAAAGCAAGAGCAAAAGCAAAGAAAAAGCACTAAAAAAAACCTTCCGACACCAGGATTCGAACGCGGCACCTTCGCATTGCCAACCGAGCGCGCTACCACTGCGCCACGCCTTTTTTTTTAAACCAGTTTATTGACACAACACAAACATAAATAGCAGGTAACATACAGTTTCTTTTTTTCTTAAACAGCAATGCAGACTACTACAGTAGTCTCGATGGTGTTATCTCTTAAAATTCCTTTAGGTAAACCAGAGGCTGAACCCTGGCTACCCAATCCGGAACAAACTCTTGATCTTTTAGTACATCAATATACTGGCCAATGCATTCTCGAAAGAGCACACGTGCTGGACGCCTGTCCGGGTCGCAGTGAAACCCGGCCATTCGAGCTCGCCATAAACAATGGAGGCCAAGCAGCATTATCAGGTCGAAAGGGAGCCCATCAGCGTTTTCAACAGTTAAAAACCGAATTCCAATTGGATGTAGAGGCAAATCTTTCTTCAGCGTCCTTTGTAGCACATCCCAGAAATAGACCCCTTCCCAACAGTGCAAGAAAACATGATCTATAGTCTCTGGTTTTCTACAAATAAAACAATGGGATCCCCATGGCAAATAAAAACCTCGCTCTTCCAAAAAGGTCCGCACTAGCAAAGTACCAGAGTGTAACTTTTTTTTTGTGATGTGACACATCACAAACATAAATAGCAGGTAACATACAGTTTTTTTTCCCTTAAACAGCAATGCAGACTACTACAGTAGTCTCGATGGTGTTATCTCTTAAAATTCCTTTAGGTAAACCAGAGGCTGAACCCTGGCTACCCAATCCGGAACAAACTCTTGATCTTTTAGTACATCAATATACTGGCCAATGCATTTTCGAAAGAGCACACGTGCTGGTCGCCTGTCCGGGTCGCAGTGAAACCCGGCCATTCGAGCTCGCCATAAACAATGGAGGCCAAGCAGCATTATCAGGTCGAAAGGGAGCCCATCATCGTTTTCAACAGTTAAAAACCGAATTCCAATTGGATGTAGAGGCAAATCTTTCTTCAGCATCCTTTGTAGCACATCCCAGAAATAGACCCCTTCCCAACAGTGCAAGAAAACATGATCTATTGTCTCTGGTTTTCTACAAATAAAACAATGGGATCCCCATGGCAAATATAAACCTCGCTCTTCCAAAAAGGTCCGCACTGGCAAAGTACCAGAGTGTAACTTAAAAAAGAAGGTTTTTGCACTTGACGGAATTTGCATTTTTTTTAACTCGTTTGAGTACGTCTTGGCCTTCGCCTCAACTGTTTATGGCTCTATACAGAGGTACTGGAAAAATCATGTCACAAATGTCTTTATATAATTTCTTTCGATTAACTGAAAAAAGATATTCATTTGAAAACCTGACAGACAGGAACCGGACGCTGTCCACAATTTCCTTAAAGTAGCCTCGTGTAGATCCGGGCATACTTGCGGTGCTAACAACATAATCAGGTAAAGAGCGACAGAGGCGTAGCTGGCATACAGTTCGCAAAAAGGGATCTTGAACATCGCGAAAGAAAAGGAAACGATTAACTAGTTGGCGCACGAATAGATGCGACAAACCAAGTCCTCCAGCTTTAACTCGTCTGAACAGATTCGTCCTACTGCATCTTTCTAAGTGGAACCCCACACAAAAATGGCGAATATTCTATGAAGCTTTTGAACATTCACACGCTTACAACAGAACACTTGCATCACATACCATAGCTTGCTCATGAGAAATACATTACATACAGCAGCTCTAGAAAACAATGAGAGACAAGTGGTGTTGAACCGCGTTGTTTTTTCCCGAATTAGTTTCACCTGATTAACCCAGTATTCATCGGTGCTTTTATAGTGCTCGAAGGGTACGCCTAAGTACTTTCCTGGACTTTTAAACCACCGTATGTTAGCATAAGTATCCGGGGCTTGTGACCATTCACCGTGCCATAGCCCCAGACTCTTTCCCCAGTTTACTAAACTTCCTGTAATTTGTTCAAATTCCCTAACAACAGCACTTGTCTCTTGCACACTTTCTTTTGAAGTACAACACACTGCTACGTCATCAGCATACGCCAGAACGTTAACTTCGGCTTCGAGGAGCCTAAAACCACGGATTCTTTCATTGCATAAGATCGCCAACCATAAACTCTCAATATACAGCGCAAAAAGTGGGCTTGCTGGGCAGCCCTGGCGGACAGAACGTTCCAACTTAATAGGATCTCCCGGCATCTTGTTGATAATTAGTCTAGAGTACAGTTCTGATACGCCAGGGCTACACCGTCTCTAATTACCGATCCAACATTAACATGCTCAAGTATAGCAAATAGCGCATGATGCGGTACGCGATCAAAGGCCTTTTCTAAATCGAGCTGCAGAATGGCTACAGCAGATTGAAGGGCATCGCAGCACTCAAGAACACAACGCATCGTGTGTGTGTTGGTCAAAATGGAACGCCCCTTGATTCCACATATTTGGTGCTCGCCAACTATTTCTGTAATCAAAGACTGTAATCTCCCTGTCAAAACTTTCATAAAAATTTTATAGTCAGTATTAGTAAGCGAAATGGGCCTATACGCCGTAACTAACTTCAGTTTTTCTTTTTCCTCTGTCTTTGGAATAAGAATAGTATGCGTCTCAGCAAATGAAGGCGGCAATGCTTTGGCTGTATAAGATTCCTTGAAGACAGATTGTAAGACAGGAGAAAGTTCCTTTTTAAAAGCTTTATAAAAGGCCGCACCCAAACCATCTGGTCCAGGTGACTTCCCAGGAGTGAGACTGTCTATTACTGTTTCTATTTCAGAGCCTGTTATACGCCTCGTGCAAGCCGACGGAAGCGCTACTGGTGGCGACCCTGCTAAGTATTCGCGGGAGAGTAGGCAGCCGTGCGCCGTAGCTTCCTACGACTTTGTTCGCGTTCGCCGTTTAGTTCGCGTTGTCGCAGCGAAATAAGCAACTTTCTTTGCATGTGTGAGGTGGCCGAAGCTTCAAGGGATGTCGAATAACAAAAGCCATCCAAACACGACCTCTTCCTGTACGTAGGCGTTTAACCAGAATTTTTATTTCGCAGGGTGGGAGGGGTGTTACCCATGGCGTTAACGAAAATGGAGGGGGGCTACCCACCTGGCTAAGTTTTAAGGGGGAGGAGTGTAAACAAAAGCCTGCTTGTACGTTTAATGTGCTCACGCAGAAGTCTTGCCCTATTTTACGAGTTACACCAGCTCTAATAAGACAAGAAACTCATGTGTGCTCGGTATGCGTGTGCCCCACCACTGTTACTAGAAGAAAAAAATTTATGTTACAACAGTGGCAGTTCGGGCATGTTCATACACCATCTTGAAAAGTAGAAGCACGCAGAACACACGGACGAAAGAGCATGAAGAAAGTTTGAAACCAACACAAGACTAAATATAGCTTTGGTGCGTGCTGAGCATTTCATATACGGAATAATGGGAAGATGCTGGACCGCAAACCACCATGATAATGGCAATACTTGCATAGGCACATAAAGCTCTAAAACAATGTGGTGCACTGCAGGCCCACAGAAGACGCATATATGACGAAATCTCCGTAAAGTGACGAAGAAATTCAGTAGCTGTTTAGTGTTTACATGTTTCTACATACATCTTGACGATAGAGCGAGCCCCAGCCTTGCTGTCGCTCCCAATTAACTTGACCAACCCTTCGCCGCATTTCAATATATCATGCGCCTTCTCTTTACTCAGCATCCAAAACACAAAAATTCTCACGCAGCTTTGTGCGCTTTCAAGAAGGTCGCTCAGAAAATTGCAAGTTTTGACGGCTGCATCAGGTAGGGTAGTTCGACGAACGCGGCGCTAAATGGTTTTATCCGCTGGCAAGTTTGGCGATATCCATGAGGAGTGTACGCAGGTTCATTAACAATCTCTCAGTTGCGCTTCATAAGGTGACTTTTATGTCAATTATTATGCGATTATGTCACGTATGTAATCAGTGCTATCAAGATCGCTACATAACGCACGCCAGCATCACGTATTGTTTGCTTCATTGTTTGAATTACCACTCTGCTCAAATTATGTGTGTTTATTATTAAGGTACAGATATTAAGGTACAGAGACGGCAATGTGGCAACGGTGCAACTTAAAAAAAAAGAAGGAAATACAAGGCGGCTACTTCGCACGAGCTCCACTTCGCAACTGGACTTTTTCACGGTGGTCGGCGGGATGCACCTGACAATTATATGCGGACTGGTTTGTCCTAAATTGTGTTAACGGCACGCGCGTGCCCACTTTCACAGAGGCCCGATTCTTTCCTGCAACTGTCACCGCAACAGTAGGTGTCCGGCACGCGAACGAAGGGGAAATCGCAGCCGCGTTCCTCGGCCATGCCCATGCCTCCCAGCGCTGCAAAAAGCGTTGTCGTCTGCTCGGCCTCCCGAGAGTACTGTCGGCGGCGCCCGCTAGGTGGCCATCAGTGGCGCCTCTATAGGCGGTGCACCAGGCGTATAGGCGACTCTAAAGCCTCTGTTGTCTCGCTAGATAACTGCGGCATCCGGTCTAGGAACACGCCTTTGAACTTTTCAATATCCACTGGTTCAGCAGCGTAAAGACTTTGGTAGTAGCGAAGAAAGGCGTTTGCTATAGCACGGTTAGTAGTTAGTTCAATATCATTTTCTTTTATTACTTCAATGTGATTCCGACGCATATGAGCCTTCCCTATTCCAAGTGCGCGTCTTGTGGGCGTCTCACCCATCGCCCACGCCTTTGCTCTTGCACGAATGAGTGCACCTCGGTAGCGTTCCTGTTCGTATGTTTCAATTTTCTGCTTTATGGCTCATATGTCATCTCTAAATTATCGCAAAGACCGGAGCTCAAAGGGAGGTGGCGTCTGTATTCTGTCCAATAAGGGAATAGAATTAATTAAAATGCCAGATGTGCCTAATGCTGAATGTATCTTTTGCAAAGTTGTTCATGGTAACACTAGATATATATTAGGTGCTATGTACAGATCTCCTGGTTCTTCAGTCGATATTATTGAGGAACTAAAAAATTATATGACAATATATGTAAAGCCGGGTGACCGAATAATTTTGGCAGGGGACTTCAATCTGCCAAATGTTGACTGGTCAACAATGACACATATTGGTCACTATGATGCTTCCACAGATATCATGATGGATATAGCTTTTCAGCACGACTTATCACAGGTAGTTGAAAGTTATACGCGGATTCAAGGCAGCTCGAAATCAATCCTAGATCTTGTCTTTGTTTCAGCAAATATAACGCATAATTGTACGTGTGACGTTTTCCCCGGTATTTCCGATCACCTTGCTGTATTGTTAACCGTATCTAATGTTTCTATCAGAGAAAAACCCAAGGTGACTACTTTTCCTGACTTCCATAGAGCTGATGATGAGTCGGTGCTTGATACCCTTTCTTTTCATTTCGACGATTTTGCCAATAGTACTGATAGTGTGACTGATCTTTGGAATATCTTTAAGGGTATTGTTGGTGAGACCATTGAGCGATTTGTACCAACTATATCTAAAAAGCCTAGAACCAAAAACCCATGGATTTCTAGGGAGACATTGAAATTAAGAAGGCAGGTAAAACGATTGAAGAAGAAAAGTAAGGCTCGCTATGCTGATTCAAGTTGTCAAGAGAAAATTGCAACATTGACAGCTCAAATTAGAATTAAGGTTAGTTCAGATAAACAACGTTACTTTGGTCAGTCATTACCCAGTTTCATTACTACATCGCCAGAGAAGTTTTGGAGAACGATTTCTCCTAAGTCAAACGAATGTGAAATATTTGATGACCACGGCAGAGAAATTAGTGATCCAGAATTAATCGCGATCCTTTTCAATGAACACTTCAGATCTGTTTACACCGAAGACAATGGCACCTTGCCAAATTTTAATGTCTCATTACCTTCCATGCCTGATGTTGTTATCTCAGAGAGTGGTATTTTAAACATGTTATTGAAACTACACACGAAAAAATCACCTGGCCCTGATTGCATACCCAACGCTTTTTTCAAAAGGTATGCAGAATGGGTATCAAAGTATTTATATGTACTATTCTGTAAATCATTACGCGATGGTGAACTACCGCATGATTGGGTAACCGCCAGAATTAAACCAATACATAAAAAAGGAAACAAGAACCAGGTTGGGAACTATCGACCAATTTCATTAACTTCAACCTCATGCAAAATATTAGAACATATAATACACAATCATATCTTAGATTTTCTCAACAAACACAATTTTCTAACTAGGCATCAGCACGGATTCAGAAAGGGCTTCTCAACCTGCACTCAGCTCGTTGAAACCGTGCATGATTTTGCGAAATCTATTAACCAAGGCAAGCAAATCGATGCAATTTTTATGGACTTCGCCAAGGCCTTCGATAAGGTTTCGCACAAAAAGTTGCTATTTAAACTAGAGAAATTACTTAAAAACAAAAGATTAATGGATTGGCTTTCTTGTTACTTAACTAAAAGACAACAGTTTGTTTCTTTTCGCGATCGCTGCTCTAAATATGTCAAGGTCGATTCTGGTGTTCCCCAGGGCTCAGTTCTTGGGCCTCTACTATTTCTTTTGTTTATTAATGATATTGTCGAACAAGTTCCTGTTAAAGTAAAACTTTACGCGGATGACTGTGTTTTATACACCGAGGTTGATAACACATCCGATCAACTGCTGTTAAATCAGGCATTTCAGAAAGTAGCCTCCTGGTGTGAGGAATGGCAAATGGTCATCAACTTTGACAAAACGGTCTTTATGCGTATCACTCACAAGAAAAATCCTTTACATTTCAGGTACAATGCTAACAATATTTTTCTGTCTGAGGTCACTAATTATAAGTACTTGGGTCTTTACATATCGAATGACCTGTGCTGGAATAAACACATTACGCACATAACAACAAATGCAACCTACAAACTGTTTTTTCTTCGTCGTGCTCTCAAGCTTTCCACTCCGTCTGTCCGCCTTTTAGCGTACAAATCAATTGTCCTACCAATATTAGATTACGCCGCGATCATATGGGACCCTTTTACCAAGACTAACATTAACAAACTAGAAAAAGTGCAGAAAAGAGCAGTACGTTTTGTTTACAATAATTTTTCAAGAACTTCTGTTACAGACCTTTTAAAGAGAGCACAACTTTCGCCCTTATCACTAAGATACCGTAACTCAAGGCTTAAATTTTTGTATCAACTAATTAAAGGCCAATATAAAGTCAATATAGCCGATATTTTTTCTTTTTCTTCTGGTTACTCAACTAGGCAGAGGCATGGCTACACCATAACCCCATTTTCCACACGCAACAATTGCTTCAAATATTCATTTTTTCCTCGCACCATAGTCGAGTGGAATAAACTAACTAATGCAACTGTTTCAGCACCATCATTGGCATTGTTTTCATCGGAATTAGAAGCCACACTTAGCAGTTGAATTGTATTGCACCTTGTTTATATGACATTGCTTTGTATCGCATTGCTTTGCATTTTTCTTTGTATGCTGTTGTATTGTATTGTATTTCATTCTGTTTGTATGCCACATGTATTGCCATTTGTTTGAATACCTACTTTATGTACCACCCTGCTAAAATCACCGAATGGTGATTGCAGTAAGTCTAAATAAAAAAAAAAAAAAAAAATGCGCCCGGCTGTCTACTTTCAAGCGCTATCAATTCCTGAAGCGTCGCTCTAAGTTGATTCTCAGCCCTGCGCCACGCCTGAACACACCGAACAGGCCGTAAACAGGTTAGTCAGTCATGTCACCTGCCGTCGGACTTTTCGTTTGCAGTCGTACACACAAAACGAACGCGCTTTTTATGCGCAGTTTAACCTCATACGTTTCTCAGACAAACGAATCAAGCCGCCGATCACGCATGACATTCGAATTATGGCGACAGCAGTCAGTATATTATACAATTCATATCTAATACTGAAAAAATATAAGTAGACCGACGGGCAGGGACTATCGGCTGTTACGGCCGTGCTCAATAGCCTTTTCTTGCTCTCACGAATTGTCTACATATATGTAGATGCGTTTTGTGTAGACTATAATGCCGCTCGATCATTGAACGTGTACTTCAAGTGGCACTTAGAAGTTTTCTCGCTCAAGCGGTGATATTTCCGCACAGCGGCAGTAACAGTGTCTGACATACACCGGTTCATCGAAGCTAACTGTCAATCGCTTCACACGCAAAAAGGAAGCGCAGTGCAGTTGGAAACCTCTCATTATCTTTGTTCAGTAAGCCGTACTGATTGACAAGTATGTGTGATTGCATTTGAGTCAGAGAAGAGTGCGGCAGCAACTTTCCGTGACATATAAGTGCTTGCTCAAAGTGTGTCGCTTCGATGCTCACCGCTTCGTCTTCAAGCACCGGGAAGAATAAAAATCATCTGTTCAGGTTAACCGATTCCAAGGCTGTACTGAGCACTAATTTTGATTCGTCGTAGTAGCGTATTCTTAAGGCTAGGAGTGCCGTTCGTGTGTAGACGAACTCGGCCGGTACGCTATGCCCAAGCTTCACAGGGAGCATACTGGGACAGACCTATCGGGGCTCGGCGGTTTGAAAAAGCTAAAATTATTGTGTATTAGCTCAAGTAGCTTAGTCATATGATTACTGTTTCGCGCGTCTAAAGTAATTGAAGGTGCAGCAATCGCCAGAGGTGTATTTGCAGCGTGGTGATACCGATCGGTGTTTTTTTTTTCTGCGTGTTGGGATCGACGCGTTGAGAGGGTCATTAAATGGCGCGGCGATGTAAACTTTTACTGTTATTTGCACCGAATCCTCCACACAAGTGAACACTACAGCAGAACTATTACCAGAGTGGTTCATAGACGTGACATTGCGTGTATAAGCTAAGTGCGGGGAAAATGCACCAATGTAAACATTCACAGCTGCTAGCGCTTAGTGCGCGCGGACGCCGTATGCCGCGAATTGCTGCACACTGCAGCTCGCAGCGATGAAGTACGGCCAAGCCGTAAATGTTCCCAGACTCTTCACACCTAGTGAAATCAACTAATACAGGTCCCCGTGCAGAGCGTGCGCCTGTGAAACCAGCGCCAGCGTCTCTTGGGCTGCTTCCAGTGTGTTCCGCACTCGTGCCAGCGCGCAGCCTCCCAGTGTACAGCGCTTTCCAGCGAGCCTCTCACTGGTACCAGTGACATTCCAGCTATGACAGCTTGTCCCAGTACAACGCCAGTGCAAGGCAGCGCTGCCAGCGTCCCAGTGTGTACCGCCCAGTGAAGTATCATCGTTCCCAGCGCGTTTCCAGTGCTCCCAGTACGGAAAACGTACTGGAAATGCACTGGGGGCGCTGGTTTTTGCAATAGGGGTGCCATGGCGAATCGGCCCACTCCTCCTAGGTACCTAGTCGGAGCTCGCCCAGGAAAAAAGTGTCCTCTCTCGGATAGCATCGAAAGTAGGGCAATTCCACTGGAGGTGCTCGGCGCTACCTTGGGCCAGGCATATCTGAACATCCGAGCTGATGATATGCGCCAATGAATTGTAAGCTTCCCAGATAATTTATTTCGCACAAAAACCCGCCTTGGCAAGTTAGTGGGTAAGTTCCGCGTTTGCAAAAACGAGGTGGCGACATCGATTCCCAGTCATGGTGCCGCATCTTCGCAAATGTGAAATCTAAGGACACAGGTGTACTAAGATTTTGGTGGGTGGTAAGGAACCGCAGATATTCCAAATTTATCCCAGGGCTCCGACGGTCACTGTCTAATAATCACATAATATAGGTAGGTGACACTTTTGGCCGGTAAAACCCCAGCAAATATTCCTTTCACATGAAGGCCGCTTCTCAAGACGCACTGGAAGGCCTGGCACTATCTCTCAAAGCGGTAGCCTTAACAAAATAGGTGATAATTGGTGTCTTCGCATTTACTCTTTTTTTTCTTTTACCTATTTAATGAACAATGACACGCGTATATAGGCTATCACGTCCCGGATCGACTTCGAGACCAGCAAAGCTAGTATATCAGGGGCTGCATACGGCACGGCCCGCCACGGTGGTCCAATGGCTTATGGTACTCGGCTGCTTATCCGAAGGTCGCGGGATCGAATCCCGGCTGCGGCGGCTGCATTTCAATGGAGGCGAAATGTTGAGCCCGTGCGCTGTGCGACGTCAGTGCACGTTAAAGAGCCTCAGATGGTCGAAATTTCCGGAGACCTCCACTACGCCGTCTCTCATAGTCAGAGCTAGTTTTGGGACGTTAATCCCCACAAATCAATCAAATGAATCAAAAATTTCTGGAGCCCTCTGCTACGGCGTCTCCTATTATCGTATCTTGATTTTAGGACGTGAAACCACGGGAAACAGTCAATGCATCCCACACGTCTTGATTAGTAAGTTGAGGGACGTGACATTTTCGAATAAGTCCCTCCGTAAATAAAGAAAAATGTTCTGGTGCCCATGTCCGGAAAGGTAGACTGAGAAAAAAAGCTAATTTTTAACAAATGTCAAGCCGACAAGAACTCGCGAATTATGCCAATATCACAGTAAATGCTGCTTACCGAGAAGACTATCATAAAAGTGAGTGTTTGATTGATGATGATGAATTGTCGTTCGGTTACTGTAAGGGTGCTCATTTCTGCAGCCCTTGCCGGGAGCAACGACTAAGCGTCCAGGGGGGCATGGGATAGGGAGTGAAACAAATAAAAAGATGAGAAAAGTGATAGTGGAGGGCTCGGGAAATTTTGACCACCAGGGGTTCTTTAATGTGCACGACAACGCCCAGTACACAGACATCTGACATCAAATCCGCGTTTTTTTTTGTTTTTTTTTTGGTTGTGTTGTGTCAGCCGAGAACCATAGTCATTACACCACCGCGGTTGGTACAGAGACATAATATTACTTCAAACAACGCAATAAAGCGCGGCCAAAAAATAAAATTTCAATGAAAGAAAACAGCTTGCTGTTGCGCCCTCTTAATGCAATTTTTTGTCCAAGTTCATTATGATGTATCGAGTTGCCGCAAGAACAGACTCCGAATTATGACAATTAGTGTTTAAAGAAATTTATTAGGCAAGTACGTCGCTTGCAAATAAATCGACGCCTGCCTGACACTGTGCGTCGCGAGTGAGCTTCGTGCCTCACAGGGAAAGGGATGAAAGAAAGCAGCTTAAAGCAACGGAAGTGCTCCTTTTTTATTTTAGCCATTCGTACAGCTGCGTCCTTCTAATCCATCTGTGCTGTTTCAAAACTCTATTTATATGCTGGCCCACATTACTCGGCCAAGCCGCGTGCACCGTATGTGCTCGCACTGAATGCGAAGCACAATACAGCAGTCACGTCCGCTCAACCCTGCCTTATTTCCAGCTGGTCCCTTTTTGTTATGTCGAATAAAAGTCAAATTCCTCTCCGCCTCGCACATTCTCCCTTTCTGTCTTCCTCTTTCTCTCTCACTCTTTTCTTTTTAATTTTTTTTTCAGGCTGCTGCGCTTAAAGGAACGAGCAACAAATGCAGGACATTCAGACCAGCTCTCGTGACCAAGGATGAATGCAACGTGCCGGCGACGTGACGCTGGTGAAATGGTGAGCGGTAGTCGGCTAAGAGACGGTGCAATAGCGTTTGGGACTCTGTAAAAAAAAGAAAGAAAAAGCAAGAGGAGAGGGAGTAAAGAAAAGCGAAACCGGACAAATCGGGTGTCCCCTTTCCTTACAACCTGGCAAGGTCTGTCCGGTATTATTTGGCGCTCACCGTCACTCTCTCCGCTTGTCTGGGCGGTTCTCACCTTCCTGTGACGTCACCAACGGTCGGATTCGCGAGGGACGCACTTTCGAATGTCCGCCGCTGCCGGCCTAACTGGGGTGCAATTACGACGTTGCGTTGCGTTTTTCCTCTTTAACTTTTTATCTGCTTTTCTTTTCCTCGCGCCATCCTTCAGCCTCTTTCCTCCAACTTTATCGCCTGCCCCGAAAAAATACCGACGCTAAGTTTAGAAAACCTCCTTCGCAAGTGCGTTTTCGCCGTTGACAGGTGGGGCATTGCTAATTATATGACTAGCACCAAGATTGACCCAAACTAGTCCTTTACGAAGTTCTCGAGGGTAAGATTGTGTCTTTTTCTTGCGATTTTGTGCCGGTGTGCTAAGAGGAGCATATATTTTAAGTGAATATATTGAGGAAAGAAGAATGACATTCGTGTCAAAGTAGGAATGTCTTCAGCATCTCCGTGATCAAGTTGTCAGCACCGCAAAGACATCCAGGTATATTTAACATAGTAAACTCTCGAGGCTCCTTCGTGATCGCCAGGTTGCCCGTCGTTGTGTAAACACGGATTGGCGCTGCGGGCGGGAAACGCTGCACAGTTTCACCACGTTCTTCCCAATACAGGTGCGAGCTACGCAACTCGCGTGGCCGTCGAGTGATGCGCGACGTTTTAGGGGCGTGGCATAGGAGCGGCGTCATATCGGCGGCGCCGGGTTTTCCTGTGGACGCGCGCAATCTGGAAGTTCCGCGACAGGTCGGGCTTTCGCCTTGCACGTGTTGTGGATGACAGCAGTTTCAGATAGCGCTGCGCCTGCATACTTGATATCAGTTTGCATACGCGGGGTCGGTATTGAAAGGTTGTGCCCTCGTGAGCGTCGCCTCTGTTAGTGAAAGGAGATCCCGAAGAGCGGTCATGCTGTCACCGCAGCAACAGCGATATCCGAGGAGAGGGTGCACGCCGTCTTCAATTGCCCTGAAGGTTGGCTTACCTGTTCTTATTCTCCTGATTATTGTCATCGTGGTGCTGTTTGCCGGAGTCTCCTGGGTAAGTTTCGTTTGTTTTTTTTTGTCATAGCACGCGCTCCTTTTTTTTTTTTTTTGCAAATCGATAGTTCTGGACGGAGTGAATAAATAGGTTAATGCGATGAATGATGGTATGTGGGGTTTAACGTCCCAAAACCAGCTCTGATGATGAGAGACGCCGTAGTGGAGGTCGCCGGAAATTTCGACCATCTGTGGTTTTTTAATGTGCACTGACATCGCACAGCGCACGGGCCTCAACATTTCGCCTCCACCGAAAGGCAGCCTCCGCGGCGGGGATTCGATCCCGCGACTCTTCGATCTGCAGCCGCGTACCATAGCCACTAGAAATGCGAATAATTATGAATTGTTAACTGCTAGAATGAGCGTTTAGCTAATGTGTGCACGTAAATAACTAATGTGACCCTGCTACGCATCTCGAGGCTGTGTTACGTTTCGGTTATCTAATTAAGCGTAAGCATTGCCATCGTGTTATTCGTCCCTGCGCTATTAGTGACTCTGAATAAGTCTAGAAGTTGAAACGAAAAAAATGATAAATGAAATAAAGGTGAACAAATAACAGAAAATACGGTGCCTCGCTTTGTTTTGCTGTGTAATTTAGCGATGTTCTTACTGAAATTATGAGACAGTCTGCCCAGATTGCCGCTTTATACAATTCGAAAACTTGGCCGCTGCATTTCGATGGAGACGAAGTGTCGTGGTTCGCGTACTATGTCACATCAGTCGACGTTAAAGACCGCCAAGTGGTCGAAATTTCCGGAGCCCTCCACTACGTCGTCTCTCAGAATCAGGTCGTGGTTTTGAGACGTAAAGCCCCTGAAATCAATCAAATCAATGAACCATTCAGGAAGCAACCTTTTATGGTGGCGGAACGCTAAATTGTATCCGAGACTCCACAGCTCATATATTTTCTTTACTCTATTCCATACCGTAGCGCCATTCCGCACAACATATTTCTATTATTACATTTATACGCACTTTTCATGAACCTGTACACGCAAAGATAATGCCTAATTGTGTCGTTTCTTTTCTTTTCAGGGTGACGGGGATTCAAGTGAGTTGCCTATTTTTTAATATCGTTATTTCAACAACTTTGACGCATTTTGGCCTATAAAACTGCCTTCAGAAAAGACGATCCCCCTAAATCATTTCGCTGCAAAGTGGAGTATATCGCCAACTTGTCAACTTTAGTGCTGTCCACCTTCGCGAAAAAAAAAGGAAGATTGTTCAATTACTCAGGAAAACTGGCGTAGAACACTGAATAATGGTATGCCGTAGAAGTACCCGTAATCGCGTGTGAAACAACTACGTAAGTTCAGTGAAAGCTCTTTCCCATAGCTAGAACACTGTAAGACCTTTTGCATAATTTTCTCTCACACTGAAAGATTTAAGCAGGACATGTATCACCATGTCTGGCTCGAATTTAAGATACGTAAGTTGTATGGACTCACGAGAGAATTGACGTGAGCAACTAATACAAATCGTCATTTCATTTCAACACTTCGTAACGAACCTCAAAACATCCCAGTTTAAGCATTCTAAAGTTGCCTTTCCTTTTGCGCGGCCTGAACGCTTCAGGCAAGAGCTTGACTGAGTGTCACAAAGTAGTGCTTCTTCTCAATCTCAGATCCCCCTGAAGTAACCAACCTCACGTTGGTGTCAGCCGAGAATGGAACGTTCACGGTGGCCTGGCAGAAGCCGGAAGGCATTGTCGACCAGTACTGGGTACAAGTCAGCGCTCGGGCCGCCAGCGGTGATGACGATGGCGATGGAGAGCGCAGAGCTGGACTCTGCTCCAATGGAACCATACTGTCACGTGAGGTGACGCACCTGACCTGCGGCGGCGTTGAGCCCTGCACCAACGTTACCGTCACGGTGCGCGTACTGAACTTCCCGAGGCGGAGTAGTACTACGAGCGCATCCGACGGAGTACGGCTGCCGATATTCTTCTCCGGCAACAGTGAGTGACGGACGTGTTTTCATTACTCTTCGTGCCGCAACAGGTGGCATTAAGATGAGCAAATCCTGTGACGTTTGTTAGCGAAAGAGATGGCTGGGGCAAGCGACAAGTCCTGAACGTTAGCTAGCCTTGTCTGATTGCTTCTTTCTGTCGTGTATGGAGTTAAGACGTCCTGCGCGCCTGATCTAGAGAAACGCCTGTCAACGACAACACCGCAACATCAAGTGTCCTATGCTTTATTGCTGCGTTCCATTCCCTGTCCCCCGCACAGGCGGAGCAGCAGAGAGCTCGTAGGACAAAGGTGGCACCGCAACAGTTTACTTGTGCGCAATGTGCCTTGCTCGTTCTAATGCAGGTACTAATTGGAGGTACTCTTCAGGGCCCTTGTTGGAGGAAAGTGCCTAGGGTGGAATTGTTCGTAAGAGGTTATTTCAGCCAATTCTAATGCTTGGAACATCATTAGAGAAGCGAGATAGCCAATGGAAAAGATCTTTTATGAAAGAAAGTTCTGTGGCCGGACTGGGTCCCTGATTGACAATATACTCGTGATAGCGCCTTGGTTTCTTGGTGACTCGATGACACTTAACGACCAAGCACAAGCTCCATTCACGTGCCAATTAATGTCTATTCGTACAACGTTCTTTTAAGTCTAACTACGCAACGGATGCGTTCCTTCGTCATAAGGTCTAGAAACAATGGCTCCGCAATTTATGTTGGTAATGTCGCGCTAAGATTTCTTCTATATAAGTGGTTCGTTCAGGGCTAGCGGCACAGGAGTCGACATCGTACCTCGACACTATTTCTGCGGTAACGCTCGTAGACAACCTGTCGTCATATGACTGTGAAGTGAAACCGTTGGAGGAAGTGTAAAACGTGCCGACAATTTAGGAAACGTCATCCATTTCATCCCATGCAACCTGGACGAAAAGCTTCAAAAAATGCGTGTTTCTTTAACCGAGATTGTCGCTGTGTATGGCGTTTTAAATTCATTTTGCAAATAACCTTTAGCTTACTTCCCCTTTTACCGTTACTTAAGTCCCTACGTAAGCTTTGCTGTCTTAACTGTATTCCATTTAGCATAATCTAAAGGAAACCATGCATTTGGGGGCGAATTCACTCAAGGAATGTTACTTTTGCTCTACCACGGCCGGTTTAGAGGCGCTCTGAGCGCACAAGTTTGAACACCCAGAGCGCCTACCTCTAGCTCGACCATGGCTCTACGAACTGCGCAGAAAGCGCAGTATGAATAATTAGACAGGGAAGAACAACGCGGGGCGGTATTCCGTGGTATACGGTACGGGCCATCGAGTATGTCTATTCTAGAGCACAAACTTTAACACTTAAAACAAATGCTTATTTGCAGGAGCTTGTTATAAACACACGGCTCACGTAAACGCTGCTTACTTCACGCCATGTCCGGTATTTTTTCACGAAAAAACTTCGGTACCATCCGCCCTCTGACCCAATTAACTGTTAAATACTTTTTTTCGTAAATAACAAAGTACGACTCATTTAAACAGCATACGTTGGCGCGGTGAGGTTATGCAGTAACTGCGATCGTGTGTAACCCACAACGAGAGAAAAAAAAAAAGAGTTTCGAAGCTGCACATGTGGCGCACTGATATCGCACTTTCCATAGGGCGTATACGTCGGAAACAGGAAATGCCTCACGCTGCTTTATAGTGCGTCCGATACGATTCGTCATCATCCGTAGGATTTACAGCTTTACATTCGTTACGGGACATGTCTGCACAGCTGTTGCGGCTATGAGACTTCTCGAAACCAGCTGTCCATGATTCTGCAGTGCGACAAGCTGGCATTTATTCCGTACACGATGTTATTCGAACAGAATTAAAAAATAAACAGCGGATTTAAACGACATATTTTTTCAGTGAACTGAACTCATTTCATATGTTGAGAGTGGAAAAAATGAAGCAGGGAAAATGTGGTAGGTACGAGAAAAACTAAAATTGGCCATAACAAAGACAACGTTTGGTGGTTCAGCCATAACACGATACTTCATAATTGGTCTCCGGCCCCTTGGATATGTGCAATAGAGTGATTATATTTGGTAGATAGTCACAGCAGAGCCTATTCACGTCAAGGAAATTCGCCAAAATACAAGAATGATTTAGTGCGCACGTATGCAGGTATTGCCAGCTGTTGCTAAAGCGGAAGTGTAAAAGCATTGCATTATACCATTCAAACATATCGGGCTAGAGAGGTAGAATTGCTGGTGTCTCATATCCCGAAGCCACGATATGACTGTGAGAGACGCCATAGTGGAGGTGGTTGGAAATTTCGGCCACCCGGGGTTAATTAACATGCACTGACAACGCACAGTACGCGGGCTTCACTATTTCTCCTCTATCGAAATTTGGCCGCCGCGGCGGGGATTTGAACCCACTACCTTCGCGTCAGCAGCCGAGTGCCGCAGCCACTAGGCCGCCGTGGCGAGACGAGAGTTAGTCTGAAAGTTGAAA
Organism: Hyalomma asiaticum; assembly: GCA_013339685.2. Lineage (NCBI taxonomy): Eukaryota > Metazoa > Arthropoda > Arachnida > Ixodida > Ixodidae > Hyalomma > Hyalomma asiaticum. The sequence goes on along the minus strand of CM023488.1, from coordinate 34,812,079 downwards.
ACGATGCAGCGTGCAGTTGGTAGATAAACGAGCACAATGTATCAGAGAACAAAGACAGTCAAATAGCAAGCTGAAAATAACAGAAAAAGAAGTGGGAGTGGGCACGTACTGCAAAAAAAAACAAAATAGTTCTTCGTTAGAGCGACAATGTGGGTGCGAAGTGATTGAAAAGATAGCCGAGGATGAGGGTTCGGAGGGATGAAGAAATCAAATGATTTGAGGGCAGGAGGCAGAGTAATCGCCTAGGGAATAGCGGAGGAATTGGTGATCACTTGGACAGGACTACTGCAGTGGGCCTTAATTAACCAGAATATGGTGAATCTATTTTAACAACCCTGTTGTGTTTGCATGCTAAAGCTACGTATGGCTATGAGGCGAGTGCCGCAGTGGGTAGCTCCAGACTCCCGGGGTTCATTAATGTGCAGCGAAGTACGAGTTTTTTTTTCAATATTTGCATTTCGCCCTCGTCAAAATGTGACCTCCATGGCCGGTATTCGATCCGGCTCTTTGGAGTTTCGCAAGCCAACACCCTCACAGCTATGCCATCACGGCGGTAGAATATGATGGTGGCGATAGTTACAATGACGAGAAGTAACAAGTGCATGCTGTATAGGGACACGTAGTCTACGCAAACACACACACACACACAGGCACGCACGCACGCACGCACACATACACCACACACACACGTATAGCACTGCCAGGCACTTGAATCATGCTGAATGTCACAGTGGCATCACTGTAATCTATGCCATCATGGCATCAAGCTTTGCAGCTCATCGCCTCCACCATCTTTTTGTCCGCCCTCCGTGAGAACATGGCCACAATAGCGCTGCACTTCCAACCTCTAAGACGCTGGTTGAATTCCCACCCACAGCGGCAGCATTTAGATAAGGCTGAAATGGAAGAGAACACGTACTTTCTTATTCGAGTGCCTGTTAGAAAACCGCTGAGGGTGAAAATTAGACCGGAATCACGAACCACGCCGTTCCTTAAACGTTTGGTATGTCGCTTGTGTAACATGGATTGCCTACGCGAGGAATGCAGCAATATTGGGCAGTTGTGTTGTTATAACCGTCGGAATGGAAACCTTACTTTCATCATGACGACATTGTTTTCAACCACATGCCTTGTCGTGACTTTAAACAGCACTGCTCTCTTCTTTTCCAGCTCCGGATCCACCGAGCAACGTCACCATCTCCGCTGAGTCGCCCACAGAGACTCGAGTCCTCTGGGAACCCGTGCCTGCACCGTCCAGTGGTGTGATTCTCTATGACGTCAGGCTAGTGCGACGCACCTGGACCGTGCGATCCCGCTAACCCGGGCGAATGTGCGCAGTTCAGGACTCCGGACACTTCGCTCGAGTTGAGTCCCACAGTGGCCAGACGGCGTTGCTTGTTCATCGAAGCGACGACCCAGTGCGCTGGACAGGTCTTGAGGAGTAGTCCCAGAGTCGTAGAAAATACCGTCTCATGAGTCTTCGCTCTGTAACGCTCGTTTCTCTCGGCCACGTTTAACTTATTTATTTTACTATTTGTCATCGCCACCTCATGACCACTTCATCTGTTTGTCACGCTTGCTTCGTCGCCATGGGTATCTCCGTATGTTGAGCTTAAGTAGATAAGAATTGACACTGAGTCGAAATGCAACTTTGTCAAATGTATTTCACTTGCTGCCGATACTACAATTATTCGCAGGGGGCGGAATCGGCACATGGCAGGGGGTGGTCGATTCGTCGCTCGTAATGGCCTCAAAGCCACCTCGAATCGCATGCGCTACTGAATAGATTGTCTGTGCACATTGTGATCAACGGAAGCGCATCATATATCTCTCAATATGTACAAAGTTGCTTTATTTTGTGTGATTATACACTGTACAAACTCTGTCAACGTTATTTTCCCTTTGCGCAGACCAATTATGGTATATAAATCTACACTCCACATACTATCTCGACATTATTTTCCTTGTATGAAAAGCTTGCTTCGCACAACAAACACGTCGGCTGAACTTCTACATATATTTACGTATTTCTCTGGGCTCATAAGCACATCGTCTCCTTTTAAGGGCGGGCTTCCGTAGTGTAAAATGCAATGCATTGAAACGCGGCTGGTTCACATCCTGGGACTTCTTACACCGATGTAATTCTGCATGACATGTCACACGTGTCTGACTGTTGAAGCACAAATCCAAGTCTATACCAGGGTAAGCGCAGGCATCGATATTTGATTGTCGACAAGCATTCCGTAAACCGTTAGAGTGGGCATCATCGTGCATAGGTGTGATGGCTTTAAGATGAATTAGGGAGGTCAATGTAGGAAAAATAAGTGGCATAGCGCAAGTGTTTAACTCAGTTTTATTTCTTTAGTATGCTGTGTTAAAGGAACTCATACACAACAGCAGCTAACGGTGTTTGTGAAAAATTGGCACTCCGTTACATGTAAAAACTCATAAGATTGTGATAAAAACGCTTGCTGCTTCCAGTAACCATTTCACGCGCTTGTAAATATTTAGCTCCGCGTACACAATAGAATGCAGACTATATTGAGTACAGTTTCTCTTTTCCCTCGTGTAACTGAAAACTGCAATGCCTTACTTGATTTTATTCGTTTACTTACTTTTAATTTATTTCCAACGGTGATGCACAAGCAAAGCGTTTTGTTAGTTGTTTGTATTCCGCATGTTGCCTGTATCACCTGCCGTTCTTTGCTATGTTCCTCCTGTGCATATCCAATCCTACAGTGACCCACGAGGCCTGCAGAATGTACAAACAATTGAATAAACAAATAAATAATAAATAAATAAATAATCACAAGGCGTCCAATATTCGACGACCAACAATGCGAATAAACGTGTTAAAAATATAATGCTGCCCCTGCATTAAAGGTTGACTAGCCACTAAATCTTACAAATCTCGTTTTGGTTGCAACACCCAAAAAGGATGGCCACTGATCATCGTGATCACCTGATCACCACTGATCACCTAAACTTTGCCACTGATCATCGTGCTTGAGATATGGACACTACAAATAGCAGACGGAAAGTGCAACGAATGTTACTTCGTGAAACATATGGCTGGTAGTCTAGCGGCTGGCTCACGGAAAACACCAACAGCCAGAGAAATGAAGTGGAATTTGTATGCACATATGTGTCCAGTTTTCTGGCGCGTAGGCACGTCTTTTTTTATGCGCTTAGCCATGTTTAATTTAATTAAATACAGATGCTTTTTGGTAGCGGGTAAGCGGGTAAACAGTAGCGCGAACAAGAATGAAGTGCTTGGAACGCAAGCTCAGTGCTCGCGATTTCTGAGTGCCTTCGAAAAGGTTAGCGCAAGTTCCAAGGAACGTAAGTACCACTGCTTTCCTATTCAGCGGCTCAGTTCCTTAGTCCTGCGATACCTGGGGTGCAGGACGGGCCTCTTTGGCCCATCTCACGATTAGTGAGTCATAATCATGGACACCATAGACATCGTCGCTAAGCCCAATTGTTCTGCAAGTAAACTTAGTTGGGTTCGATCACTCGGTTCCGATACGTGACACCAAAAAAGAACAAAAAGGAGTCTCACGTGAAGACTATGATAAACAATAGCTCAAATTCATAGAGGGGCCAAAATCGTACTATATAAATGGCGCGAAAACAAAAATTCAGTTCGCGATAACGACCACCATTTTCTGACCTGGTGTGAAAATGCTGCCAGTCCTTACATTGAGCCTGAATGGTATGAAACACCTTCATCTACTTTCAAACTGGTACATAAGTTCAGACGAAGGTGGAGACGATGTGATGAAGAAGAGAACATTGAAAAACCATGGAAAACAAGTAATGTCGCTAAAGACTGCGTCTCAACAAGGGGAGTGCAGTTTGTTAGGGTATTTGACGATGGGAAGTCCATTTTCAAATGTTTATTTTAGCGGCAACTCCTTTTTTTTCATTTTCAACAGCTCTTCCTTTCCATTCGCCTTAAAATACTAGGTCGCGCAGTTGTTCATTAAACGTAATGAGAGCTACATTGCATCTATTCTTCGTGACTGGATGTGAGCAGGAAGAACCGCAATTACCAAGGACACTTGACAGCTAGTTGCGTGAATGAATGACCGAGTTATGCAAGCACGACTTCGTGCGTCGAAACAGGAAGTGGTGTGCCCACGGCTCAGCCGCCCCGCCGTGAAAAGTGTGCGAGCTCGAGATAGATTACGTTCTCCGAAGTCAACCGAAACTTTACTGGTTCGCGGCGCAGAGAGAAAAGAAGGCTCAATCGTGCTCATGCGGCTTCCGCGTAGAACACTGTAAGACTGCATCTATTTTTTGCCTCTTAGTTACACGAAGAGAGGTCACCAACTCTCGAACACGATTATAATATGTTAGTCTAACGTATGCAATGGTACTAGTAACAACAGAAAGCTAGAAACTGTTCAACAGAATGCGTTGTCGGGCTAGTTGGTGTGAATCCATAGTGCTTATTTAGCGCAAGAAAACAATACACAGGAAGGAAGGACAGGACAAAGCGCTACTCTCAACTGATATCGTTTATTGCGTCACTCCACTCTTTATACAACCCAGATACTGGAAGGACATGCGTAGTAACACCAAACGCGGCAACCACCACTACTTCATCATCCGAGCACACTCATGATAGCGCTTCCAAAAAAGGAAATTCATTGCTAAACAAGGTCAAGGAAGGCACACTAATACACTGGGAACCCAAGGACCTTTATGTAAAACGCTTCTGATAATTCTCGGGCGGTGGTGTCACCGCTCTTCTTTAAAATACTAGTCCGTCTAAACAAGGCTTGACATTTACACTTTTTGCAATGTTGAGCTAAATGGGAGCCTGTACCGGTTGGCAGGGATCGCTCATGTTCTTTGAGGCGCTCATTGACACAGCGGCCTGACTGACCTACATACACCTTGCCACAAGAGAGTGGAATCTTGTAGATCACACCTACGCTGCATTCTACAAAGTTGAAATGTTGCTTTTCACATTGGGGCTTATTGTTTTCTTTACCGATACGCGAGCACACTTGGTGTTACTACGCATGTCCTTCCAGTATCTGGGTGGTATAAAGAGTGGGGTGACGCAATAAACGATATCAGTTGAGAGTAGCGCTTTGTCCTGTCCTTCCTTCCTGTGTATTGTTTTTTTTTTTGCGCTAAGTAAGCAGTAGAAAATGTATCGCATTTTTTTTTTGTAAAGCAGGGTGTCTTTTTTAGTTATAGAATAACCCTTATTTTTATTCATAAGAATCCTACAGGTGCTGAATTGGCCATTTCTCGACTTCATTTTGTTACGAAGGAAAGCATGCTCTCATGTATACTTGTTCCTCCGCTGTGTCAACGCTATTGTTTTGCGGATAACATACCAAAGCACGTTGTATGGTAAAGAAAACGTGGGCACTGCTCTGCCGTTTCATGACGGTATGGAATCGCCAACGAAGGAAGTGAACCGTATAAGGAGAGCGTTAAGCAGTAAGCAAAGAAGAAAGCAACAAAATTTGAAATAACGTGTCATCACGGCGTGTAGTGTTTACAAAAGTGATGCGTTGGGTATGATATATGGTGAAAAGAAAAACAACTCAGAGAAACAATTTTAAAGAAGCCCGAAGTTAACAACAGGGCATGCTGTTTCTTCTAAAAGTAAACGATTGTCTTCACTGACTGCTAGGTTGTTTAATGCACACGCCAACCTAGCAACATAGTAAGCTCAGCAGCGTTATGTCCCGCCAGCACAACAGCCGAAGTCGGTGTGGTGAACTGAAGCTGAGGAAAGTAGCGGAGTAGCCGCTGGGTACTGCGGAGCTGCTGTGGTGGTTGTGCAAGCGATCCCATTGAACTGGTTCGTATCACGTGATGTACTTTGTATCGCGTGAAGCAAAACTTATTTCCATGTCACCATTTCTCTGCCTCCTGCCACTATCGCTATCACTCACTACGCTGTTTCACTATCGAAAGTAACGTTACTTGCCCGCCAGGCAGTCTGGAAAGAGCTGGCTTCAGACAAATTTATTTATTTGAATATGTTGGATGTCAGAAAGCACTCCAGGTTGCCGATGAGGAAACCAAGTCAAGATATAATTTCCACTGTGTTTTCCACTTAATTTTACTGAGAACATAGTGTTCTTATAGAAAAATTGAAGACATAGCTTTGCAATCACTAGTAAAATATTATTATGACCTCTCTGTCACACACTAGCTCCAATTAGACGATGTTATGCACCTTTCCACGTAAGGTTGCGACAGCAGCAAATCCCATTAACAGCTTCGAGTTCTGCTCGAAAGCTACGTATGCAAAACAAGCGAAAAGCCCTACGACAGGCACTTTTGCGAGCAAACCCTAACTGTGCTGAGGAACAAGTTGTAGAGAACGAGGAGGAAGCCAGGCTAAAGAAAAATATCTAGAGAGATGAGCCCTACCCCAATAGCAAAAATGGGGGCTAGTAAGGCTTGGCGCGTGCGTGCCTTTTTTCCTTCTTTCGGTCTTTCTTGCCTTCATGATGTCTTCTTTCCCTATTTCTCCCCTTTCCTTTGTTTATTTCCTTCTTATTCCTCCAGTCACTTTATTTTGTTTTTCTTTTCTCCTTATCTTGCTCTCTTCCCTTGCATCTTTCTTTTCATTTTTCTTCCGTTTTACCTCTCTGTCTGTTGTTCTTTCTTTTTTTAGTCCGACTTTTTTGTTCTTTCTATCTTCCTTCCTTTTTTCTTTGGTACGATATTCAAGGAACTCATATGGCTCAGACATGCTCACATATTCTTCGTTTGCTTAGTGTGCACTGTCGAGATTGCATGTCTTACCGGTGCAGGCCTCGTGCTGCGTCTGTACTCTTTTTTTGAGAATTAAATTTTTTTCATTAACCCCGCTTTTTCTGATATTTGATATTTTTCTAATTACCCCGCTTTAACGTACCTTCCTTATGGATATAAAATCTTGCGTATGATGAACATACAATGGCGGGATCGGTTAGCATGCTGGTCTCGCCACACGGCAGTTGGGCGTCCGAATCCGCAGCCCGACGACCAATTTTAGGGGCGAAGCTCCTTAAGCTGTGGGTCGGTTGTCACGCGTATCGTGTAACCTACACCACTCACAATATCATGCAACGCCATGCTACGCAAGGAGGCTCGCCCTCGCCCTCGGCGCATGCCTCCCGGCGCGCGAGCTCTCTCTCTGTTCCATCTGCGCTCTTGTGAGAGAGAGAGAGAGCGAAAGGCGCGCGTTGACTATGGAAACGCTCTTTCTTCGATGAACGCTGTACCAGCTCGCAAAGAAGGAGAACGCGCCCTCACCCGCGAGAGAAACGTTGGCGCGGGCAGCGTCCTCTAGCGAGTTTCTTGATTGAGAAATACCGACTGCTCGCGCTGAAGAACCGTTCACCGGCCACCATATATATATATATATATATATATATATATATATGCAATGGATCTTGACTTGCAATGAAGTGCTGGTGGGAGATTTCACTTGTGCGTAGTTGAACCATAAGGATTCGTAGCGTGCGCGTTAACTAAATTAATCCGGAACTCGGCACGATCTACGATGAACCTCCCGAGCTTCGCCGACTCATCATCATTCACTCCGTGGATATGCTGTGGAATTTTTTGTTTATTTTCACGCGGCTGAGTTTTTTCGCCCGTCGACCGCGACGGCGCAGGTTATACGAAGCAGGTTCTATAGGCTGAGGAAACTTCTCTGCAAACGTGTGTCAGCAAAATGATCGAGATGTTGCTTGCCGAGAGATTACGAAAGTGACCGAGAGGTTGCGAAGTGACCGAGAAGTCCTGTGCTTCGCTGTCGGATATGCACAATGCGCGCAGCCATGCCCAGCGGAGTAGGAGATCGTGCAAGGTAACGCCGGCATGAATATAATAATTGTTATTTTAAACATGGAAGAGATTTCTTATTTTTCAGGCCGGTAACGCAACGTTTTCACCTGGGGCAATAAGCTTATGAGACATGTATTAGAAATCCGCTGAATAAGGTTGCTACGAGCAACAAATGGTCACAGGACGGTACCAGAGTTAGTTACGTCATGCAGAAAGGAGCGTTTCTGCAAACCCTAGTGCTAATTAATTGATAGCGCGTTGCCAAAAATAAAGAAAAAGAGAACGGACACCCCCATAGACGCCAGCGGCCCAACCGACCCCAGCGCACCTCGTGGTTAGTTAGAGAAACTGGCCTGCAGTTTTTGTTTCGGTTTGACTGGCGCGAATTTCGGATTGCCCCGCGTGACCGACGTTTGGCTGCGGTGAAAGTTAGTCATTTCAGACCACTTCTTCGTCACCCAAAATGGCAAAGCTATTAGTTGTCATTTTGGTATAGCGATTCCCTATTTCAGCTAGTTTAATTCTTCGTGTGAATTTTTATTTCGGTTAAATTATAATAGCAAGAGCTATACTCATCATAATTCACCACGGCTTTGTTCACCGCGCTTGTGCTTTTATCTTTTTGAACAAACGATCATCCTATATTTTAATCAGAGAGAGAGAGAGTTCCTGCGATGTTCTTATTCTAAGGAAAGCAGAGGGTGAACATAGAAGAAACAAAATGAGAAGAATATCAGCGTCACGCGAACGTCCGAATACGAACGTCAAAGTACGATGCTTTTCAGTTTCAAATGGGCGCCACGCCACGCCTACGCGACATCCGTAGCGCAGTGTTCGCGTTTAACCGCCACATAGAGCTGCAAGCTTGTTTTCTTAGGGAACCTCGCTGTTCTTACAAGCTTCGCTTGAAAACGCGGCTCACCTGCTGTGTCACCCATGAAAACACCGACGCAGCCGACGTGGACGAAGCCTTGGCGCTCGCATGCATGTGCTTGCCGCTGGTACGCGAATTCTAAGTGGCGTTGATGACAGTACGGCAGAACAAAAAAGCACGCAAGATATTTGGAATAAATTCTGTCTTGATGCATAAAATACATGCTCAATTTCGGCGTATAATAATCATTTCGAAAAAAAAATTTTTAGGATTTACAAGAACATTTTTTTCGCGCTTGCGTTCTCAGCGTTTGATGAGCACACTACTTCTTAACGTAATGATGATGTACTTCCTGAGGCCAAATTTCGCAGAGTGTCCGCTGTTATCTTTCTCCTCCCTCGTGGTGTTTCGTTTTGAGAATTTTGATATTAGTCCGCATACGAACATTAGTCAGTTATCGCCATACGTTTCGAACAACCATCGCCAATTCGGACAAAAGCCCACGTGGCAGTCCACTTACACAAATGTGTGCTGTATTATGATGGTAATGACTACACAATTTCCTTTGAGAATATCGCTAAAATCATGTTGTCATCATAAAAAGAAAAAAAAAACGCTTCGAAGTAATGCGCGGGTCTTAACTGCTTCCAACGTTTCGTTCAATAGGCAGTTCGCTCGACATGCTCTTTATGCAGTACCTGCGTCTGTACGTACTATCCCCTTGGGGTTTTCATTCCAGCAGTCCAACACTCTTGAATCGCTGGCGTAATGGAAAATATTTAAAAAAATGACATTTATTTTTGCTACAGCACTTGCGAAAACCATTCATAACCTCGCCAGCTGCGCAGCTGACTGTTCTGTTATTACCACGATATGTTACACACGTCCTACTTACCCTTTGGCGGAGATAAACCTGTCAACTAGACTACGCATGTGCAACCAATCGTAACTTGTACGCATGGGCGTGCACCCTGTGTTATTTGTGATTTCTGTTGGTTCGAGCTTGCCCGTTGGCATGGCGGAATAACGTACTCGAAAAGCATGCCTCTGTATTGAAGATACAACATGACCCTTGAAATAATTGTTCATTTCTAGATATTCTTTCAATGAAAATGTCCTTGCACTAAATCTTCCTCGTGTTAGTCTTTTCGTGTCACCTACCAGTCTAATGGAGCAACAGTTATGGCTAGCCTTAGTGTAAATTAGCAGAAATAGAGGTCGCCAATGCTAGAGCAGCGTGGATAGTACTCTGGAGGCTACATAGAAAGGACTAGCACAGATGAGGGGATTGTGTTAGGTGGATGCCACCGGGTGCCGCACATTAATGAGCACTGTCATCAAGAGCCGTCACGTGCTGCTTGGTACTGCAACACATCAGCAACAATAGCAGCGATAACCGCGTCGCCAATGCCCTTTCAGAGGGAGGAACAATAGCGAGACGAACAAAGCGCACATGGATCCGCGCAGAAACAAATAACAGGATGAGTATGTGTGCTGCCTATTCATTACGGCTTTTGTACTAGGCTTATTTTTGACGCTCATTGTTTAGGATCTAAAAGGAAGTCAAGGGGTTCCTACTGGATGCCATCATTTAGCAAAGTAACGGGCGGAGGGATAACTATCAACTCGGTTAACGCTCACGTTACGTTAACACACTAGTAGCCTTGCAACGTTGTTTCATTCGGTTCCTTCGTGTAAGACATCTCGCTTCGGCAACGTGTGTCGATGAATTTGTGCGAACCTTAAGAAGCCCGCCAATTCACCGTGTATCAATACAATCTATTTTCTTTATGATCACATGCCTACGTCTCTTTGCAGTGGAAATAAACTCAATTTCAGCGTTTATGCAGCACTTTTATACTACACTACAGGGCAACACGATTGCAGCGCCTGTCATATATTTTTTTCTTCGCATTTTTTGTTCATCAACGCATCGCTACGAATCGTTTCCATGATGATGATGATGATTGTGGTTCGGTTAGGAAAGGCGCTAATTTCTGCAGCCCATGTAGGGAGCACGGCTAAGCGTCCGTGGGAGTGGGGGAAAGGGAGTGAAAGAGATAGAGAGGAGAGAAAGGCCGTAGTGGAGGGCTCCGGAAATTTCGACCACCTGGGGTTCTTTAACGTGCACTGACAACGCACAGTACACGGGCCTCTGGCATTTTCGCCTCCATCGAAAATGCGACCGCCGCGGCCGGGATCGAACCCGCGTATTTTGGGTGGCAGCCGAGTACCGTTTCCATGTACTCTTGTTCGTATGACTTTTATTATTGCTTGGCAGACGCTACGAGCTCACGTGCTCAATGTTCACGTGTTGAGAAACAGCGAAGATAAACTACCTCGGCTGTAAAATATCACTGGGAAAAGTCCAGAGCTGGTATTAATGCAAACGAGTGCGGCAGAATTTTAGAAGAAGGAGTAACGATTTGAAAGGACGGAAACATTAGCATCCCCCAGTTTAAAAATTTACAAGCGAGTGGAAGCTATATATATATATATCCTTTCCGATAGTAGTATCAGTACCTCAGTGACACGGCTTGTTTAAGCGATATAAAGGAAAACCGCAACCACGCCTTTCCTGCAAACTCCTTCGGCCTCAAGTTCTCCATGCAAAGAAAAATGCAAAGAAATCAACCATCAAGAACATTTGTTCAGAAGTGCCAACAAATTTTCTTTTTCTTCACGTAAACGTGTTAACAACACGGAGGTGCATATTTACTAAACATATTTTGGGCTGTGTACTGCGCTTTAAGAGAGATATTGAAACTGCATTAAGGTGTCGTTTTATTCAACCTAAGGACATCTGGAACAACTAGAGCTCACTGGAGTACCTCAGGAATGTTCTGTAGGCTAGGTTACAAAAAAAAAGGGGGGGGGGAAACAGAAAGGGGCCTAAGCCAGTGACTTTCTACTTGTATGTCGTCGCGTTCACTGAGCTTAGACCTTGTACGTTGAATGGCCCCTGGTTTAGTGGATGTCTTATGAAACCTTCAATATTACTTAGCGGGGTGCCTTTATTGGCCCACTTGAATGAATCTAGCCAGGTGAATTTACTGAAGCGTTCCCGGTTCTTGGAAAAACAGTGTGTAACGAATGGATTCCCTTAGCTGAAAAAGGTGATACGCTGATAGGTTTCAGACAAAGGGCAGCACATGACGTCTAAATGATTTTTGTTCTTCAGCAGTCATTTTAGATTATTTAGCACAAGTGGCGTACGTCATAAAGTGGCCGGAATGCAGCGGTTTAATTTTGTGCCTCATAGCATAGTATATTTCCGTTTCTTGGATCTTCCTACGACTTCTAAGGAGATATAAAAATCGAGTTATCCCTAAAAATCTTTGTCTAGATTCCAGGTCACCATGCCTGTCACCAAGTGTCGTAAAAAGCCCATTCCTAATCCATCGATAAGGCTGTCAATGACCCTACAACTCCCATTATGAGGGCTAATCTTGTGCACCATGCAAAAGTACTTAACAAAACCGCACAGAACACTCAAATCGCAATAGCATAAGATAATAAACAAGTAAAATTTCGTGGCAGCGTAAATAATAAAAAAAAATTGCGCTGCTAGCACTACAACACCTTTTCATGAAGTATATTTCAGCTATCCCTCCGAATATTTCATATTTCAAACAGGAATAGCAAACACTAGCTGCTATGCTTTTTCTGGCATGTGAGTGTGGGAGCACATGAAATGGTTGCGTTATTTTTTTATGTGTGCATTACATAGCTGAGGGGAGGGGGGGGTGTACGGGAGATCAACCGATACAGAGGAATAATCGCGTGCAGCAACACTGCAGCATGGAAGAGCACATAAATTAACTAGGACATATACTAACAATAACAAATACAGACATAGGGCTTGCAACACAATTTTCAATTACTGTTACGCGAAGCACGCAGCGTAAGTTAACATGTGTCTTGAATACTCACAGACGACTTGTTACATATCGCACGGTGTCGCTATAAATGAACATTGAAGGGTTTAATTCAGCGATCAGAAGTAAAAGACTTTGATAGAGGTATTCAAAGTTACATGATAATTAAGTCCAACAGATTACTGTTCTCTGAGTGCTAGAAATGTATCGTGAATTTCTAGAAGTGTCATGCGTCGCCGTCCCGCTCTGAGAGGCACTCTGTATTAACACAGTGGGGAGCGCTTCGGTAAACACCTGCTTCATACTGGCAGAGCACAGACGACCTTGCTCAGTTAACGCTGTTATATCCCGGCCGTTCGTCGCGCTTCCCCGACGCACTCCCGCGCGAAATAGAGCAACGGCCGCCGGAAGGCCGACGACGTGGCCACGCATCAATGCCCTCTGCTTAGCGGCCCCAGAACGGCCCGGCAATGGCCCCGCGGAAATCCGGACTCGGTCAGGTGGCGTCGACTCGGCACGCTTTCGCGGGAAGACGCGTATTCATTTGTGGGGCGGCTTATGCGTCGTCCAATGCGTTTGGTACGCTGGGCACGTACAACTTGCTGTAATGCGTTGCGTGCACACTAACGCCTACATGCTGGCGTCGAATCAATAATCGCCGTAGTACCTTGATATGCACAAGCATGTTTCAGAAGTCTTTACATGTTTGCTGTACTTGCTATTCACCGTCAGGTCTCTCTTGACCGAACTCTTCTTGCTGGGTCTTGTACCTGTTTCGTATGGAACTAGTTAGAACTGATTGAAAGAATTATATATATCTGCAAGGTGTCCTTAGGCGACCTCGGCGTCTGGAAGAATGACACATAGACTGGTAGGAAAATTCACGCGATCCAATTGGGAAATATATATGCAACCATGTGCAGAACGTACCTGCGCACAGCAGTGATCTTGAGATCACGTGTAGTTCTTAGTACATCCCAGTCACATATGCGCGTGGTTGCAGATGACGTGAACGCCGGCTCCATTTGATAATGCTTAACTTAACATGTAACTTAAGGTGCAACTCAGTATATTATTAAATTTTCACCATGCTTTCTCTCTTCAAGGGTTGCAAAGAGTGGAAAACCGAAACGAATTTCGTTTAAAAGCGTAGTGTACCGCTGTGACCCTTTAAGGTTCCGCGGAACTAGTTATTCTTGTAGCGAAACTCGATTTCTTAATTTAAGTTATGCTACCCTTAGGCATTTTGGTGCTGAAAATCAACAATAATATGTAACTACCTGGCCTGGAACGTTCCGTGCGTCCTATTCAAACTTATATCTTATCATTTAGAAAATCTACCTTGCAAAGTGTTCGCCACTTTACTCACCCCGATTGCATTTGCGTTGTCATGGTTGTCTTGTGTGCGAATGCGGTATCATCGCTACTGATGGACCTCTGGACGACGGTGTCCGAGACAAAACTGACGATGCAACTGAGGATATTGCTTGAGCTCGCCTGCTGGTATAATACAACTAGCTCTCTGATGCACTTGATCGCTTGACACTTCTTGGTGCTTAAAAACAAACACATGTATATTCATTATTTGTTTAACTGAAAAAGAACAATTAAAGCATTACTAGGAATGTTTCCGTGGTCAGGAAGCCGACATATTCATTATTTGTTTAACTGAAAACGAACAATTAAAGCATTACTAGGAATGTTTCCGTGGTCACGAAGCCGACATCTCTTCTGCCTCCAGCAACGCAATCTGTGCTCCTAGTGACGTAACGTTAAAAGACGAGCGGGCAGTTTCCAGCTGTATTTGAAACCGTATTGCGAGTTATCTAGGGCGCGTAGTGAAATAATATTTTGCTGACACAATCACGGAAGCTTTCACGCCTGATCTACGCTTGATTGCTAAAAGAAATTGTGCAGCTTGGAACAGTGGTGCAACGCCAGAAGCAAGAGATGCACTAGCCTTCGGCCTGGCTTTTTCTGATGGGCTCAGTTTGAACTAGAAACCATGAGATCATGACGGGAATACGTCACGTGACCAGTTGTTACGTGATTTTACGTGGTTTTGGTGGGAACTTGTGAAGTGACTAGTTCCTAAGTAACTTGATTGGTTGTGGGTGGAACACGTCATGTGGCTTGTTGTTACGTGACGTTGCGCTGTTTTGGTGGCAACACATCCCGTGACTTGCTGTTGTGTGATTTTACGTGGGTTCGATTGCGTCACTAGCTGTTACGTGCAATTTAAAGCAGTATCTAAGCTAGGGGAGGCACGGCGCAGCTCTGGGAGGTGTTTCCATGTCTATTTCTTCCTCAATCTTTCGTTCTCTTTCTTCCTTTACGTAAGCGGAGTCCGGCTACGGGTATCGAACGCGCAGTTTCGAGTGGCGCCTGAGCTTTTCTGCACGTCACATGGCGCACTGCCATCGGGATCGGCTCATTTACTTGCTAACGCCTCCTGGTGGTTTGCCGACTTGGCAAACCATAGGAGGCGTTAGCAAGTTAAAGGTGTCCCAGGGCCCTTATGAAGTGGAAAGTATGGAACGTTGGCACGAATTAATGAAAACAGTGGGGAAATACAATCTCCATCGTATTTTGTGCACTTCTCATCATGTGCACATCCAATCATTGAGTCTGTTGGTGTTATGGCTTATATTTCCACGCAGCCTTCCTCAACAAGCCATGGTTTGGAAAGAGATGTGCTGGACTATGTCGATGCTCCTGCTGCGTCCGAGAGAGGAGCCAGGAAGAATGCACCGCATGGAGACTCCAGAAGCAGAGGATTGTTAAGGGCGGCTCGACGCTCATTCGATGGCTCTTCGTCATCGACATCATGCTGTTTGGCTTCTACGTGATAACACCGCGGATCCCTTTTAACTGGAATGCTCACGTAAGTACAGGTCACCGAATACATTGGGGGGGCCCAGTTTCGTAGTCTGTTCTTATTGCTGTCTTCCTTGGTGTCTATTGTTAACGCTTAGCTTTATTTAGAAACCAACCTAGAGAAACTTGCCCAAATTGTAGTCCCAGTTTCTGGGAGCTGCAGTTAGCACACTAGTTAGCACCAGTTTCGAATTACCACTGAGATGGCCCTGCAAAAGCTGGTTTTAAAGACTTTTGAGTGCTAAAGATAATCTGTTAACACGGGTGCCCTAATTCCAACTTCAGCGCCGCCATTCCGAAGAAGAATCCACTGGATTATGGAAATTTTGTTCACACACTATAGCAATATTTCGTAGTTTTTAAAACATCAGTTTCGAGTGAGAATATGCACACTTTTTTTAATAATCTTTCAATACGCTTAGGAACCTGATCTCTAATGCTTCTGAACTCAAGCACGTGTGTTCGGGTTCAGGCCAAGGCGGCCGTTTTTTTGAGGGGCGAAGCTCCTTAGGGTGTGGGTCGTTTCCTCCTCTGTAGTAGTAGTAGTATAGTATGTATGTAGCCACCTCGCGCCGCCGGGAGGCTCGCGCTCGAGAGCTCGCGCGCCAGGAGGCTCGCGCTCGCCTCGGCGCGTGCCTCCCGGTGCGCGAGCTCTCTCACTCTTCCATCTGCTGTCTTGTGAGAGAGAGAGACAGAGAGAGAAAGCGAAAGGCGCGCGTTGACTATGGAAACGCTCTTTCTTCGATGAACGCTCTACCAACTCGCAAAGAAGGAGAACGCGCCCTCACCTGCTAGAGACAACGTTGGCGCAGGCAGCGTCTTCTAGCGAGTTTCTTGATTGAAAAATACCGACTGCTCGCGCTGGAGTACCGTTCACCGGCCACCCATATATATATATAGGCACTGGATCTTGACTTGCAATGAAGTGCCGGTGGGATATTTCACTTGTGCGTAGTTGAACCATAAGTATTCGTAGCGTGCGCGTTAACTAAATTAATCCGGAACTCGGCACGATCTACGATGAACCTCCGGAGCTTCGCCCACTCATCATCATTCACTCCGTGGATATGCTGTGAATTTTTTTTCATATAGGACAAACGTAAGAATACGCGTAAACCCATAATATTTTCCTGACTGAGGTGAAGCCAAAATTTATCCACATTTCCCAACTACAGAACGCCACGTGTTGATATCGTGATTTCGGCGCTTCTAATCGCGCAAATGAATTCAATTAAAGGTTTCTTTGTGTTTAACGAATTACTTTGCAGTTGGCCCGACAGGTGGCGCTACAGCGGAGCAGAGCTCAGCGGTACTCAGGCGAGGTGTTCGAACACCAGGAGTACAGTGAAGTCGTCGAAGTAGAAGAGTATGACGACGCCTACGATGATCCTTATCAGAGTCGATATCGTGGGGCCGATGTGGATCAAGGCGGTTCCGGTTATCTAGATGCTGCTGATTCAGGTAGTGTTCCCTAAGTAACGTGTTCTCTCTCTCTCTCTCACACACATACACGAGCACGCACACACATATCAAAAGCTTTCGCAAGGAAATATCAAACGTCCGATGTGTCCATGGGCCGAATGCCATGTACAGAGCTCATAACACTATTAGGCTGCTAAACAAGTTAAAGTTTTGCTAAGCTGATTTACTAATTGTTTATTATTATTAATTTCTCTTTGCATATGACACACCCTTTTCGGATGTCATGGTAAGGAAAAAAAAGCGAAAACCATTGGTGACTGACACCTTTGAGTAATTTAATAATATCGCAGAAACATGGGTATTCCAGGATACGGTACTGTTTAACAGCCATGAGGCTAAGAGAGATCAGCACTACGATAATCAGTTTCACGCTTGTTTTCCAAATGAATTATCACTTACGTATCCATGGCGAGGTTTCATATACAGTTAAGTAAACATCGTAGCAGGAGGCATTCGCGTTTCATTCAATATCCCTCGAGCGCTTTCGAAGATTACAGTAGAACTTCCCACTTCTCGCTGATATTAAGCGCTACCATCTGGCGGGATAAAAGCTCGTGTGATGTTGAACAACTGCCAGTGTGCACACGATTGCGGCAACATTGTCGAAACGAGGAACAGACACCTGTCAGATAGGCCCCCAAAGCTAGCCAATAAATAATTGGGAAGATGTAGGCTCTGGCGTAAGACGATGTTACTAAAGGGGCCCTGGAACACGTTTTGAACATAGTCAAAAACGGTGTTCCTTAGTCGTTGAGGCTCCTTAGAACACTTGCCCGAAATATTGTTCTGCTCCGCGCACCCGGAAAGTTGCAGTTTGGTTTCATAAATAGCTGGAAGTCTCTCGTTCTTCTTTCAACAAGTGGCATCACAGGAGGTGCCCACGCATGACTTCTTAGAACCTTTATCTGCAAGGAGACTGAAAAACGTCATGCGGTGTAGACACAGATTGTCTGGATTTTTCGAAGTCCTAAAGAAGAAGTAAAGCATAACATGATCTGTCCACCATCAATAGATAAACCAATACCATTTCTGCCTAAGGTGGCGTAGTCGGTGATCGAAATCACGTCATTTTTTTAAAGAAGAGCAGGCGCTTTCCAGCTCTGTTTGAAACTAAATTGCGAATCCCTGGTGCGTACGATGCAATAACATTTAGCTCACATATTCACACGATTCGCCACGACTTATGGGCGTCCTTTTACGATTCGATTCAAAAAGTGTTGCAGGGCCCTTTTAAGGGTATGTCTTGCGCATTGTCTCGTTGTTCTTCCTTGTGATAACGTGTCCTGGTTGTTATCTGTCCGGCGAAGACCAGAATTTTGCCCTCGCATCGCGTGACGAGGCGCATGAACTGAACTGCGTCCAGAACAGGGATTCCAGAGTTCGACTGCGATGCACGCCCACATGTATCGGAAGGCCGGTAAAATCTAGAATATTGAGGCTAATTCTTCTACAGGAGTCATAGGTATCTTTTCTCTAATGAAATGATTATGGGATATCCTTAATGTGTTAATGGGAATGTCACTGACCTTAAGTTTGAGAGGCGAAATTAATTAACCACCGCTTGAACTGGATCGCACGGTTATACGGTAATCCGTGTTGAAGCGCAGATGGCCATGTGAGAGGTTGCAGCGGAGAAGGATGCAGCGGCACTGGAACGGAGTTTACAAAGGAGGGTACTTGCCCGGGCTCAGAGACGCGAGCCGATTGCGGCCCGTGCAATTTCCCTGGTTGCGGTGACGGTTCCCCTATTGCTGAGGCGACAGAAGCTCGCCAAAGTTTATCTACTGTACAGCCCCAAAAGGAACCCGAACATCCACCTCACAGGAAGCGGCTCACAGGCACCTGCAAGGAAAGAAACGTGCTGCGACGGCGGATTCCAAGAGACGCCAGGGCAGGGTACTTCATAGTGAGTGCTACATCGACGAGAATTCGCACGGGGCAGTTTTACTGTTCTTGCGAGTAGGCGGCCAGTGTTAGGAGCTTTAATGAGATAAACCGCCTGATATCGGAAACTGGCTTCAGTTCGGTTTAAGTTTATTTATATGTACATAGTGTTGATTCGCGTATTATCTGGTGATCATTGTATAATTATGTAATCCATACGTTTTGAATTGTATAATTTCTACAACTGCCTCCCTGCTGTACTTGAGGTTTGTAGGCTTGTCAAGCTGTCTTTAAGCAGCTTTTACCTGCAACCCCCTCCATCTGTATTTGTAAGATGAGAAATAAATTGAAATTGAATTGAATTGAATTATCTCGCTCTACGCGAAGGGCAAGATGACGTGGGAAACTTGCAAGGCGCGCAGGCTAGAGCTCTTCCTGTCTGCTTGCTTTCTTCCTGTGTCTTTGCGTTTATACCTTCGCTAACAAAGTGAATGCAACATCGGGCAACCAACTAGCCCACGTTACCGCCTTGACCAGTAACGTCGCTAAGGGCCCGACTGTTTTATCACAGGGAAGCGGAAAGTATCCACTTATGAACATGAACGTAAATAAATACAGGGCTCGACAACTGCTGCAACGACATCTATGTTAGGAAGTGTAACAACATTGTAATACAGGTATTAAATATTTAAATACGTTGTGGAATCGCTGCTCCTGTTAAATACCTAATTTTCGCACCGCTGTTACAGCAGATTGAAATATTGCATTGACCTGCTCCATATTATTTAGGCTCTTGGAGGATGTCCAGAGATCCTTAAAAAGCTGATCTACCACCATGTCTGTTTTGGTTGTTTAGGCTGCAGTTCGAGCATTGCTCACAGATAAAATACCTTTAGATATAGAGGCTGTCAACATCACGCGAGAACCTTCATAGAAGCTTCGTGTCTGTGAGGTTGACCTGCTAAGGTCTAGGCAGGAGCTTACGTCCCTACTTTGGTAGCTAGAATTTGGAGAACCTACTGGTGAATACCCACCCGCAATGCATTCTTATGTTGTTGCGTCATACATATGTAGCATGTCTTAAAATAACATCGTGGTCATGGTACGTGAGACTGCAGGTAAATACAACCTTTATTTTCCTAAACGCTCCGAGGTCGCAAGAATCTGATTTTGGCCTGAAACGAATAACTTTTCACATTTATTGCAGAAAATAAGAGCTGTCATTATTCAACTACCACTGACAGTCGCTCAAACGCTTGAATCATCTGTCCGGCTTTGTATTTCTCATTCGGCCCACTGAAAGAAAGGCCATGGATCTGGTGATCCAAGTTTCTGCCATACGTTATCGAAGACTGTCGTCTGCTTAGCGTTAAGGCGCAGGCCGTGGTGAAGCTGATTTACTCTGATAAAGCTTTCCGGGTGGCGTTGGTGTACTATTTTTGGTATCAAAACATCCGTTATGGAGGTTAGTATACTGTGGACTACGATTTTCCAGTTTGCAACTTCGTATCCTACTTGAAACACAACATTCCTCTCCTATGTGGATGATTGAGATATTTCAGAGCAGTGCAGCTTAACCTCACTGATCCGAGGGCACAGGTGGCGGCAGTATTTTAAGTCGAATGCATTGGTACCCAAAAATAAATGTAAAACGGCTTTGTTTGAGTTGTCTTTGGTGTGCAGGGCACAACGTAGTGAAAATGGCCGGATAGATAGAACCTGTTCCAATCTTTTGTAAGCAGAACATTCTTGAAGCGACAACCTCATGCTACAAAATTGCAATGATAGACATGGGTAATGTATCAGCTTGGGTGAATCGATATCAGATACTTAATGAAATGCGCGTAAGCGGACAAAAGGCGCAGAAACCACAAGGGCACGGACTTTTCCTACTCGTCTTTTTAGCTGCGGCCACCTAGCGTCCTGTTCGTGAAGTCCATACAGTTGTGCTCATTACTACGCAGTCCAGAGGCACAGTAATAGACCGCATAATTTTGTACAGTTCACTCGATCTACACACATTATTCTCAGCTGTAACGGCTTGGTAACGTGGAACGTGATAATCGCAGGAGCACATCTACAAGCCAATGGACGCTGACAGCTCCCTCCAGCAAACGCTGTGCTCCACAGTCGAGTTGCCGCTGGCTCCAGCGTCTTCTGAAGAGTGGCGACTTGACCAGGAAAGGAGCCATGCGCACTAACTCGCCTTGCACAAACTTCTACCGTCACGTTGCGAAGCCAAGACTCGATCGCCCTACAAGCTCGGCGCGGACAAGCTCATGGATAGCATGCGTCGCATCATAAGCAGCCACAAGACCCAGCAAGGTGGTCTGCCCGCAAACTCAGACTCCCTCTTCAAGCGCTGCATGGAAGGCGTGGATCTCATGATCAAGGACCACATCAGATAGTAAGATTTAAGATAGATAGTTTTCAGAGGTACTGCAGTGTACCTCACTGAAAAAAAAAAAGCTTCACTACAAAGATAATTAAGGCGAGAAATGACACCACCCTTTCCAGAAATAGGAAGTGAATACTGATCGGACAGTTGGGTGCACTTAGGCAGTATATGTTTTTGTTCCACTAATTTGAAAGCTTTTCCAACTCCTGGTATTAGACGTGCTTTGAAATGGAACCTCAGTTTACCAAAATGTTACAATGTATATAGCTAAAGAGTAATTGAATTCAGTGGCACAAAAATGTGGAATATTTTACCCCTAGAGGTTAAAACCGCACGTAATCTTAAGCAGTGTAGCAAATTCTTTTTTCTTGACAACCAGAATCGTTAAATTACATGCATCACTCATTTAGAAATATTTCCTTGTTCCTTGTCTGTTATAAAACAAGGCCTGTTCCGAAACTCTGCTGTTAAATTCTGCACCTGATCTGTGTGTTATGTTTTGATACTGGACCGGAAACTAGCCTTCTCTGGCTATCGGTCCAGATATATTTGTAATCAAGCTCATGTGAAGAAAAATAAACCACTTACTTGCAAAAAAAATTACACTACCCTTTCGAGAAACAGGAAGTGAAGACTTATCGGACAGTAGGGTACACTTAGGCAATATTTGATTTGTTCCACTCAATTGGCAAGTTGTTATGACGGCTTTCTTCTGAAAACTGAATAGCTAATAGAATAGAAGATACAGATGCGCAAGTGGGAATGTCCGCCGAAGTTTAATTGAAGTGTGCAGGGTTTAGTTTCTTCTCTTTGTGTACAAAGATAAGCTTGCTTAACGTGGGAGATGAAAGTATAGTACATAGCTCTGCTGTCGAAAGCACTCATACCCAAACGACGATTACGGAGAGCCTCGTATGCCGAAGCATGGTAGTAAGATGCTTGTCAAGATATCGCTGGATGTCTTTTTTACTGTTTTTTTGGGTGTTGATAATGTAGCTCTCTGCCCGTAAACTGTATACTTCGAGCAATAACGTGCATCATTATTTTTTCAGGTGCGCATTGTTTTTATTTTTAAGTGGACCACATCCTTCCTCAGTTACATCAATTCATCGCATAAGTTTCCCTTTAGTGTATTTGGTTCAATGTCTATTATCTGGCGCGTAAACCTGCAAAAAATTCAATGATTTGTCGTTATTGTGCTGTCGTAGTCTGATTTCTCCATCGGCAAAATGTTAGCGTCTGTGAAATTTTAATTGGGACCCTTATTTATAATATTGGTTAATTAGCCTTGAGCAAGTAAGACTGACCGTTTTTTTTTTCACCGCATGCAAGTCAGGATCGAAAGAGAGTTTCATTAAAGCGCTACTGCAGAAAGGCGCAAAGCAACTCAATCCCTGCCCAAGATTAGTAGAAGTAATTCATAAATATTTCATTATGCACATCTCATTTATTAGAAAAAGAAAGTGTAACGTGCATACGAAATGCGGGAGAGACGCCTTTACAAGTTGTACAAGTGAATCCCGCCCACAGCAGCGTTCCGTTGGGGGCGAAATGCAGAAAACACCCGTTTGCTTTAATTTAGACCCAGGTTGAGGGATCCCACGTCGTCGAAATCACCCCGGAGCCCTTCAGTACGGGGCGTACCTCACAATCATATTGTTGTTTAGGCACATAAAAACCAAGCAATTATAACTATGTTGGTGAACGGGTGGCACACGCTGAAATAATTATTAGTTTATACCTTAAGGCAGTGGTCCTCCATTAAAATTTCTTACCGTGCCATGTAATCAATTGTTTACTAACATAAAATCACGAATACGGTTTGTCCTACACGAACATCTCTGATGTGTTGCCTATGCTGCTTGGGGCGCTTTGTAGCGACTGGGATGAGAAGAAACTGGATGGCTGCACTTACAACGTGCCGAAGACACCGCTGACCTTGTCGGACCGATTCTTCAAGTCAGGGCGCCGCCGCACGATGCCCGAGTTCTTCGATTACATCAAAAGGTATGCAAGCAGTGCAATCAAAGTGAGAGAGGGTACATATATATTGAGCGTAAGAAGGAGCTATGAACGACGCCAAAGTTGCCGAAATATAACCTATCACTCTAAACCAGTAGTCCCTAGCAATTTTTTTCCGTTTTAGAGTAGCGAAAAGCTTTGATGTGCCACTGGTGCACCTGATTGGTCGACGTTGCTTTTGGCATCTATGTTCTTCCTAAAGCTATTACTTCAACGCTGCAGCGAGAGAACGCCAAAGAAAGATGCGCGTTTCAGTAGGCGTTTCCTTACATATGGCACGTCCACTATCATATTTGAAAGCAACGCGTATGCTGGCGGCCGGACGCGCGTGCTCCGCTCTACGTGTTTAGGAAGAACATGTCTGCCGAAGCGGGCTTTGAGCGAGAGGACATAGAGTTTCCTACTAAAATACTAGAGGGAGGACTGGCGCTAGTGTCTATGGGAGTTTCAAAAAAGGCGGTTGAGCCAGCATGGGAATGATGGGTATGACATGGATTTGCCTAGTCTTCGTTCTGCTGGCTTCATATGGCTTTGCAGCTTCAAAAAATAGGTCGTTTACGACAAAATAGTGCACTAAAACAGAAGACTTTGGAATAACTATGTGCGTGCGTAGATACCATTTGCTTTTTCGCGGTTAGAAAAATACTCAATGCTCAGAAATTTAGCAATATTGTGCGATACGCAAATGTTGCCTCCTGTGCTTGCACCCAGATTTAGCAGCGTCCATACGGGTTTAAGTTCCAGATATATTTGAGTTTGAACTTAAAATAAAGATTTTTGCTCTTGTAAGTGACGTGCTGACATTGTCAAGAGTGTAAAGTGTAGATGTGTCTTCTAAATATAACAAACGGGCTTTCGCTCGCTTCCTTTAGTGCAGGGCCAGTGCTCCACTGTATTTTCACAAACTATATGCATGGGTCAAGCCCCTGCGCAAGGCCGTAGCAGGAAGGCAATATCGCCCATCGCTTGGTGGTTGGTTTTGTGAAAAAAAAAACAATAACGTGATGTTCGATAAACAGCTATGCCGTTAAATTCCGTCGGAAACTGCGCCTGAGCTTTGATTTGAGCTAACTTTCTGAGCGTCGACCGCAGGCGCGTCTGCCTATCGCCCACAGGGTGTCTACTACGCACGATAACTGTGCGTCTGCTTGGCGCATTTGGTCAGCGTTGAATTAATCAGACAGCGGAATTGAAGTGATCTTGTACCGGATATACGGACAGCCTTGTCACAAGGGATGTATGTCAGCCGTGAAAGCGACCCTATGCTTACAGATTCTTTCGCACTTGATACAAAAGAAAAAAAGAAGAGCAGCAAAATCACGTCGATAAGGTTCGCGAGACGTAGCGCAAGGAGTTCTTAAGTTGGGTAAAATACCACTGCAAATAATGTGTACCCATTCATCAACAAACACAACAGCGAAACAGACTGCACGGCACCTCATCATCGCAAACGACTTTAGTACATGCAACAGTCTCATCACCTCTAGCAGTAAAGCGTGCACTACAGCCGCTGCCTTCGTCACGTAATGAAAAAGTGTAGTAATGTCACTCGCGTCACCAACACTAAAAAACAGAAATAAACAAATCCACCAGAACGTTTGAAGCCGCAGGCAAGAAGACTAGACAAATCCATGTCATACCCACCATTCCCATGGGATCTTCACGATCGCAGCGCCAGTTTTCCCTCTAGTATTTTAGTAGGAAACTCTATGCGAGAGGATGCCGGGGAAGCAGGTAGTTGTCGCGGTGGTGCAGTGGTTACGGTACTCGGCTGCCACCCAAAAAACGCGGGTTCGATCCCGGTCGCGCCGGTCGCATTTTCGATGGAGGCGAAAATGCCAGAGGCCCGTGTACTGTGCGTTGTCAGTGCGCGTTAAAGAACCCCAGGTGGTCTAAATTTCCGGAGCCCTCCACTACGGCCTTTCTCTCCTCTCTATCTCTTTCACTCCCTTTCCCCCACCCACACGGACGCTTATGCTCCCTACATGGGCTGCAGAAATTATCGTCCTTCCCTAACCGAATCAAAATCAATCAATCAAAAACAAACAAAAGAAGATCTAGGGACTTTATAAACCACTTTCGTGTTCCAACTGTTCGCCCTTTCAATGCTCTCTACAGCCTTACAAACAACCTCAGTCTGGATGATTCTACTCTGCCGGCGAAGGGCTTTTTTACGCGGGAGTGGATTCCAGCCGCCTGCCAGTGGGTGGCCCGTGCTGCCAGATGCCACTACGCGATCGATTTGGCAATGGAGACGGGAGAACACCTGCAACGATACCAGCTCTACTGGAAGGTCATCTATTTCTCCCCCCTTCTGGGTCCTATGGTGAGCCTGCACGCGCCTTTTACTCATGCTAGCCGCGATAAAAAAAGTGCGACCCTCAGCATAACTTTGCCCTAATAAGATAGGGTCTTGCAGGAATTACGCCCAATTTCTTAATCAAGTTTGACAAGTTTGCTTTATATGCTTGTACTTGTACATCACCTACTTGAACGACATCGTTACTTGTCACAGCATTAGATGTGACCCAACTAGGGGAAGATCGATGCTTCAATCGATGAAAAGATCGCAAAATACAATTTATAACAGCGAATGTCGCAGGAGGCAACGTTTCGACAAGTCTACTTGTCGAAACGTTGACTGTTACGACATTCCCTGTTCCAGATCGCATTAGATGTGACATTACTCGTGACATTACTGGAATTTCAAGATACCAGTGGAGATCATAGTGAATTCTTGCACGGAAGAATTCTGACTTTACCGTGTCATCATACTACGCTATTTATAGAGACAAATAGCACAGAACTATTTATGGCGAAGTACATTGAAGTGAAGTGCTGCGGCAAGAATAGTTGCTCCGAATTCTACTTCAGTCAACTGATAGAGGAAAACTGACACTAATCGGGAGTTCTTGATGCCTTCTTAAAGCCGAAAATAGTGGTAGGACGGGATAACAAATAGAGGTGACGAAACTGGTTGCTGGCTGACAACTTATATTTCTTCTCTACCATTAAAGAAATGCTGCGAAATGCTTAAGTTCTTTCCAGCGTGTCTAAAATGAACGGAAGAGAGGCTCCGGCACTGTTCATAATTTAGGCAGCCGCGGAAAGATCATGTTCCAGGGAAAAGGAAATGCAACATTCTTATCTGACAACACTGTACAAAAAAGGGAGCATTGTCAACTAACACATAGTAAAAATAGAGAGAAGAAACAGTTGAAAACCACGTGACATTCAATTACTATGGCAACTGCACCTAACTGGTTTAATTACTATAAGTAACTTAATCACATTGACTTACATCTTACATATGCTGAATACAATCGCATCGATGGCAATTACACAAAGAATATGAGTATTCTAACCAGGTATAAGTGAACATTCTGGTAATCAAACATTGCATCAAACTTTTATGCATAAGCAGATTTTAAGTCTTCAATCAACGTCAAAAACTTATGCAGACTGAATTTAATAATTCCTACAATTATCACTAACGGTTCCTTTAGCACGATAGTGACGATGAAAAATAGTCAAGGTAAGTCCAAGTTTTAAAATTAGCAAATTTGGAAGGCCTTTTTGTTAGTGCGTTCAATTCGGTGAGCCATGGATGATTCAGCAATGCCAAGCTTTGGTGTGTTATGTGATGTCTGCCATAATGGGTACGTGTCAGCCTGGTTCGAATAACTTTTCTGCGTAGCGGATACTGAATTTTTTATTCTGATCCGCGTGCATCACAGTTTTTAACTTTTACGCATTTTAGCAACATAATATAATAAATATGAGATATGAGTCAGTCATATTTCGTAAACAAAGGTCCTCTACTTAGTTATTGCGGCTTCACGTGATAATTCCCCAAAAAACCTAACCACAATTTCTACTTATATAATGAGCTTCTTTGTCATTATGGTTACACGTAGTGCTCCTGGGTGCCGTAGCACTGTCTGTTTGTCCTCGTTCCTCGAAGTTGCCGCTGCTCTCAAGCTGTGTATCACGAACTAGCACACCAGCATCATCTAAGGCCCATACAAGCATACAATACGTAATCCTAGAGTAAATAATTAAAGATGTAGCACTTTCTTTAAGCCCTCGGGTACAACGTCACCTTACTTCTTAGCGAAGCGTATATTGTCGAAAGAGAAAATAATTTGAAGGAAGGCACCCAGTAGTGTGGGGCAAGGCACATGCAAGCGCATCCAGCGTCCGTATAGCTCATGCGCATTGTCCTACGCTGAAAAAGATAGCACGATTATTTCATCAGTGAGATGTTATCTTCGCAAACACTCCTGGCATGTACAGTTGAGCGTATACTCCGCTAAAAAGGGATAGTCTTGCTCTTGCTTAGCAGCTTCCAGGCTTAACACTCTTACACACTGCGTTCTGTCCTGCAGCTGATGATGCATTTCTGATAAAGGAGTAACTGCAACTTTTCAATTCACGGGATTTATCTGCAATGTGTGAGCCATCTCAACTTAATTTTGAACGTTTGGTAAACAGGCAAACCGAATATTCGAAGCCGTGTTTGATGAACCACCAAAGGCCCGGGTTCAGGCGTGCTTCAACCTGATGGAGGACCACTACATCAGGAACACAACAAAAACAGCACGCCACGCACTGAAGAAGGCCATACGGCGACCCCACGACATCCTCTCAAAGGTCTCTTGGCTGCTCCGCTGGGCACTGCGGGATCGCGTACCCAGGTGGCTGTCGCGTCGTAACAGGCAAGGCTTTCAAAGGTCACTTGTGGTGCATGTAGAATCTACCTTGGAACTTTAAAAAGCTGCGCCATACAAAACTTCCCTATTGGAGCTAGATACGGTGCAGAAACGTGGAGGATAACGCAAGAACTAGAGATGAAACTAAGGAGCACGAAACGGGGAATGGAAAGGAAAATGATAGGGGTAACGCTAAGAGATAATAAACGAGCGGAATGGATCAGGGAACAGACAGGAGTAGCTGATATTATTATATCAATTAAAAGAAAGAAGTGGACCTGGGCAGGACATGTCATGAGGAGGAAAGATAGCAGATGGAGGGTAAGAGCGACGTAATGGATAACAAGAGAGGGAAAACGCAACAGAGGCAGGCAAAAGGGTAGATGGAGCGGTGAAATTAAAAGGCTTGAGGGCATAAAGTCGAACCAACTCGCTCGCGATAGGGTGGATTGGAAAGCGTTGGGAGAGGCGTTCGTCCTGCAGTGGACCTAAACAGGCTGATGATGATGAGGATGACCGTAAATTATGTAAGAGAAAGTGGTCTTCTGTTAGTGTACTGGCGTACTCGCTCGTGAATTGTGGTCGAGTGCTTCACAGCCCTAACTAGCATTGACGCTAATTAGAATTAATGGTCCCTCCACGTTGCAGAACAAAAGCCGCTGTAGAAGCCACAGATCTTTCCAGAGCAGATGCTGCAGCGGGGGACGCAGCCAGCTTGGAGGCGGAGCGCTTCAACGAATCCATTGCTGCTGCGGTCCGGAGACACCTTCAAGTGGTGGATGCGGAATTCATGAACAGCATGCGACATCGCGACGTTCCACTGATGTCGCTCTTCACTGCCGATGTACGTCTCTTGGAAGAACATTTTAATTGCACGCCGCATGCAGATAACCTCTATCTAAATTAGGTTAGTAGGACACCATAGAATTTTGTTCTTATTTTGCTTTGAAAATACAATGTTGGGAGGGGTAAAAACATCGGTCTATTGTTTGAGCGTGGGATTGCGCTTTGCTTCAGTCGGGTTTCACGCTTCAATAAGTTTCCGCTCCGCAAAGTTTAAAGAAGCGCGGATCTAATCCTCTTCGAGGAGCCCTTCGGAATCATTGTAGCGATAACTTTCAAAGATGTAAGCGGTAACAGAGCGCATTAGCTAGCTTTCCATGCACGGGCATATCTCCGCCCCGACCTATAGAGCAAGGTTAATAAAAAGACAGCAACACACACAGTTCATATATATATATATATATATATCTTAACTATCTTATCACTCCCCTTGTGGGTTCTCCAGACCGTCGCTTCCGTGGCTCAGAGATTGTCCATGTTTCGCGTCTCAAGCCATTCGTTCGGCGTATCTCTCGAGTCTAAGGCACGGCCAGGCTGGCCGCTTTGGCGCGCGGGGAAAATGTGTGAGCATTGTTCATCTGCTTCATCTTCTCATCTGTAAATATTCATCATCACCGATTAGGCTGGGGTAGCGGGGCTCGGTCTCGACACAATAAAGAGGAAGTGTCTTGCGGCCTGAACGTTGTCTCACAATATATATATATATATATATATATATATATATATATATATACTAGCCCTTGCAATTGCACATCGGAAATCGGCAGTTTGAAAATTCTGAACCAACTTCAGTATCACCACGTCTTACTTTCTAAACTACACAACAGTGCACATAAAGTAGTTATTTCTTGTCTTCCATAAGTAGAAGCATTCCCGTTTGCGACCTTCAATGTTAAATCACGTTTTTTTTTGCGTGTCGTCTTTACGTCGGCCTCAATACGCAAAAGTTATTTGAGGCACGGCGTTCCTATACAAATGTTCAGCATAGATTATTTAGCATACAAAATTTCCGTTCGAGAAGTGCCTTGGACTCCCGTTAATAAACAGGTGCGCTTCGAGTGTAGACGAACTGTGAGAGCGGCCTAATGTTAGCTGATGCTTGTAAACTGACCTATTTCATCGGTCACCCCTACAGACGCAGTACGTCAAGAAACGCAAGGCCGTAGTTGTGTCCCCGGGCTTGGTGAGTGTCATAATGAACGTGACACACAGTACGGACCCCATCGCCACTGTTCTCATCGGAGCACCTATCATGCGAGCCATGGTACCACGCCGCCAGGGAGCGTACAAGTGGAGATGGGCCAATCAGAACAACCTAAACCGAGCCGTCAAATGTGTTGAGCGCAAGATGGCTTCGAGCAAGGCGATCGCCGAAAGGGTGAGTTCGTGTGACGCGACGTCACAGTAGAGCCATCAAGAGGCATGCACACGACAATGCAGGCACATCCGCTACACTTATCGCAGTTAGGTGGGCTAGCTGGGTCTACAGAACTCTATTCATACACAGCGCCTTCGAGGAGAAAAAAAGAAGCAAGAAATAGCAGCAGTGTGCCAACACTCTACTGCAGTCATAGTGTACTTTCGTTGTCCAGAGCAATTCCTCTGCGCGTGAACACATTTGACGAATGGTATGTCTCAGCGCCATGGGTTCGAAAAAGACAGTACGTTGCTTTATATTCAATTATGTTCACAACCATCACTGCCATTACGGGAAGCCGTGTCGTTTGCGTCCAGGTAAGTGCTGCAAGAAAGAACATAACGTGAGAATTTGAGCACGACAGCGGTTCACGTTTTTAACCCCTAAGTGTTTTATGTAGCGGTTCACCAGTACGTCACTCATGTCATTTCCGGCACGGAAATGACGCAGTGACATATAAAAGTACGGATGAGAAAGAAAAAGAGCAGCAAATTTTTGGCGTGCTAGGCACCGAACCTCCAAGATCTCGTTTCGTGACGAAAGGTGCGGAGCGCTCCACCGACTGCGCTATGGACGCACGTCTTTAAAGCTATACAAACACGCCTTATATTCGCTGTTGTCAGCACCTTCCCCTTTCACTTGATACACCCATTCATTCCCGCGCGCTTGCGTGGAGACATTGTACCTGGGACGGTGCTGCCGTCTGTGAGAGGTGTAGCGAAGGTTTTCGCCGGCTGCAGATTCTAGCATGGAAACTAAAGCGCCGCATTATGCCAGCGACGATCTCAGGTCAATATCGCGAAAGTGGACATGTACTGATGCTGTCGCGCAGCATTAACTATCCCTTTTGTCCTGCTGTTACGTTTACTTCAGTAAACATAAAGGGCTGGTCACAGTAGTCGTCGAGATGGGGCAGATGTGCCACATGGTGGGCGCATCGACGGTGAACGGTGCCATAGGAGTCAAGCATCGACAGCAATGTGCAAGTTCATCTCGATGTTCATCTCAATGGGCATTCAATTGCTTATCTGAAGTGAAATTTCACTTTTCTGTTTTACCGATTCCCCTGAGAGAGGGATCGCCAAATAATGCTTTCTTTAGCTGTTAGTCACCTTGAAACCATTGCCATTTCTCTTTTTTTTATATATAACTTTTGAGCATTCGGTTTGTTTGTTGTTAAACAGTGTGTTGTATAGAAAAAGAGAAAAAAAAAAGAGGGAAAAAAAGGGGAAATGTGCCTATGACGCTTTATACGGCTATTTTATGTTTGTCTATGTAAAAGAAAGGTTTCTTTTTTGGCGACTTTTGTGTTTATTTTTGTTTCAGCTGTCACTTGTTTGCCATGTAGCTGGTCTCCTGGGCCCCAGTCAAGCTGTTTGATTACAGCTTTTAGCCCAGGAGACCATCCAGAATGTAATATTTTGTCAATTTCTGGAAAATAAAGAGAATGAATGAATGAATGAATGAATGAATGAATGAATGAATGAATGAATGAATGTGCAATGGGCATTCAATTGCTTATCTGAAGTCGAATTTCACTTTTCTGTTTTACCGATTCCCCTGAGAGAGGGATCACCAAATAATGCTTTCTTTAGCTGTTAGTCACCTTGAAACCATGGCGCCTGATTACGATCGCGTGTATTGGTGCCCAGAAAAAAATATATAATCATAGAGTTCTCGAAAAGCGCGCTATAATAAAGGAAATGCACTCACAGCAGAAGCATTGACGATAGCATACTGTTGGGCAGCAGAGGTGTTCGTAATACATTGGCTACGTTAGCTGAGAGCGGTGTACGGTGATGATCAAAGCAGCAAAAATAAGCAATCCCCATAGGGTTCATATACCTGCAGTTGTGACAGGTTGATAAGAACAGGAATTCGCTGCCTGTCCGGATGATTATGGATTACTAGAAATATAGATGATTATAGCTTAAGCTCTCAACAGTTCCAATGTGCGTGTTGCTGCCAATGCACAGCAGCATACTTCCGCCCTTAACGGTCGTGACATTAGCATGTTCACGAGTGCCCGATGAATTACCGCCGCTCAAAAGGCACGATAGCTGGGCGAGTCTGTACCGATACTATGTAAGCGATTCAGTGCAGAACTGCCGTGAATTAATAAGAAAAATGGTCATAGGCTAGGCGCTTGTCATATGTTCATATTTTGTTAAGCCTATCAATTGCGCTAGAACCTTTCCCTATAAATAACTGCTCCTTCTTTTGGATCACTTTCTAACAACTCGTTTAACCTGCCGGTGCACTATAATTCCTGTTCCAGGTTCAAACAGAGTCTGCCGTCCTGGAGCCATTGTTCGATGCTTACCGACGGAGCCTGGCCGACGAAATGGGCCTTGGGACGCGTCTCACGAAGCAGTACAGCAACAACGAGTTGTTCTACGTGCTGTGGGCGCATGGACACTGCGACGACCCTTTGGCGGATGTGGTGGTCAACGGCGTCGCAAATAACTCCGCCCACTTCGCCAAAACGTTCGGGTGCTCCCGCGGGGACAGGTTGTGGTCCGAGGACAAGTGCCGTTTTTGGACTTAATGCATTTTTTTACATTCTTTGCTTCTTTTATTTTTTTGTCAATAGTTTGTTGGAGTTCTTGTATCCCATATTATTTTGGAAGTTTCTGGTTACCTGCCGAGGCACTGTAAACCAGAGCTTCAGTGATAAAGCTAGACAGTAGCGCCTCAATAAAATAATGGCTTTGGCACCTTGATGGTGACCTACTACAAGGATTGTGGATGCTACGCCAGTCTTAAAAGGGAACTCCGGCGATTTTTGGATAGCTGCATTTCCTTAAAGCAAACGTGATTTTGTTGTACAATCATTCCAGAGGAATCGAAGTGGCACTTGTATAGAATTGCGATCAAGTAGCACAGTCGTGACTTAGTTTTCCTAGACACATGATTGACTATTCGCATTAAACCTTTGCAAGAATGTTGAAATTGTACTTGGCATTGGAAAAGCACCATTCTTCACAATATCATCTTGATATATCGGTGTAAAATAAGCCATGAGGGCATGCTACCGGATACTATTCCGTACCCGTAATTACTTTTTGGTTTGTCCTGACGGATTCACTGACGTTAAATATCAAGTCCCTTCTCATGACCGACGCTGTCTCATTACGCAATTTGTAACGGACAACGCGCCAATTCCCTTAAAGCAGCATGAGATGTACCTTAATCCTGTTGTTTCATAAGATGTACCAACCGAATATAATGTCCCTGAATTATCCAATGTGACAACGTTGACTGCGTCAACCCTCACGAATGAAGCT
Source organism: Hyalomma asiaticum (assembly GCA_013339685.2). Lineage (NCBI taxonomy): Eukaryota > Metazoa > Arthropoda > Arachnida > Ixodida > Ixodidae > Hyalomma > Hyalomma asiaticum. Next base: position 34,778,590 of record CM023488.1, on the reverse strand, counting down.
GCCTTGGCAGGAACCTGTAGTAATTTACTGATACAGATATTACTGTTCCTAATTAGACACGAATAAATAAGTTGACCAAGCTTGTGCACTCGCCATAACATCTTCGGGCACCATCAGTGTCGATGCCATCTCAACTTTACTCGCCGATTTTCTCTGTGTCGCATCGGGAAGCCAAGTGAGCAGGTCACGGGCATCATGCACAATCTGCGCGATCTCTTGATACATGGCTTGGAGGAAGTGCCCACTCCCTTTGACGTCCATGAGCTTCGCGACGATAAGTGGGCCCGAATGCGTGAGACAGCTCTCCGCCAGTGCGACACAGAAGTGCGCATTTTCTTCGGGGTGTGGCAACAGTCGTTCTCTCGACATCTCCAGAGTCAGAACCTCGGCGTCTAGGTACGTTGGGACGTACAGCGCTGTCGTCGCAACACCCCTCGCATCAGCCAGGTTGTGGAACGCTTTCTTGAAAAAGGGCGCACCGGTTACAAAGGCGATGTCAGTGGAACGAGCAGGCTTGTATCCAGAATTCAGAACGTCGTTGAACACGTGGACCCAGTCCGCTACTACCACGTTTGGAAAGAGTGCGTCCAGCAGGTCTTGCAGAGTCGCGGCCACTTCATGTTCCTCTTGATCTGTGTTACTAGTACCACCCACGTCCGCATCAAAGGCGACGTCGACAGTGGCCACCGTAGAGATCTCATCCTTGAGGACGCATCGCAGGGCCTTCTTCAAGTGTTCCCTGTAGTCCGCCGTGATCAGCTTGGGCAGGAGAGAACGACCCGGGAATAGTATAGCCTGAGCGCCAGGTGATCGTTGTCGACGAAAGTCAGCACTGTCAGTATTGTTATGCATCCAGAGAGGATCGAAGCCCTCAGGAGTTGCTCCACGATGTCTCTGTACCTCCGGGCACCGCGAACTTGAGTCGAGTTTAGCTGCCTCTGCGCCGACTTGAGCGCTACCTCGAACGACGGCGCCTTCCTCTGGTTGGACATGTAGCGGTGGCAGTTCCAGTAGGCCTGGTGCATGACACGCATGCCACCTCTCTCCGGCGTTTTCGCCTACACGACAGTGAAACAGAGTCAGTTGAGACGGATGCGCGAAAGGGATGTAGATCAAGAAATCTGATCCATTTTTGATTGACTTATTTATGGGGTTTTAAGTCCCAAAACCACGATTTGATTATGAGAGACGCCATAGGGGAGGGCTGCAGAAATTTCGACCACCGGGTACTTGAACGTGCACTCACATCGCACAGAACATGGGTCTCAACATTTCCCCTCCGTCGAAATGCAACCCGATCAATTTTTGCATGGACATTGAAAAGATGAACAAATGCAAGTAACAAAGGCGGAGAACTAAGACTTACCGCAAATTATGCGCGAGTTCTGTAGCGTTCATGGTTGACGTTTTCCATTTATTGCTCTTAATTTGACGTCATTACGCGATATGGGCCCATATTATCTGACATTCATTTTAATATGTTAATCTGGATTATTTTTTTCTTATTCTGGATCCACTGAATTTATTTTTAGCAATAGTTCATCAATTCTATAGGAATTCACTGGGGAATGCAAGCTCGTGTTCCAACGGCGCACTTACTCGTCTGTGTTTTCCTTGCGTTTCACTTGTATTTATCTGCGTCGTTTGCGAATTATTCTCACTTGATTTAAGGTGATTATGCAATTATTTATGGAAATTTATTTCAGTATAGTAATCTAGTTTATCTTAATTATTGTTAACGTGGATCCGCTTAGTTTATTTGGGACCATTATTGATCGGTTTTACCGGAATCAATCGGGCAATGAAAGCTTGTATTGCAGGGGTTAAGTGATTCACCGGTGTTTTGCTTCGTGTTTTTCATGTGTTTGTCGTCGGCGTTTGTGTATCCTTATCACTTAATTTGATCATCTTATGCCGTAATTACGCTTGATGTCTATTTTTTATTATGATAAGTTGGCGCTTCTTAAACGTTGTTAATCTGGGTCCATTTGAACCAGTTTCGGTCAGTTATTATCATGCTTAAGCATTGTTTTCAAATGATATTTTCTCAGCCCGAGAACGATACGAGTGTACCCACACAGCCGAAGGAAACGTCTGCAGAAGCAAACTGAACTGAACGAGCAGCTTCCAAATGCTCTGTCTCCACCTGAGAGCTGATTATGCTCTTTTAGTGCAGCTTGCTTGTGGACTCTTAAGAATCATCGCATTCTTTTCTTTTTTTTTAGATTACGCAGTGAATACGCACGTGTTGTTTAAACTCGCTTCAATGCGGTTTGCATCACAGTGCACCTATGGAGTCTGTGAGCTGCAATGCGTCAACGCTTGCTGGCATACTGTCAAGTATATCAGCAAAAGTAGAAAGCTTGGGTATCTGTTCACAGCTATCTGATTCCAAGGCTGTTACACTTCTCGTCGGTGCTGAGTTTTTCATCATAACAGCTCGACACACTCTCTGGGAGTATAGTTTCCTTTCCGTAAATTCGTGAGTATACTTCACCATTTTCTGGAGATCTGCTGAAATGATTCCGCGTTATGAAACTTGCACGTTCAAGCCTTCTATATTTCCTAAGTACTGTCGATGGATATATGAATTGGTGCGAAGCAATAGTCACGCGTGACCTTAGTGCGTTTTTCGGCAGAGACTAAGAAACTTGGCGCGCACAGGCTAATAGAAAACAGAATTTCATATTGCTACAAACTACATTAGGCCACTTGCGCAAGCTGCTGTACGCGATCGGCAGTATTTCAGCAGTAATATTTTCAATGTATACCTATGAACTTGACATTCTTGAGGCCTCATTTTTTAGGCAGCAAAACATTGTAACTATTGAGAATAACTCATGGGGATCTTACGAAGCTGCATTAGCCCGGCAGGCGCATCAAGGCACTTATCACTTATTACTGTGTGGTTTCTTGCAAGATGACTCATCGGATGGTGTTTTCCGTAACGGGCCATGTAACATTGCTTTGTCACAGCAAGTGGAACGCGTAAGGGAGTCGAGCAGAGATCAAAACTGAAGAAGCGTATTCAGAGATCGACGCCGCTCAAGCGGCGTCAACCTGCACTGTTTTCCTCTATCCACGCTAGATGGCAATGCTTGTTCGCGAGCCTACGAAACTTCAATCATTGTTACAACATGGCTTCCGCGATAACCGGTGAGTAAGCAATGCTAATCTCTGAGGCTGTGCTTCGAATACCTTACTTCTTGCGATTCACGCTAGATGGCAAAGCTTTTCCACCCGCCGATCTTGACGTTCATTATAAATTTGCTACTCTTGAAAGATGTGCGGAACGGTCTGTAGCTCGGAATTTCGCAGAGCAAGGAACACAAACACGCTTCTGGGTGCTGCAACGACAGAAAGACAACCAAACTGGCGAGGGTGCATGTGCTGTTTGGCCGCTCTGTAGCCCTTGACGTTCGGGTATTTGGAGAATGCTCCTTGCCTTCATTCGTTACTGTTGATATCTAGCCTCTGTAATACGTATAACTGGGACGTTTCTTCGGAGTGCAGTAGCTGTACAGACCCCCGAAGATATAGCTGACTATGACGTACGCAGGTTTGCTGTCGCTCGTTGCGATGTACGGGTTTATGTTCAAACGTTTCGACAACCTTGCCAACCGACGCCGCTCAAAAGGGGCTCGTTCATATTGGCCCTCCACGCGGGGATGCTGTCCCGGTGAAAACTGCCGCCATCTTTTCATTTCTGTGCTAGCGAAGGCCATGCACCATGGTGTGCTGATATGGCGCTGTCGACTATATTGAATTCGTCTGGCTCCCTTACCTTACCTCTAGCACATGAATTAACGAACCTAAGTTTTAGGCAAGTGGCCCGCGATAGATTTTTAGGCCTTGTACTTTCAACGTTCTATGGTTAATACAAAAAATCCTCAAGTTCTACACAACAGAAGATAAACAACGCTGTAAAGACAACAGCAGATAAAGACTCGTTCAGAAAAAAGCTTGCAAACAGGATTCGTTGTTTCTTTCATTGCGACGATTACTCAGTTTTGCACCTGGTTGTGTCGTCGTTTGGAAGTGCCTGTCTAGTACAGAAGGAGCTGGTTGACTGATTTCTTAGCGTTTTACGTCCCAAAACCACGACTTGAGTATGAGACGCCGTAGTGGAGGGCTACGGAAATTTCACGCGACTTGGAGTTCTTTATCGTGCACTGACATCGCACAGTACACGGGCCTCAGCATTTCGCCGCCATCGAAATGCAGCCGCCGCGGCCGGGATTCGAACACGCGACCCTCGGATTCGCAGCCGAGTACCATAGCCACTAGACTACCGTGGGGGGACACAGGTATAGGAATTTATCTGCAATGGCTTCATAACCCCTTAGTCATGCATAAAGAGCAACAAAACGCTAATTAACACGGGTGTAAGAGAGGAAAATTCAGTCTTTCCCATTATATTTACCCCATGTTTACAGGAGACATTAAGCGAAATGGTTTGGGAACAGGTGGGTGTAAGAATTAAGGGAGAATTCTCAGGAGCCTGCGTTTATCTGGCCACATGACCTTGCTAAGCAACGTGGGGGATGAACTGCGAAACATTATCACTCGGTATACAGGCAAATTAGAACATTAGATGTAAAAATAACATGTATAAAAGTCTCGTAAGAGAACACTGGTTAGGGATACCTAGTGAGGTTCTCGAAGTGATAAGGGTTATTCGTATTCTAAGGGCAGTGGTATGTGATGATCCTAGCAGTTAAACTGAAAAAAAAAAGAAAAAAAGGAACGATTGGGTGGAGTTCATTAGCCGGACGCTGTCAGATAATAAATGTAAGTTTACTATTTTGCTCAAATCTGAAATCTGCACCATACTAGCTTTTACAAAGTGATCACAAAGGTATAGGCTCACGAAAAGGGTCCCGCTTATAACGATTGCGACGCAGCGAGCTATGGAAAGAAAATTGTCAAGAGACAAGAAGGGAGTGGAATCTATCAGGAAAAAAACGCCTGTTAATGATGTTCTGTTGTGTGCCAAATGGTCATGAGCCGAACACATAATGAGAAAGCAACATGACTTGCGATAATGGGCAAAATGATGGTTTCCAACAGAAGCAAGTGAGGCGGGAGGAACTTAGGTGGGCAGGGAAGAACAATAACTTTGCGCCGGCAATATGGCCGCAGATAATACAGGATTGGGACAATAAAAGAAACATGGCAGAGCCCTTTGCTCCGCATTAGGCTTAGATTGACTGGTGGTGATTATAACTATGCTGATGATGATGACAACGACGTAGGACGCCACGAACTGTCATAGTGCATACCATAGCACTACCGGGACATTCGCCCAGAGTGCGAGACAGACCTTCCAGACGGCGAAAGACCACAGCTCGGAGATGAACCGACCCACGAACAGCACTTTCGTGCTTCTAGCAGAATATTGCGGGTCCTTCCAGAATTTTAGAAATAATTGTTTCTGCACTTCCATACCATTTATTCTGTAACAGAAGGGTGGACATATTTCCACAACTGTTTTGAAAGCAACTAACTGTAACAGTGAGAAAAAAGTTGTTTTTGTTGTACTTGTGTTTAATTTCGATTATTTACAGTTTCGATGACTTTTTCTGTGTATAATTTCTTCCGCATTGTTGACATTGTTGCATTCTACTACATACAACACAAATTTTCTGTCAGGAGGTCCCCCTTCAGCCAAGTACTCTGGGACCTCCTCCTGTATGCTTATGTAAGCATGTACGTTTTATATTAAAATAAATAAGCTGAAACTGAACTGAAACTGAAGGGCTCCAAATGCGGACCTTTCACACTTCGAAAAGCTATCCGTGACCATCACGAGACTGATTGATACAACGAAAAAATAACATTTGAAAATCGGGAGAACGTTACATATCGTTTATGTATATTGCCGATACGATGAGCCGCCAGGTAAAATATAACAAAACTGGCTATAGACTTTCAGAGTACCGTGCCATTCTTGTTCACTTAAATTCTATTGGCTGTACTACGTATATTCTCATGGTATGCCGTGGTCACGCCACGATACGGTAAATCGCAGGTTGCAAGTACAAAATTCACAAAACCTAGGTTTGTTTCTATGTTCCAAAAGAAGGGTCAGCTCGTTAACGGAACTACAGCGCGGCTGTGCACGTAATCTTTGTTCATGAGCTTAAGAAGCTTTGGAAACAACACACTGTAGCAAGCAGTGTGAATGAAAACTAAAAATATGATGTCATTTGAACAAACACATTGAAGCAAGCAATGTAACAGTAGAACTAAGATCGAATATCCTGCCGCGCACTGGGTAGCCCTAGTTCGTTCGGGGAAAAACAGTGCACAGAATCCTAGAACTCTGCTCCTCCTTGTCCTGCTCGGGTTCTTGCGCGGTTCCTATGCGCTGCACCCCCGCAAAGATGTTAAAGAGGACAAATGTCAGTGACAAAATTATCTTGCGATGTGCACCCGAAGGCATCGGCGAACTCCGGCATAGCGTGCAGGGGTAGTAGGCAACCGGCCCGAGGGGACAAAGGCTTGGGCTTCTGATCGGCGTCGCAGGAGAGGAGGCAGAAGCGGATGAAGAACGTCCTCTGTGCCTCGGGCCATAGCGCGCGGAACTCCTTGGTCGTGGCTGCGGGTCCGAAACTTGCCAGCAGGGCCTCGTACGCAAGTCGCACGCTCACGGCCTGGATGTACATGGCACGACGCTGCTCGTCGTCGTTGCCGGCAACATCGCTCTGCAGGCCGAGTCGACTGTGGAGACGCTGAAGGCAGCGAGTGCTGACGTTGTACAGTTTCACTGCAGACGCGTGCTGTGGCCGAATAATTTGTAGCGCGGAAACCTGTTAAACAGCGATGGGTAGGAAAGCGTTAGTGACATAGAGTTAGTGCACTTCTATGCCTAAAGCGAGAAATCGAGTGATTAATTGAAAATTTGTTGATGCACGTGGAATCTAAGAGCTTGTGGGTGGGCTGCCTTCTCGGAAGTCCCCTGGTTGTCACTACGGAATGAATGCAGATAACCTGCTCATTTACTGTCGCGCGCAAATCGCAACTTAATAGAAGTCGCTCTTGCAAAATTATTATGCCTAGTTTTACGGTCAGCGAGCGAAGTGTTTAGCCGAGGGGTTCATATATGGCACTTCGATTTTTCAACAGTGCAGATTTTTGTAGAAGTTACTATACAGTGGCCAGCTTATACCTACCGTGTCCATGAGCTAAGTATAAAGGTATCGAAAAATGACAAAAGTAACAAACAGCCAAAGCCAGCGAACGCATTCTTAGGTTCAATTAAGGTCCGGAGGGAGTGTGTTTTGCATCTGATGCAAGGCACATTCTAAGTGTTTGATACATGTTTGACATTTTCCACACTGAAATATATATGGTACGTCTGTCAAAAGGATATGGCGCTTCTGAAGTGCACAATAAGCCTACTATAGGACAATGTCGCATCAAATCACCATTTTCTTTTTGCGCGGAGCGTGTAAAGCAGATGACATAAGATGACGGAAATTAAAATTTAAATCACACTTCTAACATGACAAGAGATGGATGATACGCGTAAGCGAGGTGAACGCTTACAGTTCTTGACAGAAAAAGAATCATATGCATGGCATCATGCATAGCGCTCAAGAATGGTACGTGAGAATAATTACACTGCTTGCGATGTATAGTATTACACGAACACATAGAATCGATGAACAAATCGCAAAATACGATTGAGAACAGGGAATGTCGCAGGAGCCAATGTTTCGGCAAGTGGACTTGTCTTCGTCAGGGCGGCAACGAAGACAAGTCCGCTTGTCGAAACATTGGCTCCTGCGACATTCCCTGTTCTAAATCGTATTTTGAGATTTGTTCATCGATTCAAGCATCCATCTTCCCCTGAGCTTCTCTTCTAGTACGAACACATAGACAATGACATGAACAATGTGACACGTATTGCCCAAAGCAGCATGAATAACTTGCGTGCATAGCATGCAGTAGCTTTAATACCCTATGCTGTTATCAGTGAAAAGAGCCTGGAGCGCAATCGTAGAGAACACGTAACATGTCTTCGGTGCACCTATTCAAGATCCGCCTTATAGCACCTGCAAAATGGCAGCGGTGTGGTACTTGCGTTAAGGATGCGCAACTTCACTCCTCTACAAGTGACATAGGAGTCACATTGCAATCACTGAGGTAGGTTGCCCAGTACTGGGGAACTAAACTCACCGCACGTCTCGGAGGCAGCGCAGCGGGCGCCATCATTCCAGCTATGCTAGCCGACATCAGCGCCCCCACGGTGGCGTAATTGAACTGGGACGGCACGCCCGTTGTGTACAGGTACGGTGACATCTCGTACAATTTCGGCACCACCAGAGCATGCAGTATCGGTGTGTACGCTAGTTCGTGGCGGCCTTCGAAGCGTGACACATACAGTTGCCGCACAGTAGGAAGTGATCGGGCCTGTCTCGCGTGACTGTACGACTTGGTCCTTAGATACATGTCAACGAATTCGGCGCTCTGCGTCTCGATGTACGTGAGCAGCGGTGAGTAGTCTTCGTCCTCTGACTCGCCGCTGGACTCGAAGAGGTCGGGCTGCATTTTGAGGAATGTGTGAAATGCTTCTTAAACATAGTGAAGGCGAACTGCATACTTCAGCGTATTCTCGTAACGTCCGTTGCAGAAAATTGGTTATTGTCAGGTGAGTATCATCAGGTATGTTGATAAGTACAATGCAATTCCGGCTAACCATACCATTTTAATTTGAGCTTCTGCTACCCTGCAAGAAATAAGCAACTACTGTGCCTAATTGTAGTCACAAACAATGCCAAAAGCAACTTGACGAGCCGGAGTGACATGACAGACGTTTCGGGACATGTACGGGCTCCTTTATCAGCACGCGTGATTACATGACCAAGCGAGCTTTCGTCCAACTCGTGCATGTACAAATCCGCTCACATATAACAGCTCACGTAGCAACTTGTGCAAATGAGCCTAATGTTTCCCTGAGCGTAGGACGTTTATATGGCACTGATAAAGTTTTCTCTACGCTAGATACGCTCGGTACTATTTCCAGTCCAGTGACTGGATAGCGCTGACTTAACTTCCTTTAATTCACACCATTTACGAGTTCACGTAGGTAATGGTTTCCCTACTTTTTACGCCTCTGGCCTCATTGCAACCTGTTTGCTTCCCTATAATTAGAGTCCACAGATAAACAACCAAGACACATTAGATATTCATGTTTGCTAGCGCGAATGGAAAGGACACAGTTTCGCGAAAGACAAAAGGTAGAGTTGAATATTGCCTAAAACCAATTAGCCTAGAATTGCTTTCACTCAAGAGTGCACTCACTCCGCTCTCTTCGGATGCCACCACAAGCGTCATCAGATCGATCTTTTTTTCCACCACCGGTCGTGCCGTCTTCGGAAGCCACAGGAACAGGACGTCGAAATCCTGAGACCTCTGCTTGATATTCTGGTACATAGCTTTGAGGACGCTGCCTCCCCCTCTTACCTCTATCAGTTTCGAAATGAGCTTGGGCGACGAATGTGCAAAGGCCCTCTGGACGAGGTTGAGGCAGAAGCGGGCAGCCTTTTTCGCATCTGGCGGTATTTGTTCTCTGGCCAACTGCAGCGACAGGACCTCTGCGTCCAGATGCGAGGCAGCGTATAGCGCCGTCACTTCAATTCCGTTATTGTCGGCCATCTCGCGGAATGCCCTTCTGAAATATGGCACACCGGTTGCGAAAGAGGCATGAGATGCGTAGACGTGCTTGCCGCTGGAGAGCAGGACGTGGTCAAAGGCTTGGACCCAGTCAGCCACCGATACATTGGGAAAGATTCCCTGCAGAATCTCTCTTAGAGGCATGGTCACCTCCGGCTCTTCTCTCCACTCCGCAGAACGGTTGCTGTAAAGTTCGGCGTCGACAGCAAGGTCGACTTCAACTATCTTGTCGAGGTCATCCTTGAGAACACCTTCCAGAGCCTTCTCCAGATCCTGCCGGTCGCCTGTCGTTGTGAGCTTGCGCAGGAGCGACTCGCCGCGCGTTAGACTCACGATCACCTCGTGGTAGTCGCGGAACACCTCCATTCTCATTATTGTATGGCATCCGGAAAGGATCGCCGCTTGCACCAGATGCTCGACGAGGTCCTTGTAGCTCCGGGCACTACGCACCTGAGTCCAATTAAGCTGCTGCCGCGCTGAGGCCAACGTTTTTTCGAACGACAACGACGTCGATTTCGTCGACACGTAGTGGTGGCAGTTGCCGTAGACGTGCCGCATCACGCGGACTCCGGCACTGCCCACACCATCGTGCCCTGCGAGTCGGATTCGATAGTCTCGTCAATAGCAGAAGAGCTACGAGACTATGATATTAAGTTAGGGCCCCGCAAGTCCCTGAATACCCAGGCACGAACGGTGATATGCTTAACCCGTACTTGGTGCCACAGATATATGTATTAGTTTCAAAATGTGTGCTTACAGTCGAAGGGCACAGACACGACACTGCTCATGACAGCTTCGTTAAGCGCGAATTTCAAGCACAGTGCCATCACTTAGAGTGTTCTTTTGTGACTGCAGGGGTCCTGCGTTTGTAGTGACACAAACGGCTAAGCGGCATTCTTTTTCGCAATATTTCTACTAAGATAGCAGTCACGCGCCAGAAATACTTTCCCACCGCATGTTATCTCCACGAAGCACACAGCAGCCATCTCTTCTGCTGAAAATATTAACTGGTTAGCGGATCAGATTAATTGAAGCCGTTTAAAATTTCGGCCGGACAAAACACTAGGAAAGATTTCTCGCACGAGAGTCGGAAGAACGTTTGACTACCTGAATTTTCCGTATCTTTCAGCTTGCTCATGCGTATACTGCAGAGGCACGCCTACCAAAATACAAAACGCACAAGCATATAAGGGGAGGGGTTTGCGCCTCTACAGAAATAAAATACTGTCTACGCCCCTGAAGTAGTCGACAAACGGAAGATATTCGTGTAGTCTAGTCTTGATATGTCTGCTAATTTCTCCGTTAAATTCCGAAAAGTTGAGGATGTTGTAAAAGCCAGTGGGATTTCATGGCTGCTGCGGCAAGGTCACGCTTCTGCTGCATTGACGCTAGCGTGTATGTTTTGTATCAAGTTTGCATGACACTAACCAAACATAGGTTACATTTTATTGTGTATTCCGCATTCTGTATATGCTGTATCAATATGTAAATAATAAGACATTGTGTACATACGTTATATATAATTACACCACATCCCCGTGTTTTTGTGTCACGTCTTTGTATGATGATCGAGTGGGCAAAATGTACGGAGGAATCACGGTTTAACAGATTACCTCCGGATTTTCGCCATTTCATCATCATTCACTTCCTGGTGATGCGTGGATTTTTTAAGATAAACATTTGACAGATGAATGCCTGGTTAGGACGGAAGATATAAATCAACAGAATACCACCCAATATTCAAACTAGGGAGTTCCAACGCTTCGAAGTCAGACCGGCTTTCCCCTCAGGGATGACTGGGGCCAAGTTCTAGCCGCGTTACAAAGTCTCCGGCGTGACGATCACACTCAAATCGATTCCCCAGGGAGCGCAGACCGTGCCAATACACCGAGCGGAGAGCTCCCAAAAAGCGGTTCAAATATTTTGCCGTCTTTCGGGGATGCCGCCCCAGTGATCCCCGAGGAAGAGGTCGCACTGGCTTCGAAACGTAAGATCTCCCCGGCTTGGATCTTGGTCGGTGTTTGTATTTGTGTTTTTGTAGCGTTAGCTACACTGGCCGAGCTGGAGCAGTTTCACGTGCGCCTCCGAGAGCCATGCTGCGCATGCGCGAGGAGTAGTGATGTCACACAGCTTGCGCACAGGAGCCGCCGCCTCCGCGTGAGCCTCGCCGGTCTGCGCATTCCAGAGGAGTGACGTCATAGCCGCGGAAGGCGCACTGGCGCCGGTGCGCGCGCAGTTGTGCGTCTCCGATGTGCAGTCGCCGTCTGACTGCGCCGGTGCCGCTTGATAGCGCCTCAATTTGGGCGCATGCGGCGACGTATCAATGGGGGTATACATATAGCGGAGAGGAGGAGGAGGAAAAGAAAAACGAAGGACAGGTAGGTTAGCCAGTTGTCATACCGGATGGCTGGAGTTTGCCAGTGTGGAATAGCCATGGAGAAGAAGAGAGCCGTCTTTGCGGCAATGAGAAGCAACCTCACGTTGAGCAATTATAAATATACATGTGTCACATAATGCGTATACCGTGTGTGTGTTATTGAAGCAGCAGTAAGCATGATAATCAAACTGATCCTAGACAATCATGAAAGCTAAGAATAACCAGCTGAACCTTAGCTAACGCCACGTATATCCTGGCATAGCGGAGCTGAGCAACTGCAATTTTTTTTACGTTCGCTCGTTGTACCCACCTTCCCAGCCTACGTCGCGCATGAGGGAGTCGTTGATGAGGGTTAGCCACGCGGCGATGTTGTCCTTGCGAAAGCTGCCGCCGTCTTTTCGTCGCTCCAGCCAGGAGTCACAGACGTAACCGTAGAAATCACTGCACGCGTCCCTGCTCGCGTTGACCAGACGGGTCAGGTAGTCGAACGCCGCCTGGCACTCTGCGGTCACGCATGCCAACGGCGACCTGGTCCGCCTGGCGTAGGCTAGCAGCACCAGGGTGATGGTGAGCAGGACGAGCATCAGGGCACTCACGCAGATCATGGCCGTGTACAGGATGCGCTCGTCTCGGCTGTTTATCTCGGTCATGAATGAGATGTTCATGGCTGCGCGCGCAGAGTGGGGGCCGTCTTATTCAGTCTCGTAAAATTTCCCGAGGGCAAGGGAAATTGAAGAGGCTGTCAGGTTCAGAAGAACTGCGTTAGTTTTGCTAGGCCTAACCGACGTGATCGAAATGAAAGTGCCATTGAGAGGAAAGGCAATATACGCGACAAAGGTCTTAACGTCACATAGAAGTGCGTGTTCATTAAGAATCAAGAGTTAAATAAAGTAGTCCATCGTACTAACTTTGACAAAGCGAAATACATTGAAGGTCTGTGTGGTGACATCTGGTATTAACCGGTAACTTTTCTAGTATGACACTTTCGACGTAAATTCAATCGGAAAAGGGAGCAGTGACACAAAAATAAGTCGCAGTAGTACCTGACTACTACTGCTGGTGCAGATGTTGCCGATTTATGTGATACGCGCAGTTTATCTTGACATAATGTAATTACCCTTTTAGAAAAATACATAATATCCGACAAACGTGTTCAGGCGCTCGGGTCTTTCTACGTTATGTGATATTCACTAAATACTTTGTATGTTTAACTTAGACGTACAGCGCTGTGACGTCTTAGTGATCATCTCCACATGGCGCCCTGGAACCACAAACGCTGAAAAACACCCAAACGTCAAAATAGAATATCAAAGCTTCTACGCGAAACACACTCTAAAAAGCAACCATAGAGATATTTACGACACTAAAGGGTGAGCCACACTAGTGAACCGCCACAAATTCAAACAATTATTAAAGATTTAAGAAAAGCATTATTCACCCTTACTGCTTTCAAGTAGGTTTTCTACGACGTAGAACGACAAAGCAGTTCCAACATAAGCAAGGAAAAAAATAGCATTTGCCTAAATAAACGGCAAGAAATAGCTGCCCTAAAGCTCTTCTACTCTGAGATTTTCGGCGCTACCTAATTAGTCCCTCTGAGAGTAAGCTCAAGTTCTTAATCCAACGGCTTCTCAAGCGTTTGAACGTACAAATAGGAGAGATAAAATATCTAGACGGATGTGTGTAATGATATGTGATGTCGGATGACGGTGGCGATGTGCTTGACTGATGGAGCATACGTGTGGTACGTGTATATATGTCGGCGTAGCCAAAATAAGGTAGATGACAGTGAGCGCTTGTCCTGTCTCCTCGTTTCTATGTGAATGTTGTTCCTGCGCCTAACCGTGACAATGAGCAATTATAAATATACCTGTGTCACATAATGCGTATACCGTGTGTGTGTTATTGAAGCAGCAGTAAGCATGATAATCAAACTGATCCTAGACAATCATGAAAGCTAAGAATAACCAGCTGAACCTTAGCTAACGCCACGTATTATCCTGGCATAGCGGAGCTGAGCAACTGCAATTTTTTTTTTACGTTCGCTCGTTGTACCCACCTTCCCAGCCTACGTCGCGCATGAGGGACGTCGTTGATGAGGGTTAGCCACGCGGCGATGTTGTCCTTGCGAAAGCTGCCGCCGTCTTTTCGTCGCTCCAGCCAGGAGTCACAGACGTAACCGTAGAAATCACTGCACGCGTCCCTGCTCGCGTTGACCAGACGGGTCAGGTAGTCGAACGCCGCCTGGCACTCTGCGGTCACGCATGCCAACGGCGACCTGGTCCGCCTGGCGTAGGCTAGCAGCACCAGGGTGATGGTGAGCAGGACGAGCATCAGGGCACTCACGCAGATCATGGCCGTGTACAGGATGCGCTCGTCTCGGCTGTTTATCTCGGTCATGAATGAGATGTTCATGGCTGCGCGCGCAGAGTGCGGGCCGTCTTATTCAGTCTCGTAAAATTTCCCGAGGGAAAGGGAAATTGAAGAGGCTGTCAGGTTCAGAAGAACTGCGTTAGTTTTGCTAGGCCTAACGGACGTGATCGAAATGAAAGTGCCATTGAGAGGAAAGGCAATATACGCGACAAAGGTCTTAACGTCACATAGAAGTGCATGTTCATTAATAATCAAGAGTTAAATAAAGTAGTCCATCGTACTAACTTTGACAAAGCGAAATACATTGAAGGTCTGTGTGGTGACATCTGGTATTAACCGGTAACTTTTCTAGTATGACACTTTCGACGTAAATTCAATGGAAAAGGGAGCAGTGACACAAAAATAAGTCGCAGTAGTACCTGACTACTACTGCTGGTGCAGATGTTGCCGATTTATGTGATACGCGCAGTTTATCTTGACATAATGTAATTACCCTTTTAGAAAAATACATAATATCCGACAAACGTGTTCAGGCGCTCGGGTCTTCCTACGTTATGTGATATTCACTAAATACTTTGTATGTTTAACTTAGACGTACAGCGCTGTGACGTCTTAGTGATCATCTCCACATGGCGCACTGGAACCACAAACGCTGAAAAACACCCAAACGTCACAAGAGAATATCAAAGCTTCTACGCGAAACACACTCTAAAAAGCAACCATAGAGATATTTACGACACTAAAGGGTGAGCCACACTAGTGAACCGCCACAAATTCAAACAATTATTAAAGATTTAAGAAAAGCATTATTCACCCTTACTGCTTTCAAGTAGGTTTTCTACGACGTAGAACGACAAAGCAGTTCCAACATAAGCAAGGAAAAAATAGCATTTGCCTAAATAAACGGCAAGAAATAGCTGCCCTAAAGCTCTTCTACTCTGAGATTTTCGGCGCTACCTAATTAGTCCCTCTGAGAGTAAGCTCAAGTTCTTAATCCAACGGCTTCTCAAGCGTTTGAACGTACAAATAGGAAGTTAAAGGCCAAATGAGGTTGGTCGTTCGCACTTGTCTGGCACGAACGCGTGTATTTTTGATTTTTCACACATAGTGTTCCTGCCTGTAAGGGCGACTTCACGGCGAAAGCCCCGTACCACCCCGCACAAGGAGGCGGTCGCACCGCTGACTACGGAGAGAGAGCGGGCGATGGCTAACCTAGAGATATTGCTATCCCTCTCCCACTCACGGAGGAAGCGGCGACCGCAGAATCAGAGATGCATGGCGCAGGAGCGTGACTTCAGCTTGAAATGGCCTAGCCACAATAACAAGAATGAAAGCAAACGCAGTGCTATTTGCTAATTCCAAGCTCCTTCCTACTTTCTACGAGGCTAATTAAAAAGTGTCGAGTGTAATGCCCCTGAGAGACGGGTTCTCTTCACTTACGGCACATGGACCAGATAATCGTGGACGCAACTTCGCTCCTTGGTGCAATCTCGTCCCGATGCGTAACGACGCTTCCCCCAAAGGAGGTGCTGTCCCGGCCGCCTGTGCGCGTCTTCTTCGAAGTCTTTTCCTTCTTTGCGTGGGAAGAAACTACTTTTCTCTCATCCCCCGTCTTGGCGACCTGCGAGAGCGGATGTCACTAAATAGATGCAAGAGTGTGTCACAATCGTTTTAGGGTAGTGACTGTTTCATCACGACATGCAATTTGGCCACATCAGATCGCTTTGGGAAGAATGAAGGAAGAAGCACGAGCATAGGCCAGAGGCAAAAAACTTCTGTGTAACGCTACCAATGTCCCCACGAATGCTTGGCATAATGTTGAAATTGATCTAAATCAATTTTTTCGTTTATAGGAAAGACGAATCGGGAGTAGGAATTCTTTCAGGTGATATTAGCCTTGATGTTTTATACAGAATGAAAAAAGGGCAATTATTGAATGTCTCGTTGCTCCAGCGACTACTTTAAATTGGATAATTGCTCGAATTTTCCAAAAAACGGAAACGCACGTGGGATGAGTATTTGAATACGTGTCACAAGGAAATCTGTCCCTGCAGCCTTTAATTTGACCTAATATTATAATTATTTCAGTTGCTTCACGTGTAAACGCTCGTCATTATAACAACGCAGTACCGTTAGCCTCCAGTTTAAGTTTAACCCCTTTGAGTTCTTTAAGCTTCTTCCAAGTCTATTCCCACGGTTGCTTGCAATTTCACATACGCCGAAGGCCGATCCCGTGGTCTCTAGTAAAACATACGTGCTGAAGGTAGCAGTTCGGTGTTTGTTTAACGGGAAACTACCATGACGGGTTTTCACACAGTTTGAAGCAACGCAGAGCACTCTCAATAATGATAGCAAATAAAGGCTTCCCCAGCATAAGGTGCTAGTTGCCTTGAAAACATTCGCTGCGGGTGAATAATTGAATTGGTGTATGAATTGCGCTCCCCGGTTGTAGGGGAAGTGGTGGTTTAAGCGAACCGGGCGAGTGTAATTCAAGCGCTTTGTTTCGGCGGCATAAACATCCAGTGGCGAGTACTATGGGAAGTCACGATTCAAGTGTGTATATCACTTAAATAAGCAGCGCTACATTTGAAACGACCAGCACGATGGTGATTACTACTATAAGAATGTTATAATGGAAGAACGTGGAATACATCCAAACATGATGGTACTAGAGGAGCAAAGAGGTATCGGTCCCACTGCTTCTTGGAGCATCCCCCGCATAGTCTAGACAGATGCCAGCTGCGGCATTTTACCCTTACTTACAAGCGCCGCAGAATTCTCAGGCGACAACATGCACTTGAAGCTCTGTGATTGGCCAATGTCGTGGGAAGCACTAGCTGGAAAAGAGGGAGAGGTATTAACAAAGTATTGATTACTTGTATCGCTACCCAATTTTCGATGGAACACCATCATACATGCAACAGGTTCCGATGTCGAATGCACCAAATGCTTTAGTTTTCTTATGCTCAGTGCCTAGATTGTCGTAAGGTAGAGCTTTGGATTCGGTGGTACAAGCTTTCCCCTTTCGCAGGTGGCATGTTTCTTATCCAAACAGAATAGGATTTCAGATTTCCAGCTTATACCTGCCTGTTCTATCCGCCAATCAGAAACAGTAAAATGTGGAAGGCGGTGTGGCGCTGCACGAAATCCCTTTCTACTGAATATTTCATTAGAGTGATAATTTAAGCAAGATGTGATCGAGCTTAACTTGTGATCAGGAACAATTCTTGAGGAAGTAATGTTCCAGGTAACTGATGGTTTAAGCCGATCTGGGACAAGCCATAAGGGCTTAAAGCACCAATGTCTTCCCTTGTGCCTTGATAGCAAATTCACGAAACATACCATTATGGATCCCTCAAAATCAGCCCGATCGACTTTCCCGTCAATTTCCAATGTGTCATCACGATCGTTCTTAACTATCGTGTAAAGGACGAAGACACACGGATACCAAAAATGACAGGCCCCATAGTTTTCCAGGATCGGAACAAAGCTGTGGCAAAAGGAAGGCGATCTATCCTCGCTAATTCTTACTGATGTGACATCATGACGCGGAGAATCCTCACATCGTATCTCACACATAGTGTGCGAAATACCTCAATATACAGGTTATTCTTACCCTTAGAAACCCCAGTCAATGCGATATCACAATAATAATGCTGCATAATTTACCGGCTACTGACGTGCCTTGATTGCCAGATGTCGCCGATGCTGAAGATGGATTATCGTGGTCACTGCTTGTACCTATGGGCATCCGAGAATCATGAGTCGTCGCTGACACCCCTTGGGTTCCGTCGATGGTGGACCCGCCTGGTGATTCTGGTACCTTCACAGTCACAGTAATTTTGCCCTTTTGCGGATCCTCGAGTCGGCGTGGGTCAAGGAAACGTGCCAGCATTACTTGACTGTTCGTTGCCGATAGCGGGCTGTCTTTTCTCTGTGAATCTGTGGAAGCGCCCTTTTCTCCTTCGCTAGTTGTAGTTGACGTTTGACTTGCTTGTGCTTTGGCAGTGGCGTGCTTTTTCGATTTCGGTTTGTGCCTGAAGTAAACGACAGCTTGTAAGTTTTTTTGTTCCGTAGCCTTCAACGAAAAGGCAGGGCATACGTGTACCGAAATATTAACCCACTAAATTTCGCAACTCTTGAACAAGAAGTCTTGCATTTTAGGAACTGTCTGCAGGCCGCGAAAAGGAGCTGACGCTAGTATGTTAATAGCGAGGCTGTTAAAGCTGGAGTCGAAACGGCCTTTAATCAGAATACTCCGTGCTGCTTCGTTTCATGAACACGCCGTGAGATGTTGTACAACTAAGCCACAGCTGTTATGATACTAGATAAGATTAAGCCGGTCGTCAATAGCGCGTGGTACCGATCGATTGCAAATCAATGGTCGATCAGTAATCGATAACTCTTGGAGAATCCTGGGAAGGAGTTGGCGGTGCCTCAAGTGATAACCGGTCGATAGCTTACCAATAGGTAATCGGTAGCGAAGCAATAATTGATACATTTTTGAAAATGCTGGGAAAGACATGGCGGTGTCGAGGCAGCGCTAATTCAGTTCGATAGCATGTGATAATCTATCAATAGCCAATCAAAAGCTAATTGATAAATGCGAAAGCATCGACCAATCTTAGACGCTAGCCGGGAATAGCCAGGGGGTGCGTAAGTTATCCCTGGTTAATGGGGTTTTACTTCCCAAAACCACGATATGATTATGAGACACGCCGTATATGTGGAGGGCTCCGCACAATTTCAATCACCTTGGATTCTTTAACGTGCAGTGACATCGCACAGTACATAGGGCCTCAACATTTCGCCTCCATCGAAATGCAGCCGCCGCGTCCGGGATTCTATCCCGCGAACTTCAGATGAGCAGCCGAGTACCATAGCCACTAGACCACCGTGGCGGAGCTAGGTTAGCCCTGGAGCATGTCGGTAGTATGTGATAGCCAATCAATAGCTAATACATAATCGATCGATAATTTATAAAACGTGGGAATCGCCTCTAACGACTTGTTGTTTTATCTAGATTGTATTTGGGGTGATCGTGGTATCGCACGGTTATTATACATGAGGATTGGCCAGCTCCGATGTGCCCTAAGCTCCGCGCGACTTCCTCGTTTTTCATATAGCACATTTTCTATGTAAGTCCGCATGACCGGAGTGCTTTACTGAGTTTACCAAGGTATCTGTACGCCTATATGCTGTCGTAGACATTTTGAATCTCCCTGGCAAGTGTCGGCCACACCTTGACTTCTGGGTGTGGGAGGCATCGTTGTCACCCTATTCGTTGACGTTTACTATTATACATGCATCGAAGCGGGACCGCTTCAAATATTTGCTAGTCATTTTTCTTCAAGAGTGTTGATTGTGTGCTTGTAAATATTTGATAATCTCATCATGAAATATTCTACCTGCTCCCGGCACGGTTTCTGTTGTATGCCAACTCTAACCGGTCAGTATCATCATCCGTAATTCATTACATTACTCATTGAGCGGACAGCTAGCTGATGGCCAGTTTGAAATTGTGTTGAAACCTCAGCAATGTCTAACTGCACCTATCCATTACACGACAGGAGCCGAGGCCTTCGTCAGGCATTCCAGCCTTTAGCCCCGGCTTCCTCCTTTTGTACGAAGGGAAATAAAGTTCATTGATTGATGATTGATTGAAGTTACTTTGCCAAAGACGTAACTGATAGGAACAGGCAAAAAATTTTCCGTGGTGCGAGGAATGCTTCTCGCACTATTGTTTCCTTAGGGTCTGTCTTGCTGTGCAATTTCGCATTTCATGCGACCAACTAGAGAAGAATATTTGTGCGGGCAAATTCATCATTGATGGCCAATGTGAAAGTATGTTGAGGCTTCAGGAGTGAGTAATTGTAGCGATCGATTGCAGGACAGAAATGACGTTGCCTTACTAAAGATATACAAGACAGAAACAGGAAGATAATATTCGGTAGTGGCAGGTATGCCGCGTGCACTATTGTTCTTTAGGACCTGTCTTGCAGTGAAATTTTGCCTTTCGGGGGACCAATCGGAGAAGGATATTTGTGAAGAGGAATTCGTCATTAACGGAACTCACCCAGAATGGCGTCGCTTGGTCTTAGGCTTGCCTGCCGTCTCCGTAGCTTTAGATGGTGGTCTAGCGACGTCTTCACGTTCTTGTTCATTAGTCGGCGTCACCGACGACAAGGACGACGGCAGTGCTGAATGCTTTCCCATCCCGTCTGCCTTAGATGGCTTACTAGCCGTCGAAGGTGTTGTCGAAGAAGTCTTCGACGTCGAACGTGAGCGCCTCTTCTTCCTTCGCTTGTGTTCTTCTGGAGCCTCTTCAAATTGTGCGTTTCGATTGGCGGTTGTCCCATCACTGCGTGGGTGGGATGGGCGAGCGGAGCCAGCATCATTTTCGACGACAAGATTCTTCGGCTGGGTCCTCACATGGTGCCATCCTTGCAAGTCCATGGAGGCTGCCGACTTTCCTTCAGCTGTGTCGATGGCCGGTGTCTCCTGGGCCTGATCCTCGGTATCCGAAGAATGCTTCTTGTCCTGGACGTCTTTATTGCCAATGTTGCTGCTGACCCCGCCTTCCATGGGGACGCGATCTCGTCAAATAATCCCAGAGACGATTATAAGTTGATCAAACCGCCGTCTGTGAAGAAAGAGGCTGCCTCAGTTGCACGAAGAAGATCAGGCTCCAGCGCGTGACGAGGAGATGCTTATTCTCGAGTATGTTGATGATAATGATGATATCGCTACCGAGGCACGTACCCACAAGTGGACATTTGTGAAGTGGATGTAGACGTACGTCCTTAGCAGTTTAGAGAAAGCACATTCTCCTTAATGTGTGTTAATGGATTGTACTCTCTGGCTCATATCATGGGGCTCCTGAAAGAAGGCGCATTACACTAAGGTAGTAAATTTCTGAGGTACCACTTTAATTGAGCGTCGATTGACTGCTTGGAGAAGGCGAGAAAGTATCCGCATCTGTAACTGTACAGGCATGATGTTACGTCAAAATAAACGACATGATACCTACAGCAAAGTTCGGCAGACTAGCCATATAAGATCACGTTACAGACACAACGGCAAAATTTGCATAAAGATGGTCGGCTGGATGCCAAACTATTCTGGTAAGTAACTTCCTGGCTGAGTGTTTCGAATAAAATCGATTCCCACAATGCGTGGAATCCTTCAGGTTTTTCCTTTCAGGAATAATTTTCACAATAACTAGTGCATCAGTAATCATTAAGATGTAGAACACGGGAAACCGAAGTGCCCTTCCGGTAATGTTAAGTAATACCAAAAATAATTGAATGGGAACAAGTAATATTGCCCGGTTCCTACTTTGGTGGAAAAAGACAACTGAAGGTTTCACTGCGCAATGAAACTGTAAACCTCTTATCCTGCGTCTACAATTTACGGCTACAATATACTTTTCTTTAGTGTCAATCTGTATACTAATTTGCAAGGCAACCAAGAAGTGTAGAAAGTTTATTTCGTTTAATTGACACACCACTAACGCTCACAATGATTCACTATTTAAGGGTGCCGTGGCTCAGACTTTCTTAAGACCAATACCAATGCATTTCGTACCATTTGCAGTGTTATCCATGGAAGGATGATATCAACTTGGGTATTTGCACAGGTTATGTATTTTTACTAATTGCACTTTGCCCTGCAGTGGTGGCCGAGTGGCTATGGCTCTTGGTAGCTCATCCAAAGGTCGCGAGGTCGAATCCCGGCTGCGGCGCCCGCATTTCGATGGAGGCGAAATTCTGGAGCTCCGTGCACTGCACGATGTTAGTGCACTTTAAAGAACCCATAGAGGGCGTGAGTACCAAGTTCATGCTGTAATCCTGACATGTCTACTATGGGGCGCCCTCTAGGTTGTACTGTAAAAAGGGTGTATTGGAAGTAGACGTAGTCACTTATCTTGGGTACGACAAGCGTCCGTGTTTATTTCGCGGACCTTGGGCTTCAGCCTGCGTACGTGGCCGCTTCGCCTCGAACCAGCCTACCACAGACCCCCGGTGGTCGAAATTTCCGAGCTGCTCGAAATTTCACCAAGGTGTCTCTTGTAATCATACCTTGGTTTCTAGACGTGAAACTCCCAAAATTACCCAAAATTATTATTACTTATCTTGTTTCCTTTCGCTCTTACGCATCATCATTTCTTTTCAAATATTTCATCACATTTGCGTCTTTTACTGCAGGAGAATTCTTTCCCTCTTTGCCTGCATAGTAATTAAATGAGTAAATAAAAATGCGATACCATCTGATTTGTGACCCATTCCCTGTGCTGGGTATCAACCACCGACGAGAAAATAGAAGATTAACGACATTAGCAGGCCTTCGATTCTGGGTTGCCTGTACACATCACTTGGTCGACATGGTATTTCCTAAGCTCAAGATACCCACGCATCGCAAGAAGCTCATCCTCAAGATCGCACAGGTTACTATGGTCGCCCTGGCCACCACGGATTTCCTGCTCCTGTGCTACTATGCTGCCATCAGGAAGTGAGCACCGTCTTCAATACGTATATGCAGCCGAAGTCGGCGTCTCTTATTGTACAGACGAACTTGCGAGAGGAAGCGTGGTCGTTTCAGTGTCTCTGCAACTTCCTGAAAGCCGCAGGATACAGTGAAGATGCGCTGGAATGTTATTCAACATTACTTCCTCAACCGAAGCTACCACAAGTTGTTTCAACTTGGTAGTCGCAACAGGCTAAGCAAAGCCCTGCACAGCATCGCTCCAGTGCGGAAGGTATACATGACGCTGGGAACTGATGCATACTGACGGACATTGTAAACGAGGCAGAAAGCACGTGCGATAAATTTAAATGCCGTTTTAAGATTACTTCGTGTGTTTTGCCTGGATAACTCTTTTGTCATAAGCCGCTCACACGAAATTTTTTTTGTCTGTAGTGGTGAAGCTTCCTGTCGCAATATTGTGCGTAATAATCAGCTGCCGTTCATCGATCAAGAGCACAACGCAACACCATCAGCTGTTGCGTTGTACGCTCCCCATCCCCCGCCCCCACGTATGCTGGTAGATGTTTGTAAAAATTCTTTCACATTATCACAAAATGGTGGTAGAGACCTTTCAGTGCGCAGACATTCAAACTTGTCTAATACTTGCTTATGCTTACATAAACGCCTGTACTTGCACATCGTATCATTCTCTTTAGCCTCCCTTTTCATATTGCGCGATTTCTTTCAGGTATCAGAATGGGACGCATTTTCACAAAAACCATTTGAAGCGAGAATTAGTCGCAAGGTGATATGTTAAGCAATCGTGATGGTGGGGCAAAAATTAGTGCAGTACGCCATTCAATGGTAAAGAACACTTGTCCTGCAGAAGTTTTGTGAATTTGGCTTCTGTTAGAATAAGCTTCGCATGTAAATGCACTAGCGTCAATTTGAAATGATGTTTGTTTTCACAAATGTTATATAAGAAAGATTTCAACAAAACAGCACCATATCCTGATGTGATTATTTAGTATTATTCGGGGTATTATTCTTCAAAATGATTCAATCTGAGTGTTTTCATTTCGGCAATCAAAAAGGCGTCGACCTAGTCGCAGAATAATTTGCTCGAAAGTAATTTAGTCGAAAGACAGTTAGAGCTACTGGAGAGTGGCAGGGATACACGTACATGTAGATCTACCCTAGGGGAAAAGACGAAGAACCTGGTAATTAAAAATAATGAAACTTCATTAAAGTGACCATTTTTTTCTAATTTGCCTAATAAGGATATTTTTATTAGAACTAATGCTATGCATCAGAAAGACTACAGAAGGGGTGAGTTGTCTCTTGGAAAATATTTAGTTTGAGTAATCTATAATAAGCAGTTGTATGCGGAAGTTAATACGGTGGATAAATCAATGTTTGCTTATGTCTACAGCGTTAAATTCACGCGGGCTTACCAAAAATTCTTGGAATGGCGTGCCAGACTTCCCGTCGTTGTTTGCGAGGCACCATGCGCGTAGAAATAGCAAATTTGGATGAGCTAAACCTAATTCTATTATCGAAGCTCTGTATTAGTGCTCTTGCTTTCATAAGTAAATTGTCGGAATGCGATCGGATGGTGTTCCATCATTACGGGGAAGGGTGTCAAAAGATGCTTATTGGCACGTTCAATGCACATACGGCGCGTGCTCAAAGGGGGACACTGACCAAGCGTTTCGCAGTTAAATCACTTGTTCCTACGTTCAATGATGTGTACAAAAGAAACAATATCAAATTCGGTACAACATTACTTAACATAGCGAGCGCTTAGTCAAGACTGCAGTATTGCACTGTGTAAGCAGGAAGGAAAAGCGCTTTAAATGAGGCAGAACAACATAAACTCCGTAATGTAATTAGATAAAGACTCCGACACATAACGAAATAACTAAATTAGAGTGAGCATGTATTCGTAGATATCGAGGGAAATTAAATAAAACATATTTGTTCAATTAGCATATTGGCGAAAGGATGCGAAAAAAATTATTCCAGAAATGGCAGTTGAGGGCACGAAATGAAAGGTTTATTCCAATGCCCGCGATCTCAAGTTTACCGAAAACTTCTATCGGCTATCGGTTGGTATATAATCCACCATACTCGAGGCCCTGATTTAAGCGACGCATTGGGGAAATTAGACCTTGCCTATTAAGATCCTTAGGGGGCTCATGCAGGGTTTGCTGCATGAGAAAATGAGAGAGAGAGATGATTTTCGAGAGTACAGTATATGACATTTTTAGGAGACAAGTTGTTATAATCATCCTTATCACAAGGAAAGACAATAAGTATAGTCACATTAAGAGACACACAATAAGGAAACCTTTTAATAGCAATCTAAAAAATATTTGCTGTGTTCGTATCTCTCGGCAGCGAATGCTACTATTTCATTGTTTCGAGAAAACGAGGGGGAAGTTTTGTCGCCAAACATAGAACATGCTTCTTCTTCTTCAGATCGTCGGCACTCACAGCTCGTTCATTTATTTTTGATATTAATGAATTAATGTTCTTTTTTCTCTTCCTCTGGGTGTAGAGCGTAGCCCACGTGCAAGCATCCACAAGATCGAACACCGGAAGGAGATAACAGTATTGTAATTTTGCTGTGAGTTAGATTCTACAACTTCATGAAGTCTGAGGGGCATTGTTCAAGCCATAGCTAGGATAAACTTCGGCATTACATCATCTTCTACAAGATAAAGATAATGGTTCTGTGGCTTCGAAAGGTAAGCGTTACAATTACGGTGTACTAAAGTAGACTTAAATCGATGGAAAGATCGCAAAATACGATTTAGAACAGGGAATGTTACAGGAGCCAACGTTTCAACAAGCGGGCTTGTCTTCGTCAGGGACTTGTCCCCTGACGAAGACAACATAGTGATATATATATATATATATATATATATATATATATATATATATATATATATATATCACTATGTTGTTGAATAATATAATGACGGCCTTCCAGATATATCATATGATCCATCTAGTTGCAATCATGAGACTGCTGGCCACGAAGGAAGTTTTTTTTTGTTACGATATATAAAAGCGCGCCCAACCGAACAAAACTACACCGATAACGGAAACTCAGTCATTGTAAGTGTGAAACTTGCCTGCGTCAGTAATTAGAGGCAGTAAAAAATTATAAACAGGCGCGTGAGTATCGCCGCTGTGATTTTGATGCGCGCATTAAATAGTTTAACACGAGCGTCATTGCCGTATACACCTAACACGAAATGACCACAAGATGTGCTCCTGTACATGGCTACTATAAAATGAGAGATTATAGGTATGAACTGTGCGTGCTTGGCTTGCTATTTTCCCGAGGCATCTTTATCACGCAAGTTCTTGTTTCTCTGGACTCGGAGAAATTCCCTTTGTGTCTACAGGATGTCTCTGGTTTCTGTCGTTGTTTGAGCGGTGTTGTTTATGACGTACCTCGTCGATTACGCGGCATCCATTATAAAAAGTAGCTCTCCATTGGGAGCACTTGCCTCTGTGTGTGTGTGTGTTTGTGTGTGTGTGTGTGCGCGCGCGTGCGTGCGTGCGCGTGTCCCAGTAGCTCCTCAAGACAATAGAATGCCTTTGCACCCTTTATAAATATTGTGTACCGCCTCCCTATGTTGCGTTCATCATCTACGCTGGTCACCCATTTCCACAGAAAGCAATGAACCGCACTTTTTTTTTCAGATTAAAAAAGCGGCTCCTGCAGCGACACCTGAATGTAGGAAGCCCGTGCGACCGTCGCTGCGGAGGAGGCTTGGTCGTGCCTTAAGAACCACGCTGAAGAGCACGTTCCAGTGCAAGGCCTTCGCACGTCTAGCCTTGCTCTCCGTACTGGCTTTGGGAGCTTTATCTTGCTACGCGATTGTTGACTGGTGGGAGAGGGAGTTTCCCAAGCCTCCCCTGGGCATAATCGCCGGTGAACTGCTCAAGGGATTCGAGAGGTATTCGCCTCACGATAGGCACGTCGAGCAAGTCCTGGTGAGTAGAGGAGGAAGCGCTCCTTTCTTCATTAATAGTGAACGAAGGCAATGTAAAGAACACTGGCATCAGAAGCTTAACCGATGGATCTGTTATCGAATAAGATGATGGCAGGTGTGAAGTTCACCGTGCGGCTCTTCATTTAATAGAAAAAATTCTGGATTTATATGCCCTAACGAGGATTTAATGCCAAATCACGTGGTACCGTAATTACATTCACGGCCACGCCTCTTATACATTCACGCCACTTGAGATTGTTACACGGCTTCGACACTTGACTATGTGCTCTAAATGTGGGTCAAAATTTGCGTGACGTAAAGTCTTGGTCATGTTAGCAGCCGCACAGTAAAGCGTAAGCAAATACAGCACCTGGGTATAGTACTGGCATACACATTTGTGCGATTGCAGAAAAAAATGAGATTAAAATTGCTGTAGACTCGCCAATAGTTCAGGAAGAAAGCGTGGAAATTGGCAGCAAACAGGCACCATTCAGCCTGCGCGCAGAAAAAGCGAACAGAATCCCCATACTCAATATCAGCGCAAATGGTAGCACCGGTCATACATTAACTGTGGATGCCGCTGGGGTAAATGTACAGACAGTTGGTCTAGGTTCACCTTTGAGCAATCTAAACCATCTGAATGCAGACCGAAGTCATGAGCGCGGAAGTTCCAAAAACAGAGCCCTGCGGCTCACCCGCCTGTCAGTGGGTGGAGACAGAGACGGCCTACGATGCCCAGTCAGAAGGCCGTCCAGAGGCATGCGAAGACTTCTACGAGCACGTCTGCTGGAAGTTCGAGGGCCCGTCCCTCTACGAGCGTGCCTCACGTGACCTGATGATCCGAGTTGCGGACCACTTGACGTCCATGATGGACTCGAACAGCTCGGACGTCAGTGAAGATGTCTCCATGCTTCGACAGTGCATCCACGGTGCCTCGGAGGCTGCGTATTTTGCTTTAGACTGGTGAGTTTCATATAGATCGTTGAGTTAATGTTCTTATGTTTCCTGCACTGAAGGAGACCGCCAAGTGCAGGTGAACCAGAGACCTGTTTATGTGCAGTAGGTGAGGATAACGCACACCGCCTTCAAACGCCATGTGCACCATTGCAGCGGACGCAGTGTGTATGTTCGCTTACGCCAGGTGTTATCAACATTGTACGAAATTTATTTATTATTGCATAGTTCTCTATGTTTTGTACTCATACTGTGGTATTTTCTTTTTTAATCGCCGTCTAAGAAAGTTTATCTTATGTTGGTGATGTACAGTGAGGCTAAAATGTGCCACTTTTCCCTTTTAGTGCACGTGATTGTGTACCATGTTTGTTGTAGTGTATGGCGTATTTTTCATTACTCTCGTTTTAATGCCTTGTTTATTGCTGATTACTATAAGTTGTTCAGCCTGCTCTCTGTACCCCCTGCTCCCCGCCCACTGTATTGCCTGAATGCCGCTGTGGGTACGAGACTAAATAGAAGAAATAATTCAAATATTTACCAAAGTAGAACGTTCGTATGTACATTCTGGGGAAGTCGCTATTGTTTTTTGTTGCTGCGCAAGGGATGTCCTCGAAGAAATTGAAATCTCTAGACGTTTCGTGAGCAAACCGCTTTCAAGAAAGAGCGCGCAATCGCAGCAATATTTTTCGTGCGAACTAGGAAAATGCTAACCATAGGACTTCGACACCGCTACGCACTCTTGTTGTCTGGTGTATGGTCATCTGTCACAATGCGCTGTAGTGGCGAACGCCCTAAACGGCAAAATATTAGGTGCATGAGTTCCATAATAAATACGATTTTTACAGCTGTCACGGCCAAAGACAACGTGGCAATGATAATAACATTGTGCTTTTGTTGCTATAATCAGTCAAAATGAATGAAAGACACGCAGGCCCATTCCGTACATCACGCGATCGTGCGCCCTGTGGATCACATAGGTACAGAAATTTCGCGACACCCTGTTTCTCTCGCTAGGCCCGGCAGTTCACTTTTCCTTCCTTTTGTATCATTCTACAGCGACTTTGGGGTTAGGAAATCTACCGACAGCACGGAATGCCCCCTTCGTTATCCCACTTTACCTCTGAAGGCCGCTGAACATCTTTTCAATGGTCATTCTGCAACGAATGTAAACGACTTCCTTTCTATAGTAAGCAGGCAAGTATCTTTATCTCTCGCATTTGTTCGGACTGTAACAAGAGGACGTGGCAGCGCTTGCGCTATGTTCTGTGCATTCTATGTCTCTTGTTCGCTTGCGCGGCCTTCACCTAGTCAGATAGGAAACAACTCGCCCAAACGAGAACGTTGCTTGAGAATTATCAATGCACATCGATTATCAGTCAAGTCCTATGCTCACCTATATAATTATAGGGTGAGAGATAAGGCAAGCCGTTATCAAAACATTTTGCTCAGCGCGTTCAGCCACTTAGGTGAATAACTGTTCGGTTCTTCAATGAATCACTCGTGACCAAATATTACACACGGACGAAGAAAGATCGTTATAAATCTCTACAAGGGCACAAGATAGCCATGTGTCCTTTACTCGTCTTCCTTCGTGTGTGCGCCATATTGTAATACGCCACCCAAGCTGCCGCTTTAGTAAAGAAGGCACTACAACACATTTGAAAATAGCCAGAAAACGGACGTCGCTCGTGACAGCTCTCATTTCTCAGCTCTCATTTTCGCAGAATTATTATTCGCCATACTGATCTCTATGCTGTATGCTTGACTGGAAACAAATATTTGCCGTTTTTTTTTATTGTTAACATGGTGGTTTGTGTTTATGCCACGAAGCTTTTCTACCACCCAGAGGTATACAGCTTCGCTGTAACATAGTTGTGAGTATAGCGCCAGTGTGTCGCCCTTCATCTGCATGGTTGCCCTCATTGTTCTAGCAGAATTTCATCTTACAATATGTACCAACTAAGCCGAACTCAAGTTTTATTCAAGATGAACAAAGTATTACTCAGAATGTTTTCACAATGATGAAATAACGAATGCTAGTTCTCCATCAAGTGAGGTGGGCGGTAATCCTTGTGATGTCATTTTCTGAAAGAAGAGCGGGAGCTTTCCAGCTGCATTCTAAAACAACCCACACGTCTCCTTTTACACGCTGTGCAGCTGTATTTGCCTCGCATGTTCGCAGCGGCACCTTTTTTGACTACGTTAAAGAAGCGTCGCAGAGGCACTTTAACCTATCTTTCATGGCAACAAGCTGCCCTTTCAATGTGGGATTTCAGGTACGGCGAAGAGTATAATGTTACGGTGAGACTGGAGCTTGGGAAATCGGAGGTCCGACAAGCGGTGACCGCAGAGCGGGCGAAGTCGTTCTGCGACTGGGTCGGCGAAGCAGCCAGATGCCACCTGCAGGAGAGATTTGAGTTCAGGGACGATGACGTCCGATTGTACCAGAAGCTGTGGAATGAGCTGTACTTCGCACCACTCTTCTTGAGCTATGTAAGTAAAAGTGCGCTATTACGTATTTCACGCAGCAGCACGTCAGGATTTTGTGTTGACGCACACATCCTGCATCAGATAATCGTATCCGCTTCTAAATGTTGTATTAGTTTATATTACGAGTTTTTCCCACGCTAGGTAATGCAAAAGTAAGGTAAGTGAAGTTACATGAAAGTATGGAAAGCAGCTCATGTTAGCACGCTGTGACCTGCGTGTGTCGGGGGTGCGTGCACCTCAAAAGTGATTAAAAAAAGGCACACAAAGTTCAACTGAAAGAATGAATCATATTCAAACTTAGTGCGCACGATAGCGACTCACTGAGCAATTTTTATGCAATAGTCGTAGCCGTCATGGAAAGCCCTATAAACTACATATGTATGCCCTAAGTATACAGTGCTCGAAATGATGTGCATGTCAACAGAGTCCATGCATTTTTGCCACGCTACTGCAAGTACAGAGAACTTTTCAGGGGATTCATATTAAATTTAATTAATAGCCACCTTTAGCGACTATAGGCGTGTCCTTGTTCTTTAAAGACCATGCGGAATAAAACATGGCGAAAAAGAGATAAAAAAGCGTGAGATATACTTCTTTAATTACAAATGAGTTCTGCGGAAACTCGCTAGGTGGAGTAACGTTTCTGAAAGTGAAAATTACCGTCCACCCCTCATTATAGCACAAGGATACAAGGAAATCCATAAGGATTCCTTGTAGCCTTCGTGCTATAAAAACTGGTGGATGCTAATTTTCCCTTTCATAGTTCTTTAATGTATGTAAGCGATATATCAACCAGCCCGTCCCTGCGCGGCTTGTTCAGTTTCATATCAATTATTTTCCATTGAATTGCCATTGAGCTCCTGCCCACTGCCGATCGATGTCGTGACGTGCATATGCCTTGAAGTCGCGAGAAGACATCTTTCAAACACAAAAGGTTCACCATCTTTATGTTTGGTTTTAAGATTCTTCACCACATTTCCCAAGAGAACGCTCTTGTAATGCGCAGGATGCCAACAGCTCCTTGTGGGACCTTCTCGATGAAGACGGTGATAGAGCGCGCAAGATGGCCTGCGTCGAGATCCACGAGGGCCTCTTCCAGTCGGACAGCGCGCAGGCAGCCGTTGTCCTGCTGAACGAGAGGCTCAAGGACGTACATCAAGTCGTTTCAGACCTGTTCCATGCAACGGTGCACGTTCTCAGTATGCGTGTTCCTACCTGGCTGTCCAGGTGATTGGCTGCACCAGTTAGGTTGTTGCATTACTGTCATTGTCCAGACTGAAACTGTAATCGTACACTGTACACACTTTTATTCACCAGCAACATTTTAAGAACGCGACTTTGTACGATGAGTCGAAAATGGTGCACCGACCAAGACAACAGGAGAGAGAGAGGGAGATGTTTTATTTCTCGAAACAGCATGCAAGCACACTGTCGCTTACTTCGTTGCAACATCTACAGATCTGGTGTTTAGTAGTCGCATCATTGGACGCTTCCTGATATCTGCTCGGTGACTAGGGGCATGTCGCAGGGAAGTTTCCGAAGCTTCTGGCACACAGTTGTTTAGGGCTGTAAAAATAATGTGCGATGTACATTCCGACATACGGCGCCGTGGACATTGTATCCAAGCGCCCGCTCACTTCGCGCAGGCACGCTGAGGGCGAGAACCCACGATTCCAGCACCAGCGAAAGCCGGGATACCTGGCCGAGTTGCAGTCTGTGAGCGTGGAGCTTGTGGGCATCTTCGATGACGCTACTGCAGACTACGGAACGTCGGTGTACTCTTCGGTGGTAAGGAGGCGATGGCATGCATTTAATACATGGATTTAAGGAGTACTTTTTCATGAGGCTCTAAGATAAATTGGCGGACATCCCTTACAATTTGACACTTTGGCCCGAAGTGCTAATATACTGATCATGCAGTACATTCACGCTCCTTAAATTATTGATAATACGCTACATTTTACCAGTTAAGAAAGAAATCTCTAAGCTCACTTTAATGCAGTCGTAAAAAAGGCATACTAGCGGTCTATGATCTTTACTTTATTAGAACAATTATTTAGCCGGAAGACGTACCCACAACGTAAGAACTGCTAAGTTTCTCATCCAAGCAACTGTATGTTCATGGCTTTGACAAAAAAATTACTCTGCTTAGTTCTGGAAGCCCCTAATTTTGTGAGAGGAGCTATATCTGTGGAAGCTTTTCCCTTCTTAAATATAACAAAAATGGCCCCCTATTACGGAACAAATCGTTGAGCGTTTTATCGAGTTATTCTATTTGCTACTGTTAGTCTACTAAACGTTAAATTTACGCGAAGTACGTACGTTGTCAGAACGCGCCTACATCAATATCACGCTGAGCTTAACCAGGATGTTGCAGTTGCTGTTATTACTGTAAATTAGATAGTTAAGGAGAAACAGAACATTTGGCAACATAGTGTAATTTGACAATTTTAATCGGTATTGCAAGGAAGAACGAAAAAGAAACAGTGAATACACGCAGACATCCACACAAACTAACGGTTCTCTTGCAACTCAGTTTTCTAACAGCCCAAAATGCATACGCACGCGCATACCGGCAAATTACGGCGAGACCAAAGTAGCGAGAAGCTGTGACGTGACTGAATTTTCTGCATACGTTATGTTAGCTTTTCATGGTTTCTCATTCCACATGACATGGCAGTCTGCGCGTGCGCTCCCCTAGATCTATGTTTTTACATGCAAGTTTGTTTCGCCTTATATAACACTGCTAAAGACGCCGACAGAAATTTTTCTGTGGTACGAAGTACCTTATGTTACCGCGTCACAAGAAAGATGTACGTGTAGCGACCGTATGTGTCTGCTCTTTCTCGCGCCGCACTTCTTTCTGTACTGTTTACGATGTTTAAATTTTTGACGGCTACAACTGTAATGAACCATTGTATGCAATACATTTTATCGTGACCCAGCCTGATCAGACGACTAGGCGTTCTTACACAATAGTTGACATACTGCTTCTTATTTTAATTTTACGCAGGTTCGATATGACTATGCACGCAACGCGCTAATTGTTCCTCAAGGGTTGGTGGCGCTGATGGCAAACATTACTAATGCTGTGGATCCTCTGTCTTCGGTGTTTGTCTTCACAAAGCTAATAAGACCCCTTCTGCCTCAATATTCGGGCCCATATTCTTGGAAGGTAAGGAATAGAGCCATTAAATGAAGTGACAGAATGCATAAGATATCCGTTTCAATTCCTCTGGTTTGGAGTACGAGCAGTATATAGCTCCATGAAATGATCCAGACAGTCTATGCTTAAAACACCTCGCAGAAAGTGCCACATAATGCTTTCTTTTCAGGCTCGAATGCCTTCCAATGAGTGTATGCTTAGCGAACGAAGATGAAAATTGTTGGTCAACATGTGTTGAGCTGCTTGTGTGATTAGTTTCATGATCAGATGGAACAAACCGCTTCAATTGTTACAAAACATAGGACTCTCCTGCTTTCTAATATGCATGCCCCCGCAGAAAAATTACTGCGGCAAATTAATGTATCTTCTTTTGTCATTTCTTAGACCACACATCCAGAATAAAGTATAAGCGTTAGTTATTTGCACTTCAAAAGCCGAGATTTATTTGTCATAGTTTTCGCATAAGCGCTCGAGTACTTTCGGGCTGATAGTTTTATACTCGTACTGTTTTCCAGTTTGTGCACGACCATCACCTGGCCTACGTCACCGGGTGCTTGAGGTCAGTCTACAATGCCTCCCTGGACTTCGACAACAATCCCGGCTTGCTGCTTGCTTTCGCGTACGAATCTGCGCTACTTGGTCCTCTGTACGACGTCTACCACCGCGGTGTCCATGAGGGCGTCAGCGCACAAGTCTACTTGAGCCATCATTACACGAACTGGCAGTTGTTTTTCGTGCTGTGGGCAATGAGTCACTGCGGCACTGAACAGGGCGCTGTGATGGTCAATGCTGCGGTCAGAAACTCGATGCGCTTTGGAAGGGTGTTCCAGTGCGGCAACGGAGACCAAATGTTTTCGAACAGGAAGTGCAATTTCTGGGTATACTGGTGACGAAGATGAACAATTGCAACTCATCATATGATTCACAGCCCTACCACGTAAAATAACACTGGGTTTGTTGCGAGGAATGTGAGGTATGGATCGCGCTTGGGTTTTTAAAGTTCAGATTAAAGGACCCACGAGGTTAGAACTATATGACGGTCGAGGATTGGAAAAGTGACAGACATATGAAATACTCTTCGACATACTTTTGACAAACCAGGAAAATAGGCTTGGAATGTCATGCCGACACTTCATTAGATGGACCTGTATGTGTCAAATGTGGCCTTGACATTGTTGTTCTGCTCGTGGAGTGACGTCGCCTCATGGGATTCTATGTCCCTGTGGAATATATGAATGTTACTTGATCTTGAATTTCTTCGATATGAATTTTCCGGCATTCCGTGCAGGACAGTTCTATTAAAATGTGTGCTGTTATTTATTGCAAATGACAC
Organism: Hyalomma asiaticum; assembly: GCA_013339685.2. Taxonomy (NCBI): domain Eukaryota; kingdom Metazoa; phylum Arthropoda; class Arachnida; order Ixodida; family Ixodidae; genus Hyalomma; species Hyalomma asiaticum. The sequence continues at coordinate 34,743,740 of CM023488.1, read as the reverse complement.
TGCATTTTTAAATAAAACTTGAAAGAACTTATATAATGAACGCGTCTAGACATTAGGTAGCAATTTGTTATCAAAGAGGGTTAAGTAGAAGAAGAAGTTGCGTTGCGGCTGTGCTGCTTCGACTGCCTGTCTTCGGTTTTGTTTTATTTGTGTACAACGCCGCTTCTCCACGTGTACACTGATCTTCGGGCCTTCGGGAATGCTCCCCGCGGCGGGTGCGGTGCCCTCGGGACCGCACCCTGTGCAAGTTCCAGAGATCCGATCAGATCAACATCTGCAGATGCCTGCATCCGCAAGCTGCGGGACAAGCTCCGGTACTGGGATGCCACCTGGTGCTGTCATAAACCACAGCTCTAAGTCACCTGCAGAGAGTTCGCTTCTTCCCGCTCAAGTTTCTCCGAGTAAGCGCATCTCTTGCCTTGACGTCAGCCTACCTGACGGTCAGGATGATTTTTCTGACATGTCTGATTCTTCCGCCACCATCACCTACATGGACGCTACTGCAAACTCATCTGATGACTCTGAAAAGCGCAGTGTCATACCGCCTCCTAAGCGGTGCCGAGGGTCGAAAAGACTGCACTTGCCCTTAAACTCTGTACCCGCTGAACATGTGCCAAAGTCCAATCTGACAGTCATATTCAAACCGCGAAACCCTGAGCATGTTGTCACACGCTTTAATCCTCTCCGATTGAAGGCAGCCTTTGAGGCGGTTGCGCCAGACGGCGTGCTGCAAGTACGACCCAACGAGCGCTTGAACCTCCTGGCTGTGGATACACGTAGTGTAGAAGCCTCTGAACGCCTTCTGAAGGTTACAAATATTGGAGAAATCGCTCTTCAGGCTTACGAACCACGGCCTAACAACTGTGGGGTAGGCGTCATCAAGGGTGTTCCTGTGGACCTTGATCAGCAGGACATTTTCTCGGCACTCCTTCAAAGGGCTCCTGTGAAATCAGTACGGCGACTGGGAACGTCGGAAAATGTCCGTATCGTATTTGCAACTGAAACAGCTCCTGAGTATATCGTCCTGGGCTACACACGTTACCGAGTGTTCAAGTACATCGAGTGCCCAAGGCAGTGCTCCAAGTGCCAGCGCTTTGGACACGTAGCTGGTGCCTGTCGGCTGCCAGTGCGGTGCCCACGCTGCGGTGGCAATCACGACCGATCCTCCTGTGCAACCGAGCAGCTGCAGTGCCCTAACTGCAAGAAACAGCATGAATCTACATCATCTCGATGTCGTGTACTCCGCAAAGAGAAGGAAATACACAACTACAAGATGAATCATAACGTAGGATACATATCCGCAAAGGCCGCCATATACGAGAAACGAAAAGCTGCCAGCAGGGGTAGCAACGACGGGACGACAGTGTCTTGTAAAGATGCTTGCAAAACAGCTCCCGAAAATCCTCCGCGAATTGAAGACACGGAGGAATTCCCATCTCTTCCTACTCGTAATCTGCCCCTCTCTCCGTGCGTCACTGCAGCTAAGGAGTCAACCCAAGGCTCGGGCGTGAGAGTCCAGGAGAGCACGACCGCCGCTGGTTCATCAGAGAGAAGGGGACCGTCAGTTTCATGGCGCGGACAACGAGAGCGTAGCACCCGACAAGACAGCTCAATCACATATTCACTGCTGTCTGCTCTTGTCGACGCTGCTCGCAGCTTTCTTGCCCCAATGTCCTCTCCCATTGCAAAGGTCATCTTGACGCTGCTTGACTTTCTTTCACCTGTGATAGAAAGATGGCGCTGACAGCCCAATCTACGAGCTTAACAAACGTCCGGAACAAGGCCACCATATTTCAATGGAATGCCTGCAGCCTTCGCTGTCGTCTGTCTGACTTCAGGCAGTTTGTTAGTAAGCACCGCTTTCCAGTGATTGCCATTTCGGAGTCCCGTGTGCGCACTGGAATTCGCCTCTCCGGATACACCATCACGTATTCGTCAACTGGAGGGGACACCAGCAGGGTTCTCTTGGCCATTCGCAATGATCTGATATTTAACATCCATGCTGTACCACCTGACGCTTCGAATGAATACGCTGCAGCAACAGTGAAGTGGAACAGTCTCACATTCACGGTGATTGCGGCATACATACCACCTGGAGTAAAATTTGATGTGAAAAAATTGCAAGCTATACTTGATACAACGCCTGAACCCCATGTTCTGACGGGGGACTTCAATGCGCATCATCCAGCCTGGGGAGGTACGAGATCGACTCAACGCGGCCGATGTCTACTTGATCTCGCCCATAAAAATGATCTCGTCGTTCTCAACAATGGTCAGCCGACTTTCTTCAAAGGAAATCGATCCAGTGCGCTCGACATCACTCTGGTCTCCTCTAGCTTTGCGTCTATGGCTACGTGGTTTCCAGACGTAGAAAGTCATGGAAGCGATCATATACCAACTTACATCGCTCTGGGCCCCATGCAGTATCCAAAAGCCCGGGCGCTTCGCTGTACTGACTGGGAAATATATAGGGCCACACTGGAACACTCGGATACATCAGATATGACGTATGAGGATTCATAGGCGCGCTAAGCCAAACAAAACGCAGTAGTACGAAATATCTAAAGCTGCCTGGAAAGCGTACGACGATTGACATAGAGTACGAGAGGCTTCGAGCAATGCGCCGCAGATCTGAGAGGCGCGCCCGTAAGACATTGTCTAGAGAAGACATTCGCGAAGCTAGGCGAATGCAACGCCACATTCAACGTCACCTCGACAAGCTGGACAGGAGACAGTGGCGCGCCTTCTGCTCCAAACTTGATCCCAGAAAACCTCTGTCAACGATATGGAACATAGCGCGCAGCCTGAGAATCCCGCCAGCTCAAAAACAGCCTTTCAGTTCTGTCGCACTGTTCTGTAAAGTCAGCGAGCTGGACATGGCGGAAGCTTTCTGCGCAAAGGTAACTGCTGTTACGTCTGCAACTATATTACAGTCAGCACAAGCCGTTACCGATGCCACAACAGACTGTACAGCTGTGACAGGACGAACCTTTCACTTTCGTGGAATTAATTGGTGCTCTGGCGTCGGTAAACAAAGCTTCATCCCCTGGACCCGACTCTATCAGCTATGCCGACCTGTCCCATCTGGGTGAAAAGGCGAAGACGCAACTCCTTGACATCTTCAATACCAGCTGGAGGAAGGGCCGACTTGAACCAAGCTGGAAACAGGCCAGAATCATTCCTGTCCTAAAACCTGGAAAGCCTCCTACCGATATCAGCTCTTATCGCCCTATAGCTCTTCTTAGCTGTGTGGGAAAGCTCATGGAAAAGATGGTGCTGATGCGACTGGACTGGTTGCTGGTGAGCGCTGACGCTTATCCCCCGCAGATGTCGGGTTTCAGAAAGGGTCGAGGCAGCATAGACAATGTCATAAGCCTTGCCAACTGCGTTAAAATGAACAAGCTTGTGCACAATATCACTGTTGCCGTTTTCCTGGACATAAAGGGCGCATTTGACAATGTCCTACACGAGCCGATCTTACAGGCTCTAAGGTCTGTAGGAGTCAGTGGCCGCATGTACCACTGGATAATGGACTATCTATCTGACCGCTCGGTGTACATGTCTACAAAAGATGGTGACACAACTCTTCACACAGTTGTTCGAGGAGTTCCGCAAGGCGGAGTATTGAGCCCGACCTTGTTTAACATCGCTCTCATCGGCCTGGAGAAGTGTATTCCGGCAACGGTCGAGATTTCCTTGTACGCAGACGACATCTGCATATGGTGCTGTGGTCGAAATCGACGTGTTCTGCGTGCAAGATTACAGAAGGCAATTATCTCCATTCAGACGTTTTTACGAAACCGCGGACTAATCATGTCACCTGAGAAGTGCGCCGCCATAGCGTTCACTAAACGGGATATGTCGCGCTATAAGTTAAAGGTGGCAGGATCTCACATCCCATACGTACCAAGCCACAAGTTTCTGGGGGTCACATTCGACAGATCCTTGACGTGGTCGCCTCATACAAGAACACTGAAGGCTAAACTGGAATCATACGCAAATATTTTTCGTATGATGTCCAGCAATGCTGGTGGCTGCTCTGTGGCTGCTCTGCTGCGAATGTACACTGCTCTCTGCGAAGGTCTCTTGCGGTACAGCTTCCCTGCGGTACAGGGACTTTCCAAGTCTAGTATCCAGGCGCTTACCAGTATGCAAGCTAAAGCGCTGAGGATATGCCTGGGCCTGCCTAAAAAGACTTCGATCGTAGGAACCCTTACAGAAAGCCGGCGACTTTCGGTGCCACTGCTACTGAAGCAAGAGTTTCTTCGAGCCTGTGTGCGTTTTGCTGCTAGGGTTCACAACCATCCGCTTGCATCAGCCACCACATCCGAAGTACAGACCCTTCTTCCGCTGATGTACGAAAAGCCATCAATTCCGACAACGCCGCCATGGAAACTACCCTCTTGTGCCATAGTCACGACTGTACCGGGCATCAAGAGTAAAAGTAACACGCCAGCTCCAGCACTGAAATATTTCGCCCTGGAGCATATTAACGCCAACTACAGATCCTGCCGCCACATTTACACTGATGGCTCTGTTACGGACACATCATCGGCAATAGGTCTGTGGATCCCGTCGGCAAACATGTCAATTTCTGCCACCTTGGGTCACCGCACATCTGCCACAGCTACTGAGCTGGCTGCGCTGCGGAGAGCGCTTATTTACATCGTAGCTCAGACACCTGATTCCTGGGTAATCTTCTCTGATTCGCGAGCGGCGCTGCAGTCCCTGAAGTCACCACGAGCCCAAGAACAACTAGTTTTGGACATCAAGCGGCTAGGCAATAATGCTCATGAACTTAATCACCGCGTTGTATTCCAGTGGTTACCAGCCCACTGTGGAATACAAGGAAACGTTCGGGCCGACAGTGCTGCCAGAACAGCCCATGGAACTAAAACACCACCAACAGCCATACCCCTTTCAAGAAAAGATGCGGCGACTATGGTATCGACATTTGCCTGGAATCAGCAGCGACACTTCTGGTGTGATCCAGGACATCAGTATGGACCACTACACGCCATTGACCCAGCCTGCAGCTTCCACGTACCTCAAGGTTTAGCCAGGCGTGATGAAGCGTGCCTTCACCGATTAAGACTCAATGTAGCATACACGAGAGATTTTAAGCACAAAATACAACAGTCTGATTCTCCATTGTGCTCCGCATGCAACACACGAGAGGACATTGAACACGTCCTGTGCAACTGCCAGCGCTACGAGTCGGATAGAAAGACTCTGAAGGCAGCGCTTCACTTGCCACACGGTACGACCTTGGAGCTGCGGCATCTCCTAGGCCCGTGGCAAGACAGCGCCTGTGCACTACGTAGCACCAAGGCGCTGATAGCGTTTCTACGGGCAACATGCCTCAATGAAACGCTGTAAACTGAGTTATAGTGTATATATGTATATATGAGTGTGTGAGTAAGTGTGACCGTATGTACGTGTTATGTTAGATGTGATCACTGTAAATATCATAATCACCGCAAAGTACCTGGAGTAGCAAGCCAGGCGATTAACCAGGCTGACATCTCCGGTTCATCAATAAAGTGTTCTCTCTCTCTCTCTTGTTATCAAACTACTTGCTTCTTCGGCTCATCAAGCAGAGTCATAGGTTACAATGTTTTCAAATAAAAAGTAATACATGGTTTTTGTCCGACTGCCAGGTCTCCCGTTAGCGGAGTGAGCATGGCGAATGGGGCCCGCAGCTCTTCACTTATACAGGGGTCTGTGCTGTCACAACCCGCTAGTGATGTGGCGAATGACACAGTACGATATAAAAGGACCCGTACTGTAGACATCCGCAAACACACACTAGCAGCGTGAAGCATTGCAGAGACTAGTCCAAGATTCATTATTACCATGTTCACAATTTCCAACGCTAACTTTTATTAAAGGCTGAAGGCTCCAAATTCTAAAGGTAAAGGCATCCTTAGGCCAAAGTACCTCCGAGTGGTGTGTAGACGATCACATTAGGGATGGCTATTAATCAATGGTAGGATAAGCTTGCGAATGGAAACCTTTGCATTATCCTTCACTGAGCACAGATTATAAGATTCCTGACTTTTGCTCACGCATTCTCGTTATTCTTTGAACTCTATGTTACATATGAATGCTATTTTTCCCGATTCAGTACTTTGAAAGAAAACTGCAAACTTGTCTGGGATAAAGGAGGGAAATCAAACAGATTCAGATTGTCCCTCCGGGTAGATTCCTGGTAAATAAAAATTCAATTGAATTGAATTAAATTGTGAATTTTAAATGCTAGCGTTTGAAATCCTGGGTTTCGATTAGCTCTATACCTCAAGCAATATCGCGGATTATTGAGTTGAATATCCTTTCATACAAACTAAAGAAGCCGGACCAGGTCGAGATCTTTGTTCAGAAAGCCGGAAGATAAACAATCCCGAATGACTACCGAGTTTCGGAATTTTACTTGGGCTAGAATGGTAAAACACTTAACCTTGGAAAACTTCCAGCAGTCAACAATCAAGTAATTACGACATGAAACATCTTGCATCATGTATAATTCTTTACAAAACAGCTAGTAGTCACTACTATCGTTAAGGGCGAAGAGTATAAGCTGCGTTGCTATTAGGTGAAAGCCTTTGCTGGCTCATAAGAAGCGGTCACAACGTATGTGGAGCGAGAAATCGAAAATTAGTATCTCGTTCAGTTACTGTATGCGGCAATTAGCGTGGCAGGGTACGCATGTCGTGGCGTCAACGTCTGGACAAGTCATGGCATCCATAACTTCTCATGCATGCTTCACACGTCCCTATTCACGTCTATAAAATCACGCGTGGTACACATCCGCGCTCGACGTACGGCAGAGATATGTGGATATGAGCTACGTACTATTGAATGTTAGCATTTACAGCCTTTTTCAATGCGGGCAACAGCCAAAGTAGCGGTCGCAAATGTTATGTCACGAGAGAGACTTAAAGAAGAGTGATCAAGTGATGACTAGGGAAAGTGCTAAAGAATCATTACGACACTACGGGACTGCTTTCCCCGGGAAGTCGTCTAAGCATATGTGATAAGGAACCGGTGAATTTGTACAATGGTGGGTTTGATACGACATCATGACGCACGACGCCTGTTTCATGAGTGATGAGGAAATTAATATAGGGGAAGTTCCGCGTCGCTGACAGCTACTCGGGCACAGAATATTACATGCTCATGCTGAAAGCGGTATGTATGTCTTGTCACGCTGTGAAAAGGATGTAAAAAAAACAGGCTTCTCACGTAACTCTTTTCCTTTTGCAGTATTTTCAATGCTGCAAGTTGTAAGTCTACTTCTAAAACTACACCTGTAAAAAACTGCCTAGTCAATCTACTACGCGTACGTGGGGAGGCCAGCGAATTTGCATCGAATAAGCCGTATCAAGGCCGATTCTCTGTGAAGTGCGAGCTCCCTTAAGGTTTTTCAAATTAGCAGTATGGTAGTTCCGTCGTATGGTTGTCTTCGGCACTCCGCGGTAACGGTCATCAAGCACAACTATGCTTGTATGTTCACCTATCACACCTGATTGGATGTTTCTGTGTTAAAGCCGTCACCGTTAAGATACCATAACGCATAGGTCATACACACATATCCATGGCTCAGCTAGGAGGGTACGCATTACATGTGGCGGGGTATCATGAGTTTGCATAAGTTGGTTTTTGTTGACAGGTAATAAAATGCAGGAATTCTTAGCTATGACAGCGTTGCTATAAAATAGTAGTTGGAAATGCTTAATAAAGTAGTATTGCGAGTATTTTTTACCAATAGGTTATCAATAAGAGCGCATTAGACTAAATAAACGTATTCTAAGACACATTGTTACCGTGATTTCCGCTTTTACTGTGACTCCAAAGTGAATTAAGAAGCTCTACCGGTAAAGATGTGCGACTTCGGAAGTTTTCATTATTGTTCTTCTTGGAACGGGTTCCAGTGCAATTGTTAGGTTTTGATGAACCGTTCTGTCCATGACAACAGTCCTTACTCTATAACTGTACCAGGGATTATAATGTACGCTTCAAATTGTACTTAATTTTTCCCACGCGTTTTCATGTAGACGCACCGAATGAGTCGCAGCTCAGAGTGAAATCGTGTCTGCCTAGTACTTAGGAGTACTGGAGGCGAACATATTAACACTAGGTCATAAATTGCCTAACCTAAAATATGGCGTTAATGTTGTCACGTTTTCAAAATTGGCTAAGAATGAAATCGCGTAGAACAAAAGTCGCCACTGCGCTTAAGACTTAACGAACATTAGCAACCATAGATAGAAAATTTTCTACAAAATCTAGTGCCCTAAGTTTTCCTGGGAATTGCCAAGCTACGAATCCAACCAAATGATGAAAGGCCCGCCAGCCACAATAAAAAATGAACGTTGAATGTAGGCGAGAAGTGAAGTGCTAAAAAAGAAGAGTGCGAAACTGCCACAGATCTCCCCATTAGAAATAACGAATAAAAACCAAATATATTTGAACGCACTGAATACTTCTATACTGCCTCTCAAATATTCGCTAGAGCAAGACATCGGTCTCATGGGCCAGTGACGTCACTGTTCCTCTTGTGGCGTGGGGCCAAACCCTTGGCTATTGTGATGGACGGCGGACGGTCGACGTCCAACACTGGCATCGCTCCCACGTGCATGCATCCTCAACTTAGTCGCGCTGCTCACACGTGGGCCTTCCAGCAGCGAAAGGACCTGGCTCCTAGAGAATCCCGACGAGGTGTCGTTCTGCGCACTGGCGCGTTTGCCGCGGCCGCGCAGCGGTATCATGGCGTGCTCTTTCGTTGACCTGATAGAAGAATCCGTTCTTCCAGTCGACAAACAGGCTCCGTGCAATCGTCCGTCCTTTTCTGGAGTAGACTCCAAGTTCCGCCATGATATGCTGCTTCGAGCGGTAGATCCCTGCCAGGAGCGATCGTCCGCATCGTCTGGCATACACTCGACTGCACCGCATACGAATATCATGAAGGCGGCCATCACGCACAGTACGATATCCTTCCTGTGGTCCCCTTCATAGATGGAATACATTAGTCCTATAAACGATCCCACGCGGCCCACGGCGAAGAGGACGCATGCTCCCCAACAGCGCGTGCTGGTCGGAAAGGTCGCCACCGTGATGATCGATATCAGCAGCGTAAGCATCTCAAGCAGGACTCGCATGACGACCAGCAGTACTGTCGTGTAGACTGCCCGCTGCTCCCTGTACTGCAAGGCAAGAACGAGCGTCAGCAGGGTAAAGAGCACACTGACCACCACCGCCGTGCGCTTGACGCCGAACAGGCGCATGGACGGGTACAAGAGTAACTGCGCAGGTCCAGCCAAGATTATATTGAGGGCGGACACTACGGCGTTCGGGGAGATTATGAGGGTCAGGTTCACCACGTTGTAAGCGCAGATGAAGACGAGCCAAATGAAGGAGAGAAGTGCAGTGCGTCGCCTCAGGTTCGGCTCGCAGATGGCGAAAATTTTGGCGATTAGTCCAGCTTCGACTTTGGGCAGTTCGGCACCGCCCGTGTCGAGCTTGCCGAGGCAGTCTCGCGGATGGATGCCATTGAGGCGAGCGGCCCTCAGAGCGACGCGCTCGGCCTCGTGTACCTTCCACTTTACGAGAAGCCAGCGGGGCGATTCGTCGATCGTGTAGTAGAAGACCAGGAGCACGCAGGCCAGGATAGCCAGGCAACGGTACACCTCGATCCAGTTAGGCCTGAGCGAATTCGCCGCGAAGAACGCCACCGGGAGGCTCGTGTAGGCGAGGGCAGTGCTCGTGAGCAAGTAGGCGAGTCGTCGTGCGCCCGAGGACACCTCGTAGAGGAGGGCGAACATCACGACGAGCACTGAGGTCGACGTCACGGAAACGATCACTCGCATCACGACGAAGAGTACGAACGACCTAGGTGAGGCCGCTTGCCGCCGAAGCCAAGACAAGAAGTGGCACCAACGCGTAGGTGACGCTCTTCCGGCCGTACGTGTCGGCCGCGAGGCCGACGATCGGTAGCCCGGCGATCGGCGAAGTGGCGTACAACGCCAGGGCTAGCGTGACCAGCCATTTGCGGTCGCAGACCAGACTCCACTGGCTCACGATGGTGTGGCCGTACTGCTCCAGGTCGAAGCGCCACGAAGAGCAGGGCACAAGGACGGCAGACGGGTCAGCGATGTTGGGAGGGTCGAGCATCGTGCAACTTCGGCGGTGGTCCTTGTCGTCGTTGGGTATGGCCATCTCTTTCCAAGCGATGTCGCTCAGGTTGGAGAGGTAGTCCGGCGGCCGGCACCAGTGGTCCATGGTGCGCGCGGTTAGCTGGAAGCTGAAAGCGTTCGTCACAAAGACGACCATAGCGACGAAGGTGCTGAAGGCCACCATGTACTGGAAAAGCCCTTCGCCGTAGGCGACCCCGTCATCGTCGATAAAAACCTGAGACTGCGCTCGCTGAGACATCGCCGCCGACTCATCTGTGTTCTTCTTCTTCTGTCTTGGGCGCGTGGTTCCTGGCCACCTCGCGCCCGCTTTGCTGCCGGTACAGCCTTATAATTCATTTTTTTATATAATTAGCGAACGTCAAACATATTTCAGTAGTATTCTCGATGATGTGCTCGTTGTGTCACTTGCCTGTTTGGTTTTAACAATACGGCACGTAGGCGTTCTGTTGTCGTGAGTTTGATGATTCTAATGACGGCGTTTCATATAATGCACAAGTTAACTTGGGGACACCAAGGAATTTCGCTTCCTTTTAGTGTTCAGAAACAACATTACATGATACGTGGAAAAGCGATGACAGGTGCAACCTTAAGAGATATAAAACGAGCCGAATGGAGCAGAGAACGCACAGGGGTAGTTGATATTCATATTTTAATAAGAAGAAAGAAGTGGACCTGAGCAGGTAACAGACAGACAGTAAGAACTACGGAATGGCCACCAAGAGAAGGAAAACGCAACAGAGGCAGGCAAAGTACTGGGTGCTAGATGGAGAGATGAACTTATGAAATTCGCAGGCATAAAATGGAACCAATTTACTCGGGGTACGGCAAATTGGAAATCGTTGCGAAAGGGCTTTGCCCCGCTGAATACGTAAATAGGCTGATGATGACGATGACTGCGATGATGATGATGATGATGATGATGATGATGATGATCGAATTGGGAAGCAAGTAACAAATACCTTAGAAGCATCCTGCAACACTTTTTGAACTAAATCGGCAAACAATGCCGATCAGTGAACGCGTGAAGCAAATATTGCCCTGCACTCCCCAGTGAAATTGCAGTTTGATGGGTTTGGTTTCTAACAGCTGAAAAGCGCCCGCGCACACTTCAACAAGAGAAGTCACTGGTGGCACCGACTACTGAGAGTGAGGGAAAAAGAGTCTGTTTGCATGATCGTCGAAAGCTAAACTGCGGTGATTCATTTGGCAGATTTGATTTCAAGGAATAAGGAAATATCGAGTGTTTGTCTCCCAAGAGCAACGAGAAAAGTTAAGCGATGCAGGAGCCGGTGTCCCCTTCACCTCATTTGTTGCAAGAAAAGTGGACGCTTTAAAGCTGCATTTGAAACCAAATTGCGAATTTCTTGTGTGTGCACAGCGACAATATTTGGCTTACATTTTCACAGGCGACCCTGCGACGGACTGCCACCATTTTCTGACTGCGTTCAGAAATGGTAGCAAGGATCCTTCCAATTATCAGTAGCAGAAACAGGCAGATGTGTAGAAGTAAAACGCTGTAGTACCTTCGACGGCAGCTGCAGTTACTTGCCGGTGCGGATAAGCATGACTGAGGGACGTGCACGCATTACGCTGTCGAACTCTGAAACAAGATGTGGCATGATGCTGCAAAAGTTATACATGTCAATGTACGACGTTTAAACGTCGTGCTTGTTCGAGATGTGACAGGATACCAAGATAGCCAGATCGTGTGAGGATGCCTTTACTGAGGCATTTGGGACTCGAAAGTAAAAAAAGTTCTAGCTTTTTTGGATCAATATTAAAACGGACTCGCACCTCTAGCTAAGTGTGGTACCGGGACAATCATCAATTTATTACGGAAAATATTTATTTATTTATTTATTTATTTATATCATTACCCTCAGGGCCCGAGGGCATTACAGAGGGGAGCGGGCCACATTTTGAATAAAACATACTTAAAAGAAGGAAGCTTGGGGTTTACACAAATACAAAAACATGTCACACGATATTGCGTTACATGATGTTACGTGACATATGTCACGTTACATATGTCACGTGACATGGCGTTGGGTGATTTTGGCGGGAAAATGCCACGTGAATTTGAATGCGTGGTATCGGCAGGAACAGGCGACATCACAAAACGTTGCGTTATGTTGGCGGAAACGTGTCACGCGGCATTGCAGGCGAAGCGCGCATTGTATCAACTCTCGGAGGCAATCGCCACGCCAAAGTCCGTTGCGACAGTACCGGCATGGGAAGGGCGCGTGCTTTACCACACCGTGTAAAAATGGTATGGCTCACATGACGTCCTGGCTCGGTTAAGTTTCGGTTTCGGATTTTAGGCTTTCCTTGCGAGCATTTGTACTGTACGTAGCGCGACAGGAACGTCTCGGGATATAGAGTCTCCATTACCATGACATGTTAAAAAAATCTCTTGAGTTGGCCTTTAAACTCTTTAAAGATTATAGCATTCTATTTCCTTTTAGTTTTATTTTTGGCTCAAGGACGGTGACACTCGCAGTACTCGTGAGATGGTGGCCTCTATTAGAGATTAGTATGAAGTTAGCGCTCGTTTTCCGTAGTTTCTTCTTGTGCTGTTCATTCTCTACTACGCTTTTCGTTCAACATGTACCCTTATAAAGTCTCCCAGATTTGAGTTCCCTTAAACGATCTTCTGTCCTGAAAAGCAGCTGAAGATACCGCCATCGACGAATTTGCTGCGGTCGATATTGCTTACAGAACAAATAAGCAAAGGCGTATTTATAAGGGGACATAGAAGGACACAAGAAAATTGTGCGCACCAGCAAAGCTATAATTTGAGCAATCTACTGTCATTTATTTCGTCATCAAGTACACATTATCCGAATAGAAAGTGGAGGTCAATGTCTTTTTTTTTCTTGCAATTATCCGCTCAACACTTAGCACCTGAGCGCAGCCTGACAATAAAGTGTGAAGTCTCCTTTTTCTGCATTAGCCCAGTAAAGGTTTCGTAATCTTGGCATGGTAGGAATCATCATACGTAATAAGAAAATGTCAGTGATTATTTCCCAATAAAAGATATGTGGGCCTACTATACGCCTTCATAATGTGTGACATGACGCACTAAGTGCGTGGGAGAGTGTCAAGGCGGTTTCAGAACCTGTATTCTTTTGCGCTTTTTCTTATTTACTGGCACTTACTTTCTCGCTGTAGGCATTGGGAGTGCGTTACTGTAAACGGGTTGCATTCTATTAGGATGTAAATGCTGCTACGAGCCCGTCGTAGGATGGCGATACTGTCGCAATGGTTGGAAACGGCCTACTGCTTCTAAAAGAGCAACTCGCTTTGCACGCTGAGAACAAAATTGGCGTACCGGATGCTTTCCAGCAGTACTGCATTCTAGCACTCTGCAAAAGCCATCGTTCTGGTCGTCGTAATATAATGGGGCTACCTGCACGATCTGTCATATCTCGCATCACAATTATGTTTCAACTGCAGCAACTATATTACGCAGCTTTTTTTGCAAATGCCTTATGGGTTCCTCGTAACATACTCTTCGCAATGGAATTTATGTCACACTCTTCACACGGTAAGCATCAGAGATTATGAAATAAAGGCAATATTCCACTTGATGCACATCCGCATTTGTGCACTAATCATATTGCCAGAATACCAATGAAGCTACGAGAACTTCTTTGTTGTCTATAGTCTCTAGGCGGGCGGTTGGCAATCCCCATAACACATACCGTAAGCCAAAACACTTCTCGAACAGCCCGGATTAGTTCCGCACAATCAAGCCTCCAATCGATGGCAAAAAGTAGTGAGGTATGTGGCCGAATGTGACCCCAAATATTTCTGCACCAGACGTCCTTCAAAGCTTCGATAAGCAGGAACAAAAGGCCCGATGTATTGCCGCCTCCAAAACGGAAGCGGCGTATGCGGGTTGGAAGGGCGGAAGCAACGGTCTGTCGCAGAAGTGTCCCGCGCAAACCGAACTCCGTAGCTGAACGGAAGTGGCGTCTAATCGAACTTCCGCTGCCCTCTCCCCCTTTCGCCATTTTTTTTTACTTCCCTCCCTTGCATCCCTCGCTTCGTGTTGTGGGCGCTCCGCTGCAGCTCGCATAGGCGCGACAAATCATGCAACGCAACCCACACGGCCGCGTGCCGAGGAAGTGAATAATCGAAGCGGTTCGCAATGCCGAGGACGCGCGATACAAGAGCGCTGTAATGGTTCCTCGAAAGCCGAGCGCAGTGTAGGGGGAATCGTACTGGCCAGGGCGCGCTCCGATCGGCAGCGATATTCGTCTGCTACACTTCGCTACTGTTGCAGACGATACGGGAACACGAGAAGCCATGCTTTCTGCCCTCCCTCCTCGGGTCTAGCGCCCAACTGTGGAGAGACAAAGAGGAGGCGTTCTTGCGGAGGAAACTGATACGCCAAACAGAAAAAAAGAAAGAGGAGGTTGAGAGAGAGAGAACCGAAAACGAAAGAGAAAAAAACGCTCGACAGAGATAGGCTTATCAGAAGGCGACCAAACGGTTCCAAAGGTCCCCGTCGCCGTGCAAAATCTCCGTGCGCGCCGCATTGTGGTTGGCCTGTGCAAATTTCTGCCGTCGCCGGACAGCCGTGCATCGGGAGGCATACACCGGGCGGCAACGCTCCCACCGTGCGTTCGGCAACGATCGTGGCTCGAGTGGACGCTATGCTCTCGGCTTTCTCGATCGCACGAGCAGCTGTGCGCGTCACCGCAATATGATGTCCGCGTTCCAGGCTCTGCGGTGTTTTTGCTCATGATGGGGCGTACTCGTGCATGGAGGAGGACGTTGCCCGTCGCTTCGCTCGCATGGACGGGATTTTACGCACTGATGTGGTGTTCTGCGTTGGCGGTGAGTAGTCCGCGGATGGCTGTTAACTGTTCTTGTTTATTCCGATTAGCTGTCTCAGTCAGAGGTTATTGACCCATATTTGAAATCGTTAAGGAGTGTCATTCTCGTACGGTCTGGATGCATGTTGCGTCTGTAACAAAATTTGTGGGAACAGAGCTTCCGCTGCTTTGTGTGGTGCCTGACAATTACCCCTACACGTGACAGTCTTTTCATTACTCTATTTTAGCGCTGCAGAAGTGTCACTATAAACCCTATATCTGGGAGGCTTCTACACTGATCGGTGAGGTGTAAGATCCACGTCAGATGGAACCCAAGGCCGTGATCTCAAGTGTGTGCTTCCAACAGCACAAATGTTAAGGGAACATCCACCTTGTCCACAACTAACACGATTGCCGCTGTTCGAGAGGCGTGGCGTTGGCTGCACAGTGAGGAACGGAAGTATCGCAAAGCGCTGCATGTCCTGTTGTTCAAGTCAGAACCAATGAAGGAGTATTAGCAATACGAACTTTCCTAATGCGCTGCCAGGCAAATCAAGAACATGCCCAGACGGTCTGTTTGGTGGATGCCGTCAAACTTTCACATGCTGTATGTTGTGAGAAATCGAGTCAGAAGGTTTCCTGAAGGAAACTAACGATGTCCGTTGCACAGAGCAAGTGATAAGTATTCCGAAGGTTGCCACACTATCTTAGGCGTTGGCTACTGACATTTCCCGTTCTGCAAGACGACCGACCCTCTTGGTTACATGCGATGCGTCACTACACGGATTGCGACCTGTTGTCACGTTAAAAGTTGTCCTCAGAATGCAGTTATTACACGCTAAAGCTACGTAGCGTTATCGGAAAGATAATCTTGCACAAATATGTGCATGACCTTGGAAGAGATGTCTTCGTGAAAGGAAGCCAAAGTGATGTAGTGGTCACATCATTTTAACCGCACTTTACAAATATTTCCTTACATTAATACTTATGATTGTTAAAATGAGCGGATAGAAGCAACGATGTCGTATATTCAAGACCAAAGAGACGTGAAAACAATTATCATTATAGTCATCAACATCATGCGCACTCCCAATGCAGGGCTTCGTGTCTGTCATTTAGATCTCGAATTATCCCAGTGCTGAGCTAACTGCGACCACCTTATTCCAGCAAACTCATTCAGCTCACCCACCATCCCAACTTTCTGCCGCCCCCTGCTACGGTTGTCTTCTCTGGTCACCCACTCGGGTACATTGACAAAAACACGATAGACCTAATCGCTATTATCGGCGTTCCCATTATTGTACGACTGTTAGGCCGCAAACAGTGCGCGGCGTTAAGTGAATCATTCCGCACAACTTATCTCACGGTTATTTTTGATAGAGGAAAAATGCGGTGACATCAGCTTGCAGAATTGAGGGCTCATTAGTCTTACGTAAAGCCAGAAGAATCTGCGCAGTTCGTAAAACTTGTAGAATGGTCTTTTTACGAGCCAAAACCGCTACGTGACTGAGCTGCGCTCCAACAGTTTGGAGTTACAAATCGATTTCATCACGTAGGTTTATTTAACTTGTCCGTTATTCTAAATACATAGATGCTTTGCACTTTTCCCCTTGGTAATAGAGCAGTAATGGCTGGAAATGATACGCAGTGCTCTGGCACTCATTACGTTAACATTAAATTTACCATGCACCCGCGTCATGCCATAAGAGATAACAACAAGGAAGAATCGATGGTTCCATTGTACGGACTCATTTTTGTTCAGTGTCTTTATCGAAGCGTTCATTTGCTACAAAAAGCAGAGACGACCGCTCGAGCCTTCTTTATTGTTTTCTTATCGGAAATGAAGATTAAATAGCGAAATCGACAAACTTACAGCTGGCAAACTCTTGACGTCACGCATGCATCAGGCGTACAGGTTGATGTGCTATCTTATACCAATTATTCATGCAAGGGAAAATTAGCATCCACCCGTTGTAGCACAACGCTACAAGGAAATCCATACGGATTTTGCGGCAACTAGAAAGCTTCTATTTCTGAGAAGTCCGTATAAGAGACAGAGAGAGAGAGAGAAAGAAAATAACTTCATTGATGACTCCGGAGATGTTAACCCGGTTAGTGACCTGGCTTGCTACTGCAGGTGTTTAGCGGTGATTACTGATATTTACAGTGATCACATGTTACACGACACGGACGTGCAATCACAGTTACAAGCACACTCATATACGCATATATACACTAAAATGCAGTTTGCAGCGTTTTGTTGAAGCATGTTGACTGTAGAAACGCTATCAGTGCTTAAGTGCCGCGTAGTGAGCAGGTGCGCATCTGCGCAGGTGGAAATTCGTATGGATTTCCATGTAGCGTTGTGATACAAACAGATGGATGTAAATCTTTCTCTTTCATAAACGTTCCTTGATTTTGTGGGTTTCCGCAAAAACACATTTGCCACACTGATCCCTCAGGACCTAATAAAGTTTTTCATACCATACCATACCCTTTATTCAACTTGTTTATACAGTGTGCTGGAACAGCCGTGGCTTCTGAGGTGTTTTACCGTGCCTCTTAAGTCGCATAGGTCGCTTCTTCTTCACTGACCCTCTTTCTTATTTACCCTACATAAGAAAGAGAAATTGACAGTCGTTTCCTTGTTGGCCAATTTCTCCAGAATTTTAACATCAGCAGAAGTGAGTCCTGAGGTGAAGGATATTTCTTTATCTACCTAAGTAGGAAGACGAGAATGAACATAATTTCGTGGAATACAGTGAGGAGGTACAGTTCATACCTCACTACAAGGAAAAAGAAAAAAAAAGGACTCTGCGCTTTGTTAATCAATGTGTGCTAATAAATAATTTCCTTTTTATGCCGCTAACACTTCGCGACATTATATTCCTGAGGTATCACACCGGAAGTTGGCTTCATCAAAAGTTGAAGTTTGGGGGAGAGCGTCAAAGTGTGCTATGAAACCACAAAAAGGGGGAAGAAAAGCTCGCGCCTCGTTCACTTAGTACATCCGAAAACTGGCATGTATGAATTTATGAGTAACATAACTGATTAGTTATGCCGTCACTAATATGACATGCTCCATGATTACATCACGGTTAACAGTAATATCTCATATTCCTTGCACCCGCCTTGAATATATGATTGTGAGACACACGTACAAAGAACAAAAAAGAAATTTTAAGCCGGTTCCACGCCTGCGCAACCGAGTAAACAGAGGAGCTGGCAAGCAAGCGCCAGCGTTCCTATCGAACGGAGATTGATTTTGTTTATTGGTTGGCCCTTGGACAGCTTAGATCAACCTCCCCCCCCCCACCCCCGCTTACCGCCCCTTCCATAGAGGCCATGCACCGAAAGGAGTTTTGCGTTGAAAAGTAATAGTAATACACAAGAGGAAAAAAGTCAGGAACGTCATATGGAATTAGTAATCAAAATCGAGATTCATGTTCCTTCATGTACTACTATCATTCATCTTTCTTTCTTTGCCTCTTTCAACATCTTTCTTCCCCGCATCATCTTCTTGCGTTATCTCTTCATACATTGTACTCTCTATACCTTTACCTCCTCCTAAATCTCACTGTCCTTATCACTCTTTGTTATAGTACACAGTACATGGCTATACTGTGGTTTACGTTCTCACCTACTTTATCAGCCTTGCATCAAAATAATGGGGACGTTTTTTTTTCTTCTTTCAGTGTCATATTTATATATACAAGATATTAATTGCCTTCCGTACAGTTATCACCCTTATGCTCTCCTGATTCACGCCGTCTGTCAAAGCGGAATGTAAAAAATAAAGTGCGCGGAAAGGCTTTTCAAGAAAATGCGTTCAAAAACGGGATTCCTTGATAGTACACCTGCTAGACTGGTTAGGCACAGCTTGAAGATAATTGCGTGCTGGGTGAATGTGCACCAGGAAATACATTTTAAGCACTCTGCATGTTCGTGCATAACAAAACACAACGGCCATTAGTTATAAGGGACCTCCGTCTTTCGACTCTTATCTCTGCCAGGATTGCTGACATGATTGATATCTGACATGATTGATTGCGACATGATTGATTGGCGCACCAGACATTTGTACACCAGACCATACTTAATCATCAGGCGTGCCGATGGATATTGAAACACATGAGACAATCTCGCCACACGCAGTTGATGATTCATTTCCCCTGTCACCGACGCTTTATATTTAACAGAGAATCGAAGAGATATGTCGCTGCACCTTATCACCGCGCAAAACTCGTTGACCACATCATCGATCGGCAAAAAGAACATGCTTGCGATATCTGATCGCGCGTGAAATAATGCGCAAATAGTGGAGCTTTTGTAGGAATGTCATCATAAACCATAATGTCTCACATCTTTGATTTCTAGGGTTAGGCGTCCGAAGAGCACGATATGATTATGAAAGACGCCGTAGTGGAGAGCACCCGAAATTTTGATAGCCCGGGGTCCTTTAATGTGCATTGACATCACACAGTACACGGGCCTCAACATTTCGCCTCCGTCAAAATACATCCACCCCTGCCGGGTTTTGGCCCCGTGGCAGGCCTCGTACCTTTAATTCTTCGGAAGTGTGGAAGCACCCTTTGCGTTAAGATGTTAAAATAATGGTAAGAATAGCAGTAATAATTAGTGTGGTTTACGTGTCAAAATCAAGGCGGCAGTGCCCACTGTAGAAGGCTCGTGAATAATTTTTACACACCCGGGATTCGTTAACGTGCACCTATCGAAGAACATCAGAGTGTGTTTTTGCATTTAGCCCTCATTGAAATCCGGCCGTCGTGGACGCCATTCGATCCCACGACCAAGAGCTTCGCAAGCCAGCGCACCTCGCTCTGAAGCTACCGCGGTGTACTAAGTAAGCATATGGCCTTTAGGCTAACTAGCAAAAATTATTTGACCGTCACTCTGGTACTAGAAATACGTTCCGATTGAAATCAAGCACCGAAAGACATTACGAATGAAGGCATGGCACAAGTTTTATATTACATATATAATGTGAGAGAACAGTCCTGTTACACTACTGACACATGCATCAGTCAGTATGATTATTTCAAGTGACGTTTTAAAAGCAACAATGTTTTATACAATCTAATTTACCCAGATTTACACACAATTGTATGTCTAAAATTTAATTCCACACACATATGGTAGCGTTTCCTGGTGACGGAGAGCAATGCTCATTTTAAAAGTAACACTGGAAAATCCTGTGTAACGAGTGCTGCTGGCGTCCCTATACATATGCAGAAGGGGTGATCACGAAGGTTAGTATAAACTGTTCTAAGAATTTTCGGAGAGTTCACAACTAGACCAGTGCAAGCTTGCAGAATTGTAAGTGGTACCACTTTATATTGTGGTAAAAGCAGGAAATCGATGAAGGACGTTAGAATGTCCCTTCAATAACAAATGACTACGCAGAAGCGTACTACTGCAGCGATGCGAGTGGCACTACATGGCAGCTAAGTTAAGAATTAGCGTCGCTTGAATTGTTTTTGCTTTTCTTTTTATACCATTTTCTTTCTGCTTTTGTTCTTAAGCATGTACAGCAGCTTTCCCGAGTTACCAACGGTCCAGAAAAATGCGCTTCTTTTCAAATGTCGCCCTCATTTCTTGCTTGCTAATGCTTCGCGAAAAGGCAAACTGATCCCTCAGAGGCTAAAAAAAAATAGATAAAGAAATGTATGCATGTATGTGACTCAGTTGCGTTGCTTCCGCTCAACGGGGAAGCGAAGCGTCAATCCTGTAAGCGGGAAATTTTGTGTCGCATGCGACGTCTCGAAATGACGCCGGATGTTGCGCTGCCGCCGAGCGTCCAATGTTCTTGGGCAAGAAAGTCCCGTCTCGATGTCTTAGTCACATTGCACTGCTGAGAACATGTACTGCGTCCTGGTTTGCACGAAGTCTCCTACTGAGTATTGGGTCGAAATTCGGCTGCGTTTACAATTTTAGGGCAACTTCGTTTGTCTGTTCCGGCCTTTTCAGCTTTGTGGGATCCCACTCCCGCCCCGTCACAGTGCCTTAGTGTGTAAAAATAAATAAACCAATAATAAATAAAGTTCTGACTTCCAAGTATTCAGATTTAAGAGAATGAGGCATTCGTTCGGGTCAATCCGGGTCACAATTAAAACCTCCAATCTGTGGTTGACGTCACTGCACAAAATAAAAGAGAGTGCCACCGATTAGTATATACTGCTTACAGACGATAAATATCCGTGGTAACGTACGACCACGATGTGTGCGTTGAACTGCACCTTAAGGAGTATTCCTTACACACTAGCAATCATGCTTCTACGTTGTTTGTAATATTCTCTCTATTTCCTCATTTGTTGTGCCCTTATTCCTCATTGTGATTTTTTTTTCCTGGATGCGTTATTGTTTTCAGTATCAATATCATGCTCATGGGATAGGCGGCCTTAACGTAGCCTGCCTGACGTTATTTTCACATTTAATACAGCATATAAATGATATATTTATACTAAGTTTGCTTCTATAACGCTTATTCAAGTTGATGTAAATATCGTGCTCCCTTAGATTTATGATATGCACAGTTTCATCCGTTGTTCGCACTGCACCGTTTCCAGCCACTTCTCAGATTTAGTGGTCAATTCGCTTATAGATTTTGAGTAATTTACATATATGAGTTTCCCGGAATAAGCCGCACAAATTAGTTACCTTAGAATGAGTTTGTGTGACATCGAAGTGCGTCAATCAATATGTCGGTGAAATGCGGAGTGGCTTGCTAGATCCCAGCCACTCCGAATCTTTCCGTTGGCCGCACTGCAAGTGGAAGGGTGACATTTCTGTTTTAATATTCGACAAATATGAAAAGCACTGAAAACCAATAAACAGCTATGGTTGCAATAAACGTCTGCTGTCGAATGAATCGGCAGAAACTTAAAAATTAGTTCTAAGTATCCTCCAGTAAGACGGTAGATCGGTAGTTTAAGTGTTTGTTTAATGGAAAACACGCGTATTTTATTTATTTACAAGAATAAAAATTTCTACGACACTATTTCCAGTTTAAGAGAGCCGTTTCATTACGAGCACCAATGCAACAAAAAAATGTAGAAATTAAATACGACGCCTGCATATGCGTACTTTGCGCTTAAATGCCATTTTATTTCCGTCACCTAAGCACGTGATGGTGAACATAACAGCGGAAAGATTTCAGCTAAGCGCGCTTTTTGTGCTTGCAAGTCGTAATGAGATAACCTACAATATCATAAGCCCGAAACAATGACGTCGTGTTATCCTATGGACGGCACCCAGGGCGTCTGGGCAAGAAGGAGTCTCTATAGTACCTCCTATAGCGCATTATTCCGTGGCCCAGAGCAATAACAACACATTTTATGTCGTGCAGTAGCCGTACAGGCCGACTGAATTGCTGCTGTTTGCCAAACAGTGAGACCATACATTTAACCGGAACTCGGGCAAAGCTTATTGTGCTCCGGAAGGTCATTCGTATGACTTGTAGTTTCCATTGTTTTACGTGCTCAAGTCGGGATGCCGTTAGGAGGTACGTCGTAATGAGAAACTATAAGTTATAACGACTGAGTGTTCTCTAACGTGACAATCAGGTAGGTGCGCGTGTGTGTGTTCCGCCCTCTTCTTGTTGGGGAATCTACGGTTGAGATTCAAGCCGATGCCCTTGTGTTTAGAAAATATTCGTTTTGGTAAATATCCGGCCTGGTGTACGAAATAACTAATTATAGCAAAAACAGTAAACATGACCGCGCACAGAAATCTAAGAAGCCATGTTGCGAAACATAGAACAAACGAAAATTAGGAAGGATATATCGAAGTCACGCGATCACTCTTATTCCTGTGCCTTTAAATTTGGCCCAGATGAGGCGGTCTTAATAGCTCAATAACTTCAATGCTGGCATTTCCTCCCTTTCAACTAAGTGAAAGAAAGCCTATCGTTTCATCATCGCTTTGTGAACGTTTGTGACGTTGTTAGCTTCGTAACTAACAACGCGAAACGTTACCACCAAAAATTTTCGCTTTATATTTGACGGAAGTGCTGGCAGATGAAGGTACGTAATTCCTTCAACCATGATCGTTGTGAACATTTTTTTCGGCGCTTCTTTAATCTTTTATTATTTCCGCTGAGGAACAGCCACACTGCGTAATACAATATTTTGGAAAAGAGAAAAGCAAAAGTTGTCAGCTATGCAGCTATGCGCGGCCGATAAGTCATGAAACCTAGAAAACGCCCGCCTAGGTGGTCTCGTTGATCGGTGGTCTCGGTGGTCTCTCCCGAGTTTGCAAACTTCATTATTTCCAGCAGAAGTCACCGAACCCTTCAAGGTGTTGTAATCTCGCAAAGTATTCCTCAAATAGAGAGTTCTGTCGCGTGTACTTCGTCATCGTCAACATAACCAGAATGTTCTATGCCCCCTGCAGGACCAAGGCCTCCCCAGAGACCTTCAACATACCTGTGCGAGTTCCAGCCGCTTTACGCCTGCGATCTTCTTAATTTTATCCTCCCATCTAAGTTCTTGGCTGCCACTGCTGTGTTTTCTGTCCCTTGGTGCCCGTTCCTTGTTCTCTCTCTCCGCCTGTTACCATTACTGCTCATTAGCTGACCTGCCGAGACCCATTTTTTTTTCTTAATGGTAACGAGGACGTCGTCTATTCCCGTTTGCTCTCTGATCCATTCTGCTGTATTTCCATCTATTAGTGTTATTACGCTTCTCGTTTTTCTTTCCACGACACCCTGCGTGGTTCTTAGCCTTTCCAAGCTGCTTCGTTACCCTCCTAGTTCCTGAGGCGTAAGTACTGGTAGAACTCGGTGGTCATACGCTTTCCGTCTTAGGGATAGCGGTATGCTTCCGGTCATAACCTCATAATGTCTGCCGTACGGGTACCAGCCCATATTTACCCTTCTGTGAATTTATTTTTCTTCGGTGGGCTCTTTTGTTAGTAGTTGTTCTAGACGTGCATCTATTCTACGCATTTTAAAGCATGCTTGTTCATTTTGAACTTCTGTTCTTTGGCTACGTTATTGACCTCACGCACTGGAGGCTCCAACAGGTGGAAACTGCTGTACGGTGTAGTGTATGGGGCGATAAATGGCCAGTGATGTATCAGATTGAACTAAGTGGGATTTAACCCCGAGACAGCGTGTCTACGTTGCAAAAATTTCAATCAACGATGCACAAAGCACGTTTGCCCCAGCTGGTGCATAATAGGGCTGCATATGTTTGTTCTCTGAATGAGCGCGGGAAGAGATGCGGATTCGGCGTATTCCACGCCTCGTACGCTATTATCTGTGTGCATTGATAGTAAAGCATTCCACAAGAACTACGTGAAAGGAATGAACTTTATCAACCGAGCTCATAACATGGAATACTGAATGGCTCTTCCTGATAAAGCAGCAATATGAGGGTTGCTCGCTGAGTGCTTGTGTTTCAGATCGTACTTCATGTGAATGGACGATCGATACCTACGATTACATTGTTTCGGCGACAGGATTTTGTGGATATCGCTAGTACTGTGGGCATTACAACTTCCTGTCCTTTTGTAATATATTTTTTTAATTGCTGCAGAGCTGCGCTCTTGAGAATACAATTTTAATGCCGCCCCCTTTACAAAGCCCTTTTCGCGTAAGGATCAATACAGCTGTTGCATCTTTCTTCCGTTTTTAACTGTCGTGTACTGATAAAAATTGCAAAGATGCTTAAGTCTCTTATCCGCGATACGCGAAAGCACGGCATCTCTTCGTGTTACGACTGAATTGAAGGCCATACAATCTAGACGTACCTTGTCACATGAGAGTAAATCAGAACATTGTTCTAGACACGACTAGAAGTTTCTTGTGGTGAAGCAATCATTTCCTTGGCTCTGTCGGGTAGAGCCATAACGCTAAATTACAACCAGCGCCCGTCAATCCAGATGAAGCTTTCAAATAAATAGATCTAATAATCAGTTGTTCTCGGCGCACCAGTACGGCCAGAAGACAGCAAAAATTTTCTTTAATCTTTTCGCGTAGCAAAAGTAATCGTCGAGATTGGTGATAGATTAAAGGGAACACGATGAGGCTGTCTCTCGTGTCGGCCTCGGTTCTGCAGATTCGATGCAGAAATCTTGTAAGAACCAGAGAGCTTAACGCTGGTCTCAAATACAACGAAAAGTGGCATTAAACGGAATTGCGTGGTAGCCTTAGGAAGACAAGTATATAAACGGTGTTTGTCACACAGTGGCATAGCCGGAAACATTAGCCAGAAACCTTGAAGTGGCATAGCCAGAAGCATAGCCAGAAACCTTAAAAAAGGTAATAATAGGAAAGTGCTAGGGTCTGCGCCCGAACAACATGTTAGTGTTCTCTTGGAGAGGAGAGGGGGCGTTCGCAGAGCTTTGGGAAGGGGGTGGGTTCTGCCCCCAACTCCCGCTACGCCCCTAATATTACGACACGTCCAGAATGATTTCTTGTTGTTTTCCATGTGACACACCCCCGTGCTTTCAGTGGGGCTCATATTCCCCTTCTTATGAGCCCATAACCTCGCACCGTGTCCACTCTCCGGTTGCGTTTACGACTGCCTTACACCGCGTATCTCAGCAGTAACAGCCATTCTTCCGCGTGTTCCGCGGACTCCGGTTTCGCGCGTAGGAAATCCTGCCGCAGGGTTAGTGACCTTGCCTCCCGGTAAACAGCCCGCAACCGCAGTAGCTCGAGCTGCATTTTCGTTACGCATTGACGCTTGCGCATTGGATGACGCTTAGCGTGTGACAGGTGTGCTTTGTAGGTGTGGTGCGAAGAAGGAAGCACGCTTGTTTAGGCTTATGTGGACAAAATGCGATGCAAAAAACTACGAGATGTGACTATTCAGTAAGCTATCATGAGTGGTTATTATGTAATAATCTAATGCTCATGTACACATTCAAACGTGTTAACGCAACAGTGTTAAAAAGCTCGTGTCGCAGAAACTTCGGTGTTGGCGTCGGTGGAAGCGCCCAATGGCGAAAATTACCACGTCGTGCTAAACCTTAGGTCGTGCTACTGCTAGAACAGCTTTCCGAGGTACCGAATCACGCGTGCCCGCCGCTATAGTGCAGGTGCATTAGCGAACAAACTTCAGTTTCTCAATGTAAAATTCATCAGAAAAACCGTGAGCAATGATTTAACTAACGCCGACACGCGTGATAGGTCAGAGTGTAATTATAATTATGAGAAAACAATCCCGAAACGAAGGGGAAATTTCCATCCATCCCTTTTTAGCGCAAAGCCGTAAGGGATTACAAACCGATTTTTCAGAAATAGAGGTTCCTTAGTTAACAAAAAATTCGTCCCGATTTGGTGATCGCACCCGGGATGAACGCGTGCCCAGGACGCTCGTTCTACCAATTGAGCCAATCAGAAGGCGAGCAAATAACAGCGCGACGGCTAATAGATCGACGACTGAAAGAACGTGGGGAAATACGTATCGATTTCCTTGTAGCTTGGTACTACTCCTTGTGATTGCTCGTTTCGCTTCTGCGCACCCTCACGCCTCTTCCACACCTTCTTTCTGTACCACACTTCATGAGTATGCAATGGTCTCCCATCTCCTCTCCTCATTTTCCTCTTTCGAAGCCTCGCAGCCCATCTCCCCACCCTCAATTTCCCTTCCCACCCCCTTGCTATGCTGTAATATTCAAAGCTATACTATGCCTTATTCCTGTGCTCCTCATCAGCATCACTTCCTTTTCCTACCACCTTGCTCTACCATGGCATACATAAACTTCGCTATTCAGGACGTATAGGGTTTTATTTTCTTTTCCGAAGGAGCATCACTTGATGGCGTGGCACTTGATTGAACTCCCGACTGCCACGCAGGCGGCCTGGGTTCGATTCCCACTTGAACCCAGCTGCCATTTTTCCGATGTTCGCATAAAAGACTCGAAGGAATGGTGAAGTACGTTGCAGAAAAAGCGTTGCGGTCATATTGGCTGAAATGTCGTCGAAGTGCGGAAATAATTTGTTTAAATTTAACCAGGGTGGAGACTGAGGCTTTGTTTCTGTACCCTTCTGGCGCATATATTGTAACATTCCACGACTGCCATGCACAGATCCCAAACACAGTCTCTTTATTCTTCTTCTTTTTCTTCCCCCTGTTCCCACTAAATCTGTCCATTGTCACACCGACCCACTACACTCTCCCGGGCTTTGTTTCATCCCTACGCTTCAGATAAGGGATGACGTTGGAAATGGCTGCTATTCCCATTGCGCCGTTTTCCGTCGTGTAGCCAATGGTCTTCTGTACTCCTTTTGTGGCCGATTTGACCACTTTACTCGGCCCCACAAGTTTTGTGTTCGGACCGCCTTATATATCATATGCCGAGTTTTCTGCGGATCACAGCCATTTGACCTCAGGCTAGCTTCGATGTTAGAAAAGCGACACTTGTGCAGGAATAATACACCCCTGTGCGCCGAATAGCAGCGTCGATCACGGCAGCAGAGTTAAGCGCACGGCAACTACGAAAGCGTCCCGGTGCTACGCAACCTTCTGCGTAGTTGTGTACAATGTATGTCGGCTGCTTGTTTATATGAAATTCGCACAGATGGTGCGCGCATTCCTCGCATACCACCACCTGCGTCACTCGACAACCGTGAGCCACTTATCCCATGCGTCGTGCGACAGGCAGGAATTCCGCAATATGACCATAATGCGCAGAATTTCGCATGCCAGAACTTTTTCAAAGCAAGTGCAGGAAGTTTGGTTTCATGAAGTCACAATCCGAGTGATAGGGCTGCACCCACATGAATGAGAGTTACTGGAAGGAAGTGAAGCTTATCTAGCCTATCGCGTGCCTCGTTACTACAGAAATACTCATATATATTCAGTTGAACTACAGCAGAAGTGGGCGCTGAGGCGGATCAGTGAGGAGGAAAGTATTGACTGCACTGTAGTTGAAAGTATAGTTCATAATGTATGCGTAAAGAGGTGATCTTTTCTACGAAATCGGACAGAAAGGAACCAATGTAGTAAATAAACAGATATATTTTTCTTCATCCTCTTCCTTCACTTAAATCTCGTTGTGATAACTCGGCCATTTACCATATTCCCGCGGAGTACGGCGGTCAACCGCCTGCTCGTCTTGTTGAACTATCTGGCTGCTCTTATCATCACATCTGTCCCAATCAAGATAACTCTGCAAGCCGCCTTGCTTAGGACTGTTTAATGTAGCTGCAGAAGTTATCATGTGTGCAAAAGGGTATAGACGAAACACAAACAGAAGAAATAAGAGGGACAGGATAAAGTGCCAACTAACCCAACAATATGTTAGCACGTAACATTTCTTCTATAGTGGGCCCTAGACTTTTGTCTGCTCCTTCCTCTACAGCGCCTTATTTATTGATTCCATTTATCTTTTCCACAACCTCTTGCACGCGGTACTTGACGTATTGCTTCAATAAGACTCTGGTTGGTGCTCTATCCTCTCGCTCTTGTGTCTTCTGTTTACATTGCGTGATTACATTTTCTACAGTATGAACCAACTAGCCAACAACATGTGTTAGAAGTTCTCATATCTACAGCATAGACATACTAATACCAACTGTGTGAAGCTACTGCAAGAAATCATCACTAAGCATTGTTTTTTCATGTTTATTGCGAACAATTACGGTATGAATTGTTTGCACATAATAGATACATGGTTTGCATCTATCACTTTCTTAAAATACATCAGAGTTGAAATTACTGCTTTAATTCACGAAACGATAGCTTTAGCTTCCCTTTTGCTCTTTTCAGACTGCACTGCGTAGACACATGTAGCGCATCTCATGTGTTTATGTTTCATATGTATATCTTCTATGATATACGTTATATGTAAGCTTGTGTTGTAACTGTGCGGCCACCTGCTATGGTCTCGACATAGAGATTGGCAGCATTGCAAATAAATAAACAGTATGAGGCGCATGAATTCCGGTTGGATGCACTCATTGACATTTGAGCATGCTGGGTTCTGCAACGTGTGGTTTTGTCTGGCTGCTGTGGCCCACTTTTATGTTTCTCCCGCATTGAAATTACGACGTTTTGCTTGAAAGTGCAGCGCCCTAGACGCCAAGCTTCCGCCGCTGGAGCAGGTCACTGTATGCGTAACGTTCTATTGTTGAGGTGTAGTGCTACAGCCCGTGCACCCTCTACACGACGATGAAGTAGCAGCTCCAGTGACGTAATGTGGGGTTCGCCTTCCACCGCCGCCCTAAGTTTATGACAGGCGCTTTATCAAGATTCACCGAAATGTTATTTTAGGAATCATTGCAGGGTAAGACGCCTTTGTGAATCCTTTCGCATGGTGTGAAAAGCCCGCTTTTTTTCCTAGTCGGCGCACTTGACCTAGGCCGCCGTTGGTAGAAAAATTTGCTGTCATTCAGTCACCTTCAGAAGCCCTGAATATTTCAGTGAGGTTTCATCACGGATGGGTCCATGCATTCGCGAAAACGCCTTACACTACAAATTTATGCGAGTAAAATTTTCAACCAATCGAGTATCAGGATATCTTTAGCGAAGCATCTTGGCTAATGGCTAGGAGGACTTGCCAACAGAACGCTTTGTGAATTTGGCTTCTGAACATGGGCGCACGTCGTTTAGATTGATGACGCATACTGTAAATACAGAGGGACAACGCGAGAGCCGTAAACAACACGCGTACTGACAAAGAATCATTTATGTACTAGCATCGAGAGTTTGTTTCTTTCTGTTTCTCAACGTCTGCAGGCGGCTCAGTTACCCGAAGCGTGCACGGAACTTCCGGAGCTCGACGTGACGAGGAATGGATCCAGTATAATCTTACACAGGGCAAGAGCCGCGTCCCCTAGTCAAGTGAGCGAGACCAGCTGCATATGCTATCCAGTACTCAGAGGTGAACAAGATATAGTCAATGTCACGTGTGACAACGTCACGCTCAGCAACGTTACCTGCCAGGAGGTAGAAGCCGATAAAGACGCAAACATCGAGATCGAGATTGACGAAGCAATTTCTTCTGGCGAAGCTTCCATTTGCTATTTTTCAAACTGCGGGAATAAGAACTGCAGCCTCTACGACGGTAAGTCATGTAGAACCAAGGCCCTTCAGTAACCTCCTCATATGAGTATGAATGATTTCTTCGTTATGTTGCGGCAGTAACTGGGTAAAATCTTGGGGTTCTTGCAAATGGTGGGAGCCTTTAAGGTTTGCTTGTTTGCCGTTGGCACTTTTGTACACAAGAAATTGCGGTTCCTGACCGACACACGGACGTCAAACACAGTCCATTGACAAAACATGCAGCAAGATATTGAACATGCGGACCCGAGACATTGCGATTTATGAGAATAACTTTGCAGGTTAAGAAGTAGTCACGAAGCAGGACGAAAATAAGGTCCCCCTATGTCAAGTGTCTCCAAAATCACTATTTATCCTTCAGAAAGCTACATGCGTACACAATACTCTCAATATCTGCAATTTGGCTTCATTTTTACGTTCCTGAAGCCAACAGCGTCGATTAATTGAACAGTGCCATTCCATAGTTACATTATTTCTGCTTTAAGACCTGAATGTTCGAGAATGAGGTGAGGCTCATTTAGACATAACAACAATAACAGTGTCGCACTTGGACGTGGCAAAATCATGGCATCAGACATGAGCTGAAATAAATTATTATATTCGCGGTGTTCACAGGTACGTCACCTGTGACTGAGCATCTTGTGTAACCCCTGGGTCTATTCCATTAGCGCTAAATGAAGTGATAGTATCACTGTCCTGTCGTCACAAGTGAGAAATGCAATAAGCTTCTTCCCGCAGCTACCAAAGATGTCGCAACAGTTGGTGATCTGAACATCACGTTGGTGAATCTAACCACGGCATTCGTATCCTGGAGCACTCATCACCCATATGGGCTAGACGTGAGAGATTTTCGGGTGACATGGTGCACAGAGGCCAACTGCTCGTCAAATCCGACCTGCTTGGAGAATGGATCGCTGTCTGAAGATCGCAACTTGACGGACGTGAGCACAACAATAGGAGAGTTGAGCCCAGCTACGAGTCTCCGGATACGGGTGAAGCCTCTCGGTCTTCGAGGGAACTCTTCTTTTGGGTGCATTGATGTGCCCGCGGAAGGTATGAATTGCTGGAATCTTCTGACTTTTTGAAATCTGTGCCATGGTGGTGCACTTATTAGGGCGAGATCCTTAGGTAACTCGTTCAGCCATGGCCTTGAAAAGATGTTAAGCTTGGCTCTGCTATCACAACACAAATGATCAGCGTTATAAATGTGGGGGCAAAGCATTGCAAGTGTTAAGGAGAAGTAATTTTTTAGCAAAGTCGCACTTAACTTTTCCTGTATTGATATGCCGTACAGAAGCTAGGAATCCATTGACGCACAATTTCCATGCATATCAGGTAATTATTTAGTCTACACCAAGCTAATCATCACCTTCGCTAATTTCACTGCCTTCTCTCTCTTTCTTTTCTCCCTTGTTCTACATTTCCTCCTTGTTTCCTCCTCTCTTTTGTCTCATTCACTTTCTTTTCTTCTTTTCTTGCTTTGTCTTCACAATCATGTGATGTAGTTCTGTCACTATCGCTACCGCTGCCATGTAGCAGAGGGGTTAGGTCAAGGTTATGGAAGATGGGTCTAGGGAAAGGCTGGGTCTGCTTTTCCCTTCTCCGCAACGTATGATTTTTCCTTTCTTTTTTCATTTACCTCTGCCTTTCGTTCTCTCTTGTACTTCACCTCTTCAATATCGCGTATCAGTGTGTCTATTGGGTCAAGGACGAAGGCGGGTCTGTTTTCTTATCTGCGTGGCATCTCTAGTGTTAACTGCGAACTGTATCACGGAAAACCTAGAGAGGCTGTAAGAGGTACTCTGTGAAGCACTGTGATGTACTCCACGGAAACAAAAACCCTACGGAAATTCATATACTTGATCGTGTGTGGGACCCGGATGTTTGAGCCGAAGATATGAGTGCAGGTGGCGCTGCATGAAGTAAAAGCCTGCTCCACATTTGGTA
This sequence comes from Hyalomma asiaticum, assembly GCA_013339685.2. Classification (NCBI taxonomy): domain Eukaryota; kingdom Metazoa; phylum Arthropoda; class Arachnida; order Ixodida; family Ixodidae; genus Hyalomma; species Hyalomma asiaticum. The sequence continues at coordinate 34,711,745 of CM023488.1, read as the reverse complement.
TTGTAATAAAGAAGGCATATGTTTTCACCTACGTGGTTGAGGATGTCCAGCTTAACTAGATCTCAACACACGTAATTTTTCACTCAGAACCATAAAGACTTGCGAACGTGTTCTCTAAATTGTGAATTGTGAATATATGACTCAATATACTATAGCTTAGTCCGTGACCATTATGTGCAGCTCGATGCCTTACTGAATTTTCGGGATGCATTCGTGTTAAAGTGCTACATAGACATAACGCAAGCCAGTAATTCGTCGTAGCAGGGTGCCTCATACACGTATAATCACATCAAATATTGTTTAGAACGTTATTCGTGTCAGGTATTGCGTTTATTCAAGTTATCTCGTATCGTGCAGCTGCATATCTCGCAGTTTTTTTTCAGAAAAATATTGCGAAAGTGTTGAGGCATGTCGATAGTCCGATTTAAGCTGCTTCATTAAGGTAACCTCAACGGAAGTTCATAGAGAAAAAAAATAGAGCAAAAGCAAAGAGCATTCATAGAGCAAGAGGCATTCATAGAGCAAAAAAAAAAAAGGCTGTGCGCGCGGCCTTGAGGAGTAACTGCCCGCAGTGCGCAACGGAAGTAACGGAAGCGTTCGTTGTCATCCACGCATATCTCTAAGGCTCACAGTAGAAATTTATATCAAAGCACAGGATGTCTTAATTTGCGGGCACAGAAGAAATTATGTTCTGAATAGCGGAAATTTGGGTGCCACCTTGCAATTTCGACATCTTCATGCACGAGGCGTCCACGCTTTCATAACGCCTGATCTACTTGTAAGGGCCATGCCTGTCTCATTGCTTCCACACCTCTGTCTCCGTTCCGCGCCAGTAACTGGAGGCACTGGCGCATGCTCAAACGTAGGGCTCTAATGAAAGGAGCACTTTATGATATATGGCGCCAACAAGGGCGCAGTAGTGTTTGATTTTTCAAGGGCAACTAAGCCACTGAACGCCCATGGATATCTGCATCAGCGACTCAGAAGGCTTCCATGTATTTCAGACCCCGAAAGCATCAAATCCTTAAAACCTACTCCACATGGATTGGACGGACTTCAGCTGCAATGGACACAACCAGTTTCTTACAACGAGTCGCTCGACCGCTACATGGTCCGGTACTGTGTGACAGAAAATCAAACGGACTGTCCGAAAGAGAAGGAGCTCTTTCTGAAACAGTGTACCAAGGTTTCTTCGAACGTTGAAGTGAAGAATACGTCCTACATTATACCTAGATTGAAGCCAATGAATTCTGTCGTTGTTGGCGTCACCACGGTGAGGACATATCCAAGCGGAGTCGTAACAACATCAGAAGAAACAGTCGAGTGCTTTAAAACGCCGGGTAAGTGACATTTCTCTAAGGCATACGTTTTATAAATTCCTTAACCATTTCAGAGTCAATGAAATGCACGAAGGTCTCGCTTCACTGTAAGGAGATAGTCTTTCTTGTTCCTTATTTCCCTGTCTCCCATTATGCTTTAAATTTCGTGGTTGTTTTCATGCATATTTCCATGGATCAACCAATGATATTAAGAGCGGGACATCTGGAGCAGAAGTAATATTAACACCAACAATTATATCCGGGGTGTCACGTTCCAAACTTTGGAATCTTTGGAATCCAAGGCTTTGGAATCCAAAGCCGTGATATGATCAGGAGGTGCCATAAAACACGGTTCTCCGTAAATTTGTTCCGTGTAGGGCTATTAACGTGCACTGATACCAGACAGTAAACAGGCATTCAGCATTCGGCCTCCATCGTAAAGCGGTCGCCGCTGGTCTGTAGCGAAACTGTGGCGGTTCTGTGAAGGCACAATGTAGTAATTGTTGTGAAAGCGACGGAAGAATAACAAAATGTGCAAAACTCACATAAAGACATGCAACTGTTAACGCAGCTCCGGGAGTCATCACGGACTTCAGGGCGACAAATATTACCAGCAGGAATGCTACCCTGGTGTGGAAGTTCCAGCAAGACGGCTACCAGGAGCTTAGACCCACTTCGTACAACGTGACGTGGTGCGCAACGAGTTATCGCCAGTGTCCTTTGAACGTGTCGGAGAGTGCGGGGTGCCAAAAACACAATCAAGCCACGGTGAAAGGAAGCGAAACGACATTAGACATTACAGGTTTGCCTCCATGGAGCGCAGTAGTGGTGACGGTGCGAGGTCTTTACACGAATGGAACCGACGAAGTCTCTCTGGGCGATCCATCCACTTACTGCTTCGAGTCGCTAGTAGGAGGTGAGTCAGCAGCTAAAATATTTCTTTTACTTATTCGTACTGGCACTTTGTCCCAATGTCTCGGAACTGCACCACAGTTGAGGCCACACCATAATACACGTGAAGTTAACGTGGTCTGTTTGAAAGTGTATTCACATCAATTGTGAAGTTGTTGCTGGGCGGAATAACCTAGCAATAAAGTAGATTTCAAGATATCTTTATTTTCGGAAAAAATGCCTAACTAGAGAACGTTAGATTCCAACACAACATCTTCATGTGCAGCAATGCTTAGGCGATAGAAATATCCGAGTCAATGAAGGCGCAGTATTATCTAAAGGCGGGGGAGGAAATATGTTCCAGTTTAACAGTAAATATGAATTGTTCGAGCTATATTGCTCCTTCCCATATAAGGAGGGGTTCCTTAGATTAGAACTCGTGCGGCCTGCCCATGCTACACCCACTGTCGCCAATCACACGGGTCCGAATTTGACAGCCCTGCCTTCCAGTGTTCTGTTGCGTAGTCTAAAACAGGGGGCAAGCAGGGTGAGATTCCCACGTGGAATGATAAAGCAACGTGCTGTATTTGAAGCGTGAACATTGATGTGAACCCAATAATAATTTTAGCGCGCTTGAAATTAGCCATCTTGGTATGTATCTATAGTTGCAGGCCTGCTACGGCGTTGTCCAGTGCGAGACTGCGCTCTGAATTGTTCATTCTAAGGTTTCATGGTAGTGGTGGTACGGCTTCTATCGTTAATGTACTGTTCATCTTGGTACGTTGCCCTTCGACTTCTCTAATAAATCTGCTTCAAGCCATTGGTGAATGGTTCCAAGAAAAATTTATTAAGGTAACAGGTTTCCAGTTTCTTTGTTGATTGTGTAGTCCTTGCAGTAGTTGCGTTCCTTGTCTGTGCTTTTAACAATTGTTCAAGTTCAGCCAGCACGACAGGCCGATGCGTGATCCCAATTTAGTCGAAACTGCGGTCACAAACGCTCCCGGAAATTAGGAGTGTAAACATGGAACCCTTGCTGCAAATATGCTGCATTGAAGATGTTATCTCCATCAGTGATGATGAAAGAGACATTTGACTGAATGTGTAGTGACGAACAACTGCCTAATATGAGCACAATATAATTTTTATTCGCAGCTCCTGGAATCATCAGAAATATTAGTGCTCGCGACATTACGAGCAGAAACGCCACGGTGCATTGGACTTTCCAGGAGGATGGTTACGAGGAACTTCTTCCAGCTTCGTATAACGTGAAGTGGTGTGCCTCGTCAGAGAGTCGGTGTCCTTCAAATGCCTCAGTTAGTGCAGCGTGCCGACCATACAACCAAGCTAGAGTAAATGCCAGCCAGTCAACACTGAATGTTACTGGTCTGCCTCCGTGGAGTGCCATATTGATGACAGTTTCGGCTCTGTACTCAAACGGAAGCGATGAAGTTGCTCTTGGTGATCCTGGTACCTACTGCTTTGAGACTCTTGCAGAAGGTAAGCCGGCTTCATAGAGTAACCTTTCAGTTCCCTTCGTGTTCGTCTCTCGCCTAGATATCTCAGAAATGGGCTTTGTTTTAACGCTGTACCATGTGGATGTGGTCTATCTTTGTTCGCCACAAGTGGAAAGATAGCACTAGAAGCAAGAATAAAGATAGACAGTAAGCAAACAGTATTCCCTGAGCAAAGTACACGACAGAAACTAATATTTTTCAACGCCCTGCAGAACACCATGTCCAAGAGGTACTAGTAATCGATAGAAATACTTAAGCATGAGACAACACAAACGGCAAAGTTTACGTTTCAATTTTAACATGAAAAGACATGCTTATCGGCTGGTGTTTAGGTACGTCGAATAAATGTGAGATGGGGAGTAAGTGTGCCAGATTTCCCTAGTAGTATCTTCTATACAAAGAAGCATCATTCTGCTGCGTCACCTTTGGCTCATCTAGAGTAAAGGAATATGGCCTCAGCAAACATATATTGTCATCTTTATTTCAAGGTCGTTGAAGTAAGCATATTTAAAGATATTAATTTAGAGTCGGGAATGAAAATTATTTTGAATGAATTCGAGCAAAATTTCAGTCGATCGATCATCGATGTAAATAGATAGATAGATAGATAGATAGATAGATAGATAGATAGATAGATAGATAGATAGATAGATAGATAGATAGATAGATAGATAGATAGATAGATAGATTATCACACATCATAGCTTTGTTTATAACCAGGCTTCCCATAAGGCATGCAGTTAGACACACGCGTGAGCACATACATATACTATATTCAATGGAATCTTTCTTACTGTAGAAACAGAGCCCGTCGAAACGCGGGAGCGCTTAATGTACGCAGTTTATACGTTATGCGCAAATGACATGATGGTTCATGCGAGGCGAAACCCTGTGACGTACCCGTGCTCGAATGAAGGGTTTAAAGTTTGTTTCAATCCGCTCTAGTACGCAGTCAATGAATCGCAATTTATCATTTGTAACTCGTCATCCAACTTAAAGATACCTGTTATTTTTGCTTCGTCAGCTCCCGAAATGCCAAGAGAGCTACGGATCACCACGGTTGAAGCTACGAGTGCCAGCGTAGAGTGGAGGGAACCGACTGTGAAGAATGGTCCATTGGACGGCTACGTCCTCACAGTGTGCGCAGTTAACGGATCGATGGAAAACAACTGCACAGAGGCTTCCAGCCAAGATCACATGATCAATGACTCCTCGACGACTGCGTATAAGTTGAGTGATCTCACTCCTTGGACTACGTATGCCATAACTCTGGTGGCGTTCAACCGAGATGTTGGCGGCTTCGAGATGCTGAGCGGCGCGTCCACCGAGTCGTTTCGTACAGACGCAGTCGGTGAGTAAACTTGTCGTATTTTGGAAAGGGATCGTGAGACACCTTTAATTAGCAGTTGATGACCGGAAGGGTGTATTCGTAAGGCTACAGTTACAATCAGCGAGTATTTAACTACTTTGTGCGGAAATTGCTTCTTTGTGTATCTTTACGACACTGAAATTGGGATGACAAATAGGTGACCCAGTGACAGAAAAGTTTGGAACAATATGGAAAGGCTGTTGCGCTTCAATTGTTAAAGTTTTCAACACACAGCTGTTTGATTATAATCCAAGAAAATGATCAAACTTGTCAGAGAAGCGTGCATTATCAAGCCTGGAGTATGCACGACAGAATCGTAATATTTGCGAGTGGTTTCAGGAAGGTTACAGGTATTGGAAATGCATCCCAAGACGGTTGTTTATCCTTATAATTTACCTAAGCTCAATTACTTCATTCTGAGCTATTACTCTCTGAGAGCGTCATCACAAATTCTTCTCGGTCACGCGCCAGTAACTGTACGAGAAACTCTCATAAGGTGAGAAAATTAGATGCATTCAAAGAACACTGTGAAATCTTATTGAAGCGAGTATAAAAGCCCCCCCCCCTCCCCCCGAGGCGGGTGGCCTTTTATTATATAAACAATTGTCCTCAGCGTTTCCGAGTGTCATGAAAATGTGCTCGACTAACGAATTAGCACGAAGTTTCACTCATCACACTATGTGACTATTAATTGCGCTATCTTCGGTATCGGTCATGTGTGAACCATGGAGCAAGGTAGGCCAGTTTCCAGAGATAGTGAAGCATTGCGCGGTCTACGCAAAAGCCAACCCGACAGACGTACAGTAGTTCTGCAAATAGAGCATAAATAACTTACCCTGGTTCACCAGCTATAAGGTTTCATAACTACGTTCTTTGTACTTAGAATAGTGAAATGCCTTTCGTTTTACTGCCGGTCGTGTAAGACCAGCCAGCACCTCTGTAAAGCTAGTCCCGATGGAACCGCACTTAAGCCGACTCGTATAACGAATGATGTTTCCTAGGTGTGCTAACGTTAAGCACACACCTAGCAGCCCCTTCTGGGAATATACGGCAGTGGAAACACATCAAGTAGAACGGCTTCGTACAGCAACTTTAATGACTCCCTTACATACGCACGTCAAGGAAGGTGCAAATACACGCAGGTAAATTGTCTAGTTCCTCATACTTTCATGCTCCATGACATAAGACACGTAGTTGTTGCTGTCGCCGTGCGGTCACACAATGAGCCAAAACTAGCATGCTCTGATTATGCTCTACCTCTGCTGCCAGCACATATGCCTGCACCTGTCATTTTATCTCAGAGTCCACTGGTGCGATCTTCTAGGCGGTTTGGTCGAAGCACCAGAAATAATTCACGAATTAATGGCTCCTTGTTTGACAAATTGTAAGTAGGCTAATGGGAAAGTGCCTTCCACAGAAATTGTAATACATATCTACTGGGCTTTGCAAAGAAAAAAAACAATGTACTTTACCGAGCGTTCGTAATCTTGCGGTCAATCAAAGTTATCTTCTATGTCGTAAATATATGTGAGTGCGATAAAATTCATTTATAACTAAGCCCCGCCACGGTGGTCTAATGGTTATGGCACTCGGCTGCAGATCCGAAGGTCGTGGGATCGAATCCCAGCCGCGGCGGCTGCATTTCGATGGAGGCGAAATGTTGAGGCCCGTGTACTCTGTGATGTCTGTGCACGTTAAAGAACCCCAGGTGGTCGAAATTTCCGGAGCCCTCCACTACGGCGTCTCTCATAATCAGAGCTGGTTTTGGGACGTTAAACCCCACAAAATCAATCATTTATAACTAAGGCATGCCAGCACACGCGTCTACATAAGCAATCTCAGTTGCTAGGAAGGCATGGTATAGCTAGTGCTGAATGGACCGCAACGTCATGAAACGACTGTTTCGCCGCGCCGTAACGCCAAAATTTTCGATATTATATGGAGGCAGCAGATGAGACGCAATCACTATTATACAATAGAAGGCCCGCAACGTCAAAATATGTTAGAAAAGCTGGTCCACATGGAGAATGTCGACCAAAGAACTTCCGTAACGAGTTTTATCTATTTTGATAAATGTGTGGTCTGATGCCGAACTTTTTCCATTGACGCCAGGCTAGGAGACTTGTAATTAACACCTAAAATTATTTACATGAGGGCAGTCGGAATCCCCACGTAGTCCAAAAAAATCGCTTTGCGGAACATATTATTCGAGGTGAGCAGACACACATAAATTCGCGCGACTCGATGTTCGAAGGAATGCTATAGTTGCCTAGACAGCACAGAAGGAAGTGTATCAGCAATGGCAGAAAAATCAGAGAATGGACTTGAGTCATATATGTTGTGGACGTGACAGCTAATGTATCGCAGCTTCATGTCAGAGCTTATGAGAGCAGTCAGCGTGTTTTGTTTCATGCCACAAATACACAATAGTACACAAGATGGCGTGATTACGAATACACATAGCCAGAAAACCGCTTAGCATTCACGTCCAGCCAGCATTTAATAAATCAATAAATACAAACTAGCTGCAATTAACCACTTGCCGAAGATATATTCACCGTAATCCCCCCACTTAAAATCTGTCCCTCGCCCATCGTCATAATGCACCAAAGGAACCGTTCTAACGGTGTTTTTTTTTTTGTCGGCAAGATAGGCGCATGGTGGATGATGTGCGCTCCACTGACTGCGCACATAATTCGAGTCAGGCAGTCCCGCATGCCCACGAGTTAGCATGCTTTTGAGTACTTCTAATAGTGAAAGCAAAAGACCAGTAATTATAACAGCTGAGCGTGGAAGGTGTGTTTTCTGCTTCGATGAAGCCGCTTACCATGTGCACCTGTTGGGATTTCCCGCGATTTCTTCATCTTCATTAACCGCAGTAAAGTGGTTGACGATGCACGAGAGGGCTGGACCGGTTAAACCAAACTAAACGTGCATGCAGTGTAGCAGTAAACTTCACCCATCATGTGCCCACCATGCCCACAACAGAAATCCCCATTAGGATAGTGGTTTTGATGGATGAAGACGTTGGGCAGCCATTGCATTTTTAATAGGGTTGAAAGCATTGATTAGGAAGTGAGGTCCTTAATAACACGCGAATACATCTTACTCACTTCCACACTTACCAAGTGACACGTATTCTAGTACAAAAACCTTTGTCTTCCTAAAATGTGCGCCGTTAACGGCAATAACGTGCACACTGGTCACGGCTTTCGGCTGCAAACTCGAAGGACGTGCGTTCAACCCCTATCGCTGGGGTCACATTTTCTATGCAGACGTTAATTCCAGAGGCTCCTGTACTGTTGTACTGTTCTCTTTCCGTGCACGTTAAGGAACCCTATGTGCTCGAAATTACCGCAGCTCTCCCCAACGGTCCCGAACACATAACCTTACCGTGGTTTGGGCGCGTGAAAACTCGCAGCATTAATTAACACAATCGTGTCTTGGAAGAGAATGACCTTTCACTCTATTCATAACAGCCGTTAAGATAGGAGGAAAGGAACGGGAAAGCCTTCCCTCACGCTAGCATTAAAGATTGCAGACAAAGGCCTAACATTTTCACGCGAACCCTTTAACATCCGGCTCTGCATTGCATGAGGAAGCAGACACGGGGATTCAATTCACTGTTAGAGACAGCGCAGATGCATGCGAACGATGCATGGCATTCGAGACACGTGAACACTGGAATTGACGGACTCAGCCGGTAGCGTGACGGGTCTCTGCTATTCAAAAAGATAGGAAACATTTATCGAGACAGCCCCTCATAGAGACTCTGCAAAGTGACTGCTTTCGTATCGTGTGATAAGATAAAGGGGGGGGGGGGGGGAGGAGGAGGAGAGGACACCAATGCGGGCCGTTGTCCAACGTGGCAGCATTATTCCCGGCCGTCGGGGTGCGGATGTCAACGTAGATAACCCTGTCAAAGTGGAGCTACAGAAAATTGGCCGATAGCGACAGCGCGTGAGAGACGCTTTTCCTAGTATATTGACGGCGCACACCAATCGCTGACCCTTAAAATGTCAGCGAAGGCGTATTCCGTTCTGATAAAACCGTCTGGACAACAATGATTAGTATTGATGTCTTTGCGAAAGCGAGATATAAGCATTAACAACGAACAGGAAATGTCAAGCAATATTACCGCATTGCTGGGGCATCAGTGCGCGGACACGTCAGTTCCTGCAAAATTGTTGCTCAGTTGTGTGGTTGGAAATGGCAGGTTTGACGCGCAGCAGTAAAAACGTAAAAATGGCAGGGGCGTAATTTGTTATGATAGCTTAGCTCTGAGCTCAGCACTATTCCGTGTTCTCTCTATATAGCCCACCACCGCTGTGGTCGGCGCTGCGATCGTTTTGACGTCATAGGTAGGATGCCCCTTCCTACCTTGCTCGTTGCGCTGCGTAGCTCCCTTGTAAAATGTGACGTGCGGGTCAAATCGCGCGTTCTGATCTTTTGTCGTCTTAATGATCAGCACGGAACGTTCGCTTCCGGGAATGTCAAGTTCATTATCGGTATGCAGAGTAGTATTCGACCATCTTTCGCCTTGTGGTAGCATAAAAAAATATTGTGTAAAGCCTAAAATTTCATGACGTAGCTGTTTTCATTCGTGATTTCCTTATCCCTACGTCTGAAAAGTTATGTGGTTATATGAAGAACGTAATCTTCTCATATACATTCGCTTTCCAACAAATTAACACGCCGTTCTCATTGTTTCATTCTGGCTCCGCCATTTTTTCCATTAAAACTAAGCAAGATTTCTGCCTGTGCGAATCTGGCGTGCCCTAATCGGCATGTACACAACGAGCTCGTGCAAATCCTTGCTGGTAATAGCTGAAGCTTTTAGAAGTGTTGCCAAATTAGCCTCCTCATGTTAATTGTCGCTTTGTTTTACACCAAACTAATTGACGTGCTTGGGCACGTAAAGAAAACTTCCATCGGAATCATCCGCGAATTCTTGGACTGTTTGTAAATAAAGTTTTTGATGCTGGAGAATCGCAGGCTAACTGTAAGCGAACAAAAGAAAATAATAAGCTAAGTTTGGGCTAATTCGCGCATGGCTTAACACACCGCAGCTCGTCGATTTGAAGTTGGACATGGTTCTTACATGGCCTTGCTAGGCCTCACTCCGCAACCTGTTTAACCGTAGCGCAGTCAGGCTTGCCTCAATCAGCCCCAACTTAATTAATCTTGCATTAATTAGCATTGGCTTAATTAAGCCGGTCAACTCGATAATACATATCTTAATTAGTATTAGCCTCAGCCTTGGTCTAATTACGCATGACTTAATCAGTCAGCCTAACTAGGTTCGGCTTAGTTTTATTTGAAATAGGCATGTGTAATTAGTAATAAATTAATTAGGCATTATTTAATTATTATTGGATTCACTGGCCTTAAGTTTATAAGGCTTGGGTTAATTAGAATTACCTTATATAGATATGACATAAGTAATATTAGGTTAATTAGGCTTCACTTATTTTAATAAGACCGGGATAATTAGCTTTAGCTTAATTGCGCTAGTTTGAGTAGCATTAATATTAGTAGGCTTGGCTTCATTAATATTGCATTAATGAGGCTAGTACTAATCAGTCTTAGCTTAATTAGCCCCAAATATGCTGGCTTATTTGGCTATACGACGAGCTGATGCAAAGAGTAAACCCTACCGTAAAGAAAACGGCGGCGATTGCTGAGCCAGCGCTCCTAAGCATGCTTGATAACGGGCCACTCTGCCGATCATTCCCATATGCTGTCGACAGTGCGAGCGGGCCGCATACGCTGTGGTGTTCTGCCATATCCTGATTCAGTGGCACATTTTATTCGCTGTTTCACTGCTCTCTATATAGCACATGGGCTAGCGGCGAGGGACATGAGTTTATGTGTCCATTAGAAAGGCCTACAAACGTGCGTGCGCACGTCCCTGCATGCACACACCACACACACACACACACACACACACACACACACACACACACACACACACCCACTATATATATATATATATATATATATATATATATATACTTTCAAAGATAAATCCTTGGCAGCAGGTCAATTATACAATCAAAGGGTCACGTCGAAAAAACATAACATTTATTACGACGTCTCGGCCGCGAGACCGGCCTTTTTCAAGCTTCAAGCTTGAAAAAGGCCGGTCTCGAGGCCGAAACGTCGTAATAAATGTTATGTTTCTTCAACGGGACCCTTTCATTCTATATATATATATATATATATATATATATATATATATATATATATATATATATATATATCATTAGTCTATTTTGAGTCCACTGCAGGACGAAGGGCTCTTCCAACGATTTCCAATTTGCACTCTCCTGAGTGAGTTGGTGTGGGTCCATTATATGCCCACGAACTTCTCAATTCCATACTCTATCTAACCTATTGCCTGCCTTGCGTTTTCCTTGTCTTGGTATTCATTGCCTCGCTCTTACTGTCCATCTGTTATCTGTCCTTGGCATGATATGCCCTTCCCATGTCCACTTTTTTCTTTTAATAGATATAAGAATAGCAGCTACTCCTGTCTGGTCAGGGATCCACTCCGCTGGCTTTTTATCTCTTAGCGTTACACCTATCATTTTTCTTTCCACTGCACGCTGCGTGTTCCTTAATTTCATCTATAAATTTTGGTTAGCATCCATGTTTCTGCACCGTGTGTAAGTACAGGGACCATTCAGTGATTAAATAGTTTTCGCTTTAGTTACCGCGGAAAGTTTCCTGTCATGATTTGTGAATGTCTCCCGAATGCGCTCCATCCCATTATTACTTTGCGGAGGATTTCCTTTGCTGCCCTGGATATACAAATTCGTTCACATATTTCAAATATCCGTTGTTAATGTTAAGTTCCCGTTCCTCAGCTAGAGTGTTGAGCGTAATTTTAGTCTTATGCATATCGATCTTTCTGTCCTATTTAAAGGGACAGACAACCACCGAAAACTTGAACTGAGATGACCCCACTGGCGGAACGATTGTGTGTTGCGTTGGCTCAAACGACGCCACTTTTCCACAATAAACACGGGTTTATGTTTTTATTTCTTCATGCAAACTCGCGAAAACTGACGCCTGGTAACTCAAGCGGCAAACATACGAACTAGAGTTAGAGTGCGGTCACGTGACCTTCTGCAAATTTACGCAATATTTTATCTGTTTATTAGTATCGGACGGCATGAAACTCTTGATATTATAAGCTTTTTGTCACTTACAATGTGCAGATAACCCTTCGTTTGTAGCGCGCGTTGCTACCTCACGCTTCTGCCGTCAAGTGCGAAAGCGTTGTTTCGGATCTAGCTGGCCTGGCTTGGCTTGGCTATGGCCAGAGTGGCGGCGCCGGAGCCCGGCCTTTCATGAAGTAGGCGCGGCCATGCGAAAGAACGCCTTACAAATACAAGATCCGCCTGGCAAACAATGCCAGCTCGTCGCACCGTCTTTTTATTTCAAAAGGTAGTCGAACAGGTCAAAGTGTGGACAGTTAATCACAGCTACGTTCACTCCTGCGAAAGCAGAACGATGCCCGGAAGCGAGGCGGATTATCGGCATCGCGATCACTTTTCAACGTTGTTAGAGTGCGCACTCTGCCTTTTTTAGAGGCTTCTCAGATCGAAAAATTCTGCGTGCGAAATATCTACGTGTGTTTGGAAGTAACCTCTGCATGTGAAAACAGTACAGGGGGCGAGCTTTCCATTGCGTCATAAAAAGAAGGGTCCTTAAAAATTGGTTGTCAGTCCCTTTAAGACTTTCCCGGCTTAGGTCGTCAGTCATGCTTTGTAGTTCGTCGCCGTCATTGCTAAAAGCACAATGTCCTACGGAGAGCTTAAATTGCTGAAATATTAACCGCCTGTTCTAATTCCTTTTTCTTTCTAGGCATGCAGTGAATAATATCAGGGATATTGTATCTCCTTATCTGACTCGTCTCTTGATCCGAATTTTTCCGCTGTTTTCATGTACGAGTAGTGCGGCTGTGCAAGCTTTGTAGATGTTACTTGTGGTTTGCACGTATACGTCAGGTACGCCTTGTCCACGTAAAGCTTCTAGAACTGCTTGTATTTCTACGGAATCAAATGCTTTCTCGTAGTCAATAAAGGCCACATAAAGAGGTTTGTTACATTCAGGAACTTATCAAGTATTAAGTTGATAGCATGGCTGTGGTCCATTGTTGAGTAACCTTCCCTAAAACCAACTTGTTCCATGGGTTGGTTGAAGTCGAGTGTTTCCATTATCCTAGCAGAAACTACTTTCATAGATAGCTTGTGTATTACTGATAGTAAGCTAATTGGTCTGTAATTCTCTAACTCCTGTCTGTCACCTATCTTTTGTATTAGGATTATATTAGCACTGCCAGCGCGCCTGCATATCATGACTTGCTTTACAAGTCCCGGTAGGGTAGTTATTTGGTCGAAGTAACAAAATAGAGCGAAAAACGGCTGACAAGACGACACGGACAAAAAATACATGGAAGACAAGAACGATGTGCCGAAATCAGCGCATCGTGCTTGTCTTCAATGTATATTTTTGTCCTTGTTGTTCCGTGGCCTATTGTGTGCTGCCATTTATCAGTATATCTTATGGCGTCAGGTCCAAATGCAGAGTGTGCAGATGGGGTAAGCGAAAGTCAGAGTGACTGCTAACTGGTTTAAATCAGTGCGAACATAGGGGCTAAGAAAGTAAAATCTATTAATACGAACAGCGTTTCTACCCACGCCAAGGAGTGCGGCTCATAATTCACTACTCCAAGCAAAGGCAGCTTGGGGGAATAAGAACATTTCCTAATTCCTTATTTATTACTTAGGCGCACACTATGATTATTTTGTATTATTCTATTTGAGGATTTTTTTCTTTCTAAAAGGCCCCAACTTCAATAAACGGACTTGAGGAAAACATAAACGCCTGTTATTGACGACATGGCCGGAATTTGCTCCAACCGTTCTTTTGCCACTCAGTTCACGCCGCCAAAACGCCTAAAACTTATATTGTAGTTAAAACATTGGTAACCTAGCAAAGCCGAGATTCAGGAGCTGATGCTGCATTTGGCACATTCTGACCTGACTTGGCTGCTTCGCTCGTATTTCAACTCACAAAAGGTCTAGTACACTGTGCACACACGACCTTTAAATGCACTGCGACGGAGTTAGCAGCATAGATGTCTTTCATGGTGTACCAGCCTTTTTAGGATGAGAAAGGTCGCCAATCGTATGTGGTGGAAAAATGGAGGCGGTAATATTTGTTTTGGTCACGTGGTGCTCGCTACGCATGCGCATGGGTCAGAAGAGTATATAGCACAATTCAGTTCACGCAGGTCGATGATATCACTCATTTCTTACTTGAAGTTGATTCATTGATTTGGCGTTTGAATTTGTAATTACCATTTTTTATATAACTGCTCTTAAACTCAAATACCTATAGATGTTCATCGCAGCATCTTAACATTCTGATGGTTTCTATACTTCGCTCTTAAATAAAAGAACTAATTTTTAAGTCAATGACCGCATGCTATTTCATCTTTGATTTGATGCTGTTTCCCTGAACCATGACATCAGGCACATCAGCTCGCTCATCAGCTAGTTTTTAAGCAAGGTGCATCTTCACGATATCTCGGTCTTCTTTTAACTTAAACGCAGGGACAAAGAATTTAACAGTGGCTTTCGTGACAATCGTGAATATGCGATGCCACGTTTTTTGTATGCCTGAGAAAGTGACGTAGGACTTTGTAAGTCTTCCTTTCCTGATTTCTTGCAGCTCCGGGAAAAGTCGACAGGCTGTCCCTCGTGGAAGCTACAAATCGTAGTATCTCGTTGAACTGGAGGAAGCCAGAGTTTACTGGTGGCAAAGTAGACCAATACGACGTAACGCACTGCATTGTGGAGAGCTGCGAAGGTCCCTCCGAACAGTGCGAGACTCTTCAAACGGACGAGGAAACGGTGAACCTTACCGACCTGCGACCATGGACGCTCTACAGTGTTCGTGTGGCCGCCGTGAACACCATGATCAACGGAACGGAGCTTCGCGGCGAGGCAGCAAAACTTTGTCAAAGAACGAAAAGTGGAGGTGGGTATTTCACATAATACTCAAGATGAGAGCAGTGAGGTGAGAGAAACTGTATGTTTGGATAAATAAACAAGTGGTTCCGAAGTGCAAAATAAATGCGCTGGTGACCACCTGAAATGAACGGGGAACTCCAGATTGGTACCTCATATGCTTTTCTTGTTCTTGTCCCTTTCTAGTTTTCTTCTGAGTTACTATGCGGCAAAGCAGAGGAATGACTATGAGCGACACTGTGGCAATGCGCAGCTGGTGAAGTTTGGTCGCCCGAAATAATCTTGCGCATGCGCAAGACTGGCACGCTGGGGTCCCTTTATCTCATCGTGCGCGTCAAACTACCGTCGCCTTGCTTGATAGGCTACCGGGATGGACATCCTTGATAATGCTGCAAAATAGTACTTTAGCCCAAGCAGGAGGGGCTTTAGAGAAAGAAAGGAAAAAAAAAGAACAGAATATACAGAAGAGCGCATGTAATGCTGGATAAAATGACACTTCACGCAGAAAAACAAACGCGAGTCAGAGTTCCTCATCCCTAAAATTCACAAGAATGGTTGCCAATGCAACTATGAAGTCATTTGATGAGGATGATGCGATCGATGGTATTGTGGGTACGGAGCGAAGCGAAGTACTTCCAAGAGCTAACAACTGATGGTGTGATAACCCTGTGAAGGAATACCAGAAAAAAAAGAAATTAGGTTTAATGGATACTCTATCCTTGTGCGCCAATTCCGAGCGCTTTGACACATTACGCCCTGCCAACACGGTCTAGTAATTCGTATGGCTAGAACAGCAAGATAGTTCCTTAATCAAGTGATAACTCCTGGTGCATTCCCAGCGTTTGATGGAACAAGAAAGAGGCCAGACGAGAACAGATGGAACGCTGGATATTCCGTTCCTCCTATATGTTCTTTTCAACACTTTTCACATTCAATATTAATAAAGCGTAGGGAATGCATCAGACATACTAATTCCAACTTGCCCAACATACCACTTTAAGCGATGTAAAGATATGCATCAGTTAGATGTCACCAATGCCGCGTTTTAACTTCCTTTCCTCCCATCTTTTTTTTTCCCTCACACAGTGATGCATTCGTTTAACATGGCGAAAGAAATTCAGTTCATACTAATCTATTTTTCAATCTGCTCAAGCTTTCTAGGCTTGAAATGATTAACAGCACCACAACTAGATGCAATGTGCCTTGCGTTCACTTAGAACACTTTTCAACCGGTTTAGTGATAATTTGATTGGCTTAATTCACATTAGAATAAGGTCCCTTTACTTTTAGTCCACTTAGTGCATTTTTGACTCTCCTGAATTCCAACCGTGTTCAAGACCTTCGCAATTTATTCTCGGTATAAGCCACCGCCCCATAGGCTGCTCATGCCCGGGATATACGTCCACACGCGCTAATCGTACGCATAGTTGTATGCACAACAAATTCATAGCTATGCAGTTTCCATGTTTGTATTACTGGGAGACGCTACCTGCGCAACCATCATCTTTACGGGGAAACTGCACGTGGCGAACGCTACTGGCGAACCATGCGCATAGACAGAGTCTGACTGAATTGCCTCCAGAGTCTGCGCGCATTATCTGTCAACGTTCGCACTCTTGGCCACAAACTCTCCACAGGCATATCGATGCGAATGGTTAAGAGCGACCGTGAGAGCCGACAAATAATTATCCGTAAAGCGCGACCCGGGGGACGTCACGCGCACCACCACTACAATAGTTTTGCACTCCGCCGTCAGGTGGCACCAGTTTACCATGTCGAAAGCATTGAAGCCGAGCGGCAGCGTCTCCTCTGTTTCCCGCCGGAGGAACTCCTGCACCAATTAACGCTGTCACGTTGAGGGTTTTTCAGGAATTATTGTTTCACTCTCTCGATTTTTCCGTCTCTTCATGGCGTTTAATACGACAGTCAGATTATTGCTCTGCCTGTGCCTTTTACACGTGAATCCAGTTAAAAAATAAAAAAACGAACATGTGCTCTAGGACAGAGGCTGTCCTACGTGCGTGCTCACTGTACAAAGGGTGCGTGGCTACAAAGAATATATATATATATATATATATATATATATATAAAGGCAGCACGATCGACTCACGGTGAAAAAGTAATTTTATTTGACGTTTCGACCAGGGTCTGGTCTTCGCCAGACCAGGGTCTGGTTTTCTGACGAAGACCAGACCTTGGTCGAAACGTCAAATGAAGTTACTTTTTCACCGTGAGTCGATCGTCCTGCTTTTCTAATTCACCGGATGCATACGAACTTCCATTCGCATATATATATATATATATATATATATATATATATATATATATATATACTTCAAAGATAAATCCTTGGCAGCAGGTCAATTATAGAATCAAAGGGTCACGTTGAAAAACATAACATTTATTACGACGTTTCGGCCGCGAGACCGGCCTTTCTCAAGCTTCTACTACAAATGGTACGCACAAAGTCTACATGACAGTAACCGACTTTGTGCGTACCATTTGTAGTAGAAGCTTGAGAAAGGCCGGTCTCGCGGCCGAAACGTCGTAATAATGTTATGTTTTTTCAACGTGACCCTTTGATTCTATATATATATATATATATATATATATATATATATGGGCGTGGTTATACAAATATTTGTTGTTATTTTTAGAAAAACGTGTACGCCGTCCGTGTGAGGAGTGTAACTGTTTACTATAAGTGGGCACTCACGTCGCGTAGGGTGGCACAATGTCAACATGTCACCCAGTTTGTTTTCACGGTTTTGTCTTGGTGTATAGAGAGTGCTGTGTGCTTTCACGTGATTCGAACTTAAGCGCGCTTGATAAGATCTTCATTCGTTGCGTGCCAGCAATAAACAGTTTTTCCTTCACATTACCTCGGTAACTGAACGTCACCTCAAATGTCGCTACGTAAACCATAAGAAACAAAGCCAGGAAAATGGAAATTTTGCTAAATAGTATGCATTTGCATTCATCGAATAAAGTAGCATAATAATTTATCGGACATATTGTCTAGCATTTTCTAGTGTCACGTGTTTTGAGTCGTGTAATAGGTCATGAAGATTACGGGTAATTTGATCCCTCATGTCGAGCGTTGGTTTTTCTTTCGGCGATGATGAACTAATCCCGTTCCTTACTCCTGTCCAGCTGCCGTACAAGCCGCAGTAGTGCTTATTGATGAATATGAACTGCGTCTCACGCGCAAATTCTAGAATACTGGGCATAGCAATGATTTCTTGCTGGCATGAAGGTTGAATGCTTCAGAGTAGTGCTTACACAAGTTCCGTGCATGTTATCTTTATCACTAAAATTATCGTCGACTGCACACAAGGACAGACTTGTATTTAAGGCCTTACCTTTTGAATGAAAGTTGTGCCACCATTCCCTGAACTTAACACAAGAATTGAGATTAAAAAAGTCATTTCTGCTTAGCCATAGGTTTAGCCATAGGTTTTGTTCCTAAGTTTTCGGAAAACATACTTGATGTGCGATTAACATAAGTGCAACGCATAAGGCTGCCACGTTTATCATGCACACGCATACATGCATGCACAGTCACACATTCGATGTTAGTTTATAGTTCAGCATATAATGTGACGACGTCTACCCCTGCTGCACTTCTTGGGGTTATAATTTATACTTTAAAGAAAAATGGTGACCTTTGAACAGCGTTTTCCGGGAAATAAAATTTCACCCATTTTGCAGTGCCCAGTCGGCCAGAAAACGTGAGAGTAACACCAAAGAAAGACTCCATAGAAGTCAACTGGAAAAGACCAAGTAAGCCGAACGGAGAACTACCGCAGTACAAAGTGGACATCTGCCGCGAGGACGTGGATAAGGGAACTAAGTGCGACACTCGCAGCTGTTTCTGGAGGAGAAACTCGCACCATTTTCAATCACTTGGCGCCTTGGACTGCGTACACAGTATCAGTGGCCGCACAGAACATTGAAGGCAGCGTCGTGCTCGAAAGCGAATCAGTGAGCACCACGGTGACGACGCCTCCAGCTGGTAAGCTCAAGAATTTGAGTATTCACTGTCCGCACTTTTAACAGTTCAACGAGTTCGTTTTCCTTTATGCCCTTTTTGTCCGTTTCAGCGGGGACATATACAACCGTGTACGCAGTCTACTTTTCCCTGGTCCTAATAACGAGTGGTCAAAAGACGTCAATGTACGGTAGGCCGATTAATTGAACGGATCAGGATTTAGGCCCTCGGAGCAGCCGTGGGACCCTACAACCAGGGTGAAGCTTGAAGAGGCAACAAAGTCAAAAACAGTTTCTCTTCCATTAGTAGATCAGCTTATCACAATACCAAAAAAAAAAAAAAACCAATCCTGCGTGGAGAAGAACCTCGGTAAGCTAGGAAATGCGTGAAAAGAACAAACAGGTGGCGACGCCGCTTTGAAGTTGCAGTACTAAAAGACGTGACGTCACAGATCTTTGACGGCGTCTTCTGTGGCCTACGTAACTACTTTTCTGTAAGAAAGACCTACACTGTGTTCCAAGGAAGCCAGAGAAGTAGCACAAGGAGTTGGAGAACATTTCGTGGAGCGAATGTGGCGAGAATACAAGAAAATATCAATTGAGCTTCTGACGTCGCCAAGACGACGTTCCGGCACCATGTCGGGGCTCCCAGGGTCCTTAATGCTAGGCCACTTCCGTATAATTCTTAGGCTTTTACATTTAGGGTTTCTCTTCTTCAGTCGGCCTTGTGTTTTTCAGATACTGAAGGCACGGTATGCTGATGTTCGTGTATTGGATCCTGGGTTGTTTAGAGATTGAAATCACAATAGTCCGATCTATTGTGCACGTATATATATCTTAAAAATGTTTCCACGAAAATTACAGACAATTGCGCGTGTTTATAAAGTTTCTTTTTTTGAGTGGATTGGCTCGTTCGTTTTGTTATACTTGTACATCAGGCCTTATGTCATCTATGTTGTTGTAATGTTAATACCTTGTTTAACTCCTGTGATAATCCTCGCCAGAGGACTGGCAGCATTTTGAAATAAAACGCCATGGCAGGAAGCACAAAGGCGTTGTCTGCGGAGAAGGAGGAGTAGCAGGATTTCTACGTAACCTTTTGATTGGAAATATTTCTCGAGATTTTCAATCTGCCTATTTTTTTCAATATTTCCTTTCCTCAAATACCTTTACGATTCACGATGTGAGTAAACGTTGATCAATTTTAAACGCCTCTGCTTTCAGCCGCTTCCGAACCGCTGAATTTGGAAACTACAGAGGAGCAGCAGTCGATCGACGTCACTTGGGATGAGCCTGAATTCCCGCGAGGACCGGTGCATGGATACAACGTATCGTGGATCATCCAAGACTGGCTTGGCCGTGTGACGGCAGCGGGCTCTTTGGTTACTAATACCACCGCGTGTAGGCTTCCAACGTGGAAACCGTACTCCAATTACACGCTCTCTGTGAGAGCGTTTCACCAGGTGGAAGATGCCGAGCCCGTTTACGGTGACGCTGCATTGGCAGCGTTCAACACCTCTGTGGATGGTGAGCTTTCACAGCACATGTTGTCTGTGCACTTGAGCAGAAAAGCAGCGGCGTTACTGCACAGAGACAACAACCCTTATCTATTGTCACGTGCAAAAACACTAAAGAGCGGCTGCTGAAGTGGCGCCGTCGTCAAAGAATCCTCCTTTCGGTTAAAGTTGTATAAACAAGGTGTTAACACCGCACTGTCAGCGTGTACACGTGTACAAGCATGTCAGAGATAGCATCACTAGCGAGAACATCAACATGTAGACGCTTTTCGACCCGTTGAAGACATGTGCACTCTCAGAGTTCTTCAATCATACCAGCTGCCAAACTGCGTTCCGAAATCTGGACAAGCCGACGGCCAAATCGACGGAGGTTAGCAGACTGTCGCCCCATCTGGGAGCCGTAACTGAAAACGCTATACTCACTGGATCTCGGAGGCGATGTTTATTGCATGAAAATGGCGGCCACAAACTTTGGAGCACCGTAAGAGTTGCTAATCGCTCTCAATTATCACGCGGCTAAAGACGGGCAAAAATAGGAGCGAGAGATCGAGACGCCTTACATTGCAATTCGCCTGCACTTGGATCGTCGACTTGCACCATACGCTTTTTCGCTTGCAGACGACACGCTCTGCATTAAAGGCCTGCTGCTGCGTTGAGACATCGATGCTGTAGTCATGTGAGCTGAATTCCACAGGTGCGCGCTTTGTGCTGGATTCCTAATGACACATCCACATTTAAAGACGAAAAATAAAGAATAATTATTCACCGAAAATCATCCGCTGTTCGAATAGCTTTCTTGTTCTTTCACCAGCGGCCTCGGCAGCCGAACAGACGATTCCCTGCTTCTTTCGTGAGAGCAGTTAGCACGGACAAAACGCTTCGTGAACCCTCAGTCTTCGTGCAGAAGCAGAAGCGACAGCACAAGATCAGCCATTTTCCTTGCTCTGCAGAAGACGCCAGTGCCGCCAGAACCACGGTGAAATTGACGGACGTTCTGTGTGCGCAACATCGTTTGCATAAGTTTCGCTTCATTGACGCGGCGGAGCTTCCTGTGCTCCGTAACACAAAACACACTAACCTGCCATTTATTAGTCGTTTTCTGTGTCGACAGATGGCGCGACAATCTGCTAACCTCAGCCGTTTTGGCACTTGGCGTGTCCGGATTTTGATACATGGGGCCTATGGGGAGTTTGGTAACTGGTATGATCAAAGAACTCTGGTGCACTCTATATGCCGGAAGTTTATTTGAATTTACACAGTTGACTCCACCTGTGTACTAATACAAGAGGGGAGATTATATTCTTCTGCGAGTTGGTAGCAGTTGATATATAGAAATCTGGATGCCTTGCGATGT
The DNA here is from genome assembly GCA_013339685.2 of Hyalomma asiaticum. Taxonomy (NCBI): domain Eukaryota; kingdom Metazoa; phylum Arthropoda; class Arachnida; order Ixodida; family Ixodidae; genus Hyalomma; species Hyalomma asiaticum. The sequence goes on along the minus strand of CM023488.1, from coordinate 34,689,748 downwards.
GTGTAACGAAAACCGAAAATAACTTAGCGGCAGAGGTGACGGTACAAAATACTTCATTCCATCTTTCGTTATAAACGTCGCAAAGCATGGATGGTAAAGATTGAACTGCTAGGTAGCCTTGCTGTGAAAATTCAAAAAGTTACATGCAGTACGTGTTCGATTCTGGACACTAACCACAGAACATTCCAAGTGTATTTTTCTTGCACTGCGGTTTTCCCTTAATTGTGATAGCCTTTAAAGCAGCACGACTAGCACATGTCACGAAGTTCATAGGTACTTTGACTGAAGAAACATTGAGAGCGAATAGTGTTTTACCAATGGAAAGGTTAACGAAAGGCTCGATGCCAATATCGGGACTACTAGAAAAACATCCTCTCTTACATAACAAGTTTTCCCATTAGGCCCATTATCATACATGCCCCTTACAATGGCGGTCATCACAATGAGACGGTTGTGCTGCTTCGGCTATAGTCAATTGCAGGCTGCACTTACATAAGAAGACGTATGTCAGTACCACATTGGGCACGGAATATGGTTAGCTTTTTGTTCTATTTTACCAGTAGTTCTGTGTCTCGTCCACATCTTTGTTATTATAGATTGTACGATTCGTTCCTACCGCTAGGGCTGTTCTTGTGAGCTTTGTTTTGCAGTCGGAAACCTTCATAAGTATTTACTCTATCATTTACATAGGCTAATCATCGCGTTAACTGTTCAACCAGCAACCAGACCATACATCGCAGCTGAACAGATCTCGTGCTCGGCGTAGCCATTCTGTCAAAGCACGTGCTGGTTACCAAAACGCTGTGCAGCTGGATGAAAGTCATCATTTACATCCAGCTTAATTAAATATGTATTGTACTTGTGATGGACTGGATTGCAAGTGCTTATACTACACCAAAAAATAAAGAGGTTTACGCACTGTCATTCCCGTTAACCATATCATAATCACAAAAAGAACGGAACAGTTTAGGCAATTCACTAGATTCAAGAACACTTTGAGCAATGGCTCTGAGCACACAGAGTTTCTAACATTTTATATTATAGAAACTGCAAAGGGAAGAACTCGGGAAGTCCCTCCCATTCTTCTTAGTTTAGGGCCTCCTAAAAACCCAGCACTTTTCAGCACGTGTTCTCCTTCCATTTCTGTTAATAAGCTTCTCAGGCTGATGGTTGGACGGCAATGTATGCGAGATGTACTGACTGCTTAAACAACAAGTGCGTTGTACTAAACATTTGCTGATATAGCGAGCAAAAAAAAGCACGAGAAATGCTGCAAAGATCAGAAGCGAATCATGAAAATTTTAGCAAAAGAATTTGAAGTTCTTTTCTCTCAGTCCTTCTATTGAAAATGTTTGTAGCAGGCAATTAAACGTCTCGTGAAACTTAACAGTCTTGGTGACTTGCTTATCTTCAGGGCAACGAGCTAACATTTGCCTTGCAGTATTTAGAAATGCATACACGCTTCTGTGTTCTACTTTCGCACCAGTGGTGCTAATTAGCACGGTGTATTCAGATTGGCGTGCGCTTAGCAATAAAACCAACCGCTCACCTATTTGGCGCACTCATCTCTTTTTTCATTTTCTGGGCATGCTCCAACAGGCCTTTTATGAATTACCCCTCGTAAGACTACAAGTCAAACTATATGGCAGCACTAAGATAACACGAACATTGTTTTTCTTCTCCTTTTCTATACATTCTTTTTGCAGCTCCGGATGGTGCGAAGGTAGACGTGGCTGTAGGTTCAAGAGCAGCGGCTATTTTCCTGAGTGTGGCAGGCTCTCCAAACGGACCCTTGAACGGATTCGTTTGGTGTAACTACGCCCGAGACAGGGTCATCAGTGCCAGCAATGAAAGCGAAGGCCAAGCAGCCTGCGCGAATGAATCACGTACAACGAATCGGCTCCTACTTCTCCAAGACCTAAGGCCCTGGACTGACTACACGTTCTCGGCACGCGCCTACAACCTGGATCCAATGGGTTCTCCGTTGGAAGGGCCAGAAACGTGGACACACTACAAGACAGAGCAGGACGGTGAGGTTTCGCGTGTTTCCATCGTAACGCCGAGATGCCTTTAATTAGCCGCATGGCTTTAACTGGACATATGCCTAATCGTGAGAACAACGATTTTCACTTGTATAGTATGAAAGCAATGGTATTGCCGAATCAGCTGCATGCCTTTTAGCACTGCCAAAACGAACACAGAACGAGGACATGCGAAAGCGGCATATAGGATTGTCAGCAGAATGTGGTGCAACACTTTGCTGACACTTAAAACTCGGCAGAGAAAGAAATACCGCTGTTGTTTAGTTGCAATGAGTAGCTGACACCGAAAGAAATGTGCATTCTTTTTTGCCAAAAATTTATCCTTTTTTGTTATAGTGTACCAAATAACATCGCAATAGTCCATAAATAAATATGTGCAAATGAAACTTCGATGAGTGTATAAACGCCGTGTGCTTTAAACATTATCGTTAATACTTTATATCGCTCCACTCCGCATCGCTGTAGTTCCTGTTTCCTATTCCTCCGCTTGCGCAAAAAGGAACTGTAAATTGTTACTGTTAGCGCCTAGGCTTTGGCGGTTCACTCTAAAGCTGTCTATTGAAAAGCTTTACGCTTACATGAAAGCTGAAACTAATGAAAAAAAGATGATTTCAGCAGCGAAGGTGCTCTTGCTCAACCCTGTGCAATCCTCGGTGTACTAACCCACAGCGAAAAAGCTGACATACGTTTGCCCTCGGCAGCATGGCGGTGGTTATGCGAGGTCCATAGTGTGGCATTTGCTCGCACTTTCCTCGTAGATCCACTCTTACCCCCTGCCTACTGCTACATGATGGTAACTACGCGAAGCCTAACGTGCAATAAATTGTAGAAAAGGATCAGCTGGAATTGCTTCCTCAGGTTTTCCATTTCACAGCCGTGATGTGATTATGGGAGATGCCGTAGTGGAGGGATTCGTAAATTTCGACCCCCTGGAATCGTTAACGCGCATTGACAGCGCGAAGTTGACGTGCCTCAAAATTTTTTTCAGCTTGAAGACTATAGGATGAAATCCTCCCGCTCACGGCTGCATTTCCACAGCGCGAGATGCAAAGAAATCAAAGAAATAAGGAAAGAAGTGGAAGAGGGCATGGCAAAGGATCAGATATCGTCAGGAGATAATGATGAACTTTGGAGTATCGAGACAACGCCTGATGATGGACGTAACGTCTTGGGAACGTACGAATATACGAAAAACATCACTGATAACTGACGGCATTAACAACTTGATACCCTTGCCCGTTGCGCCACCATAAAAAGAAAAAAGACTGGCTTCGCAGTTCTGACGATATTTACGATGTGGAACCGGCTGGAGTGTTTAAATAGAATTTGATGCTGACAACCGCCATGCCATTGTTACCAACCGACAAACCGGTGTCAATGTAAATTGTGACCCTGCACGTACATGTATATTTGCTCAAGTCTCAAAAGTTTGTGTAACCCTGAAGGCAACCAATGAAGCCTCCCAATGTTTTTCCGCCTTCATATATGCAAGCAATGGATGCCAAATTTGTAAGCTGGAGGGCAATATGGCACAACAGAACGCGGAGTTTTATTCCATGTTGGTACTCTCTAATTGGACAGTCCCTCTTGTTAAGGCAGAGTTGGCTAATCTTCGCTTGTGGGTTGGTCAGCGATCGGACAGTTCTACCTGTCAAAACGAAATCGACTAATCAGAGAGGAGCAACGTGGAATAGTTTTCGCATTGCGTGGTAATTTATCCTTAGGCGATGCTGCGAGGAGTTCTAGCATCTCGTAGGTATTCTTTCCAAGAGACCCGCATATAACTGGTCGTTTACTATTGATATAATGACACAACAGGATTTCTTTAACAGTGAGTAATGCTCATAATATAGATTTGGCGTTTATTACGTGTTATAAGTGTAGTCGTCCTCATTTGGCATTCAGTAATAGTCAAATTTAAAAAATACTGGATAGAAACTTCCATTTCACAGACTTAGGAAAAATGGTCGTCACACCACGGTGAAGTATGAAATAAAAAAAAGAAGGTAGTGCCTACGCATCGATGTTACGGGGTCCATAGTTCTACCTAGTTGTAATGTGCTACTGACCTAGTGTTATTAACAAAAAGAACCTTTCAGTACATAAATATTTATTTATTTGTATATTTTATTGTCGTAATTGCACTTCTGTAGATAAAACGCCTTAACAACACGTTCAGCTTCACAGCTAGGGAATTTAAGAAGCTAATGTTATACATTTGGTATCATAGCTGAATTACTGCGATAAGATAGAGTGCATTTTCTGAATACCTGTTTAATGGATTATTTCACAAAGAGAATGCCTGCACTATTTAGAACTTCATTATGAGGCTTCCATATTTATTTCTTGTGTCACCTATTGTTTGTGAATTATGCCATTAAACCTGTATTCCCATACAGGACTTTATCTTTACAGAGTTCCTCGCCTATGGCCGAACAACTAAACATTGTGTTACAAGATGCGCTGGCTGGAACTGTACACGGTTTTTTTTAAAGTGGTTTTTGCTATGACTGTACAACTACGACACTAGGTCTTCATGTTGCTCCAGGGACATGTGCAATAAATCTACAATAAAATACTGCCGCAGCTATTAACACGATGATGTTAAACATCGCTTGTCGCAGTTAATCCAGCGCCAACACCATCGTCCGTGGCGAAAATAACCATTTTTAGCTATCGCTTTCTCACAGACCACCCGACCACATAACTCCTCCAGCGCTGAGCAGGTGCTTTAGTGAATTAAGTTGAACTTATCAAGGTAAAACCTGTCTGAAAGATTGAAAATAATGCCAGTTACATTTTACAAATTTAGTGAAGCCTAGATGCATGATAGTCTGGACTGCGTATTCAATGAAGGAGAAAATACATTTCTCCCACGGGGAAACTCGAATAATTCGAGCATTTAGGAGAAAGTGCTAATCTGAATGATATGTGAGAACGCGATGCGAACGGCTCCCCATGGAGCTGTAGCGCCCTGCTCTTGAAGGAGCTTATAGGGACCGTATAGAGAAAAACAATTCTCGCATTATTAGATAGTTATTCACAGTAGCAAGGACACCGGTCTTGCGAGAAGACACTCGGTAAGCTAGGAAAAGCCAAAAAAAAACAGAATACATTTGATGACGCCGTTCTTAAGTCCCAGCACTAATAAACGTGACCTCACAGACTAGAGGTTGTCTGCTAAGGCCTACGTAGCTTTTTATTGGTGAGAAAGGCATACATTGTGTTTTAAGGAAGCCAGAGACTTAAAGAAGGTGTTTTAGAACACTTGATGGAATGAATTAGACGAGAAGAGGAAAAAAATGTCTTTCTGACGTCACGAGGCCGCAGATCCGGCGCACGAATTCAGAAACTATAGTTTGACGCTCATTTCCTTTTTATTATTGAACATAAAATTAAAAAATCAACGGAAATAGAGTTCTTGGAATACAAGTTATCATTCTAAAGAACTTTTCATGTTAACTGTAGCGTCCCTTAAGCTTCCTCCAACATTCTGCTAGCGTCGTTGTCACGTAACACTTGGAACTCATATCCTACCGAGATATGAACTAAAGTTCCGTGTTGCTTTTTCTCAGATTAGTCGGTGCATGCCGCCCGTAGAAGCAGAATTCATCAGTCATGCCAGGGAATTGGTCAGAGATTTGTCAATTCTGCCTTGACAGGCAGCATTGACATATCGGGGCGGATCAACACGGAACAGTCTTCCGTGATTCGTGGTATGGTACAGCCCATCATCCCACGTTTGCGACGAACGTGCGCTGATTGGTCGATATCTCTCTGGCCGCAGGCGCTGCCTTTCAGGTGATGTAAGTAACTACACCTTTACCACGGTAACCTTTAGTTTGTTTCATAAGTATACGAAAATGTGTGAATATGCTCCTGTATAAAGGGTAAAGTGCTTTAACCTTTACTTAAGGAGCATTTTTCACATTTTTGTGTACCGATAAAGTAAACTAAAGGTTACCGTGCTAAGAGTATGAATCTGTTTCATATTTTGATGGCACAGCGTCATTATGCGTGATTCAGTTAAAAAAAAACTTTTTTATGCATTGTAGCGCCTTGTCTACGTCAGCGCTCCGCTGCTTGAGAGGTTTGACGTGAGATCGCAACGGGAGCTATGGTCACAGTTTAAACAGGACCTTACAGGGCGGAGAGAAATTTCAACTCTTTCATAATAGATGAAGAGCTGCCCTGCTGTCCAAACGGTATAAGATGGGTGCTCGGCGACTGTTCAATCTACTATTACGCGTATATTCCGGCGCGAATAAACGGCGTCACAAGCTGCAGATCTTTCACCCAGAAAGGGGAAGTGGTTGTAGCATAGATTTACTTACGGTATCTAAGCGACGGTGTACAAACGACGCCTTATTGATAACCCTAAGACACTCACAGCGGCTTCACTGCTTAGATATATTTGCCGCCCTGACGAAGACTAGCCCGCTTGGTCGAAACGTTGGCTTCTGCGACATTCCCTGTTTTAAATCGTATTTTGGGATCTTTGCAACGATTCAAGCATCCATCTTCCCCTGAGCTTCTCCGTTAGTTTGGAAACATTTTGCCATTTAGCAGCCGGCTTTGCTGGCGGTAAAACCAGTATCGGAATGGCTAAAATTTTGTTTTATGAAGGACAAGAATTTAGGTCGTTCAGTGAATGCGGCTTCCGTCTGTTTGCCTTTCCTTAATAACAATGAATCGAGATATAATAATGAATTTCTTTCTCTGCAGCGCCTTCACCTCCTAGGAACTTTTCGGTTGCCCGTTTTGAGTCCAGATGTCTGATCCTGAACTGGTCTGAGCCAACAGAGAAGAATGGAGAAATGGAGGGCTACGTGCTCGCTTGGAACCATAATGCTGACGGCCGCGAGATAAACCGTACGGATGTGGGCCCCCGAAGTGTAAAAATATCGTCCCTGGAACCCTACACTAAGTACACGTTTGAGTTGAACGCTTACAATGAGTATGGATCGAAGCGCCTTGTGAGTCCTCCAGTTCGAATCTGTGCGCGGACACTGCCCGAAGGTGAGTGGCATGTCGCGTAACTATCGCTTTACTAGTTAACTTGCGGAGTGTGTTGAAGTATGTGTATTAATTTTCACTGTAGTTCCAATGGCCTAGTGATGATTTCTAGAAGAGGGTTTATTAGGTGATACAATGAACTGAATTAGTGATTGAGCACTGACCCTCGTTTATTACATTGGGGGTAATCTTGTGAGCGAAACAAAGCTGGTTGGACAGATACTACAGTTGTCACCATACTCATGGGCCAAGTACTGTTACCTTGAATGAAATTCTTCTTGCAGATTAGCCCTAAGAATTTGCTAATTGTCGAAGAAAATGCAAATTGCCGCGCTCACCTTAAATGCTATGCTGGGGATTCTCCCGTATCTTCAATGACCTGAAATATTCAAAATTAAGTTGAGTCCCAACGTTGACCCACAGTGACAGAGGGCGGTTTCAGCATCGCATTACCAGTAAATAGTATTACCAACGGCTGTGATTTCTTTACACAATGCCTCTAGCAGCGTATTACACCTGGTCTAGATGTTTCTTGTATAAACATGATAGTGGATAAAGACTTATATTGAATGGCACCAGTTTATTCTGTTTTCTATGGGAAGTAACAAATCCAAATGTCTCCATACGCAACTTAGCATGCATAACGCCATTGTCCGTTTCTTCCTATCCTTAATTATACTATTTGATAGCAATTCCTCAATATCCGTAACATCCAACGATTCTGTTTCTATGTTTCAGCACCAGGTCCTGTTATGCGTTTAGCCGTGAAGCCCTTCAAGAATAACACTGTGCACCTCAGCTGGTATCCTCCGAATCAAAAAAGAGGAGTGGTACAGAGTTACGTGGTCATCTACAATGCCACAAAGGTAGTAATGCCATGACAGCGATGTAGGCGTTCGTAATGCAGACGTTTTTAATTGCTTTCCAGCACTACTAGATGAACCTACTGCTAAAAACGATGGAGAACAAGCAATCACTGCAGCCAACGTTTTGACAAGGGGACTTGTCTTCGTCAGGATGGCAACAGTCCTCACGGTTGTCGTCCTGACAGTTGCCGTCCTGACGAAGACAAGTCCTATCTGGTCCTATTTCATATTTCCTATTTTACATGGTTTTTAGCGATCTGTTCATCGGTTCAAGCCTCCATCTTCCTCTGAGCTTCCTATTCTAGTTTGGATTCCAACACTACTACGTAGCATGGTGGCTTCAGACGACTAATACATCGACTAAAATGTGCTCCTGAATGTGTTTTATGGGCACGACATTTCGATCCCGGTGCGAGGCCGCACGGTGCGGCCTCGCGCCATGATTGAAATATCATGCCATAAAACACATTCAGCAGCACACCTTAGTCGTCGTGCTACGCGTCTGAAACATGAAATTGACGTGGCCGCACCGAAATTTGATGGAGCACAGTCGCACTGATCTTTCAGCCGTTCAATCTTGGGACGTGGCATTGTTTTGCAACGTGATTCGTGCGACTGATGTCAATGGATTCTTATGGATAAGGCGATGAGAGAACAAGAGAGCGGCCGAGTTTCTTGCTGAGTTTTTTATTCCATGTTTTTTTTTTGTTATTGGTTATGGTGCTCTCACTGTATCCTGCGAGCCGTACTAACTGCTCACTTTCAAGCTTCAAAGGTTCTGCCTAGTGCACTTTCCCTACGGCGACATAGAACATAGGGGGTGGGGGGGCTTACACGAAAATGTTCAACGTTGTTTTCTTATATTTACCGTGTCCGAAATTTAGCTACTGTCACAATGTACCCAATGTACCCAGCATGGTCCGATCGCGATGAGGTTTTAGAACAAGGTGTACTCTGCGAGCGCAAGTGATATTGAGAGAGTATCCGGGTATGTTAATAATTCAGCGCGCGCGGCTTGGAGAGGTAACGCTGAAGTAGGGATAGGTGCTCGCACTGCAGCCCTGGACAGAAGCGCGGCTTGGGCTTATCGGGGAGAAGTAAATGAGGAAACGATCGGAAGAGTAAAGGGGAGATCAGTAGGGAACTCCACTTTTCGGCCGCACCCAACAGAGCTGTCTTACAAGGACATCTCGGATAACTCGCTCCACAACAGCCAATGTACCTTATGTCGCTTGGCATACAACCTCGCCCTTAAGCCCAATCACAGCTGCAAAATCGCCACTGTGATCACCACCTAGTGTTAGCAGGGCGGGGCTGGCTGCCAGCTTTAGTTAGGCTAAATATGTCTAAACGGTTGCTGATATTGCCTAAATAACGGCTATTCTTCACTAAATTATGGTTCAATATTTGATATATAACCAGTGAATGCCGACTATACTATTTTTCAACAGAGACTTTGTCTTCATGCATCTCAATCCAATAATGCAGTTGTGGCTCTCACGCACAACTAACAGGAAAACGGGGTTTGCTTCTGCTTGTATCCTCGAGGCCATCGAAGTTCCTTCCAACACAACACTTACCCTTATTACATGTTGCCACGGAAAAAGCGCACAACATACGGCGTAAAAATCGGCGTGTATTTGGTTTGCTCATCCTACCTCTTTCTCACTGTTCAGCCAGGCAAACCAGCTTTAAGGAATGTTCGAAGTGAGACGCTGACGGTTGCCAGCGTATGCCATGGAATGCCTGCTGTCTGCACCTTCGACGTGGAGGAACTTCCCGCCGAATACGTCTACAGCTTCGACGTGCGTGGCATCAACGTAAACGTCAGCGCTTGGGGTGACGCACAGGAACCCCCGATACGAGTCGAGGTTCCAGCAGGAGGTGAGAAAACTAAGTGTGTAAGCGTGATCACGCATAAAGGCGAGACCTTAGTAACAAGTGTTTCAGCACTGCGTGCGTAGCGTCCAGAACAGCAATACGTATGCTGTGACGCACTGCCCTTTTGACACTGATGCAAAAAAAAAAAAATGAAGAACGACAGGGAGGTTAACCAAGCGCATGCTCGGTTGGCTACCCTACACCATGGGGAGGGGGAAAGGGGAGATAAAGGAAGATAAGATAAAGGAAGGAAGAGCACGAAAAATTAAACAGGAGGGACAGTTAGTAAGCAGACATGCACAACGCGCCAACGCACTAGCAACGGTGCGTCCATCTGTCGAAATATTTTTGATAAAAGAGTACATACACACTGAGAGGACGCAACCGTTCTTTAGTGGCTCATACCGGAGGACAATATTTTCAGGGCGTGGGCATTTTTTCAATTAAATTTTGACTGACAAATGGGATGAATAAGAAAGCAACATGTCACCGTGCTAGCGCCACCTTGAAGAGGTGCTCTCATTCATAATTAACTTGCGCACGCGGTCTGGACCGGTGCTGGAGCTCGGGCGTTCAGCGCATAAAATTCAATTCTGCGCCACGCTCACCATATACCCTGATGCGTGGGCTCGTGTGGGCACTCTTTTTTAAGGTAAACATTCCTTAGCGTCTTTACGTATTAGCGATGACAAAGCGACATGCTCGAGGACTTGACACGCTAAGCATGATGTACAAGAACTGCGTCCTACGTAAACATTCGACGCCTAACTAGAACGAATATGCGTATAGCCTGAAGAATAGGAGGATGGTGTGCCGCCTTCTAAGTTGTGGCGGCTTTGTTAACGCCTTGCTTTTGCTCCCACGCTCTGCACACTCTTTCATAAGTGTTAATATTGGCACAGCCATATTTGGTTCGGTCGATGTTCTTCAGGGCCTATAACGAAGATCTATGTCTTATTTCTGCATCACGCGTCAGTGCCATAATAAGGACTTCTCTACATTAATTTCCGAGTGAACAATACGTCGCTGTCACGTTCGAATTGAACCACACAAATACCATCCCCAAGAGCGTAACCACCAAATATCTGTCTCTTATTAGAAAAGGGAGTCATATTTATTCTTGACGCAAACGTTGCCGTTACGTTAAAACCTACGTACATATTGTCGGGCGTGCTCCATTTCACTTTAGAAAGTTCTGCACAACTCTGCACGTTGTGCATCATGAGTTAACGTGGGGGGAAGGCTGGCAGCAGCGTCTCAATTCCTGTCTCTTGAATATTACAGATGAACCGGCAAGTGCATTTGCTTGAGGGCTTTGTTGTCCACTTTAGGTGGTTATGCCTTTTTTAATGTGAAGTTTCTAGCTGTCAGGGCAGCTTGGTTATCGCAATAATTCAAGGAATAACAGCGTGGCGGTAGCAGATCGATCGCCATTAGGATGATACGCTTTATAGAAAGGTAGATCCCTCAACAGTACCGTTCTATTTACAGGAACGGGAACTTCAGAGTATTAGGCAACGCGTGCTAGCAACCATCGGGATATAGATGCTTTAGCTCCTGCTTCTGCAGCCCGAATATAGCCAGTGAAACGCAAAATGTTGTATGTCTGCGCATGGACGCTTCCAGTTCCCTAGTGACACGTCCTCGGTTACCAAGTCCTTGCACCACCATTTTGTTTCAATTGGTGCATTTATCGGTTAACGCTGCACTTGTAAAGCTGAAGTGGCTCAGCAACATTCGCTTAGCCACGGGAGTGGGTGTTTGGGTCCTTCAACTTCCCGATAAATGTTACATTTAGTATTCATCATATACAAGCATGCATACAAGCACGCACATGAAAGTATACGAAGGTGGTGTCGGTTTCCTCTGTTGCGCCTCGGAGTAAGGTCGTGGTTATGTCGAGTCTCTGAGAGCAGCGAAACGCAGAGGCCTGCCACACGGCGGTTGTTCGGAGCGGTACCTTGCCCTAATAACTTAAAGAAAAGCACCTAACACACCTATTGCAGCGCGCTTATATGATAAACTTATAATAAAACAAGCCCACGGTGCTTGACCCCATTGAAATATCGTTCAATATTAGGGTGTTAAACTCCCTCCTTCCTCATGGGTATTGAAATCCATCATGACATCAGGAACCTGGCACAGTCGGTAGAGAACCTTCACAGGAAAATTTAGGCATCCAGAGAAGGGCGCAAGCCTGACACAAGCTTCTCTATGTTACGTGCGTAGCGACCATTTTGTTCAGTTTTTATTGACTAGATGGAACTGATGGCATCAGACGATATTAACGGCTGACGTTATCGCCAAGCCGCTGGAAATCGTACATTTCTTAACGCATCTATCAAATGTGTCACCATTCCAGATCTACTTTGCTAAATTCGTGCATCCTCTATATATAAACTTCTTGTGCCAATAACTTTTTTTCAAAAAGACATATGCACGCATGTTGACGCCATCTTGGGGCAGCCACCAGAAATGCGACACGCAGACAACCATCAGTAAAATAACTATTTAATTATTGAAAACGAGCGGAATGGATCAGGGAACAGACAGGAGTAGCTGATATTATTATACCAATTAAACGAAAGAAGTGCACCTCGGCAGGGCATGTCATGAGGAGGAAAGATAACAGATGGACAGTAAGAGCGACGGAATGGATACCAAGAGAGGGAAAACGCGACAGAGGCAGCAAAGGGTTAGATAGAGCGATGAAATTAAACATTTTGCGTGCATAAAGTAGAACCAACTCGGTCAGGATAGGGTGGATTGGAAATCGTTGGGAGAGTCCTTCGTCCTGCAGTGTACCTAAATAGGCTGATTATGATGATGAATTAATGAGGACACCTTGAACTGTTCTCCCAGCTGTATATGAACTCTGGACTCGCCTAGAGAAAGTCGATACCCTAATCTTTTCACCACGCCTGCAATTTTCGTACTTATGCCTGATCATGGGAATTTGATCCTATCACGAAAGGTCCGCAAAGCTTTTTTGTAAGTTTGGTGCGTTTGCAAGCCCGTCGTCTTGGCAATTCCCGCTGTGTGAAGCTCATCTTTAAAGGGGAGAACTTGCCATCGCAAGTCAAAGTCGGTCATTTTCGGCACGCAGTGCGACCCTTTGTGCCAAGACCGCTTCAGTGCCGGAATTGCTTTAAGATGGGTCACGTTAGTGCCGTGTGTACGAACTCCGTCGTGTGCTCGCGGTGCTCAGAGCCGCACAGTACGGACGCTTGCCAAGCAGAGCACCGTAAATGCGGCAACTGTGATGGCCCACACGATGCGTCTTCAAAGGACTGCCCATATATGAAGAAGGAGATGCAAGTTTTGAGGCAAATGGTCAGAGATGGTTCGACCCACAGGGAGGCCGCTGCCAAGGTACGACGTCGGCATTCTCGTCGCCGGAGGCGTTCTAAATCTACGGCCAAGCCTACGGAAGCACCTCTTCCACAATCTAGCAACCCACCACTGCAAGCTTCTGGGAGTGCCAGCAACACGCGTCCTAAGAACGACAGAGGTATCACTGCCCCGGCTGACGCGTGGCCGGCACTACCGACGAAAAATGCACCAGCAGAACCGCTGCACCGACCACCGAAAGTTACTTCGGAACGGCACAGTGGCGATAGTCATGACAAGGAAGTCGTAGCCATGGTAAAGGCTCTCATGAATACCCTTCGAGTGCTTCTAACTAGCATCCACACGCCGGCTGCTCGTAGTGCACTCCAAATATTGGACGCGTTGAACCCGGTGCTGTCAAGCCTGGAGAACCACCATGGCTCCTCCTCCGCAGCCCTTCCGTAAAGCAGTCAAAGAAGCTTCGATTTTCCAGTGGAATGCCCGAGGTCTCAGACCCCGCATTTCAGATATTCGACCATTCGTATTTAGACATCAGTTTCCGATTATTGTTATTTGCGAACCACGTCTTCACAGTGCAATACGGTTATCTGGTTATGAAGCTTTCAAGTCTGTTACTTTCAACGACTGCAGCAAAGTCATCATTTATGTCAGGTGCGATCTTACCTACATAGAACACGCTGTACCACCGGACGATAAAAACCAGTACGTGTGCTTGACAGTGAAGAGAAAGGACCTGACTTTCACGCTTGTAGGCGTATATATTTCACCCTCCAGCCGTTTAGACACTGTGAGACTTGGTGCACTGTTATCATCGACACCTGGGCCGTGGATTATAACTGGTGACTTCAACGCTCATCACCCATTATGGGGAAGCCAGAAGACGGATCGTCGAGGAAGGCGACTCTTTACATTTGTATCGGACAATGAACTGCACTGTGTAAACGACGGTAGTCCTACGTTTCTTCGGGGACTGACGTATACCAGCTGCCTCGACCTGACGTTTGTGTCACAAAGCCTACTTGACAAGGTGCAGTGGTTTGCGGATATCGAAACCCATGGCAGTGACCACATTCCTACTTACATCACAGTCAACGGCCTGGGCACGACGCACAACACCGTTTCTCGACGCATCGACTGGACACAGTACAGGTTGCTCACAGAGCAGGGTTGCGAAAACAATGCAGAGGCTACCCTTGACAATTTGGAAGACCTAATCAGAAACGCAGCTCGAGACGCTGCCTACGATTTTTCACCGACGAAAAAATTTTGCGAACATGACGTGGAACTGGAGCGACTCCGAGCAATCCGTCGTCGAGCTGAACGGCGGTATCGGCGCACTAAGTCGATTTACGATTTAAGAGAGGCAAGACGGGTACAGAAGAAGATTAAGCGTCGTATAAACGCTCTACAGTCTCTCCGCTGGAAAACGTTTTGTGAGTCGCTTGACCCACACAAGCCTACATCTCAGATATGGCGAGTTGTCCGCGGCCTGCGAACATCACCACAACAGCGTCACTCGTTCAAGTGCCTTGCTCTCCACCAAGGGCGTCGTGAAATCGAGGTAGCCGAAGATTTCTGTACTAGGATTGCCAATCAAGGGCCCACTTTCACCTCAAGTAGCCAAAGAAGCACGTCAGTCCCAAGAGACTCCAGGATGGACAATCTGTTCTCCTTGCAGGAGCTTGAGGCAGCATTGGCTGCATGCAAGCGTTCTTCATCACCTGGACCTGACGGTATAAGCTACATGAAGATCAGCAACCTCGGTCAAGCAGGTCGGCGTGCCCTTCTGGCCATATACAACGACTCGTGGCGCCATGGTTTGATTCCTTCTTCGTGGAAGTCCAGTCGCCTTGTCCCTCTGCTCAAAGCAGGTAAATCTCCTCTCGAGTTGGCCTCCTATCGCCCCATTGCACTGGCTAGCTGCCTCGGAAAGGTGATGGAGAGGATGGTGCTGACTCGCCTCGAGTGGTATCTGGAGCACTACGACATATACCCTCATGCTATGGCTGGTTTTCGCCGCGGACGGTCTTCTATTGATAACGTCGTGGACCTTGTCTCATCTGTCCAACAGGAAAAAAGCCTAAAAAGACTATCCGCGGCAATATTTTTGGACGTGAAAGGCGCATACGACAATGTATTGCATGGATCCATCCTGGATGCGCTGGGGAATGTTGGACTAGGCGGCCGTGTCTACAAATGGATCTGCAGCTACTTGAAAGACAGAACTTTCTTTGTACAAACAGAGGATGGTGCCACAACGCACTATTGCACCTTTCGTGGTGTGCCACAAGGCGGGGTCCTGAGCCCCACACTTTTCAACCTTGCACTCCTTGGCCTCGTCGATGCACTTCCACAGTCTGTCCGTCTTTCTATATATGCTGACGACATTTGCATCTGGGCGTCAGGTGTGACACGTGTGCATGTACGGGCCCGGCTTCAGAGAGCGGCCACACTAACCTCGAAGTACCTTCATGAAAGGGGACTCGAACTGTCATCTGAGAAGTGCTCGTTAGTTGCCTTTACACGCAAGGACATGGAACGCTACGTAATTAGAATTAACGGACAGGCCATCATGTATGAGAAGGCACACCGATTCCTCGGAGTAATAATAGACCGCGACCTGTCTTGGAGCCCTCACACTTCCTATATGAAAAGGAAGTTGACGAATATCACCCACGTGCTCAGGTTCCTTGCGGGAAAATCGTGGGGTGTATCTGTACGAGCGATGCTCCAGCTTTACACCGCGTTATTCCTTGGATTCATGCACTACAGCCTACCAGTGCTGGGCGGAACACGTAAAACTAATGTGCGTGTTCTCCAGTCGCTTCAAGCTCAAGCACTGAGAATATGCCTTGGACTGCCGAAGTGTGCATCCACAGCAGCGACAGTCGTCGTCGCACGTGATCATCCAATCACAACATATCTTCGTGTGGATGCTCTACGAGTACACCTAAGACATCTCGCCCGAATTCCGTCGCACCACCTAGCCTCTCTTCCCGTTTCTAGGCCACACTCCGAATTCAGCGCCATTATTGCTGCTCATCGTGCAGTCCTACCATCGGGTTTCACGCCTCCAGCAAGGCCATCATTACCATTGTGGTGCCTTCATCCCCTCGAAGCGCTCCTGACCATTCCCGGAATTAAAAAGAAAAACCACATGTCAACTTTAGCCTTACAACAAGCCACCCTAATGTTCCTGCATGAGCAACACAGCGGACGCCTTCACGTTTACACGGATGGGTCAGTTTCCTCTGTGAGCGCGTCAGGAGCAGTGATCATTCCAGCCAAGTCTGTCACCATACAATTCAAGACGTCCCACTTCACAACTTCGACAGCTGCAGAACTCGCGGCAATTCATGCAGCGGTAGAAGTCATAATTGCAGAACCTTCCCATGCATGGTCCATATTCACAGACTCCAAGGCAGCTCTTCAATGTCTGATATCGCCATTTCGTCATGGACCCCACGAGCAACTGGTTGCTGACATAAGAATTCTTCACCACCATGCCGTCGAGCAAGGACACAACATCACGTACCAGTGGATACCGGGGCACTGTGGGATCAACGGCAATGACCTTGCTGATAAATCCGCCCGATCTGCCCACGATGATAACCACTGTAGAGCAATACCATTCTCCAGGACCGACGCATCTGCAAGGCTTCAATCCCTAGCACGTGAACTTACGCGCGCACAGTGGGATTTGTCAGATTTCACCAATGCTCGTGTACGTAGTTTGCACCCAGACCTTAAGTTCCGCCTTCCCTCAGGAATACCTCGAGCTGAAGAGACACTTCTTTGTCGCCTGTGGCTTGGCGTTGCCTTCACAAACGCCTACGCATTTCGTATTGGAATGGCAAACGACCCTATGTGCGAGAACTGCGGCTGCGACGAAACGATCTCCCATCTTCTGTGTGAGTGTCCCCGTTTCAGTGGCCCCAGGAGAGAACTTACCGCTGCTCTAGACAGACTTGACAGGCGCCCTTTGTCCGAGCAACGAGTCTTGGGACACTGGCCATGTCCATCGTCAGCACGGAAAGCGCTCAACGCGTTGTTGCGATTTTTACGGACGAGTGGTCTAAGGGACAGACTTTAAGCAGTGTCGCGTTTGTGTGCGTGTGTTTTTTCTTCTCTCTTTTTCTTTTTTCTTGTCGTGTCTCCTTTCTGCTATCTTTCAGTCCCCTTACCCTTCTTCCCTTGCACAGGGTAGCCAGCCGGTCTCAGCACTGGCTAACATCCCTGTCTTTCCTCCTTTCTCTTCCTCCTCCTCCTCCTCTTGGTGCGTTTTCTATGGCGCTCGTAGTTTGATGAGGATCCTCTCTCGTCGAGTTATTTGTCCCATTCATATCCTTCATAGGCCTCGTGCACAAGATAATGCATCAACACTAGCCTAAATGAACCGCATTTGTTTTGCTGCCATATGACTTCTGTCCACTGAACCACTGCAGCATGAATACAACAAAATCCTAAACTAGCAAATGGACTCGGCGTAGCAATAGCTGCGATTGCGGTTTAAACCTTGCGTGCGATTTGTGAATTCCTAAAATCGCCAATCACGGTGT
Source organism: Hyalomma asiaticum (assembly GCA_013339685.2). Lineage (NCBI taxonomy): Eukaryota > Metazoa > Arthropoda > Arachnida > Ixodida > Ixodidae > Hyalomma > Hyalomma asiaticum. Next base: position 34,672,033 of record CM023488.1, on the reverse strand, counting down.
AATATGTCTTGCTTTTGTGGTCGCTAGCGTGTTGGCACGCGTTTTTGGCAACAGAATATTATCTCTGTTGCCCCGTGCAGATCCTCCACCTCCGAAGAACATGTCCCTGGTGGCCGGCGACTGCCCCTCGACACCGGAGCCGGATACTCAGAAGATGTTCCTCATTTACAAGGACATGTTCGATGACAGAAACGGCGAAATCAGGCAGTACGACGTGGTCGTCGGGTCGGCTGAGCTTATTAGTGAGTTCTCAGTGGTCCTGGAGGCCTTAGTACATTCCAGCGGTGACTGATATTTCAAACTTCTCTAAATGCAGTTGACTGAATGTGAATGACCTGTTACTGACATATTTGTAATATGCATACCCTAGTTGCACGACTGCTTGCACATGCAGTAGCTAAATTGTGATGTGCTGGAAGCTATACAGACGTGTGTCAAGCATTTTTCAAGTTATTCAGAATGACATTTTGTGGGTTGTAAGTGTGAAAAACAAGCGATTTCGTGCACACTACAACGCCGATCACATTTCTCCGACAGCTTTTGAATTCAATGTGTGAAAACTTCAAAGCAAGTCGTTTGCTAGTAGCGTTCGAAGAAAGCATTTCTTAAAATGTTCTATATTTTATGTTTAGGACGTCCTTACAGCCATTTTCATATGTCTTGATGCAATGTTTAAGAAATTGCAGGAAGATTGTCAGTCACTGTACACTATGTTGCCTATGTGTGCAATCCCTTTCTACTCTTTCACCTTTTTACTTTCTGAAAGGCGTACGATTCTGTGGGACTGGTATATGAAAAATTTATCTTTGTAGTCATTAGTAGCACACGGCTGTCACGTAAGTTATCAACAACTAAATACGTAGGCTGTTTCTGTTAGCCTATTTCATCATCTTGAATTTCGCTGTTTGGTACGAAGAGAGATTAGCATGTATATTTGGTAATGGCTAAACCTTCAATTAGTCAGTGCTAGGATGTGAATGTCGAAATCGATGGAATTGTGGTAGAGATAGCTTCGGGTTAAGATGGAAGTATTGCCGGCGTCTATTTTCAGACAACGATGTTGAAAATGATATAACATGGAAGGACGTCTCCCGTAGCCAGCCTACTCCACCGCACGTGGTCACGCCACATGGCTGGAACCCTTTCCTGAAAGGTAAGTGCTTAGTTTTACATTTCCTTTAAATTTTTCTTCGTCTGCTCCTTGAAACTGGGTTAGTGATGCGTTTGTGTTCTTTCCAATATTTTGGCAACCTTCAATACCTGCCTAGCGAGGAGACACTCGTCTCCCCATCGCTTAAGACGAGCAGTTTTGAAGGGAAGTAATGTATACAGCGTAGTATAAAGGTCAACATGATGGTGGAGTGATTTAACAGTACGGACCCAAGACTGGAATCGGGTTCTGTTATGTACTGGGCTTACACACTCGTTCGTCGAAAGTGAATCTATCGGAACGGTATGAATGCGTTCTAGCGGCGGGTCTGCAAGGAGACATAGTGCAAAAAGGAAGAACAATGACGTTTTGCCGAAATAAATCAACGAGGCAACACACGGCGAGCAACTAGAGCAAGGCTGTCACGACCACGCGGAAGAAGACCAAGGAGGCTATTCCGATCCCTCCCGGCAACGTAGTAAGGAATATAGCATCACAGTAAAAGAGTGCGAGATGTGAATCTGTTATGCTGAAGAGGAGCAAAGAGCGCACTCTCGTTCGTTGACTTATGGTGGTCTTACTTTATGTTTAACTATTTCATTCACGAATCTCCGTTTCGCAGTTATTAAACTGACGTTTCTCGCAATAGCACTGCACATAACAACATACAATGACAGCAATGCAGGTCATTGGCATCTAATGCTTGGGTGTCATCGAGACAACACCAAGTGAAGGTTCTGCATGTAATTTTTTTGAACTTCGATATGAATCATTGAATGCGGATTCTCTCCATTTCAGTTTAGAACACCACGACGCTACTGAACTTTTCCACAAATAAATCCGAGAGCAAGGAATGAACACCAATGTGGGAGAGCGCTTAGAGAATTTCTGCTTCAGGAAATAAGTGGGTCGTACTTCGGCGACATCATCGTCAGAGCAGGGTTGCGAGTAACTCAATATGATCGCCTGTATAGTGTTTCCCCTCGTAACCATCACTGCCTACCCATTATGTAATGCCAAGCCAACGGCCTTTAACGGGCAATAAATGATGACGATGATGAAAATCATCATCACTATCAAGTCATCGTTGCCATCGTCGTCAGCCTGATCGCGCTCACTGTGCGGCAGAGGCATTTCCCATACTTCTCTGATTGACTATTCATGTGCTGAATAGGACAAGGCACGGTGTCTCTCGCCACGCTTGTCTTACTTATTAGCCCAGTGTAGCGCTCTTAATGACGAACCTTGCCTTCTCATTACATAACCAGGCACTACCCCCTATTAAGTCCTTAGCGCTTTAGAGTCTCGCCTGGTCGACGACCCTCCTCTCCGCCCGCCGCGCGATAATCAACAGAGGGCGCCACCACCCTACCGAGTGCACTATTTCTCCTCCTAGGAGGCCCCTTTTCCGTAGAACGGGAATCGCTGGGTTGCCCGTGCTACGCACACGCTCGGGTTTCGCAATAGTCGAGCTGTTGAGCTTGCCTCTCTCTCAGACACACACGCGATGGCGGTGGTCGCTCGCTTGCACTATGCTCCTCTCGCGCCGACTGCTCCCTGCGTGTGGGGGCGGCCATTCGGAGTCGCCGCCACTACTGTGCAGAGCCCAAAATGTGCATTGCCCTGACGCCGATGAAAAGGACGTGACGTTGAAGGCAGAAATTTTTTTTTCCCTCATTACTGCTAAGGTGTTATTATCGCAGGTTTTTTTCATCGACCCCTTCCACGCTCTCCTTTTCTCTTAATATAGCACCTTTAAGATACTGTGAATACTATAAATGTGCACAACCATCTCAGATAATGGGAATATTATATGGGTTAACGCCTTGAAGTTCCTTGGCCTGGAGAACTAAAACCAAGTGAGTTAGGTCTCACATATGCTTACCGAAGAAACGCATTGATGGCTCCGATGTTTCCTTGCTTTTCACTTGTGAAACGTTGCAGAGAACAGCGGAAAGGATCCGCTGAACTGCGAGCCAGTGCGAGGTCGGGAAGGAACTATGATGTGCACCATCGGCAGCGAAATGTGCGACGACACCCGTCAGACTCCCTGCAACGGGCCTTTGAGAGGTGGAACGGAGTACGCGTAAGTGTCGTCACTAAATGTACTCATTCAGCTGTTGATTAGTTTGAAGCGCACCATGCAATATGGGTTAAGCAAACCGCGTGCAATTAAATGAGGAAAGGTTAAACTCGAAAAAAGTAGAAAATAAATAACAGAAGTTGGACAATGCGTAATCATTATACGCTCTTAGGTTACTATAACAATGGAGATTTAAATCATTTTTCGAGCGAAATATGGAGTTACACTAATTTTTAATTTTTGGAGAGCACGTGTCGTGTCGTACTTCTTTGCGTTTTTTGCATGCATTCTACGTGAATTTTGCAGTTCTAGTTTTTCACTAAATAACCAGAAAATAAACACTCGGCAGGATTTGTGTCCCCGTGGTCTAAGTCATGAAACACTCATGATCTTGTAGAAAAATTTCAGTTATGTAATGAATGCTCCCTTCTCACAGCAAGCAGTTCAATTGTAGCAGTTTGGGTAAACTGGCTGGAATGTTTAAGTTATTCATATTCTTTAAGCCGATGGCCATAACTCGAGTTAAAATAACAGCGAAATCACATAGGCGTGCAGCTTTCCACCGTAATACAGAATAAATGAATAACACGGTAAACTCTTCGTGTTGCTCTTCAGGTGCATCATTATCATTGAAGAACACGTAAACGAATTTAAAATCATGTTAAATTGATTCCTTGTACTTTCCTCGCGGTCACGGCTACTGTCGTCACTTTCACTATCATGTTAAATTGACGTAACTTAGCTCAACTAGACCTCTTTGCACGTACCCCAATTTATTAACCTCAGTTTTAAAACACCCAATTTAAGAATGCCGATAATAATCAGCATTTACCGCGGCACCGTTACCACCTCTGTATAATGATTATTCCGTCGGGCGCAGAAGGAAAAAGCCGACCCTCCTTACCGTCGATAGAGTACCCGAAAGATGGAAGGAAGGAAGGAAGGAAAGAAATAGCAGTGAGAGAGAAAGGCAGGGAGCTCACGATGGCAGGACAACAGATGTACTATCCTGTATGAGAGGAACGAAATGGGGGGACTGAAAGTTACAGAGAAAAGAGAGAGAAAGAGAATGGTAGCACATAGCACAATGTCAGTCAGTCGCTCTTGTGTGGTATGCTGCAGCAATGTTACAGTCGCCTACGCAAATCAGTTGTCTTCAGTAACTTCAGCACTGCCTTCGTCTCCTCAGGTTACGCAGGAGGAAAAAGCCGAAATCGCACTTTTCCTCCACTGACTATACCAACGTAAATTCAAGCACTGCCTGCCCTGAACAATAAGAGGTATATCACAAATGCATTCACCATGAAGGAAAGGAAATCGACTACGCCAGCGTTTAGTATTGACAGCGGTACACATTAATTTGTGCCCGGCAATGACGATTTCATGCGAACGACGCTGCAGTTTCAGATTCTTGTTTTCGATACCTTTTCAGAATGTACGTCATTGCGTACACAAGAGGTGGAAGTCGCGCCAGTTCTCCTGAGGTGTTCGTCACAGGTGAGAGAGCACTGTTCGTGCTTAACAGCTGTCTTCAATGCTCCAGCGCACATTCAACTACAGCCACTCTTACGGATTACATCTAACGCGATTTTCTTTATGTTCTAGAGTTACCGGAAGAGCCCAATACGGCAGGAGCAATTGCTGGTGGCATCCTGACAGCCATCATAATAATGGCCGTCATCCTCACGGTACTTGTGATCCATAGGAGGCGTCTCGCACGGTAAGAACACAAAATAAGATATCATAGCAAGAACTCAATGTATATCATTGAACTGCATATATGAGAAGATATGCGCAGACCTCCCGAATATCTTTAGGTGTGTGTTCCTTATACATTAGAGGGTTAGTGAGGGCCATCCACAAGTTTACTTTCATGTAATACTGAAAAACTTAAAGCGTTTACATTCTGAACTGATTTTCACTATTCAGGCTCCCCTTTCAGTAACAATGCTTGCATTGAAACAAGCTAAACAGATTTTATAAAATAGCTATATCGCAAACTGCGAGCTTCCATGGCCAAGTGTCCACCTAATGCCTAACTCTGGATTGAGAGGAACACTTGAAATGTACGCGAGATTGCCTGCAACAGTTCGGGTTATTCAACTGTGGCTTCGAGTATTAGATTTAATATCTATTTCCTTTTATTGCGATACACCCTAACTCAAAGAAATATAACACCACATCTTGACGTTTATTATGAAGCAAACGCCAGTTACCAGCATTTGAAGGGACCGTGTATTCTTTAAATAAAATCATTTGTGTTTATGGTTAAGCAACACAAATTTGTGCAGAGATGCCCATTTGTCCAATCCCTCGGATGTTTTATTATAAATTTGACTGTGTTCTTTTAACAGGGGTGAGAGTTGTACATGACAGTCACGGAGAATATATATGGTGCGCAGAATCAATGCTACATTAGCTTGTTGTTGAAATTAGATCGCAAGAGCACCACGTCCTGCAAACTCTAAGGTTGGCACTCGAATTTCAGTCCATAGTTGGAGTAATTTGCGGGATGTGCATGTGCCCCCTTTTTGCTTTTTCTTGTTTGTATTTGCAGAGCAAGCCATTGTCGTTTAAAATAAAGTAGCCAGAGCAAAATAGAAAATAAATCCGAGGAATTTCTTACACTCAGTGTAACCGTTTCTTCCCAAGGCAGAAGCAAGCGAACTCGAAGAGGGCATCTGCCGAGGCAAGCAACATGAACACTTCTCTGGTCCATTTGGTTCAGATGTCCGAGTAAGTCCGATTTTTATTTATGTAGCTTTTGTTTTATTTTTGCTGCCATTCGTATCAGCCAGAACTTATATACTTGCCACGCCACTGCGCCAACAACATTAAGATAATTTAAGTTAAGCACCTCATGTGTACGGCCCCTTGCTTTTCGGTTATCTCTAAGTCAACGGTGGTTGTAGAAGGGCAAAGAGCAGGAAATGATCACTAAGAATCGCACATTTTTTAATTCCTTTTTGAGAGGCATAGTGGTCGACTAATTAACGACTAATGATTTCGACCAAAATTGCTTTAATGAATGGACATTTGGAAGCTTTATTATAGTCAGCATTTCTTAGAATAGAATGACTGCAGCCATTAATGAGTAAGTCACTGTGCAGACTGGACTTATGGTCTGTGCACCTATAAACAGACCTGACCATTCTGTCTGGAGCGTGTAAAAACTCACAGTAAGATAAAGTAACACAAGCGATCCCATCTGAGGAACAGCACTGCCAGAATAAAAAACATATACGAGAACGGACGTCTTATTTTCTTTTGGTTAAAATGTGGCGTTATTCTAATAATATCAGTTTACCTAAAATACCTGTTTTGAACACAACTCCTGTGGCCACTTTCCTAGCCCAGTTCACTTACTGGATGCGCACCTTCAGAAACAGTTCATAATCATCATAATTGTTATAATAAAGGGCACACATTGAAGAAAATATCTCAGCAGCCAAGAATACCAATTGCAAATACACGGCGTGCTTACCTTCCAGCGTAAACATTTTTAATTACTGCGCACTTCAGACGCTAAAATGAAAAAAAAGTTTCATCATAACCTTTATAAGCATTAGCCTCTTTTTGCTAGTGATAACCATTCTACTATTAAAGACACTTCACTTTCACTGACAGGCAAAAAAAATTGCTCGGCCCTTCCACTCCGTAAGGATGTTCGATCATCGAAGCTGAAATGTGCGGTGTCTATGTTCATCACCGGGTCTCTTAATCAGGTTACACACATGTTTCGCTTAGTGTAACCTCACAGCGTTTATTGCACGTGCCGGACATTCGACTTCGCATAATCTCAATCAGGAGGTTGCGGGCTGAGGGAAACAGGGGACCTAGGGCACGAGAAGGAATAAGTGCGCGTAAATGCTACACACTGGACTTCCCATAATCCCCGTCGTGAGACAGGCTAGTTTTGCTCTACTCCTGATTGGTCGTCGCTATGACAATTCTGCTGAGAACGAGAGGAACCGCAGATTAGGACACTTGGTTCACGTGCTTGGTCGAGAGTACAGTGGTACGAAGTTACCGTACATGGGATTACGGCTGGACGCCTCAAAGTCAGAATCCTGCCTAAGCACCACAACGATATCGTTAGCAGAGCGGCACTTGGAAGTTCAAGTGCCGTACTGCCTGACTAATATGTACCTCAAATCGTACGTATGGAATCACCTCCTCGCCTCCACCGCCAGCAAGCTTTAGCATACATTATTCAAGAATGCCCTCGTGAGCAACCACCTCGGTCCTTTCTGGAATGCCGCAATGGGACTGAGAGCATTTCAGTAAATATAATAAATAAATCGTGTACTAGCAGCTGAAAGCAACAGATGAACAGCACAAGAAATGAAATAAGTGCGTTCGGAAATATGGGAGCTAGAGAATAAAGACGTGCGCCGAACACCTCTTTTATAAAAATAGTTTCCGTGCACTCACGGACCACCACCATGTTCCCACCCCTACCATATACACCTTCACTGTAAAAATACTAACATGATACACTTAATTTTTTTCTTCATGTTCGTGTACCAGTGTCAACGGGTCGGCAACGAAAGCCCAGCTCTCCTGTGGTGCAAGATGAGCAGATAGAAATGGAGCATCACGTTATCAAAGACATCAACAAGTGAGTAATAGCGGCGATAAGACCTAGTGAAGCGGATACCCGATGCACCGGTACACTGAGTATACCTCTAGCAATTCCGACACACATAATTGATGCATTATTCAAAATAATGTATTCGCAGAACTGTAAATAATGTAGCCAAAATGATATCGAAAGAACTATAATGGAAAACGCTTATGTCTTGCTTTAAAGGGGGACTCCGGCGGTTTTTTGGCCATACCCGATATCGATATTTCCCAATGGTACTGATAACGCTGTATCAGGTAGAGTGGTTCAGTTTGCTCGGAAACTCATCCATAATTTTCATTCACCGAACGAATGATGTGGTCAAACCGAAACCTAAACGAGTAGACGCTTCGTGCAGCTTATGCGCTAACCTCACTGCTTGCACACCTTCAGAAATGTGGAGCTGGTGTTAGAAAAATATTAGGGGCGAGGCCATACGATGACGTACTCATTTATGCCAGTTTCATTGAAATTCAGAGCAGTGATTTTAGCGCTTGAGTATGACCATTTGCTTTTGACGGCTCGCCTGCTCGGAGAGGCGGCGTTGAAGGTAATGGCGTCAAAAACAACGGGTAGTTGGCATGTCAATAAACTAAACATTTTTATATTTCATTTTTCAAAAAGACTATATGACTCGCAGTAGCCAGGCCTGGCATATATTGTTACAGTACCAAGGGGGACATATATCGTAAATTTCATTGTGATCAGTGGACTCTGCAAAATCGCCGTAGTTGCCCTTTAAGAGTGGAACGCGATAGAGAAAACGCCATCTGCAGGATGTCTACGTAACTAACCCAACTACGCCAACGAATCCTCTGTGCAAGTGTATACTCAAGCATCTGGGACACGGCGGAGAGCCTGTGTTGTCGCGGCGGTTCGGGCTGAACTGTTCTGCCAACGTTGCCGGCGCCGACGCCGTATTTCCTGCGTCGCGACCTGCTTAACGCTACTACGTCAAAATTCGTCGAGTGTAGCACCCTTGTAGCAAAAGAAGGCGAAAGGCGGCTCGCACATCCCTAATGCATCCCGTTTGTTTTCTGACGTTCACTCGCTCAATGAAGCGGTGCACACACAATATTGCGCTGTTATTATTTCATTTCTCTCGGTGATCCGTATGGAACTCATGTCACTGCCACACGTAACTTCATTATCCTTAATCATGATGTAAATGGCAATCACTTGAAGTTATTCTGTCATATTACTCGTATTTTGTACCTTGCCACTTTTATTATATGGCAAATAAACGAGATGCGAGTTCCGGGACGTTGTGCTCTTTGGTACCGCAGCCACGACGACGGTCACATTGCTACTTGGCAGGAAGAAGTTAGGGCTTTCAACGTAATGAACGTGATCAGAGAACCCTAGTTCGGGTACAACTCTGTGTATTGGGGTTGTTTTGTCAAGCTGAACTGGCCTATTAAGAACAAAATCCCGACAACCAGGTGCAGTTGGCGGTAATAATGGTGTAACTACCCATTATTCTACTGCGTAGTGTTCTGCTATGCAGTGTGTGAGCGCTGATACATGCATATCACAATGATGTGCACCCACATTGAAAAAAAAAACATTGTTCACTTTTGAAGGATACCTGTCGCATCAACGCCTACTTTGTAGCTCCCAGAGCATGGATTTGGCGAAGGTGGTTTAAAACATGAATGTCTTCAGAGAGAATTTCGATAAATGGTTAAAGACTTCGAAAAAGTTTCACTATGTTTGCATGTAAGTGCGCAAAGACAGCAGACTAAAGTTGAGCAATAGAGAAGGTTGTGTGGCGTAATTGTCGTTTGCGCCGCGCGGAAAACCTCGACGGTCCAGAATACGTCTTTCTGCATGTCTTACGCTGGCTTTTACCTTGCTCGCATTATTCTCTTTCTCGGGAAGCTTCATCGAGCTTTTCCATAGTCGAGTATTGTGTGCTCAGAAGCGTTCAGCATCTGTTCTAAACAAAGAATACTGCCCCAGTTATTGCTTCCCAATCTGTACACAATCTCGGGAGGGCTTTAGCAAGGTCTCTTATTGGTGTACTGCTGCAACACTTCTCCCATAGAAGGGTGTATCATTGTCCTAAATGTTTTACATTTGTTTCTAAAGACAGGTTCTATTGTGAATGTCGGAATGAAGTGACCGTTAGTTGTTGATACTTGTTCTAAACCCATCTATGTCAAACGAGTTTTACATTTACTGCGCAGCATTCCTTCGCCAAATTAAGTCACTTTGACCGTATCTATCTATCTATCTATCTATCTATCTATCTATCTATCTATCTATCTATCTATCTATCTATCTATCTATCTATCTATAAACCGCCCATGTCTCGGTGTTCTCCTAGTCTCCTTGTTCACCTAGTATACCCAAATATTTGGGGGGTCGGGTATGGATGTAGGGCGAACATGACTGAACTTTACATCACTCTCATGGTATATTCACCCAGTACGTCACGATTAAGGATACTGAAATCACGCGTAACTTCTCACACCACACGTGGTTCACTGACTCCAGGATGGGCCCGCACACTGGACGGTCGGCTCAATGAGCTCCGCTCTTACAAGGAAGAAACACCGTCTCACCTGGCTCGCTATTGAAACCTAGGCATAACGAACACTGAGACACGCATGCTACTTACGAACTGGTAGAGAGGTATCGAATGCGAGCCCTGGAAGTGCCAATCAAGCACTTCACCACTACGTTTAGGTCACGGCGGCTCCTCCCACATGGTTATGTTGAATAAATAAACATATTTCACCTGCAGTTGTAATTATAGTGCTTGTGTAACGTTAATTGAGCTTCCAATATGTCATAAGCACGATCACAGTTCTTCGGCCACAGGGTATGCTTTTCTGCAACTTTTCTCGATCCCGTAAGAATTCTTCAAAGAAGGACGCTTATGATAGCATACCAAGGATCCGTATAATGCATTTTGTTCGATAAACCACCTTCGGACTAACTTCAGTGTCTATGTTACGTCACGTCAGTGACCTACTATTCAGACGCGAGGATGCTGTTTGTTATGTGGGATTTACGTCCCAAAACCAGCTCTGATTATGAGAGACGCCGTAGTGGAGGTCTCCGGAAATTTCGACCACCTGGGGTTCTTCAACGTGCCCTGACATCGCACAGCACACGGGCCTGAACATTTCTTCTCCAATGAAATGCAGCCGCCGCGGCCGGGATTCGATCCCGCGACCTTCTGATCAGCAGGCGAGTGCCATAACCCCTAGACCACCGTGGTGGGCCTCCAGCGCATGGTTAAGATATCCATGCAAACAGAAGGAGGTGCACGGTGTGCCATCCCGGTTCCTTTTTCACGTGTAATCGTTAAAGGGATACTAAAGTTGGAAAGACCCTTTTGCGTATTAGAAGGTTAGCTTAAAGCGAAGTTCCAGCCCTAAAATGCTGATGTCACATATATTTGATGGCGTCTTCTAAGAGCTGCCTAATTGTTTATTGGTAAGAAAGACCTACACCATGGTACGAGGAAGCCAGATACTTAACACAAGGAGTTTCAGGACATTTGGTGGAGCGAAATTGGCGGGAACGGCCTTCTGACGTGTTTAGGTTGTGAACTTCCGGCGCGAATTTCGATATCAAAGTTCGACACTCATTTTCTCTGTTACTATTGAACGTAATATGCGGAAGTTAAAGATATTGGAGTTCTAGGAATATAAGTTATTCTTAACCATTTCACCATTTAACTTTAGTGTTCCTTTCATGAGATCGTGCCTCATTGGCTCTGAAGAGGGCAATGGCGGCTACTACGGTTGCAAGCAAAAAAAAAAAAAAACAGGACGCATAATGCCCATTTTGCACCATATTTTGTGTAGATGCTTCAGTAAGGAAACTAAATGGTGTAAGAATAAAGTTTAGTTATATCTGGTTAGGAATACTTATTCTACAAGCACAAAATTGCCGCGATGTACTACATCACGGCAAGTTAGTGTGATCCTACTGGCGAGACGAACAGACGTGCGTTCATACTCCTGCCAAACGCAGCGCGGACGAACGTAACCAGTTAGTTTATGCTTAATCTGTCACCCGAGGCAGTGTCCTGTATGTTACCAAGAGAATGCAACCAACCTCGTGCCACACGAAAGAGCACAGTTTTGCGAGGATCTCGCGAAATCGTATATGGAGCCTCTGAAATAAAGTGATTCTGCGTTGTGCGGAATGAAATTGAACGCCAGCGCGTCGTGGGCGTTTCAGAGGTACGTCGGCCAGTGCGATAGCGAGTTAATTTAACGACTCCGTTGATCGTTTGTTCCCACGCGCCGGAGCCTGCGGCGGTTCTCCAACTCTTGCATGCAACGTCTACGAGTTTGGCGACCTCCGGAGTAGCGATTCGGAAAGCTATTTCAATCATTTCCCCCAATCGCGTATGATTCCATAGGCATTTCGGGTATGCCAAGCGTGAAATCGGCCGCAAGTTCGTATAATGCCGGATCGAGAATGCCGCCGCTCTGTAGTGATTACTTCAGCGGCATTCTGCGGAGGTTACGTTATCCGATAACATGTAGGTTAAACGAAATATCTGCTGTAATCGCATCAACGTTGGAATTAACGACAGTTTATTAAAGCGGCACTGTGAAAGACTAGCTATCATTACTGCCACTCCTTGCGCACAGAAACGAGCAGAACGGAAAAGAGAAAACAAAATAGGCTCATCAGAAATTTCTCCTAGAAAAAATCAAATGCCACAATTGCGGTTCGAGATAAAGTAAAGCTCTTGCAAAAGCGTTCTGGTTGAGTTTGTTTTGGCGATTGCACTTGCTGTGCATACGTCTGAGCTCATGCCATTCATTGTACCACAGTCGCGTTGCTACTATTTTTGTACATAACAGATTAGAAGCACAAAGAACAGGCCTGTCATAATCAAGCGAGTTCCTCCCACGCAGTACCCGGCCATACGAGGCAAGGGAACAAAGCAAGAGACAAATTTAGCGGCCCGCATGTTTAAATATAACGAGCTTCAGAACGTTTGTGCAGGGGCTATGCGATTCTTTAAAAACTTGCCGACTAGAAAACCACGTAAAAGAGCTATTGCTCTATTCATAGAGCTGGCGCTTTTTGTGATTAATCATCCCGCTTTACTATCGGCTTGTTCAGCATTGTTACTAGCTGAAATAGTACCTCACAGGCAATTTTAGCGTCATTCATATTTGTGAAAGCGGAGGCTGTACCGCAATATTCGTAAATGCTGCAAGGTCTGGCACTAGTATAACTCACATGTAGTAATGAATCGCTGACGTGCGCGCATATCTTTATCACGCTTCTGTGTAACTGGAACATTGTCAACTTATCTGCGCCTGTACTAACGCGCTTTTTGTGTTCCACATGTAAAATACTGCCAAAGAGGTGAATTAAGCCGTTGTGGTTGGCGCGTGGGTGAGCAGTTTCGGAAACCTAGTACTTCGCTACTTCAGCCCAGTCATCTTATTAGAGACGATAGTCTTTCTTGGGATGCTTGAACGCAGAAATTTTGGTCTGTCTTTCTGTTTGTCAGTCTGTCACACGATTCATCCACCCGGCCAAAGTTTAAGCACTTGCCTAACGCCCAGCCATCTTAAACTGGTAGCTGCGTTCATACTTGTGAACATTGTCGATCAAAAAGCAAATATTACGGATATAACGGCGCAACATGAATACGCAAATATTAGGTAGTTTGTTCATTTACCTTTAGGAAATACATCTATACGTAATCTAAAGACCCAAGTGTTTCTTAGGCGGCGCTAAAAAATGCGGCACTATGCACGAAAAAGGACTCTGCTGACGATTTGGTGCTGGCACCTGGCAGTTGCCTGCGGGTTCTGCACAAGCTCATGTTTCCTGACGGCGCTGCCAGATAGCGTCCATATCTCACGCAGCGTATTACGGCCGGCAGAAGGCTATCGTCTTTCGACGACATTTGCAGCGAAGCACGCCCATACGCGGCCAATTTTTTCGTTTTGTTTTTCCTTGAACGTTCAATATCAGTATGCGCACAACTGCACAAAGCAGAAGTTAGGCAATCTAATGCTCTGGGTACGGTGCCTTATATCGGCAGTTCTGGCAGCCGTCGATTTCGCTCTCTTAGAGCAGCCTACCTGTGTGTCAGACAAGAGAGAGGCGAAAGGGTGATACAGAGACGCGAACATAGTCACTTGAGTAAAGTGAGACGTCAAAGGTTCCCGGCTGGATGCAATGAAACGACGCCGCATGGAGAATCGCAGTTCTCCAAAGGTCCATTTCAAATTACGACTTCCCTCGAAACCGGCACGCATTCCGAGTCGCCGTTTTAATTACAAGTGGGGTCCAGGGAACAGCCTCGCTCCGACGCATGTTTGCGCGGGCGTTCCGTGGTTCAGCCCCGCCAAGCCCAAACGGCCATCAGTAATGATGCGGATTCTGCTCCCATAGTTACTAGAGACACCCGAAGGCTATGGATTTCGATTTTCTTTTTTGTTCTATTAACGGTACGCGGTACGCTATGCGGTGCTGGGCACAGCGATGCTATTTGCGTTAGCCATCATCAAGTTGTACGTCGCTATTACGCAAATACAAGTCGGCTGGGCATTTCTTCCCTTCAATGAAGGGTGAAGTGAGGGATCTGCTTAGCTGTCGACAGGAAAATACTTGAACAGCAAAACTGCCGACCAGGGTGAAACTTGTTTGAATCTTTTTAGCGCAAACAAAAATGTAAATCAACTCTTTATACCCGCTTCCTTTATATCCAGAGAATGGCGCACATTTTTGTACATATGGACAGAAATTTGAATTAGATCTACGCCTCCATCATATTTCCCTCGCTGTACCGCGTATAACATGCTTTCTATCCTGCATAGCTTTTCAGACTAAACAAGGTTCCATTCTTGGAGCCGCCATGTTAATTCTTATAGATCATAAAGTTGTCGCACTTTGATCGAAGTCTATTCGTGTTGTTGCTAATAGAATGAACGTTCTAAGTCTGGCAGTAGCTGACTCGCGGACGCGAGCAGTCGCCGCAGAAAACGAGTCAGTATTTATAACACAAATGTCAGTTCATTGCACCACTTTTCGAAATGAAACCTATTTGCATAGAATGAACTAGGTGTCCTAGAGTTGGCGTTTTCGAGAAGCGGTGTGATTATCGGTAAACATCTTTCCGACCACGCCGATAAAACGTAAAGTGATTTGAGTTGCCGCCAGCTGTGGATGAGTTTACTCATCAGTTTGGCAAATCGTGTTTAGGGGCTCAAGCCGTGTTGACCGATAGCCACCAGAAATTAAAAAAAAAGCCACTTTATGGCAGACTAACTGGAAAAGAGTGGTGCTGCTGTTAAGATTTGTGACTGGAATAAACACCTCTCCTTTCAAAGACCACGTCATCTTGCCTCCATTCTTGCAGGCCAATACCCAAGATAGAGTTCAGGAGCCACTTGGCGATGATGATGAAGGATTCTGCATACAGGTTTGCCGACGAATATGAGGTAAGGTTAATTAACGATCGTATAGTTTTGTTATTGCGGTCGGAAGCCATGTGTTTCGACTTTACTAGCACATTTCACTGTATATCAGTGCCGACTCATGCTAACGTGTGCATGTCATGACGTATTCACAACTCGCAGGATTCCGGAAGTATACCTGGTAAAATGCAGAAATGTTACTTGTCCTTAAGCCTAGAGCTATTGCGCATTTAACCATCTTCTGGACCTTGCTGCCCCCATGTCTAAACACAAAACGTTTCTTGCTAATATAAATATGTCCCTCGTAGATATTTCTCAGTGTTGTTCAAGTTTACTATTCGGAACGCTTGCTTATTATTCAACTCTCACATTTTGCGGTGATGTGGTAGCTGTAACGCACTTTACCCATTGTCTTTCCGAGGGCCTGCAAGATATTTTACATAAGCAAATAAATAATAAGTCATCATCGTTACTCTCTTCTTAGCAAAACATCTACAACAAAGGTGCATCACTATAAGTGACAAGCAGGATGTTGGACTCCTAATTTCTACTTTATTAAAAAAAGAATAAATTGAAATTATGCGCCTCCCTTTATTTAACCTCCATTGTAGTTGCGTGCCAAGTGGCGCCTGTATCGCCGTTATGAGAAAGAAATCTTCAGTGAGGAAAGCACATTTTGTTTATTTTTTTCATAGAGAATATGTAGACTAGAATGCAAAGCAAGAGCTACTGGCACAAATTTCATTCGCGCAATCAGATTACGGACTATTGATCCTTGAATCTTTGACATTGGTGGGGAATACTGACAGTAGCCTCTAATTTAGTTTTTTTTTCCTAGATACAAACGACTTAACATGGACCTCTCGCTTTTTTTCACGTGAAAATATCTGGAGTGCATAAACGCTTTCACTAAACATCAAAACAAAATAGGTGTATGCTGCGCGCGAATTTTTTTGTTGGTTTTCACCTGTCCTTTCAGAGGCTAGTCGAACTGAGTGCACAATATCCTTCTGATGTTGCAAGGCATCCTGCGAACAGTAAGAAGAACCGCTTCACAAATATCCATCCGTGTAAGTGCTACAGATGATTGATTCTGATTATTTGGCAAATACTTATCTACCTTATGCTGATGGCAGTGATGATAGTTGAGTTATAGTTTGTGTCATATATGCTAGCACAGCTTTTTTAGAGAAAGATTCTCCTTAGGCATAAAGAGAAGCCTATGGAAACACTCAAACCGGATTCATGCAAAAGGTCTATAAATAAAAACATGAAAAAGGCGATAAAGCTAGTGATAGAAGTCGGGTTGTTTGACAATTTCCGCCCCATATTTTATTATGCAGTTGTATGAAATCGTAACGTGTAAAAGTAATCTTTGTATGTGCTTCAAGGCCTCATGTGGTAATCATTAAAGTTTTATTTTCACAGTCGACAGGTCCAGGGTTCCCTTATCTGTCATTGGCGAAGATGAACAGTCATCTTACATCAACGCAAGTTTTGTGAAGGTGAGATTTCATGTGGAAACACACTGGAATACCATGAAAGTGCATCTTGCGAGGTTCCATGTGGGAAAAAATTATCATTCGCCAAGTGCACAGACTGCGTATGGCACACGTTTTTAGTTTCAAAGCAAAATTTTTGATTAGTGCTCATTATTAAGTACATTAAAAGGTATATGCAGCTCATTATTTATGATGACTTTTGACATATCTGATCGAGTTTGAAAGTGTAATTGCCTGTGAAAAAGTCTCGCGATGAATTCAAGTTTTCACATTTCAGATTCAATGCAGCTACCTCAGAAAAAGGCCCGTATGTCGTTTCCTGCGAAGCCTGTACTAGGAAAGCGAAGTCGCCTCATAGTAAAAACACTATGTTCAATACCAGAAAACCTGGTTTGTGGAAGGTAGGAACAAAAGAAAAAGTGGGCAGCAAAGCGACGTTCACGTCTTGGCACTTTTCAAATGGGGACTCATTGTGTAGTTAGCAGTGATGGGCGTGCTCTGGTTAATGTTTTGATTATTCAAAGACTGGTTACTTTCAAGCCCCCACCTGCCCCCCCCCCCCCCATCTTAACCATCCCTTTATTATATGGTACAAGAAACAGCGTAAAATGTTTGCAGAACTATTAGTAAAAGAAAATGGCACCAAAATTTAAACGTTCTTTTGTGGTATGCTTGTGCAGACGCGCAAAATTTTCTTATCGAATCTTCAACAGTGGATGTCCACAGCTCGTTTTGTGTGCATTTAATAGGTTGTGTTTGTTTCGAAGTGAGAACAAAGGTGACCGACCTAAGTGCCGCTTTACCAGCAGGCTTAGTTAGTCTGGCTTATCAACTTTCTAAGCGTCATGAAAACGCTACGAAATGTATGCTTTCAAAACGAAGTCTCAAAAATTAGGTGATACAAACGTCAGCAAAATGTTGGCTGTTGCTATTTTAAAAGTAAGTCAGCTCATTTGTGCTTTTTATCTCAAGTGGCCTAAGCACCATTACATGATAATTAGGTTGTGAATTTAAAACATTCTTTTAGCCTGCGACGAACTTGCATCAAGAACATTGCATTCTTTTTAATTGCATATTTCTCCTGTTTTTGACAGCTAGTAGATTATTTAGACGTACAATTTAGAAGATACGCAAAGAAGAAGTATTACGCTTTCTTGTCCAACATTTAGTATTTGAGAATTTCTTTAAGGCAGTCACCCCTGTTTGTAGACACATAGGAGCAGTTCGTAATGTCTTGCTTTGCTAAGGGGTGGAGGAGGGGGTGAGGGTTTTCAACATTGCGGCAGGCAAATATCGTATAATTCTGTGCGCCGGAGCCCCGTTCAGGAGGGGAAATGTCACCCAATATTGCTAAGAAGTGTCCCATGACATGAAAGTAAGGTAACGTTAAGCAGTTGCCTTCTTTCGGGTTCGTCTTCTTTTTTTTATTGATGTGGTGAATAGGAGAGGTTGGTGCCTTTAGTATGGCACCGGCTACTCCTTCTCGCTTAGAAATCTCAGAAAAGTTTCAAAAAAGAAGTAAAAAATAACAGCAAGAAAGAAAGTTTCACAAGACATACACATTTGTCACACTAAAAAGGTCAGCGCTATATACAGTTCGACAGTGCGTGGATTAGAGTTCCGTGCCGACTTTCACATAGGAAGCGTGTGCACATGCGATTAGAATAGTTCATATGAACGTCTGTGCGAAACAAAACACACACAACACAAGTAATTAGACATAATCTGAAACATGTGAGAACAACAAAGAGCACTGTTGAATACACAGGGGTGACATTATTCGTTGGGTCTTTGGAATCAAGCCAAAGTTAACATTTCCGGAGGATATTTGTATCTTCTAAGAACTTTTTTAGTGCATATAGTGCTCTTTTCTGAAGGACCGCTGTTGGCCACGGACCGAGGATCTTTTTTAAGGTAAAAGGTCTTCTATCTAAAAGCGACAAATTGGCTCGCAGCACACTTCGTTCGTCTTCTTATTTATCCGCAACAAGTAAACCAGCACGTATTCACGCTGCTGTATAGTTCGTTTTCGTCTTATTTTTTCGCTGTGCATGTAATTACGTGGACGCACCGTACAGCAGCATGCCACAGTTCGCCACTCCTGAGCATGCCGTTTAATTTCGACCAATCTTGCTGTGCTGTCTCTAACTGACTACATTAAAAAATGCATTGACTCAGGAAACTTCGTAGGATCTGTGTTTTTAGACTTCACTAAAGCTTTTGACACAATTAACCATCAAGTACTGTTTAATAAACTTGAGTGTTACGGTATAACTGGACCTGCGCTAACATTCTTAAAAAACTATTTACTTGACCGACAGTATACGGTACGCGTAGCGGAAACATTCTCGGCAACTAAATGCATTAACCAGGGTGTACCACAGGGCTCAGTCATAGGACCTTTACTGTTCATTTTATATATTAACGATCTTCCGGATTCTCTCAATTCATCCGACAACGATCACTGCATTTTATACGCCGATGACACTACCATATCTTCATCTGATAAATCTATTACTGCTCTCACTTCACGGCTAAATACTGCATTGAGTAACATCATGAACTGGTGTAGCAATAATTACTTAGTTCTTAATCCTTCAAAAACAAAATATATGGTGTTTAAGACTGCTCAAAGGCCCTTAACAATTATTCCCGACTTAACACTTGGGACTCATTCTATACCCGCTTGTGAAGACGTCACATTTCTTGGCATACATCTTGACCCTAAACTTACATTCCGCTGTCATTTCCATCATCTCAAGCATAAAACTTCGTTTGGCATCCGCGCACTAATCAAAGCTCGCCCTTTCTTTTCACGCGAGGCTCTTCTAGCGTTGTACTTCGCTTTCATTCATAGTCACATTAACTATGGTATCGTTTCATGGGGGAACACGTACGCTTGTCACTTGTCATCAGTACAACATATCCAAAATCAGTCAATACGCATTATCACTTCTAGTTCCATGCAATCTAATGCTTCTGTGTTACTCCACTCCTTCAATATCTTGCCTGTCATTCGTTTGTTCCAGTACAACATAGTCGTCTTATTTCACGAAATGCTTCATAATAACCTCATGCATCCACTCGTGTCACGTGATTTACTGCAGAATAAAAACCTGACGAGATTTGCAGCTAATAAGAATTTTTTGTTACCAACAGTTCACACTAATTACGGCAAAAAAACATCTACATTCACTGCTATTTCACTCTGGAATGATTTACCTACATCTATCAAATCTTGTGTTTCCCTTCCAGTCTTTAAAAATGACCTTAGACATCACTATCTGTACTAAGTGTACCCACGTCATGGCTGTTGTCTAAATGACTTTTTTTTTGCTTGTACTTTGAACTTCTTTTGTTGTGCTTTTTTCATGTTTAACTGATCTGTATTGAAATGTTTTATCTATATGTTTTGATTTTTTCTAAAAATTTTGTTCATTTGCTGCTGTTAGTTATTACCTACAATGCTTGTATAATCAACCGAGGGTCCCACTACAGTTCTTTTACTTTGAGACCCTCGCCTCTATATTCGCTAATCTTGTATTACCTTTTGAAATCAATAAACTGAAACTGAAACTGAAACTGAATGTGTCACGGGCCTGCAGGTGCGCGCCCGTCTCGGAGGCCACGTGCTGAGTTACTTGAGTGTCAACAGATATTAAAGACGATAGCCTTTCTTGGGGTACTTGAATGCCGATATTTTCTTTCTGTCTTTCTGTTTGTCTGTCTGTCACACTATTCAGTTTAAGCACTTGCCTAACACCCAGCCATCTTGAACCGGTATCTGCGTTCATACTTGTGAACATTGTCGATCAACACGCACATATTACCCATATCTGAGGCGCAACATTAATACGTAAGTATTAGGTGGTGTGTTCCTTTACTAGAAAATACATAGATACATAATTCTAAGACACTAGTGTTTCCTAGGCTACGCTAAAATTGAGACGCTATGCACGAAACACGCCTCTGCCGACGACTTGGTGCTGCCACCTGGCAGTAGCCCAGGGATTCTGCACAAGCTCATGTTTCCCGACGGCGCTGACAGATGGCGTTCATATCTCACACAGCGTAGTAGGGCCGGCCGAAGACTGTCGTCTTTCGACAACATTTGCAGCGAAGCACGCAGATACGCGGCCAATTTTTACAGATGTCACTTCATCCCACCCACGTTTCCGAGCTTCCCGCATGCTGTGGAGGCAAATTTTATCTCCTACTTTTTGCAGGGCTGCAACTCAGATCGGGAGTACATCGCCGCTCAGGGCCCCAACGCACTCACCGTAAACGACTTCTGGCGAATGATCTGGGAGCATGACGTCAAAATCATCATCATGCTGACACAGTTCGTTGAAGGAAACAAGGTAGGATGCCAACGATTCTTACTGCTGCGGGCCAGCTAGACATTTCGGAATTGCGGAGCATACGTTTGAACAAAGCTGTTGCATTTGCCGTACGCTGTGCGTAGTCATAGTTGCAGTTTTCGAAAATAGAGTCAAACCGGAACGTGCTAGCGTGTATTTCCATAATTTTTTTATCAGTTGCTCGAAATTTCCTGTACCTGATGTTCAAGGCACCATACCGCCTTCCCAAAGAGGGATCTTTCTTTTTCCCCTTAATGTATATTACAATAACAAGACCGTTAATTACATATGCTATTCCGCAACACTAGGCGGTGCAATGGTTAAGAACTGTGCTAATCAAGCAGTACGCTTAAGCATATATCTTATTCAGAGGAGTTCGATTAACCATGACCTGAACCAAACTAGTTAATAAATATTTAAATTGTTTTTTTTACCGTTGCCCCGCTACGGTGGTGTAGTTACAATGTCACTCGGCTGCTGATCTGAAGGTTGTGGGATCGTATCCCGTCTCTCATAATCATATTATCTGTCATAGTCATATTGTGGTTTTGGGACGTGAGACCCTCGAAATTGCTAATATTGTTTGACCGTTTCTTACAACACTACGTAATAACGTAAACAGCACAAAAGCCACACAGAAAGGAAATGCTTTATAGAGGTAATGGAAGAGGAAACTCAAATTTGTATAGCAGTCATCACAAAGAAGGTGCCAACGTGAACATATACTCCATCAATATATAAGCTTAGAATACTTCGACATCGTAGCTTAAAGTACCGCAGCTATTAGCGATACCGTCTCAGGAAACCTAACGGGAAGGATGGGGTATTCGTAGCATGGGCCAATAAGGTACGCATAATCTCAAGAAATGCTTGTTATAAGATTTTCGCTCATTCGATATTCCCTAACTAGTAATACACTTATATCATCGTTTACGTTTCTTGACCTAACGTGGACAAGTATGCGTTACGCGTTTGGGTGCATATGGAGACGACATTTAACATTGAAGAAACTATAGCCTAAACTTTAAGGAAGCCGATGCGTTCACAATTTGACGTAGCCTGTGGCCGGAATGGAGAGAAATAAAGCAGCTCATCTTAAATGCCACATACCAGATACAACCAGTACAATGCATGTGCCGCGGAAGAGTTTTCAGCCAGGTCGCAACATAACTGAAGCTAATTTCCTCATTCTATCAGTATGAGGGAAGCTTGAGGTGTGACGGAGGGCGGAGACGGTAAATAAGTCGTCTTACCGCGAATGGAGCGAAAACCTGCTCTTCGGCAAGCGGACCCGTGTTTGTCAGGGCCCTAACAAACACAATTTCACCTGTGAATACATTCGCTTGGAGGCATTTCCTATTCAATAGCCTTACATTACTTGAGATGGCAGTTTTCCTTGACTTAGTGGGGCTTTACGTCCAAAAACCACGTTATGGTTGTGAGAGACGCCGTAGTGGAAGGCTCCGGAAAGTTCGATCACCTAGAGCTTTGCGAAGGCAGAGGGACTCAAAGGTTGAAGAGTGCATGTGGGGCGTGCTGCCATTGTAGAGACAGTGGGGCACTTATGGCTTGAATGTCAGCAAACCGCGGCGATAGAAAATTTCTCGAGTGACAAATAACTGTTTGCAACGATCAGTTAGCGGTACGCCACTTTTAAGTCGCGTTAGGATGTGTTAGGCCCTGCGCTCGGTACCTCAGAAAGAGGCGGGTTTTGTACCTATTTTCATTTTCATGACAGATACTGGCTTGATCATAAAAATGTAGATTCACAATTTCGCATTGAAAAGCCCTTCATTAGCTATCTATTACGTTTGTAAAAATTAGGCCTACTTATATTCGTCCGCTTGATATTTATAATGTTCTCTTTTGATTTACACTCTCCTCTGAAATATTTTAATACCTTTCCTCATCCCTAGACAGAGTAACATACTGGCAGTTATATGCGCTCCATAAAAAATACTCGTTCTTCTAATAAAACGCCTCTCTCTCTCCAGCTGTTATATGGTGCCTGGCATTTTACCATACGCACATTTTTACGTGTATTTTTTTTTCGAGGGCATTTGGTAAAGCGCAGCCTATATTACACTGAAATTTTACCATGACGCTTCGCTTCTTCCCGTGTGTCCTCATGAATGCAGAAAAAGTGCGAGAAATATTGGCCCGATGACAACAAGGAGCACGCTTACGGATGCGTACAAGTGCGTAAGGACACTACGACGGAGAGAGAAGACTTCGTCCTCACGGAATTCCGGATAAAAGTAAGCTCCGCAATTCCATAAGAATGCAGTATTCAGTAAATAGAGCAGGTAATCTCTTTCGGACATGAACTTTCTTAATATTGAACCTTCGCTGAAGAGACATGCAGAACTTATACGCAATGTACCGTTTAAAAATGGAGCTTCTAAAGAAAAAATGGCACTTCTTAGCTCATGACGTATACAAAATTGATAATTTTTTATCGATGCTACGAGTGTTCCACACGCCCTTTTTCAGTATCTTACTGAAAGATGTACTACAGCAATTCCGCCTACTTTATAATTAGTGTTGGATCCATGTTACAGAACAGAAACGAAATGGTATCTCAAGAACAAAGTTCTTCCCCTTGGACACTCGTGTAAACCTCAATAGCTTTTGTCACATCGTCATCCCGTGTTCTGTTTGTTCCGCTTTCGCACAACGTTCATGGTGTTTCGAGAAATACTTACCCCCAATAATATAAGCGCCACTTACGACAGTTCAAACGATATATTCGTATTTATTCGGGGCTCGTAAAGAGAAAACATGTCGCACTGTGAAAATGCACACAATTTACGAAAATGAATACACGCAGAAAGTTATGCCTATAGCATATGAAGTCTGCATAAGACCTCTGCGGTTGCTGACCGCAAACGAGAGCAGGAACAGCGACAATTCTTACGCCGAATATGTAATAAATTTCTGAAAAATACTGTAACAGTACACCAGAATTTCCACATACAACGCCTTGATTCTCAGCATTAAATACGCAAAGGCACGAAGGATTGTGCTGCTACGGCAGAAGTCCTCAGTGATGATACCACGCGAATGCTTGTAGCGAAGTCTACACTTCGCGAGTTTGTGACCATTCTCCATCAGGGCGGTAGCCAAGAAAGTGACGTTGTGTTTGGTTATCCTACGCTTTGGTTTGGTTTTACCTATGAGCATCACAACTATTCGCGCCGAGTTACCAGCGCAACGATGTGCAGAATGCACTATCACGAACTGTTCATGATTCCTATTCGATACATTTCATCTCTTGCAGTCTGACGACTCTAGCAAGTGGCGTACCCTTCGCCACGTCTTCTTCACTGCCTGGAAGGACCACGGCACTCCCGAGAAACCAGAGACGCTTATCCAATTTGTTCGCACATGCCAAGGCATGTTTGGCCCGAGAGGGGGCTCGCAGCCACCAATCCTCGTCCATTGTAGGTAAGCTCACAAGAGCTTTGACACGGAGATATGAATATAAAAATGAAGTGAAAGTACAGGAGTAGCCATCAAGTGGAACAAGTATCTGGTTCACGAACCCATATTTACGCGTAAGGCGTTAGAGGAGAAGAAGGGAAAGGCAAGGCGGCAAGTCGGGAGAAAAGAATAGAATGGTAAGACAGTAGGATTAGAAAGATGGGGAAGAAAATACACGCAGAAAATCACTGCCGTTCACAGCAAACGTTGAGAGTTCTCACAGCTGGAGTCGCTGGGTGATTATTCCTAAGAACTGCAACACTGCATTAGAATGACTCATTTGTGATGAGGCAATAATTTCGTGTTCTAAAAAGATTACACCTGATAAGAAAGTCATTAAGCGATAACACTGCGGGGAGCGTACGTTTTTCCAATACGTTATTTAGCAAAATTTCCAGCAAACGGCGTACTGGCGCCTCGCTCACAGTCACTCCAAACATTGTGACAACCAATTAGGTTATGAAATTTAGATGGTTCTGTTTTACTTGCATTAAGGTATACTATTGTGCCCCCCATATGGGAAGGCACAGCGTCTCGTGTCAATGAAACGGAAGCCTTGCAAACTCAAAATGACTCCAAAGGGACCTGCCAATTGCGACGCTGCTACAAAGTGGCTTTTTCCAGCACACAGTACGTCAACAGCGCTCTCGGCTTCTAAACACGTCCTGATGCTTCTTTTATTGGTACGGAAATATAGAGGATTCCCTTCTTAGAGATTAGGAAAGCGGTAAAAAACGCTAGAACACCGCAAATTTACGACACACAATGCATGCGAGGCTTTGTCGTAGATAAGAAGAACTGCTCTTGAAAGTCACTTTGCTATGGTTTTGTAACTGTTTTTCCACAGGATGCAAAACACCGACTAACTGAGTTGATGCATGATAGGTTCTATCATCTATAAACATAACCTTAATTAACTTCTATAGGGCTTTGAAGCCGCAATTGTTTAATGAAAACTGACTGATTTTTTATCGCTATTTTCAGCCTATTAGACAGTGAAATACTTCCTCAATCTTTTAAAGATTTTTCTAAGTCAGCACATTTAAGCTTTGTATTGAAATGGTTGACCCCTAATCTTGTTACTGTGCACTTCGTGAAAAAAAATATGAATGTTTAGAATGGAATAGAATCCTCGTTAGGAATCCTCGTCTATCTTGCATGCTTTCCCTGCGTCATTGCCGTGCAGCAGCTACTTCTCGTTCACGAGCGGCACATAGCAATGTGCTAGATGTAACATTCTTGATAGAACAGTTGCCAGCGCAGAGGTTGCTACGAAAAGTGCGAACCTGCCAAAAGACGATTATGGTTGCGTGGCGTAAACGCTACCCCAAGTACTGGGTTTCTTGTTACAATGTGGCAGTGTCTTAATGCTCCTGTGCTATTTACGGACATGCTTTTCCTCACCATCCATATGCGTCGTCTTAAAAGTGTGTCCCTATCAATAATAATCACCAGCCGTGTCAGGTCCTCCTGCCCACAAAGCACTGGTCGATTAGCAGCCTGATCGGCAAGTGTCGTGCGTTGATTCACGTTCTGTGAACATAGTGGCCCCTTGGTGAGCGCAGCTGAACTGAGTACCGCGGGGAATTTTGCAGCCGCTTCTGAGGAACCCAACTGCAGTTAAAAACCGTATCAACGTATTTCGTTTCTTTATCAGACTACTTCCCTTCCTATCAAAAATATTGCGTCATGTTCATAGGCACGTCCTTTGCTATTTATGACATTCAAGGATGGGGAGCATTGTGCAAAAGAAAGGTCTCTAATGCAGTGTCGAGTGAGATAATATTTTATCGAGAATGAACTACAGATTGGGCTATAGAGGAGCGCTCGATGTTACAGAGCCTTTGAGCAAAGTGATGCTTTGACCGGGAATCTAACAAGAGGCCATATACGCTGCATTTCTTAACGTGTAGGCTTATCTCAGAGCTGAAACTTATTCTCGTAATTTCAACCATAACAAAAAAAAATCTAGAAGTTCTGTAGTATCCTTAACTATCGCCTAAGAGCCGCTTAAAGCGTGCAAGCGATGTCCTATGGCATCGCTTGTACACTTTAGGCTACCTATACCAAATTAGCCCTATCATCATCATCACCATCATCATCAGCCTATCTTATGTCCACAGCAGGACGAAGGCCTCTCCCAATCCTCTCCATCCTTGCCTGTCCTGCGCGAGCTGATTCCATTTGATGCCTGCGAATTTCTTGATTTCGCCCCCCCCCCCCATTTTACTCTGTGGTCCGCGGCTACGTTTGCCCTCTCTTGGTATCCATCCTGTCGTTCTAACTGTCCATCGGTTATCTAGCCTTCTCATCACGTGGCATGCCCATATACATTTTATTCTTCTTAACATCGGTTATTCTACACGCATCTTAATCCACGTTCATCTGCCTTATTCGACCTTAATCGACAACCACGTTCAACTGCCCTAATCCACCTTAAACCTAAGCAATGTGGTAGGTTTGACAAATATTTAGGCCTTGTTTCTACTCGTGGAAAGTCGTTTGTTCAAATCGTGCAAACTCGAGCTTCGTCTGTTATTAAAGTTACGTGTTAGAGCCCAAGAAGGTATAGGAAAGGAGTCCTAGTGGGTCGGTGTTCAACTCCTACCAATTTGTTGGAGTCCAGTGGTAGAAAACAGGGAATTCTAATCTAACGGGTTATTAAACCTGTCTACGGCCACAAAGCAAGAATTTCTCGTGCACGACTGGCATGCTTCGGTTTGTATCTGTTCTTTGTGTTGTGCGGTATGTTTTGTACCGCAGTTTACACCGTACCGCTGGTGTTGAAACTGAAGCCGTTCAGAAGCATCTTCGAGTGACACATGCACCAAGGCACTCGCCTTAAATATGAAAACTAATGTCAAGATATGTTGAAGCAGCACGGACCTGTGCTCAACATAGGGATCTGCGGCCACCAAAGAACGAGCGTTGAGTTCTCGAGGGAAATGTATCGGCGCACACGAAACGTGAACGCCAGGTGGGCGAAGGGTGTAAGCATAGATTTAAATATTGACGGAAAGAATCGTGGACGGCACGTTGAGTAAAATTTCCGTGCCCCCTTCCTTCTTTCCATACTGACGTGTAAAGGGCGTGGCCATTTCTTTCCTGTTTCACACCAATGATTGATTGAACGTGCAACGTTCGTGATTTAACGTCAAGTTCTCTCACGAACAGCGTGAGAGAACGTACTCGTACCAGGCCCCGTTCCGCACACGCAAGAGACGGCCCGCTTCCTGCATGAATTACCGCGCGTCGTCGATAAAACACTTGTGAGGTGGTCTGAGGCTTCTGGTGGGATCGGCAGGAGAAATCAATAGGAGACTTGGGAAATATATTGAAGCGACGGTTGCGTTGGAAGAACGACCTCTGTAACTGACCACGTCTTGCTGGGTGGTGTACACGCTTCGTTCTAAGGTTAAAGATTAGAAGGAAGTTTTGTTGGGAAGGGTGTTACTGGGTATGTAACTGACGGAAACACGTTTGTCCTTCATTTGGTCATCGCTTGCGCGTAACGCGTTGCTAAAAAGAGAAATGCTTGCAATTGACCATATTTTACTGTAACTTTGTAATACTTGAATTACTTCTTTTAATTTGTAACCACCGTTCTAATCCAAATGGATCTCTATGTAAATCGATTACACGATTTCAAAATCGCATACTTAAAGCTTTCGCGCCTAATATGAAACGGTGCCTTGGTATTTGACATGGCGACATGCATCGCTAACATAACCTTTGATAAAACTTGAGGTACCCTCGTGCAGGCAATAATTATCCTTGCTCAATTTGCCTGCATCCTGGCTAATATTGAGCACGCTGCATGTGTATATATGTGCTGATGAGAAAATTAGGACAAAAGGGGAATAGATTATCGGGTGGTGAACCTTGATCGGGCCAACAGATGAGAACACGGAAGCCATGAGGAAATGAATTGTAGTTTTTAGCTGTAATATAGGAATTATCACGTAAATGATAAGGAATTTAGGTGGACGAAGAGGAAAAAGAAACCTGCGAATTTGTATCACAACCAAAGAAGTCTGGGACGTAGTCGACTAACGTAGAGCAATTTCTGCATTGTTTTTGAGGCTGTCATTGTAATTGTGATCTATTTTTTACGGTGAAGTAATTATGACTGTAATCAGGTGCCTTTTTCATGAACGTACACGTCTGGTCACTAGCAATGTCGGCTGCGCTTCCTTTTTTCGATGAAAGCCTGTGTATCTTTGCGCCAAAAAGGCCTGTAGCTTTGGTTTAATCAATACGTTCATGATGCGGTCAGGTGCTAATACCACCTATAGTTGAGTTATTTTGCGTTGTGCATTCTGAATTCGGTGTGAGGAGCAGCAAACATGTCTGGCAAAAGTGTTACAAGACAATGTTACTAATTTTCTATCAGTACACAACGCAGCACTGGGGAATGAGAGCATGTATACACACACACACACACACACACACACACACACACACACACACACACACACACACACACACACACACACACACACACACACACACACACACACACACACACACACGAAGAGGGCTTCCATTTTGTATTGTTCAGAAGAGGTTACTGGAGAGGGTCGTGATGAACTGCATATGAGGAACTTTTTTTCTCTAAGATGGTTTCATCCGCTTCAAATGGAATGGAAATCACAAGTAGCTGTTATTGTCAACTTGTAGGAGCCTTTTTAAAGAATTATTTGTCCATTATTTCATGTCATCTAAACACGTCAATCTTGCATCGGGCATGAAATTTGGGGAACATATAGCCTATGTTTGCAAGTAAGTAAATGTTGCATTTCGCTCATTGTGGTTTGAACTCCTTTATTAATTCCTATTTTCGCCCCACAAGAAGTAGAAACGTCCTAGCGTGAACTACTCAGCAGCTTTTTCTCAAGAAATTGGCATCATAAAAGTCCTTCCCTGGGAAAGATTTATTTTGTGGGATGAGAAATATCGACCATATTTTGCGAATGGGAGCTGCAGGCACCAATGTTTGTCGTTATTTTTTACATTCGTTATCTCGAAATGTGCAAGGAGCAAACCACTTGAGATGGATTGAATCTGGCTCATTTCCTTTCTAGAGCTCCAGGGTTTCACATATCCGTTAACTTAATCTGATTGATTGAATGTTTCAGTCTCCATTTTACCGACCTCCAGGGTAACCGTTTTCAAGATGAAATAAATATACATACTTTTCACAGTACATTCAATGTCACAGGAGTTGCCTTTCCTAGATTTCGTTCTTTTAGAAAGTAAAAGGATCCCCTAATTGCCGAAGCTGGCTTGTCCTTGACAAGGAGCGTTTGCGAAGTAAACATTGGATTATACGGACACAGATCAATTTGTGTAGTTGCTTTGTGTATTCTGAAGTATAACGGATTTTGTGTACGCATGTATTTTCATGTTTAGGGAAACGCCAAGACCACCTGTTTAAATGTTGTGAGATCAATTTGTGTGCATCAGAGCGGTTGTGCTTTATCCTACCACTAAGAATATTGCCTATTTGCGTTTTTACGTATCGAAACGTACACTGCCGCGTTAAACACACCGTCAAAATCCATCTCTTTCAGGCTTTCTTTCAGCATCTTATGGAAAACTATTCGCGAACAGCCAGAAACGTTGAATTTGGCTCGGAGCCTTTTGAATTACTTCAAGCACACAACTAAAGGAAAACGAGATTAATACCGATACAAAAACATGCAAGGCCATGTGCGTCACATGAAACGTGCACATTTAAATAAGTTTTGTGCAGTGGCTCTCATATCTGTTATGGAAGGGAAAACTACAGGCATTGTTTAGGTGAACTGTTTCCGCTGCTCCCAATATAACATAGCTCCCAATATAAAAACGCAATCAATATTTGCAACCTTAATCCTAAGAACGTTCGCGCCCTTTGCTGGCGCCAGCACTGCATAGTGGTGGCGGAAAAGTTCACCCATTACTTTGTTCTTTGAGCGTTTAAAATTTCACACACTTTGCATAACAAACTGCCTATTGCTTTCAGCGCTGGAGTGGGACGGACAGGCACCTTCATCGCCCTTGACATGTGCCTGCAGAAACTCGAAGTGGACGACGAAATCGACATCTTCCACCTCGTCTTGGACCTGCGCGAATGCAGGCGGTGCATGGTACAGAATGAGGTGCGTGACTGACGTCGATTCTCACGTTGAGGTCTTGCATAGGGTGGTCTTACGCGTGCTTTATGAATACATTTACGGAAAAAGGACAAGCGTAAACGACGCACGGTGTCTTGCATTCATTGCAAGACTTGTACCTCTCCAACCAGATGTCGATTCATTTTTTTAGCGTTCTACATCTAGAATTATGACCTCAACAGTCCACATAGGCTCCTCAACTGCGCCGACTTTGTGTATTCTAGTGCGTTGCCCTCTTACAACTGTTGGATACATAAGAACCGGTCTCTTGTTCCAAAGTTCTGAATAACGATATTGTTCTTCTGCTTCCTTCGACATCTTTTCTTACAGAGTGTGGGGCTATACAATGCGTGCATAGAACCTCGTCGTATGTCTCCGTTTCAGTAAAGCACTCCTACATTTCTTTTAAATTTGACCATTTTACAACCTCGAGCTTAAACACTTATTTCCTAATCTATATTCCGAAATAATGCAGTATTCGCGTGGTGTAAGGAACAAGGAGAAACATAGAATTGCAGCAGCTGATGTATTCTTGTAGTCTAGTTACTGGTAACACCCCAATAATAGTACAGCGGCCTTGTAACGAGAACTTTGTGCACTTATATCGTTTCTATAACGCGTATGAGAATAACGCACTTTTGCACCGACGCTTGCTACTCGGCGTTATTTCTCGTTACTTTTGCAGCATACAATAGCACTATACTAATATTTCTCAAACTGAGTAGTATAATTGCAGCTGTATCTAGTTGACCACCAAGTTCAACAGCGCACTCTTAGGAAAAAGGTAGTGCTGCTTAATAACCCTGAGGTGGCGAGTGCTTGTTCTTTATTATTAATTCTTCATTATTAATGCTGTTCTCTGGATTTCGTCTATTCCAGAAACAATACACTTACCTCTACCACTGTGTTGCCGCTGTCATCGATGAAATGTATGGGTGTACAGTACAAAGTAAGTAAAAATGCTTAAAAAAATTTCTTCAGGCCTATTTCATCGATGAAATGTATGGGTGTACAGTACAAAGTAAGTAAAAATGCTTAAAAAAATTTCTTCAGGTCTATTTCTTGCTGCCAGTGCACATGAGCAGCATCGAACGCCCATCAGCGGTGTAAAGCTGTGGCCAAAAAAATTTCCCTTATAATGCACGTTTTGCATTGCATTTGCTTCACATACCACAGTGTTAATGCTTTATGCGAAAGGCAAGTGCTCAGTACTTCAGGAGAAAAATTCCGGATGGCAACAGCAAAATAAATCTGGAGAAAAACAAGGCCACAAATATGAAGCCATGAAAGCGTTTGATCTCTACTTCTTGAATAAACAAAAGAAATTTGTTTTGTATTTTACCCGTACCAGTAAATACACGAAAATGAACGGGGATCACGAAATGACGATAGTAATAGTGTAGACGCGATATATGCATGCTCTGTTAGTTGACTACGGTCATTCACAGATGTCGAAATATGTTTCATTTGGGTTGTTGCGTCAAAAGAAAAGCAAATAATCTTTCAAAGCTGGTATGCAGGCATAGCTCGACGATGATTGCTTCGCCCAACCTAATCGACGTATTGGAACGCACTGTGGTATACCGGGAAGAGAAGTACGCGGCACCTTCATATTTCGCGCAATTTTCACTGCTTTTCTATTTGGCTGCGGTGGTCTGTGACCGCGGAAAACAGTTTTTTCTGCAAGCATATTAGGAACAACAGCCGGTCAAGCCACATAGGAATGTCCCAAAACAAGCATAAATCTATGCTATCCGAGAAAATTTCCTCGACCAGCCTGACCTTTAGTTAAGCTTCTTGGATAGCCTTTTTCATTGACAATCTATCATTTAATAAGGGTGGCTAAACTAAATTTAAAAGAAATTTGTTGGCGGTCTCATTTCCGTTTGCGAAATCTCTAGTAAACCCTTCATACAAGGAATCAGGACATAATAAAAAATTGGCACATTGCAATTTTCAATACCAAGAATGCGGTGACTAGCCTCAGAGCGTGTTGATGTTAACAAGCATTACTGTGTATCATAGTACAGGCTGACAATATCGTTAGCAACTGCAAATAGAAAGCGAGCGCCAATAGATATTTCATTGCAGTCTAATGGCTTGTGCACTGCAATTAATCTAGTCAACTTGCAGGATCATGTATAGGCGATGCCTGAAAGTAGTTAAATATTTACGTTTCAGTGTTACTACGTTGAAATACTGAACATCTGTTTTCTTATTTTCCCAATCTAGATGAGCCGATATATGAGAACGTCGCTGCCCTGATGTCGGGATCTGCCTGCTGATGGCATCAAGGGACGTTCAGCCGCACCCAGGACTTGTGATAAGAGTGGCTGTGGATGTTTAGAATTAAATGCTCAATTTACATTCCCCTGAAGAACACCTGACTGGGAGATCATCAGTGCAATTAAAATTTTCCACACGTAGCACGGGCCATTCTGGGCATTCCCTGTTGTTTAGTTTAATTTTCCTTCCTATATTGAAACACTAAAGGCTTTTCGTTCACTGTATTTTTTCACTCCCATTGTATGCGCAGTATTGCGCTTTTGTGTGGTACAAACTACCTAAAGAGTTTTAGCTGACTTGGCACTTGATTTCAGTACTTCATAAATTTCATCATCAGAGCTTTCGAAGTATTTTGGCAAATGTCTTGCTATTTCGTGACAAGAAACTTTTATATACTTCCCGATTTGCTATTTCTCTCGATTTGCTATTACTCTGGATTCCTTATGCATATGTCCGAGCTAAAAAGGAATCTATCAAATCTTGTTCCAAGAAAATCATCTACAGCAAGAATGTTAGAGCATCATCGACAGTGGTCATTGCTATTCCCGAAGTGTTTTATAATCATCAATGCTAAAGTGCCTTAAGCAAGTCCTGTTTTCCTAAGCATATGATTCATCTCCTGCATTCCTTATTTATGTCTATATTATCAAAGCCTACACATTTGCAATAATTAACGCACCGCAAAATTATGTTTGCTGATGCATCCACATTTAGGTTGCAATAAATGTACGTTCACACTCTTTTTCTCTATGGAATGGAAAATCATCTATTGTAGGTGTATTGCCAAAGGCTGCGGTGTCATGTCGAAATGTTTAGAGTGCATGAAAAGTCTCACATTCGTTCTACAATTGTGGCACTTCCGACAAATGAAAACATTCAGGGGACAAGGCATGTCCTAGAATAATTTATGACGTAAGAAACATTCACTTACTCATAGCAGTCATGCATATGCCTAGATTAGGGAAACAATTGCAACTTTTCGACATGGCTACAACTTTTGTCAATGTTAAGATATTTGGTTTTATCAAAATCATACCTTATGACTACATAACGTTACAGTTCTAATGGAAACCAGAGGAATATTGAGCGCGAACCAATTTCCCAGTGAGCGGATAACCAAACGCACAACTTCAAGAAACTTCGTTTTTAGACATTCTATAGGAAAAGAATGTCGCACGCATGATGAGGCAAAGTGGTCTTCCGCTATTGCTAGTACGCATATATGTATTACATAGTAGCTTGACTTACCTGATCCCTGAATGTCATGTGCAGATTCCCACAAGCGGTATCCATGTTCTTTTGGCGTGCGTACCTACAGATGGCGAAAGTTGTGCTCACTACTGTCGGCCTGATAAGAAAAAAAAAACAAAATGACACGAATGATATGCGTGACGTGTTCATGCACTCATATCTTATTTATCCAAATTTCGTTGTCGTTATCTAACAAAAGATGTTATGTATGGACACTTACTGAAGTGAGGAGACAACGTGTTTACCTTTCCTACTTTCACCTTATATTATGCTGTTGTGCAAGATATGTACATAATACGCGACCTTTGTTGTTATCAAAGATGACGTTTTATAATTTAGAAGACATCGTGGGCATTTTAAATGAGTGTGAATATTTCTCATGTGTGAAACATACGAATAGTCCTGTTCCGTATTTTTTTTCCGAGCGAGAGAGAAACATTCCATAGGTTATTGTGTATGTTTCGCGCTTTATGCATCGTGTTGCGTTTCAATAAAGGAAAAGAAACATTCTTCTGCCTGGACTACCTTTTATAGCATGACTTAATGCTTCTTTCCCTAGTTATAAATTTATTTATGACAGCTGCGGAACACCTTGTGGATCATTCATCTGGCCAAATTGGTAAGTAGTGTAATAACCATTCTCCATTATGTAAACAGTACACGGCATCGCATGTACAGTGTGAGAAATGGGTGATTTTGTGCGCTGTTTTAAGACATGGCGCTTTGATCGAGCTACAATTGCACATTTCAAATCTCTTGCCAAGTTTGGAACAGAATTGGTGTCTTCAGGACATGGACCATAGCAGTATTCGAATATTCCTCATACACTACACCTATGTCCCCTGGCTCTTTCAGAGACGCCGCTAGAATCATTTGCTCGTTATTTTCCAGGGGAATATGTGATTTCCAGGGAGACTACGTTTAACACGATCCCTGTGTGACTGGGCCTGAGGAGGTGCCGTGTAGATGAAGTTTGACAGCAATAATTCGAAGCTTCGTTCGAAAGTCCTAAATATGAAACTCAATCAAAAAGTATCTGTCAGCATACACGAGGCAGAGATAATTTACAGAGCTGCGCGTACTTATGACACAATACTCTAAACTGCAAGACATCCTCTGGGGCAACCACGTGACTTAATGAGTGAACGTTTGCACGCGTTGCGTAGCTGCTTGTCTATCGTCTCGTACTTTTGAAAACATCTCCAGCGCGCCGAATACTCGTGAAAATGTCAATACATCTCTCACGCCTTCAGTAACCCCTCTCCCCGCCTCTGCGAGGTGAATGTAGTTCTATTAGCGGGCAACGCTATGCGAAGCGGGCAGTGAGCGCTACGATGTTGCCACAAAACCACTTTCCTCGATAATAATGGTTTTCTTTTAATATGCAAAGCGAGACTATAGCAACCGTTCGTTGTTCCTTCACGATCCTTCTATCGACGCTACTTTTGCACCAATCTACCAGGACCACCGCAACTGTGCGTACGATAGAATGCACCGATATTTTTTTTCCTATTCCTCTGTCTTCTAGTCCGGGTTCGGTTCGTGTTCTCTAATTAACTAGCTGCGGAAGCATTCACTGTTGTCCATATGTACCTGGAGCTAAACGTCTTGCATGCAATGTTAGAACGACTACTCTCGTGTGATGTGTTCTTTTCATGTTGCTTAACGAATAATTGAATGGAAAAAATCTCGATTTCCTACGGTCGTTAAATAATGTTCGTGAATTTGTTTTTCAGTATGCGGATTGGAATACCGCTGGCATCTGTGTGAGCCATCCGGCACTTTCAAGTACTTTTGTAACCGCCTCTAGCCAGAGGGGTCCAGAACTGTTGATGAAAATCAAAATTTGCTTGATTGATTGATTATCAGATACCTTTAGCCTTCGCTAGAAAGCGCGTGGAATTGTGCACTCCTTCGCTTCTGAAGAGTTCATGGCTCATATTTTATATTTTTGCTTCTATTTACTTTTGCACCGTAACATTCCCATGGGAAATTGACGTATGTTGTCATTTGGCTACACTGACCATGAAACGATCACCCACTAAACGCTGAATGATAGCTGAACTATATTATCAGAAAGAAATGTCCGACTAAAACAAAGATAAGACATAATTTTTCTGCTCTTATATACACGTGTGTGCTGGGAATGCCGGGAAAGTAATATAAACCACACATCAAGAATCAACCAGCTTGATCAGACACAAAGCAAGGACTAATCGCTCCAATCAACCCACGGCCAGCCACAGTCAACAACACCCAGTATGTTTTGGTGATGTATGGTATCCCAGCCGAATAATAGAGTCATCACTACGAGAAAACCCTTGTTACATTTGTGTTTTTGCTGCATTGTTTGTGATCAAAATAATGGCGCTGCCCAGACGCACAACAAAAAGCAGCATTGTGCGGCCATTGCAGTAGACGGATGTCTCGATTCTCAATAATGAATCGCCATCGGAGACATGACGCAGCGCCCAACAAATAATGCAGGGCTAATCAAGCGGCAGTGGTCGGCCGGCAAACTAGCGTTATTTGTGAGCGAGCTAGGAGACTCGTCTAAGCGCAGGTGGCCGCACACATGTCCGTGGTGCGCCAGCTCCAGAAATGAACTGCAGTAAATAAGAAACATGACGCAACAGAGCGACGCATAATCCATAAGCGAAGTGAGAGTGCCAATCACAGAGTGTCAATCTGCAAATACACGATTCCGTCTGAGTATTTTTCCTTTCTTTCCTATTGAACAATGCAGCCCCGACCGCGCAGCATAGGTATGCAATAATCAAGTGAGTGCTGAGAGCACGTACGCACGCAGGACACGCAATTAGGAGAGTAAGCTACCTCGGTCACTGTTGAATACCGCTCTCGTTTCGTAAGTCACGTCTTCCACTGATGGTTTACTAATGGATTACGGAAGGAAATTTCTATCCCCATTAAAGAGAATTCTTGCACACGGTTGCTGGCCTGGCTGTACAGGGCACTGGGAAAATTCTGCATTTCTTACGTGCTGTTTTGTGCGCGGTTACATGACTTGCGTATGCACCCTACACAGGAAGAGTACTTTACATGTATGACACGAACGTAGCCCAATTATACGTAACGCAAACAATATCACGCGTTCTAGAAACCAAACATTGGCAGTGTCTACTCATAGCTGTCAAGAATTGCGGAATAAAACGGTTGAACGACCTATCCATGTTTATTGTGAGACCGCTTCTGAGGCCGTAATAGTTTTGTTTGTGAATTCATGCAGCGCGCAGCTTAACTCTTTCAAGTATTTTTTGGCATGGCACAGTTCCAACTCAATATCATTATCCATGAGATAACGTTGCCCGTGACAAGTAGAGCCGGTTTTCCTTAGCACAATATTATTTTTCGGTACCAAATCTTCACATGTCCTGTAGATATTCCAGTTGCCTTAGGCTCAGATACCATCATACAAGTTTACAGAAAATTAACACAATTTCTACTATATAGCACTCTACAAAGACACTGCAGTTATCTGTCCCTCAATGGATTCGAGGATATATCGTTTTTGCGTGAACTCGCTTGCTCATGACCTATTACAGGTTTCCACGAGAAACTTTTTGACAGTTTATGTAGCAGTTAGAAGCACACATGAATGCGCCAGTTGTTGACTATCTTCCAGGCACTACTTCAGAGTTAGCCAATAGGTCATACCTCTACATCTAAGCTGCTAAATGTAGAATGGACAAGCTTTTGTAACGAAATTATTTGATGACAATTTGGAAAGATGTTCTCGCGCCCGTTCAAACAACAGGAAAAAGTCGAGAACCCAAGAAAATGGTAGTCATTACCCTGTGATCCCTAGTAACGCTGTTTCTAATGTGCCTTAGGAATACAGAAAAGTAAGTAATGCTCTCCCTTAAAGAGACAAAAAATAAACTAAGAGGAGGGGGGTGCGGACAGCCTCCAAAACTTCGCTTTGCGTTGGTTTCAGCTTGGCATCGATAAAAAAACAACAGTATGTGATTGTCCTCACCTTTAGCTATAGAGATAATGGACGAAACACACATCATAGCATCAAACCTAGCTTCTAAGCGAGTATGTCATGAAAGCTGTACGTAACCTATAAATGAAAGCATTGACTGAGTGCTCCATCATATATGGGCTACCATCTTTATTTTAACTAGTACGCAAAAGGGGTGACCGTTTACGTGGTGCACTACCGCAAAGAGATTTCAACACGAGAAACAAATTATACTTCATGTCCCATTTAGCAAGCGCAGCTTGCTAAATGGGAACATAATGCTGATTACCGGAAGAACTGGATGCTGATTACCGAAAGCGAGTAACAAGGCATAAAATGCTATTGAAACGCACAAAAAAATGAATGCGTTGTGAAGGTTTCCAGAGAGACGTCAGCTTGGGCGATCGTTGCTCCAGAAAAAAAAAAAAAGGAACGAATTTTTGCAGGATCGCGTGCGTTTTGCCTGAGCGTTCTGCCAGTATCAGCGATTCTTCTACGAAAGGGGACTTGCGGTTCACCGCAGAAACTAATAGACCAGTTAAAGCTATGAACAAGAATTGTGGTACTATTAGGCGCGCACCGCACCAGAGAGCAATTTATTCCTAGACTAACGAAACCTTTTAAACGCATTTCTAAAAATACCTATCATGTAGAACTCGCCCGCACTCCATTATGCTTAGCGAAGTATTCGTCAGCAGAACCACCATAAGAAGGGACTTGCCTGAGTTAATAGTTCCCTGTTATTAAACAAGTTTCTCATTCGAACAAAATTGCTGTTTCTGTCGACTTACTGCGAAATAAATGATGACGCAGATAATTCTAGTCGAAGACACTGCTGTGCTTGGAAACCACGTCACGCATAACAGTCTTAAATGAAGTGCATTACCATTTGTTTATACTTGCCAGCTTATTCCGCAAACGGGAACAGGATTTCTAGGAGTCCATAGCTATTGGTTAAGAGACGTAAAAGTGAAAGCCAGAGCCGTTTGGTAATCGAACACACGATCTAAGGGTTCGAACCCGCTTCCTTTGCTAGTCTAGTATTTCTGTAATTGTAATTAGGGCATGGCCAAAGAATACGAGAATTGAATCACGTGTTGTTCACATCTGCATTTTAATGCGGGTAAGAGTCGCATTTAATTTGTGGTTAATCGTGGAGTAACTCATGAACATGTCGCGTTAGTAAGGCCGAGCCGTGTCATTCATATACGTCGTACGTCTTTTTTTTTTCTCGTACTAAACTTGACGTAAGTCACCTAATGGCGACTTTTAAATTTTTGGTACCGTATTTGCCCCGCCATTTTTTTTTTCTGCGAGCGTTTCTTCAAAGTCTTGTTGACACGAGTTATACGACAGCGCAACACGGCAACGCAAGGCCTGTAATAAGTGTAATAGCGTGTATTTTTGGAACACTCTAAAAAGCCTTTGTGGCTAAAATCGATGAACAGATCGCAAAATACGACATAAAACAGGGAATGTCGCAGGAGCCAACGTTTCGACAAGTGGACTTGTCTTCGTCAGGGCAGCGACTGCCCTGCTATTAGGACGGCGACTGCTCCGCCATTAGGACGGCGACTCCATCAGGGCAGTCGCCGTCCTAATGGCGGGGCAGTCGCCATTCTAATGTCAGGGCAGTCGCCGCCCTGACGAAGACAAGTCCACTTGTCGAAACGTTCCCTCCTGCGGCATTCCATGTTCTAAATCGTATTTTGCACTCTGTTCATCGATTCAAGCATCCATCTTCCCCTGGGCTTCTCTTCTAGTTTGTGGCTAAAGTAACGTTACTACAGTAAATGGTAACCAAGAAGCTCAGATAGAGCGGCTTAATGCAAATTGAAACAAAACCACAAAAGGAACCTAAAGCCAACCACGAAACTCCTTGGATCCCGGAAGTCGCCCAAATCGAATGATGTTTTGGACACTTCAGTACACTTCGAAATTTACTCAATAATAAAGACATACA
This sequence comes from Hyalomma asiaticum, assembly GCA_013339685.2. Lineage (NCBI taxonomy): Eukaryota > Metazoa > Arthropoda > Arachnida > Ixodida > Ixodidae > Hyalomma > Hyalomma asiaticum. The sequence goes on along the minus strand of CM023488.1, from coordinate 34,631,769 downwards.
TGCTAGGAAGGCGGCCGCTTCGCAAGAATTCTCATTTATGATATTGCTCCTGTTCCTACATCAGTACTTCAGCGGTAGATGCCGATGTCGCTTCTTCAACATTTGTGTCAAACACGTGGAATTCGACATTGCTGTACCTACAGCTGAAGCGTGCCTCTTTGTAGCAGACATGTGCGCACCTATAAATATTGTAAACCTTTCAACGCATGTACTTGGTGGCGGGCTTGCTTCGGGGAAAGTATATATTCCAAGCTACCACCACTGACAGTTCTTTATCTCGGGGCTGATGACCTAAACCAAATAACGAAATTCCTTATGTTGACATAAGTGCAGTATTTGGCAAACGATTGCGACCTACCCATATTTGTTTCCGCTTTATTACAAGGAGCGGCAACAGAAATCCGATTGAGAGACTTGAGAGAAAAAAAAATGTTCATTTTGGTGGTAGCATACCACTCTTTCTTACACGTTGACAAGAATATATATTTTCAAACATTTTCAATAGAACTGAAGGCAGGACTTCCGAAACGTGCATGTGCGCTTTCCGAGCCACATGTTTCACCATGCAATAAAAGAAGAGCGCCTTTCGTCTTCAATTTCAAAGCGGTATCATAACAAACTTATTGTTATCTTTATATTGCGCTTTGCGTAATAGTGGGTTCTTTCAGCGGCAGCATCAGGCATTCGCAAATTCTGCCGTTATTGTCTTGCACTCCAAAACTCGGTCTGAACATCGTGTGGCTAAGTCATACGTGGTATTCTGCACCGCCTTAGATTAAATTTTGTTTTGTACAATCATCCCAGTACGCGGTACCACATTTCTAGAGATAATGTGAGCCCTTCCGCTTTCGCGCCGTTCTGTAACTCACAAATTTGGGCAACACATTCAAATGATATAGAAACAATTCGCTGGGTTTTGTTAAGTCGAAAGCCAAGTACGCCGTTCTCAAGGTAACAATGGTGGTCTAACCCTGTAGTGAAACCACGCAAATTAAATATACTTATCTTTCGTTTACGAGCAATGGTAAGCGCGAACAAAGAAAATTAGGATTAGGCAGAACTATTAATAATTGATGGGATTCTACCAGCACGCCACCTTGTGGAAGGACTAGGGAGTAGTTTTTACTATGGTGTTATTTCACGTTCACCTAAATCTAAGTACATGGGTGTTTTTTTTTTTCATTTCGCCCCCATCTAAATGCGGCACCATGAGCACGATTCGATCCCGGGATCAAGACCTTCGCAAGCCAACACCTCTCCGCTAAGCCATCACGGCGAGTCGCTAGGAAAAATTTCTGAGAACTAGAGATGCATTGTGTTTAGGAGAATTGAAGCACACATAAAAGACCAGACATCTTTGATGCAGCTTGAACCGTTAGTACGAATAGGCACAAAGCGTGACAAGAGTAACTCAACCAAGCTCAATATTCCCTTAAACATTAGTCCCAATACTCTCAAAAGGCGCAGAAATAAATGTGGCGCTCTGTTTTTGTATTAGCTTAATGAACACCACCATGTTTCGAATACGCTTTCTGAAACTGTCGTTCCCTATAGACAATAATAACTGCCCCCAAACGTCTATTATTGAAGCACTCATTCCCAAAGAATTCCTATATTTGGTGTGGTGTGTTTGACGACGTCTCACAAACATTGGTTCCTATAAATGGTACGATTCTCCCTTTAAAGGTTTACAAACGCGTCGTCTGCAGAGCAGCTCATGCCTTCATTCATTAGTTCTTTACGTAGAGACCACACTAGGTTGATGATACTGGCACAGCAAGATCACCGATGTGAGCTGCCACTACAGGAGTCACCCACGCCACCAAGAGACATTGGACAAACAAACCAGGAGGAAGACGGGTATGGAATGGCGATCAAGTTTTGGAACCTGCTTTATTTCGGGAAATAATAGACCTTCATACGATCAGCAGTGTTTGTTCGGTGGTATGGCAAAACTATGAAGCTTAGAGTGATGCTAAGAATTACTGTAAAATAGGGCGCAAGCAATACGTCATTTATTGCGTCAAGAATATCCTATATAGGATCGAATGTAATCCGGAAATGTGTGCAGTAAACGAACAGGCTTGCCATGTTGACACAAGATTGAGGAAAGGCACCACGAGATTAAAAGCCCCAAATAGAACACATTTAGCCTGGCATCGTAACGCGCATGTGCACACCTTGCCTTGACAATTGCGTCATTATCGTCAAACAGTTTCATCAGATATAGAAGTAAATCACCCATTTCTTTTCACGTATCACAGCACAATGACACTGTTAGTCGCCCATCCATTGGTATGTAGGACAAAATGATGGCACTAATCATCTCATATCATCAAACTATGGACAGTGCACATGTACGCTTTGTTCGCCCGAGATCAATTTATAAGGAACGCCGGGCCTACCTGCATAGTGTATGCACTGGTTGTTTCAGAACGAAGCAAGTCATGATAAGCACTTCGACGTCCCCGTTTGCTTAACACAATGCCTTCCGCTAAGTCCATTCAAGATATGCGGGCTTGCTGTGATACAGGGTAGCTTGTGATACCCACTGCTACTCAATACTTATATATGCGACTGATATCGCACACATGGCACACAATGCATTGTTTACCGCATGCCCAATGACCATATTGAATCTATTTGATGAACACCTCGAACTCAGATTTAGAGGAAACAACCACTGATGTTCTTGTACTATAAAGAATTGGGCAGATTGGAACTACACAGCAATGTGCTGGCGGAAATTAAACACTTCCTGCCCCAGGGACAAAATTATCGCAACCATCGAAAACACATCTAGATAATAAGACTAGAGATTTTGTCAGCAATGGAAAGACTCTTGAATAATGCCTTTGAGAACACCTAACATTGGAATAGTACCCCAAATACAATTATTGTCGTTGGTTTCCGGTGATTTTTTTTTTTTCAGATTTGGTGGGTAAAAACAAGATGCCATTTTTCAATGTAATGCTGGTGGAGAAAGAGGCTTTTTTTATTCACTCCGAAATTGGGGATTGTGCCGATTATATCTACAAGGTTAACGTCACATATGACGGCTGAATAGCTTTCACGTTAGTATGCGGGTCATGTGAAAATAACTTTTCGTCGATGCCAACAGGATGTAACTTCGTTTTGCCGAGATGGGTTATCTATAGCGCATTTGCTCTGCAACTTACAACAGACGAACCATTGATGTTTCTGAACATAAAATGACTTGAGTAGACATGAATCAGCATTAAAAAGAACGTGTTGATGTGGGTTATTGGAATTAGGGCAGTTCCAACCCTGTTTTCTGAAACGAGTTCGTGGTGTATCGCGTAACATCGAGTTTTATCCGAGAAGGAACACTCCTGATCATATCGGATCTATTACGCCTGGTGCTGTGGCATCTTATCAAGGTCGAGACACATGCTCCTTACTGAAGTTAAAATTATAATTTATGAATCACTGATATCCATTTATGTTAAGAGTCGTTACGTTGTGTGGGGAACTAATGGAGTTACAGTAGAACCTTCTTGCAGTCTAGTTAGTTCATACAGGTTTGTTGGTTCAGACAGGGCAGAGCTGTCTATGGTCGTTTTCCTCCTTTCTTTCGTGCTTGTGCAGGCAGTACGATTCTTTGTGGAGTTACAGACCTGAACGAGTTTCGTGCACGTGATTTGTGGAGTTTAACGTCCCAAAACCAGCAGTGATTATGAGAGACGACGTAGTGGAGGTTTCCGGAAATCTCGACCACCTGCGGTTCTTTAACGCGCACTGACATCGCACAGCACGCGGGCCTCAACATTTTGCCGCCATCGAAATGCAGCCGCCGCGGCCGGGATTCGATCCCGCGACCTTCGGATTCACTGATTGGCCAGTGCCTCGTGGCTTTTGCTTCTTTTTCTTTTTTTTTTCTGGTACTCATGCAAGAGGCCTTCGTTAGACTAGCTCTGAATTGGGATCCTGTGAAAGCTGTAAAAGCTTTCGCTCATTTTTTCATCACATACATTGTAAGAGGAAAATGTATTGCGTACTTATTTGTGCGTACATATTGAGGTGAAGTCAATCCCCAGCACAGGCTGTTTGCATCTACAGGACATCTCACAAGTCGACTCTTCGATAGCGGTACATCAGGGATTTCATTGATCTTTTTCTCTTTTTTTCCGCACCCTTCTAAGCCTTCTACTTAACACTTTCTTCGCGAAGGCATTAGCAAGTTTCGGCTCATTAGCGCTTCGCACGGTGCGTCCGTGGTGTTCTATGCCTCCAAAGATTAGTGAACTTTGCTCGAAACAGTAACACATAAATACAGCACGTGTGAAACAGTGGTAAAATACTGTGATGCTGTTTCAAGCTTCCTCGGTAACCATACGAATGCAGTCCTTCGTCTTTCCGAAGGATGCAGTGGTTAATTATGCCTCCTCGTTTTATTTTTTTTTCATTCATCTTGCCTTCAAACGTCACCTACAAAGTGAGCAAAACGTGGCAACTACTACGAGCGTGCATTATCAATCTTGCCTTTGGGTGTGAAGTGATCACCCGTGGTGTAGACGATTGTCATAATATTCGAATATGTGCATTCACTGCGGCTTGCTCGTGCTGTACAGAAGTGTAATTTGTATGATAACGGAGCATTTTTATGTAAGTTGAAAGTTACAGCTCTCGGATGAATGGGGTGCATCTGGTTATTACGAAATACACTTCCTAGTGGCACAGGATAACAGTGTAAAGAAAGGAAAGACTCTCAGTATTTCTTGCTTTGTTGTAAAGTTGTAGCATCAGTAAAAACAAAAAAGCTGAAACAGTTCTTCCTCAGTAAAAAGCTGTAACAGAAATGAAATTACCAGGACCATGAGACGCCCCCTCGATGTCCTGTTTCACCAAACAAAGACGCTATCATTTTTCAAAGAGGGATGCGTAAATGAACACTCGGAGGTTTAATTTGCCTTGGAAATATTTCTGCTGTGTCATTCTAAGCATTACCTGTCGCAGCTAATTGAGCAATCCAACCAAAATATAAAATAAAGAAAATTACTCAATTTCACCGTGAATTAAAGGAGACGCTGAGTAATTTCATGATCGATGAATTAGTTCACCAAGGGTGAACCGCTACTAATCTGAAAGAGCAACTTTAGAGGACAGAATTTCATAATATAATAAGGCCATTTTGCGACATTTAATTCGACGAAGATAACACCAACCGGCAAGGGGCAGCACGTGGAGAAGTGCACCTTCTTTAAATTTAGGCTTTTGAACTACAGTATCTCCATAACAGCAAATATCAGAACATCCTGAAACGTGAGAGCCCTTGTGTCTTTTTTTTTTTGTGATCGCTATTTCTAGCGATTTCATACATGCGCAACAGGGAGCTAACAAACGAACGTTCGCCAAGTACAAAACACATTCCGCTTCTCAGCGAGAAGCGTGATCGGGAATTGCACACACCAAATGAAAATTGGCTTGACATCGCACGAAACATAATTAGGTGCGGGAAACTTCACGATTAGGAAGATCTTCCACGCCGTAAAAGGAAAGAAAAAATCTCGCAAGTCCACCCCCTCGCGCGCTATCTACATCTGGCTCCTTGAAAACGCACAATGGAATCACTGATCCGATGAAACTGGGGTCTGCTGTTTACGATTCTAAGTATTGCTATTCGTGATTCGCAAAAAATAATTTTCCGCTGCTTTCCTGCGAGTTCTAAGGCAGTGTTTGCTCGTGACCATTGTGATGTATATACTCATTCAGCTTTCCTAATACCGTAAGTATACGCAGGCATTTTGCCCACTGCACAAATACCATGCAGTATAAGGATGGCCTTACGGACTCCTGAAGCTATGCGTGTACCCTGATGGAATTCTTGATGCCAGCTCTGATGGGAACCTGAAGCTCTGCATGTACCCTGACCGAATTCGTCATGCTAGCTATGAGGGGTTCCCATATCTATTGCACAATTTTGCATACCAGGCTGTCCTTATCTCTCCACACGAACTATTGTAGCACCTTCGCTCCTAATGCAAGGCATATAGCTTCTTTGTTTTGCGCGTGAATTCCGCATTAGTAAACTTAGCGCTAAAATAGGCTCCGTAACTCTTCTTGTTTAAGAATAGCATTCTGCTTGAGTCAGGCATTGCAGAATTGTCAATTTTATGCTTGTTTATTTTACGAAAATACTAAGACATCACCGTGACTGAAAGGCGACGAGTATAGTTGCCTGTACGTGCTTCTGCCCCACAGTAATGTATACAGCGCTGATGTGGTGGGTTTTAGAACGTTCACTTCAGCTCTCAAAGAAAAAAATAACAGAAGGAGGGGTGGGGGTGGGGAACGGGGTCAAGTCTCAGAATTTAGCTGCATGCGCATTTCTTGCAGGAATAGAAAACGACAGCAAAGTCTGCTCTCGATGAGAGACACATGCATTGTCGCGGAATTCGTTGCATCCGCATATTGTAGACAGGAAAAAACGGTATTTCCTCTGCGTGAGACGTCTTTGTGCACCACCCCGAATTTCGCTCGCTATTTCCAAAGAATTCATTTCATTCGAACGAGATTCGTCGGGAGTATTCAATTATAGGCGCGAAAACATTTAATGGGATTATCTTAATTGTGACAGAGATTCCCTTGCCCCCGCCGATCAACCTCGTTCAGCTATGTATTTACACGCCAGCGTTGTGCCTTAAAGAGATCTATTTTTTTTTCCTACTTTACTCTAAGGATTGCCACTTGTTCATTACTATGCGTATATTGGCGATGCGGTCTCGGGCAAAGCTACAAAGAATAAAGAATTCACTGAAGCCCTAAAACCTCAAATCTAAAATGTATATCTATGAGATAGGACAGTTCAGAGTTGCTGAAATGGTATCAGCATTAGAAATGTGTATGTTGAAATCATCTGCTCTTATGAAACATACAACATACATGTTAATTTCAACTTGCTTACAAGGAGTAACGTCCCCTGAACGCCCTCCGACACTTGTCGGAAGATTTGTACAGTTCGAAGCAAAAATGCAGCTTACGATTGCGTATAAGTTGTATGACAAAAAATATACCAGTGTTATATGATGGGCGTAGGAACTATTCATGCGAAAGAAGATATAGGTCGGGAATATTTCTCCAACCGCGACCAGAATCTCTCAATTCTGCCGTTGCGGTTCGCAATTTTCCAGCTTCTATTTCGAGAGCTAATTATTTTCGCAGCTCGTGTTTGCGAAGAAGCAAGAAAATCTTTGCCGTGAATGAGTCTTCAAAGTGCCGCTTCGTAGAGCACAACCGGTCGCATTTCTCGAGTTTTTTTCTGTCCCGGCAATTATTTTGCACAAAGCTTGAAAGAGGCCTCGCCTCTGCAGTGTCCTTTACAATCCGAAGTGTAGCCACGACAATGAAGCTTCGTGTGCAGGGATTGTATTCGATAGTCCGAGGCGTGCGTTTGAGTGAATGAAATTACAAGTAGAGCACTGTCACCGGAGTGGGGTGAGACACGGTACTCCGCTGCTCCCGTGCGACGGTAATTACCGAACTTTAATTTGTTATGCCGGGCACTCACCGTAAAAATAGTCCTCACTCCTTGTTGCCGACAGATGGTCGCCCTACAAGACTCCAAGTAGCAGCTGCTACTTTGTGTCCATTTCTTCCCCTAAGTGTTCAATCGAGGACAGTAAGGGCATGTGTAATATTAGTGGAACACTTCATTTTGGCAGCCCACCAACGTATCCAGAACTTGCAACAAGGCGAGTGTAAGTGAGAGAAAGCCGAGGATTATTCTTGTGGCACAAAGACACATGGAAGCCGCTGGAAAGTGCGTGCGTGTGTGTGTTTTGAGAGGGCAGGTGGAAGGACACGTGAGCTGCCTGTATTCTCCCAATATATTACGCAGTATACATGCTTTGTAAACAACCACGCCGCTATCTCTAGCCCAGTTCTCGATTAATCACGTGTTCTGTAAGGGATGAATACGGCACGTGGGCTCATTAACCCATGCTGAAGAGTGGCCACCGACCACTACCTCGGTTTGTGTGGAGCATAAAAAGCTCGCTAGCGACACTCTGCGGCACAGTTGAAGCTTGCCGAGAAATGTAGCGAGTCAGCTACGTTGAACACGTAAGCACTTCCGTTACGGAAGGAGCCGCACTCGAAGCCCCTAGAACAAATTTGCCCACAAGCGATTCTGATTTTGGTTTGATTTGCGCGTTCAACATCCCAAAACCAGCTCTGATTATAAGAGAGACGCCGTAGTGGAGGTCTCCGGAAATATCGACCACATGGAGTTCTTTAACGTACACTGGCATCGCACAGCACACGGGCCTCAACATTTCACCTCCATCGAAATGCAGCCGCCGCGGACGGGATTCGATCCCTGCGACCTTCGGATCAACTGCCGAGTGCCATAACCACTAGACGACCGTGGTGGGGCACTTCCGATTGTTGTTGCATACAAGCGATACCCTTTAGATTCACCCACTGAACTGTGAACGCCACCAGCCCGAAATATAATCGGCTACTTTCAATAGCGGAGCTCTTTAAGGTTGTCGTTCGTTGTTACGTGTAAGCAGAGATTCATTGCCGTGAAATGAGAGTACGTCCATTTCTTCTATAAAATGCACTGCATTTGCGAGCGCCCTCGTTTGTTCTTTTGCGCTCATGCCTTCATGCCACTACCACATGAAGGCGCATGCGTTCCATAGCATAGCATAGATTGGTATCGTATAGCAAGGAGGTGGGAAAGACAAGTGACGGGGTGGAGGAGAGGAAAAGTAAAGCATACAATGACTTTGTGTATTATAGCACAACAAGAAATGGGAAGGAAAAAGAGGAGACGGTAAAAAAGGAAGTGAGGAGGGCGTCACGCCAGACATTGCCGCCAACCCAATTTGATCCTAGACGTGGGACATGTAACATGTGGTCACAGATAGAAATGTAACATGTTCCCGCAAAAAACATGCAACGTTCAGTCACGCGACATATTCTCGTCAAAACTGCCGTAGCTGTAAAGACGAACAGCCTGCCCCACCATATCGTCGAAACCACCTGCTCATGATCATTTTCTGATAAACAGAAATTTGCTATGATTCAATAAGCATATGTAGCCACTATTTGATATAAACATTGTGTAAACCCCACCCCTTATGGAATACCTCCAGTGTGAGTTCTTTGAGGAAAATAAAGTTAGTGAAGTGAACTGTGTAATAGCTGGGTCAAACGAATAAGCAAGTGACTTTGTTGACCTTGTAAAAGCTGGAAGAAAGTACGTAGACCACGGGCTCCGCTCTTAGTCAAGCCTGGCACCACACATGGAAGCTGCCCAAATTTTAGTTTCCACATAGCGGTCGCTCTTAAAGCAGACATACCACGAGCTATATCAACACAAGAATATATCTCTATGTAACAGCCCGCCGGGAGGCATGCATTTTACATGCAGCAAAACCACTTGCTTATATTTGAGTATGGAGTGAATGACACTTTCGGGCTGAGTAACCTCTCGCCGCTAAGATCGGCGATTGAAAGCCTTACTTGCATGTACATTTTCATAAGGTACCAGTAGACCTAGGGGAAAAAAAGAAACCTTTCATTTCCTCTATACTCGAGGCAGCTGTTTACTTACAGCGCCGTAAGGTGGGAAAATAATTGTCTTCTGAAGACTAAAACCAGTGTGCTGTGGAATATGCAGCGAGAAGGTGAGTCTGTGGAAAGAACGCAGCAAATCGTACTTTAATATTGCGCGATCACGTTCGAACTTTCTTTCCGACACGTGAAGTCAGCAGCACCAATGGCGTCTAGAACGAATGAGTAAATGATATGAGAGATTCTGCATTGACTATGAGATGCGGTAGGTATATCCCACGGAGGTCACTGCTAGCTTTTATATTAACTCAAATCGCACTCTATTTCGCGAAAAAAGGACTTTGACCCGGAGGTGTTGTGTAATGACAGGTCACTGGCATTGAGGGAAAACAAACAGGTATGGAAGGGCGCTACGATAGAAACTTTCCTTCCCAGTGCATTTCCAAGCGGACACCTCCATTTGTGCTTCGATGTGTGATGTCATTCGCCCTGCGTCGTTTTTTCTAGGCGCATGTGTTTCTGTGATATCAATTTTAAAAACGAACCCCTTTGTGACTAGCCGAAGAGAAAATCCGGTATTCCTGAGTATACGTAAAAAACCGGCTTCACCTTTCTTCTCTGGCGCTGGCATTTGTGCGAACTATTCTTTCATCTCTTTCGCTCGATCCACACTTGTGGTCAGCACACTATATATATATATATATATATATATATATATATATATATATATATATATATATATATATTGCATGAAAGAAAGCACAATGTTCGGCATTCGAATTTCGATCAAGCGGTGACGACCGAGGCGCGGCATTTCAGTTCTCTGGTTGACCATGTTCTGCGGCTCGCATGGGTGCTGGTGAATTATTATTTTTTATATAATTGGGCACAACCTGGCAGGGTGCGTTCAGCTATCATACATCGCAGGCTTCAACTATACTAATGTGGGCAATGCTAAACATGCAATTTTCGTGAAGTCCTGAGCACCTTGCGTACATGGAACCAGCGATGAGTGCTAGATGCTGCTGGTACCGGTAGCAAGAAAAAAGTGACAATGCCTTCATCCGCCCTTTCAGGAAATTGAGGTGAAACATGAACAACAAACATCTCAACCTGCATGAGTATTCGCTTTAAAACATGTAATTAAGCTAGACAGTTATTTTGTAGACTCTTGAATGGTTACTTGAGCAATCCTGAAGGTGGCCTCTATAACATCCCATCATTTCAGAAATTTTTGTAGCATGCGAATGATGCAAAGCAGAAAGTTGACAAAAAATTGCCTCTTGTGCTTGATGCCTCTTTTGTTCCTGGTTCAGTGGGAGCTGTCTGCCTTCAATAATGGAAAGTTCTTGGGAATACTTTGCAAAAGTTATGTGCTCAGTTGTTCTTTAAAGTTGTCTGACGGCATTCTCTAATATTATGTCCAGAATCATACTTTCCTGCATATATCTCTTGTGAACACTCCTAACTTAAGGAACTTTTTTTTCTTAAACATCGTGCCTTATCAACATGTCAAACTTTTCGACGCGTGATAGTGTTCGACACAAAGATAGCTTTATCCCAAAAGACTGCCAAATTCTGCTCCCTATAGCCTTTAACAGATGCAACAAAAGTGATGCATTAGACTTTGAAGTGGCGATCATGTTGAAAAATTGCCGGCAGGCGCCGATTTGCGCTCGCCGTCTTCTCAAACAAAGACCATTTAAGTAGCCGCCATCGACGACAAGACTTCGCGAAGCTTCGTAAGTAACCAACAAAAAAAGGCATAAGCCGCAAAATCCCGAAATACGCAAGCATACAAAAGGACATGTTGCTGGATCGCGCTTCAGGGACCATCGGTTTCAATCTGGATATTCCCCTGGCGCATACTGTCGCACTACGGTCCATCGTGAAATAAAGGAACGAGGCAGCGGCCCTCCCAAAGGGAGCATACCTATACGAGTAGACAAGGCGCAAACTTGGGTCGGTTGGTTTTGATTCATCGCAGAGTACATAACAGAGCGAAATAAACAAGGACATAAACAAACACGACCACTAAGCTTTGTGCTGTCGTGTTGCTTCACTTTGTAGGTGTTTATTTGGAATTTTTACTACTGTTAGTGGGAATACGTGCACTGTTCAAAAAAGTTCAATTGCGCATAGGCCGCATATTTTCGCTCAGTTGGCCCTTTTCAGCACATAACGTAAAGAAAGAGGGAGGGCCGAAATACAGCTCGGCACACCAAGCGTGCTTTATATGGCGAAGAACAGGGCGCGCTACTCAAATTCCTATCAAATTCAAGTTACGAAAAATTGGTATACCTAGAAATATGTTTGCGCATATCGGCACCGTCAGTTCTGCAGTATAATATGACGGATTCACGTTGGACAGAAAAAAAGAAACGGCGTTCATCGACAAAACACTGGACAATACCAAAAATTTGGTGTTTTTCAGATATGACCACATAGCAATCCAAACACTTTCCACTTGCCGTACAGGTAAATGCCGCGCTATGAGCAAAGCTAACGGAGAAAGGAATCTGAAAAAGAGCACTAAATATATGCATATGGATGAAACCGCGGCCCGCATGAGGCCAATATGAATTGGTCTTTTTGCTGTTTCCTTTAATGTCCGTCGGCAGTCCTTTGCGGGCTCTAAATTTATATATATGGATGGACCTATGAGAACACCCAGCCACTTTCGATGGGCCTTGAATTATAACAAAAACATATTGTCCCGCGTCTGGCGTAGGCTCGACATATCTTTTGCACTCACGGTGTGCTGCATATTGCAAGGGCGCGTTCCGGTTTGGTGCGGGCATGATGCGTTGAGTAGTCCTGGCTTCCTATTCGTTTTTCTTTTTTTTTCGTTTTGGGAAACCTGTTTCGTTGAGAATACACCTGGCTTCTTTTACAATTTCTAAATTTTTGCTCTTGACACAGTTCGTGTATTTCATCCTGTCGTGCATAAAAGATGACGTAAAATGGATTTTTTCGCTTCACGCGAGAGATATGCGAGAAGAAGCGAAACTATAGACCATTTTTCGTAATTGTCAACCCAGGTTTCCTGAGGCGTAGTTTGCCCAACTAATGGTGGCGTAGTCAATTCTGCATACAGCGTGAAACAAGCAAAGTTCGCTTGCGCTGAGGGACGGGTAATGTATACACAGCCCTCATGACCCAAATTTGCCCAGGACACTAGCCTTGGCTTGTGCAACTCCAACTTTGTCAGCGTTTCAGTGAAGATGGGTTTCGCCGTTAGTTGGGTAAATGTACAATGCGGAGAAGCGCTCTTGCCGATTATGAAAGGGGTCTATAGAAAAAAATATCCTAACGACTAAGCATGAAGAGTTGTAAAGCGTCGATAATGAACAGAGTCTACTATAAGAACGTCGGAAAAGGAATTCGTAAGCGTATTCGCATCTATGTCGACTCCTCTATCAGGTATATCCGCATTTTATACGAATTGATGTATCAAATTACATAATGTAGGAATGAGAGGGATACATGTACAACCTACCCGTTGAAATAGTTTTCATAGACTACGCCAAATTATTTCACTCAGTGCAAACCACAGCGATCACGCAGGCTTTAAGAAATCGTGGCATAGGCCAGAATTAATATACAATGCTGTTTCTCTTAATAAATGCTCTGAGTCCGTTCGGGTGCTGGGTAGAGCACTCGCAGGTAGAGGACATCAGGTACAGCACATCTGCCTTTTGCCCATGCATCCGAGACATTGTTGTGTGAAATAAAGAAATGAATGAATGAATGAATCAATCAATCAATTAATCAATGATTTATTGAATAAATAAATAAAAAATGATTTGACGTGTGGGGTTTAATGTCCTAAAACCAGCTCTGATTATGAGAGACGCCGTAGTGGAGGTCTCCAGAAATTTCGACCACCTGGGGTTCTTTAACGTGCACTGACATCGCACGTACAGCACACGGGCCTCAACATTTCGCCTCCATCTAAATGCAGCCGCCGCGTCCGGGATTCGATCCCGCGACCCTCGGATCAGCAGCCGAGTGCCATAACCACAAGACCACAGTGGAGGGGCGAATCGGGGCGTAGGCTACAATAAATTACAGTGCTGTTTCTCCTTACAAATGCTCTGAGTGTGTACATTCGGGTGCTGGGGTCTCTGTCAGGCAGAGCACGCCTGCCTTTTGCCATTGCATCCGGGAAGGAAGGAAGGAAATAATAGAGAGGGAAAGGCAGGGAGTTTAACCAGTGTAGGATAACCGGTATGCTACCCTGCACGAGGGGAAGGGGGAGATTGAAAGGTGAAAGGAAAGAGGAAGAGAGAGAGAGGGCGCACATATAGCACATTGTCAGAGTCAGTTGCTCCTGCATGGTATGCGACGTCACACATCGCTGTTACAGTCGCTTGTGCAAGTCTGTCGTCTTTAAAAACTGCAGCAGCGCCTTTGTCACCTTCAGTTGTAATGTCTTGTGTGGTCGACACTCCAGAATGGCATCAACCGACATTCGTCGCAGGTCAAGGTGAGCAAGGGCAGACGCCAGTGATTGCCTCTGTATGTCATAGCGAGTACAGTCGCATATGATGTGTTGCAGCGTCTCTTCACGACGACAGGTGTCACAAAGAGGGCTGTCGGCCATTCCGATCATAAAAGAATAAGAGTTCGTAAAAGCCACTCTTAACCGCAAACGGTAAAGCAGGGTGGCCTCTGCTCGGCGGAGTTTTGGTGGCAATCGAAAATGCCGCAAAGACGGCAGGTGGTGTTGTCGACTGTTCCGAATTGTTTGGCTGCTTGAGGCACTCCACAGCGAGAGTGTAATCTCCTGTGCAATCGCTCGAAGTTGCCTGGCAGCGTCGGACCTTGAGAGAGGTATGGTCTCAACTTTTGTGCCATCAAGTGCAGACTTGGCGGCCTTGTCAGCATATTCGTTTCCAACGACGCCGCAGTGACTGGGGAGCCACTGAAACGTCACGAGGTGTCCCTTCTCATGTGATGTATGGAGAAGAGATCTGATCTCCAACACCAGTTGCTCGTATGGTCCGCGCCGCAGGGCTGCCAGCAAGGACTGTAAGGCCGCCTTTGAATCGCTAAAGATTGACCATTGTCGGGGTGGTTCCTCATTTACTACACAAAGGGCAGCACGCAGAGCAGCAAGTTCCGCAGCTGTCGATGTCGTCGGGTGGTCTGTCTTAAAACTGATGGTGGAAGCTTTCGCTGGGACAACCACCGCTCCGGACGAACACTGGAGGTTCGAGGACCCATCCGTATAAATATGCACTTTGTCGGCGTACCTCTCGTGTAGAAGAAGCAGGGATAGTTGTTTCAGAGCACCTGATGACAGCTCAGCTTTCTTTCTGATTCCTGGCACACCAAGGTGTACTGTAGGTCGAATGAGACACCAAGCGGGAATCAACGGTTTGGCGGCGGCGGTGAAGCCTGCCGGAAGTTTGGCAGAGTACCTGGAGACCATTTTGCCGAATGATGCGTTCCGCTTGTCTGACGGTAATGTTGCGAGGTGGTGACAGCAGGCACGGGCAAAATGCCTGATGTGGGTTCTCAAGACTTCCACCGCAACGTGCGTTTGTATTGGTTGGTCCTGAGCAATCGCTATAGTTGCCTCTGATAATGTACTCCTCGGCAAACCAAGGCAAGTTCTCAGTGCCTGAGCTTGTGTGGCCTGAAGAGTGCGAAGATTTGTCTTACAAGTGTTGGAAAGTACAGGCAGGCTATATCTCAAGAAACCGAGGAAAAGTGCTCTGTATAGTTCCACCATGGCGCCTACCGACATGCCCCAAGTTTTTCCAGCCAAGAGTTTGAAGATCTGGGCAATTGCGGTGAGGCGTTTTTTCATGTGCGACACATGAGGGCTCCAGCAGAGATCTCTGTCAATGATGATGCCAAGAAACCGGTGGGTTCTGAGATAGGAAATAGTCCGCCCATTGATTGATATGACGTAAGGCGTCATTAGTTTGCGAGTGAATGCCACAAGTGCGCATTTTTCTGGTGATATGTTGAGACCTTGTTTGCACAAGTAGCTCGATGTCAACGTTGCTGCTCTTTGAAGCCGCGCACGTATTTGAGGACGCGTGACTGCCGAAGTCCAGACACAGATGTCGTCTGCGTATATCGAAATTTTGATAGTAGTTGGCAGGTATTCAGCTAGCCCAATAAGCGCGAGGTTGAATAGCGTCGGACTGAGAACTCCGCCTTGACGAACGCCCCTGCAAGTAAAGCGTCGCGTAGTCGGGCCATCGTCGGTTAATACAAAGAATGATCTTGCAGCCAGGTAACTTTCAACCCACAGAAATAATCGACCACCTAGGCCAACCGTCTCAAGAGCATCGGGTATGGCCTCATGTAATACGTTGCCGTATGCGCCTTTCACATCTAAGAACAATGCTGCGGACAATCGCTTACGGGACATTGTTGTTTTAAATTAAGAGCTGAATGAATGGATGAATTAGTTAGAGAACTCGAATATATCTGCAGTGGTTCCGCTGCCACAATAGCCCTCCATAGAGATAATAAAATTGCAGTACAGAAGCGTTTACTACAGGGAGATACAATCTGTACAATGCTATTCACTTCTCTGTTACACAATGTATTCAGAGCCCTGATTGGGCAGAGGTGCGTACAAAAGGTCATGAAGAACGCGATTCGCTGATGACATTCCATTGCTAAAGAACTTGGAAGAATTTCAAAGCGTGGCTATCCTGCTTTAAGGGGCAAAGAACAGAATATTAATGGTCTGAATAACGCGAACACAAGTGTAATCGCCCGTAGCATGCGAAATCCCGGCTGCTGCGGCTGTATTTCAATGCAGGCGAAATGTTGAGGCCCCTGTGCTGTGCGATATCTGTGCACAGTTAAAGAACTCCAGGTGTTCGAAACTCCCGGATCCGTCCCCTATGGCTTCTTCACAATCAGATCGTGCTTTTAGGACATACACGCCATAAATTAATCAACCAATCGTTTTTACTAACCTTACTGAGACATGTTGAAGTCTACCTTCTTTTTTCCTTCAACATTCAGTAGCCAGCAATTCCTCACCCGAAGGTTCACGTTGCTTTCCGCTTATTTTCTAGAAGCCTGTTGATGAATTTACATTTAGCTATTCTTCTCATTTTTTTTAATTTCATCGCGCTCCTGCAATACCATCATTGAATCTGCAGTACGTAAACATGAACCCATAAGCTCCAAATACGGCTCTACGGAGTGTTTTTTTATCATAGGAAGTAAGAGACGTTGGATATAAGAGCGCCTAAATATTAGCGCATAAGCAGTGTCGCATGTCGGTGCCATGGAATGACGCCGCAGCACGCGGAAATTACATGCATGACCGTGTTTAATTTAAGGGCGCATGAAGACTGCGCAGATTTCAGTGCCACTGTGTCAGATGGGGCTAAAGAAAGGAGAACACTACCATCCTGGCTTGCATGCTGATGGGATAATACTGAGGAACATCCAGCACCGTAAGGGTCACTGCCTATACACCACTTCACGGAAGGCTCGCTAGGCACCGCCATAACTCCCCGCTAGGCTGTGCAACATCGGCGTGATCTCCCAAAAAACACTGCCGAGAGTTTGTAGCAGCACTTTTGCCGAGTGGGAAGGACCTCATTATCAAACAGCGCCCATACGCGAAGACAAGCGGAACGAAACGGATAACACAAGCCTTTTTACTGCCATGCACAGCCCAATATGGCAGTGCCCCATGCCTCCTTTGAAAAGGTTTAGAAGCTTTTGTCCTTCGAAACTTCCTCTCTATTCACATGCATTGATTGCAGCTACAGGAATAATTAACGCCGGCAATGTACGGTCTCACTAAATGAGTTCACTATTGTTTACCGAAGATTCAAGCGCTCAACTGACCATGCGCGTTTGATTTACATATTCATAGTCGTGAGTGTCAGCTTTTATAAAGTACATTTTCCTTCTCAAACTACAATATGCCTTTCTGAAAATTCGCAAGTTTGCTTCCCGGCAGTGTACCCTTGAGCACCTAATGTCAGTGTCTGTCCTGTAAAAATATATGCGGTGCTGTTGATGGACGTGCTGGGGCATGTATTTTTTACAGGTTAATGTCATCGGGGCTGAGTCTGAGTTTTTCATGTTCAACCCCCCCCCCCTTCCCCCCGCCCCCCTCTGTGGTCTAGAGGCCATGGCGTTCGGCTACTGATCCGAAGGTCGCGGGATTGAATCCCGGTTGAGGCGGCTGCATTTCGATGGAGGCGAAATGTTGAGGCTCGTGTACTGTGCGATGTGAGTGCAAGTTAAAGAACCCCAGGTGGTGAAAATTTCTAGAGCCCTCCACTACGGCGTCTCTTATAATCATAGCTGATTTTGGGACTTAGAACACCAGATATTAATCAACGTCACTAGTTGGGCAAACTACGCGGCAGGAAAGATAGGTTCACAAGTTCAAAAGGATCTATTTGCGTCCTCTTGAAGGGTGGCGCTTTTGGTTGATATTTCTTGCTGCCATCCGCTATGAATAAAATTTATCTTCGCACTTACACAACTCTCATAATGGGGGTCAGAATTTTTTACTTCCTATAAGGAGTCTGACATCCACTGCAGCATTAGAAAGCCTATTAATGGAGGTCTGTTATATAACGTTCATGTAGTGTGTGCATAGCATATACGTCGGACGGACTGCGCTCAGCTTCTCATGGGTTGTAGCAAATGTCTAAAGGAAAAGCCTGCAAGTGTCTTCTTCAACAAACATATGCGCTGCTGTTGCCGGAACCACTAGATTACGTAGAAGGAACTGTTCTGCATTTAGTACTGCCGATGAAATGACGAGAGAAGGTTTCGATGCAGTGGTTTCACAATGCAATGGTTTCGCTTTGCACTGCTGTTTGCGTTCAATACTTCGCACGTATGCATGTGTACCATACAGTCACCAACCGATATGACATGGGCCTACCTCAGTCTAATTCGTGGTCCTACAAGTATTCAGGTGCGAAAACAATCGGACGAATGTACGTCAATTTTAAGAAAAGTCTATAGTATTCGGTGAATATTTGCTCCGTAAGCATTCAGTCAAAGAATGCAGCGCAGTAAGATCATTATCTCTGACTATGTATCAGTGTCTATTCATGAACGAACAGACGCATTATATCGAACAAATGAGGCGCATATGAATTACGATGACGTACGACGATTCGGACCATTCCCGGTATCATGCGGCTCCTTAAAGCAAAACAGAAGTCTGCATCACTCATCGCTAACACCAATGCTAAAAACAAGCAAGCATACTGAATTTTCATGGCCAAGCAGACTGCGGCATGAACCCACAGAAGCGACAATCGATAAGCAGCAGATGTTGCGAATGAATGCCAGCACTGTGAATAACACGAACGAAGCCTTCGCAAAAGGGCTTTTCGGCCTATGGCGGCGCAGTAGTGTCGAAAATAACGACAAAGAACAAAAGCCCTTAATGCTGCAGTACCATATTTACTATAGATTATGCAGACACTTTACATAGACGCCAATTATTGGCCAAGGGGCGCTGCGGTATTAACAAGTCGATTTCATTACTGTTGTCGGGATTTGCCGCTGGGAGAACAACTTGGATGATACGGGAACGCTTGCTTCCTTTCTAGTATGGCCATGGTGCGCCCAGTACTAACAAGAAGAGGAGAAAATATCCTTAAAGATCGGCGAAAAGCAATTATTCTTCGGAAAGTGAAGCCAGCTAAAACTCCAGAGAATTGTCATACAGCGGACGCTTTGATAACACGCACCGCAAAATCACTACAGCCGACTTTCAGAGAGAAGACACTGCTTAATAATGCCACTCATGATTGCTGGTTTCCTTAGAAGAAGTTCTATTTCTTGTTAAATATCACTTGTGAAATGGCACTGCGTTCACTTACAGGATTATTATTTCTTCCTCCGGAACAACGATGACTTATTTGGTTATCTACCTACACGTCATATCAGCAGAGAAAACCACCTGATCCTTGAGCCGGCACCAGCTCCGAAAGCTACTTCTGAAGCTTATAAGACAGGTGCCATGGCTGGCTACGTGTATGGAGCTTTCTAGCAATTTTCTTCATTATTCAATGATGGAGGCACGCACTTCTTGTTGACCTTTGCTTTTTGTCATGGCGCAAGTTCGTTTTTTTTAATCGGTGTCAAGCTTCAAGAAATTTGACGTACGGTGCATTGCGGCACTGCGCACTAGAACGAGTACATTTAAGGTGCACGTGATCTTTAGCTAACTCAGTGGGTGGTTCCTTTGAAGAGCACGGTAAAGCACATGGGTGAAGCAAAAGTCCGCGCGATTCGTATGCAAATGTATGAATATGCCTATATGCAGTCGCGGATAGCGCCTACCCAAATATCAGCGCTCCGTAAGTGCAGGTACGGGCCGCCCGTCATTCTACATGAGGCCAAAGCCTGCCGCATGGCGAGAAGAGGCCGCATATTGAGCTGCGTTTGTAACGCCTAATGCGTTAGAAACGCAGTTGTAGCTGACGTTGTTCAGAAAGCCGTCCTATATATAAACCCATGTATTTCGTCAGTGATGAGTAACGTACTACCGAAGTGGAGCAGACTTTTACCTTCAACTCTTGCAAAGGTTTCAGAGGCTTCTGTTTCAATTATCAAGCAGCGTAGTTTCGCCAGGGTCAACCGTAAAGTGTCCCGAGCACGTGAGATTACACTTAAAAAAATAAACGCGCTAACACGGTGCCGCGTTCCACTTTGTTAGCTTGCAACCTATGTACGCTATTTACACTTTTGATCTTGCAGGCACTCTTGCGTCGTGATAAAGAAATGCAATGCCGTTGCAAACGTTCATTATGTGCTCTGGTACTAATTAGGCAATGCAGTCTGGCGCTCGTGTAACCGGCGCATGCGCCAGGTTTATTGTCAGTGTTGTATGGATGGAACACTGGTACACATTAGCTAATATATTACATAATGTTCCACTGGCCCTCAAGACATATTCTGTCGTAGATCTAGGCTGCTAGCCCTGCCAGCACTTTCGAGAGAGCCAGCGACGGATGTATATATGACTGGTGTTTCGCGAGAAGCAAGACCTTAAGTCCCTGGATTTTCCCCCAAGGAAATATCTAGGGACTTTCACCAAGACACGCACGGCTGCCGTTAGCAGTGGTTGGAAGAGATACACTAAAGAAGCCGTAGAACTGTCCTCTTGATTTTACACCGCGTCCGACTCTCAGATTTGAATAATTGCCCCTAAACGGATACCCTCAGAATATTTATGCGGTCGTAAAAGTCGATTCAATTCTATTCAATGAGCGCACGTGTTGGCCGCCCATTCTGTCCATACCACACGCAAATGACAGTTTCACGTAAACGACGTAAGCATAGTCGCTAGTAAAAAGACAAAGCAATGGCGACGAACCCTGAATGAACTAGTACGGTTGGAATGTTTCGAAAGAAATCTTTGTGAGACAACTATAATTAATCATGCCAAAAAGAAACGAGCTTACCGGGACCCTTGCTTTTCCCCTGATGACTGCATTGGAACGCAGAACTGCATCGTACAGACTGTCGAGGAGCGAGGCTTGCGTACCTCACATATGCAAACTAGAACGAATGCACAAGATCAATCGCTCACACGCTGGACATGCGCAATTGTGGGTTCCACGTTTGTGCCATTCTTTATTTTTCTACTTTATTCGAACCTATAGTGCCTCTCCTACCCGCCCCCGACCCTTTCCACCCCTTTCTTTTTCACGCCCTCCCCCACCATATTTCTCTTATCCTTTTCTTCTTTCATGCCTGCTCACGTGTTCTCACGTGTCAAGGCACTTACATCTGAGCTAGACAAGCTTCCTTCTTATATAAGGAAATATTCCCAGCTCGTCCGTTAAGAAAGATTCTTCGATTATTGCTAGCGCTTTACGTGCCATGACCACGGTATCATTACGAGACAGACCTGCCGTTGTGGAGGGTTACATAAAACTCGGCCATCTCTAGTGTTTTAACATGCGCTGGCATCGCTGAGTGCACATGCATACCTGAAGCATTTTTAATCCATCGAAATGCGACGAGCACGGAAGAGATCGAAACCACGTCTTTCGGTACAGCAGCTTCAGCACCGCAGTTACTGCGCCACCTCGGCGGCTGAGGTACCACGAAGCTGTGATAACTAGGTGCATTATTTTTCGAGGAGGAGTGCGTGTATACTTAGCGACAAACGCGAGAGAAATACACCACAAATATGGTGAAAGACAAAGTGAGCGCGGGGTCGCTGAGCTCCATAGACGTCGGGAATAAATTCTCTAGACCATATATAAGGGTGATATAAAAAAGGAGGGAACATAAACGTAGATTCAAGTGAGCCATATTCCGCGCCTGTGCAACACTATTTTGTGCGTGTTCCGAAGATAAATCACCATGTCATTAATGAATTAATTTACCAGTTTCGTGAATGTATTGAGCCCCTTGAGTTAATTTCGGCCGATACAGTACCAATACATTATTTATAATGAAGTACTTCTAGCGCCATAATTCTAGCTATAGTCGACATGCCATTACACCAGCATTATGTGCTGCACATGTATTCGCAACATTTCTGATGACACTGACATTACAACTCGCCTTTCGATTTTTACTCAGTATCGCCATTTCGAAAATATTTCATGTGATACACAGCACTATTCTACGTGGTAACACTGGTTAATGTATTTGCGTAAATACTTGTGCAAACGTGTGCTCTACCTGACGGCATGAAGAACTGCTAGAACAGGAGTTATCGATTTTTCGATGATAGCTGTTTTCCTTTTGTGCCCTTCTAAGAACCACTCTGTTATATGGTTATAGTATTAATGCATCAATTCATCCAGTACACATCTTAATTTTTGCTACTTCCCTGTCATTCTGCTCATTCCCTTGTAGACTGTGCAAATTGCTATGCTAGGGCATACCACCTCAGGTCGACCTCTCGGCCTTCCCCTATCATGTTTCTGTCTTTACACATTTATAAGGTATCACAATCGTACGGCTGTCTTAAACTCGTCACGTTATCACAATCATGCAGTCTTCTGAATACACGGTCGTGCAGAAGCTTTTCATTGTGGCTTGTACAATTTATCAGGAAATGAATTGAAATACAGTGTATGCCTAAGGCTTGGTCGGGATATCGTTTCCTCGATATGGGGACGCTAATCTGAACATATAACCTTTCCGAAGCGTTCGCGAAGTTGTGCTCTTTACTTCAGTGCACGAGACCAGCAGTTACGTCATTTCGACGCATGCTTCAAATGAAAAAAAAAAGCAAGGTTTCACGCTCAATACTCAAGACATCCTCAAGGTCCGAAGCCGGCTACGTGTAAACAAAAATCAGTACAACAGTGTCATATTGCATAATCAAGAGATCACTTCACCGATCACGTTGCGTGTTACGAATGTGCTACCTCTTGATTACGAACCTCGCATTCTCACGGACACGTACTCGTACTTCTTCATCCGTACTTCATTCTCGTACTTGGCACGTGTCTCTGCGGGATCCCACGGAAGCTAGCACGCGGAGCAGGCCAACATGTTCCTCATGCGTGCGTCTTTCGTGGTTTCGCAACAAGCGATACTTTCAAACGAGCCCATGCCGTGCTGAAGCACTGGAAGCATAGATTTCGTAACAGCGTGTGCCAACATCGTTATCTGGCAATTGAGAAAGGGAAGGGGTCAAAGAGGTCCTGCAGCACTTTTGGAACAAGGTCAGAAAAACGGTGTCCATCAGTAGTGGAAGCTCCCGGAAACATGTGAGCAGAATATTATTGCAGCTGCACGCACCAAGGACTTCGTAATTTGGTGTCAAAGACAGCTGGAAAGCACACGCTGTTATCTGGACCTATCCCGTGACATGAGGCACTGACTTAATCGCTTGAGGACAGATATGGCACTGCATGATTTCACGATCACGGAGAGAGAGAGAGAGAGAATTAACCTTGTTGTTGTTATGTGGGGTTTAACGTCCCAAAACCAGCTCTGATTATGAGAGACGCCGTAGTGGAGGGCTCCGGAAATTTCGGCCACCTGGGGTTCTTTAACGTGCACTGACATCGCACAGCACACGGGCCTGAACATTTCGCCTCCATCGAAATGCAGCCGCCGCAGCCGGGATTCGATCCCGCGACCCTCGGATCTGCAGCCGAGTACCATAGCCACTAGACCACCTGTGGCGGGCAAATTAACTTTGTTAAAGGTCCTGAAGGGGCCTGGGCACCCCTTACGGGAAGCCGGCCCAGTGGCTCCGCCCATGTGGGGACTGGGAGTCTGAGCTCGCCAGCCACCTTATGGGCCTTCTGGACGGCCTGGTGCTGAAGGGCTCCATCGGGGCTCATGAGGTGGATTATGCATTCGTCCTCGGTGGCAGGAGTTCCGAAGCTATCGTTTAGCGCGGGACAATGCCACAGCATGAGATCATGTGGGACCCTTTATTTGCTCGTTTGGAATTCATGAAATAAAGAAAATGCCCGTGTCTTTCCGAAAGGACAACGAAAAAGATAAGTGATGTCACTTGTTCAAAGAAGAACGGGTGGTTTAAAGCTGTGCATGAAACTTAATCGAAAATTCCCTGGCGCGTGCAGTGCAATAATATTTCGTTCACAATGCCACAGGAGCCTCATCGACTTATCGGCAGGGTCCTCTCAATATGATCAAAAAGCGATACCGGGCCCCTTTAAAGCGCGCAAGCAGCGTCTCCATTCTGTTTTCTACAGTCGGCGGTCAAGGGAGGCTAAAGTGGATTTAGGAGACCGAAATATCCTTAACCAAATTTGCGTTAATTTGATTTAGTTGAGGTCTAAGAGATATGAACGCGTTTTTATATTAAAAATACCCTAAGGGCCCTAAAAGAGGCTATTACATAGGGGGAGATATTGCAGCAACATGGTTATAAAATGTAAGAAATTAACACTGGCAATAAAAGACACAATGCGCACATTTCCTTTAACATTTTATCCTTTCTCCGGTAATGCGAAGTAATGCCAAGGGAGAAAGACACTGTGATGCAGGGTCCAATGTAACAGAATAATTGCAACATGTGCCTTCCCTTGACTTTCAATAGACTGACTATGTTTGCACACAAAATATGCGTTGAAGGTACTTCATCGCTTCAGCGACTAGGCTGCCCATGAGCCAAGTGAAAGATGTCTGTCTGAGTTACCGGCGGAATATTTGGCGCCATTCTATGGAAAACAAAATCTTATAGAACTATTGTGCAGTACAGCTCACTAATTTTACAAGTACATTGTTTTCAAATAGAAGCAAGGCAGCGGACAAAGTACAGATATAATAAAAAGCGAAAGTGTCGTAGTCCCTGCGGTGACGTTGATGGTGGTGTTGGATCAGGCGGTAGCCTGGCATAAAAAACGGGCAGTTGTTCTGCCCGAGCCTCCTAACTTTTCATCATGGGTGTGCTACCAGGCATCGATCAACCCAGTGCCTCTAAGGAAGTCGGTTAGCAGTCATTGCACCCTACTTCTTGCTGTCACCGGTCCTTCATGAGAAAACAATGTCCTGAAATGTCCTGTCTCTCCGTCGCTCCCATCTATCGTGCATTTAATAAGGTACCGTGCAAACACCGCGAATAGCTACGCTAGAACCACAGCTGCGAAACGGCCTAACATCATGACAGTCGTCCATTAACTATAACTGAGCGATGCGGTTAAGAAATAGAAAAAAAAGTATTAAACAATTGTGTGTGTGTGTGTGTGTGTGTGTGTGTGTGTGTGTGTGTGTGTGCGTGCGTGCGTGCGTGTGTGGTGGTGGTGTGGTGTGTGTGTGTGTGTGTGTGTGTGTGTGTGTGTGTGTGTGTGTGTGTGTGGTGTGATTTACTCCTTTGCTTTACAAGGAAAAAAAACGTGCAATATCTGCAACGTACCTTAAGTGTAAACCAGCCCTCACACGTGGCAGAAAGGGCGGCCGCGTATTTTTATATTCAAAATTTCTTCTCTCTTTTTGCCTTATGCATGGTGAACAACCCTTTTTTATCGATTGCGCGACCGAGCCACAGTGTTCTGTTTACTACTGAAAGTGCCGCAGTTCCAGTGGATAAGCAGGAACATATAACGAGTCGTGCATAAATATTGCTGACGCTTAAGTATGCGGACGACTGTGATTTCCAATGCTATTGCGCTTCTGTCCGTGGGTGTGCTGGGCGTGTGTGCGCGTTCACAGACCATTCACTCAGTAGAGACTTCTGCCATTACAGGGACTGTCTACCACTCGAAATTTCTTTTTTTGTTGTTGTGATGGTGGGTCAGAATGCGAAGATCGTTTCTCACATTAATGCAAACGAGCACGCTTACGCCTCTTAAAATATAATTTTTTTTTGTTGGCCCTGAAAAATTGTGGAAAAAAATGCGCGGTGGCACCATCCTTGTCCATGATTGCCAAGCTCCAAGTGTAACAAAAAACGAAGAAGTACTCGCGCAAGCTTCATTTAAATTGCATAAAAGAAAAAGATTCCTACTTACAATGAAGTTTTCCATGCCTGTGGTCGCGTTTCATCGCGGCGTACAGTAACTGTCATTTTTAAATTACTTTTGCAATAAACCAGTAACCAGTGTTCCGGCGTCCCTACACATGCAGGAGGGGTGGCCACAAATACTTAGAAATTTAATTAGAATCGGAGAAGGTCACAGCCAAACCACTGCAAGCTTGTACACTTCGAATAGTACGATTTCTATTGGGCTACAAAACAGGAAGTCTATGAAGGACGGTAGAGCGGTCTCTATAGGCAAAAAAATTAGCAGCACCATTCTTCACCTCAGCATGACCTTAGCTTTAGGTGTGCTCCATATGTACCTAAAGGTAGGATCATTATGGGCTAGTTTTCTTCATTTAACCACGTAAAGGAAGTAGAGAATAAGCACTGAATTTATTAAAGAATGGTGGTAATTGATTAAACATTGCGCGAACAAGAAATATCAAGAATGAAGACGACGGCATATGCGCTGTCTCTGCATTGTCATGTACCACGACATCTTGTCTGGAAAGGCGATGTACTAACGCCAGCAACTGTTGCTGATTTGGTTCGCTTACGGGCCAGAAACCCTTCTCACATCGGGTGTAAGTGGATTGTCAGCAGGAAGAGCAAACAACAAACGCGGATGCTTAATTATAGTTCAAGTGGCGTTCTTTCCAGGAGCGTTCAGAACACGTTACTAAAGGTCTCAGCTTCTTCCTGTATTGATTGGTAAAGAAAGCGGTCGCCTAATCTCCGTTGGATCCGGTCTCCAGCAGCGCGCATTGTGCTCCGCCTCCAAGGAAAGACGTTCACGCAAAGACTTGTTCCGCCCCCGGAACAGGTTAAGCTAGTCTAGGCACCTC
The DNA here is from genome assembly GCA_013339685.2 of Hyalomma asiaticum. Lineage (NCBI taxonomy): Eukaryota > Metazoa > Arthropoda > Arachnida > Ixodida > Ixodidae > Hyalomma > Hyalomma asiaticum. The sequence continues at coordinate 34,604,943 of CM023488.1, read as the reverse complement.
CAGCAACCACTGCAGTGAGGCGATCAGAGAAAGGACACAAAAAAGCACAGCGCAACGCAAAGGAGCATTGCCTCGCGATACGCAGGCTACGCCCTTCACCAGAAGCTTCGAAAGCACGCTGTCTTTTCTCAGTCGCTGTTCCTCTACAAAAGCCCGCCCACACCTGGACGAGTGAATGAGCCCTGCTATAGTAATGCGCCACTGGAGCTTGCTTGTGTCCAGGCATATAGTCCGAAAAGCATGGACGCTATATCCGGTAGTAATGCCTCGCAAAGCGCTGTACCAAGCGTTCTCAGCATGGGAGTCCGTAGTCTGGTATCTTGTGCAGTCGGCACTTTTCCTAACGGTAACATTTTCATCACCAAAGTGACAGTTCTGGCAAAGATGTTGAAGAAATGCTAGCCTGAATAAACTTTAAAATAGGTCCTGGAACCTGCACGTACACCTGAATCCGCAGTGCCGCGCCGAGCTCCCTGAAATTTTCGTGCCAACAGTCTAAAGATGACGGCATCCTCTCTTTGGCTAATGCGGCAAATGTAGCGTTATAAATATACCCGAGAAAGGTAAGCGATTGCGCATGATCGCCTGGCTTTGAAAGGCATCGTCATGATCATTCTATTCTTCGTTACCAGTGCTCTGCCCGTACTTGTCACCTGATCTGCCTTTCTTCTCACCCCATCAGATCGCCGACGCACTCCTATAGTTGCCCTCTGGTTCGCCATTCTCCTCATCTTAGCAGTTCGTCATTGGAACAAGTACTTCACGCACTATTTTCAGACACTTCGTCAATATACTGCATTGATTTCTGCCTTGGCACCTTTGTTACAACAGAGCGTGCCTCGCTCTCAAACAAGTTACGTAACCTCGGCAGGACATTTTATGGTTAGTCACAATACGTAACTAAAAAAAATGCTTTCGTTCGCGATTCCTGCACTGCATCAGCCAATCAAATGACCTCGTACCTCATCGGTACTCCCTGCGTGAGATGCACGTGCGATTACTGTGACAATCAAGCGTGACCTGAAAGGCACTAGAGGACCAACGTCAATAGCGTTCCATAACTGATATGCATGCTTTGAAATGAGAAAGGTAAACAAGCGCGCCTACATTGCGGCTCGCGTGGCAATGCCAAAGATTCGTTCGATCCATATTCAGGCCACGGCGTTATGCGCACGCTCGTGCAAGCGCTCGTGCCATCACGCTGGCGGCATCGGCAGGGACACGTCATTGCACGCCCTTTTGTAACGCTGGACGTACGTGCGAGAAACGAAGCTGCGGGGACAAGCTGTCGTCGTCCCGTCTACAGGGCCACGAAGCAAGACACGTGCCTGATTGTTTGCCGGACCGAGAACAATGACTTTCGGAGGCACGTCGATTTCTCCGAGCACAAAGAGAGACCCCTCCCGTAAGCGACGGCGTGCACTCGTGCGCCGTAGGCATAGCTTTTCGTACGTACGTAAAACGTGTCATATGGCCACACGGGGCGCCCTTGTTCCCGATATCGATGCGATATCGGACAAGACGGCAAAGCGGGTCGCGCGTCTTGGCGAGAAGTCATATTAGCTTTAGACGATGCACGGATGCAGCAATCACGTGGGGCGTTGCACTGTACATACTGAGGAGCAGAATAAGTAAGTTACAGAAACATTATTTAAGAAAAGGAAAATCAGCATCCACCAGTGTGTAGCACAAGGCTAAAAGGAAATCCATAGAGATTTCTCAGAAATGAATGCTTCCAACTAGGAAGCTTTCAATTTGCTAATTCATGCTAACTTGATGCCAATTTCCCCTTTCATAAACGTTACTCCACCTTGCGAGTTTCCGCAGAACTCATTTGCCAGAAACATTATTCACAGTGCAGTGTAGCGCGAACAGCGGTTTACATCGGAGTCTCAGACGTACCTATAAAATATTTGAATGTCAGGCAAGCAGCCGTAGCAGCTTCACGAACGTAGGAGAGCCAACTGGAAAAGGAAAGTTGTCCTTACGTAAAAAGTTTGGGTGTTGGGGACGGTACTGCAAACACACCGGGAGGAGTATCTCGGGTACTTTGTCTGCGCTTCTCTTATAACCAGTCTCGTCAATTCCACTGGGCTCAAAAGCGCTGCAGATTGGGCAAGTTGGTATGTCATGATTAGTGAGCATGTAGTACTGCTCAAGACGAGCAAAGACCGAAAAGGAAAGGAAAAACAAGCCCTGTTGTCTTCTCCTCTTGTATGTCCCTTCCCTTTCTGTCTTCGGTCGTCCTGAGCAGTGCTACAGACTTACTAACCCATTGGGCTAATGATGACATATGTATTCGCGACGACACAGGAATAGCTGCCCCTTTAAGATTATCACGACAGGCAGCAATCTTTGCCCATACCTGCATTTACTGATGCACCAACAGCCACGCGTATAGAGAAATACCACTTATGAACCAGGCCAGGCGTCGCTGCTTAGGAGATACTCAGAATGACGAAGGTACGAGATATCTTACGGGCTAATTCATCGCGACACGATTCTCGGAGGCCAGATTATAACTTATGTGTGCACTGCTCTTCACGAGGAAAAGAATGTTTGAAAATAAGAAATAATGGATGTTGTCCTTTAGCGAGAGAACAAACCAAGCAATAACACAAGTCAGGTGGATAATGGATGTTTGCTTCGCAAGAAAGTGGATAAAAATGAAAAAAAAAGAAGATTGCAGATGCTTGTTGTCTTTTCGTCTCGGTATGCGAAGATATTCCATTTAGGTACTCCTGGTCCTGTTACGAGTTACTTCTGAACGGATGTTTAGCCGTATCTCCAGCAGCTTCCTTAGCTCGGTGACACGTCACCACCAGAAATATATTTTTACGGAGCAACCTGTTTAGGGATCGTTACGCCAGCTGATTTTGGTGGGGATGGTGTCTGACGCCGTCTCCACTGTCCGCAACCATTGTCGCTCCAATTAAAAAAAAGATGAAAGAAAACTGGGGGGTGCAGACTTGAACCCCCCTCACTAAGAATGTACCCGTTGTTGTCACCAAAAATGGCGACAACTCCTTAATTTATTTTTACATCAATAAAAGGAATGTACCCGTAATTCTCAAAGTATGGTTATGCACTTTTATGCTCTCAGCCTTGGTTACAGAAGTTATACGTGCCAGAATATTGTGTGCTTGTTAGCCGTCGACAGCGGCTTCATCAGCGAAGGCGATCAACGATAAACCAAGACGGGGAGGAATCGCACGTTGATGAAGAGGAGGAATACTACGAAGTGAATATGGGTGATGGATGGCGATGCAGAATCACAACAGGACGAAGAGCAGAGAGAGAGGAAGTACAGAATTTCACAGAGAAGACGGCAAAAACGATGATGAAGAAGAAAACGGGGTGAATAAAGTAGAACGCGAGCACGCGGAAAAATCCACTTACGCTCAGACTGTGCTGTATGCTTTGCTCAGCGCTAGCCTAGGACTTTTAAAGACGATAGTCTTTCTTTGGCTGGCTAAAAGAGAAACACTTTTTCTGGTGTGTCTGTCTGTGTGTCTCGCCTTCTATATTATGGTGCGGGCTGAGGCTTTAATTTTTTCACGCCTCACAATAACAAATGTCTGTCTGTCTGTCTGTCTGTCTGTCAGATTGAACCAGGCGGTGAAACCCAACCGACCTACTAGCACTGGTAGCGCGGGGTCATACATATTCAGATAATTTCAGTTCAGTTTATTACGCGTTCAAAATACAAAGCTTGTAGATAGTAGTATGGAGACGAGGGTCTCAAAGTCGAGCGGCTGCAGTGGGACTCTCGGTTAACAATAACGTTGAAGATAATACTTATAGCAGCAATTAAAATTACACCACATTTATCAGCGCAAAGGAAAACTAAGGCCTATTTGAGGCAAAATACATATATTTTACGCAACCACGAACCACAACTTTCATGTCATTAGGAACTTCGACTTGACTCGTTCGACTCGTTCTTGCGTGAGTAAATGAGAAGTCAATATGTCTGAAATGGCGTCGAAGAGACTCTACGCGTTAAGCCAAAAGTAACAAAAGGTCGCAATAAAACGTTGGTCCTGCGCGAGAGCAGGGCCAACGAGGGAAATTTAAGTGGATTCAGCAAAGCCTCCATTGTATCCATCATTCTAGGAGTGAGAAGGCAGGGGAATAGCGTGAGTGGGGGGGGGGGGGGCAAGGGGGAGAAGAGAGCGTGTTACATATCAGGGGCGGTAGACAGCTTTCATCTGTCGACTTCACTTGCAGCGAAGCAAGCAAATGTGCGGCCATTTCTTTAAACAAAATTTTAAAATATTCTTATCTTGTTTCCCAGGAGTGAGCTCACAGAGACACGTTAAGATTGGTCCCGTGAAAACTAATTGTTGCGGAAGCGTCCCACGTGAGAAACCAGCCTGTACTTCTAACTGAGCTATTTTTTTCCTAATAAGTATTTTTACCATAACGTGCATTAAATACGCCAAATTACCCCCAACTCAGGTACCACGTCTATTTCATGCTTGAAATAACACGCACACTCGATTCGCACATTAAAAAATTACGTTCGCTTGAAGCATACTCATCTGTGGTGGCCGGTGCGTAAGATATTCTTTGTCTCGACGATTCCGGGCCACCCCATATTTTCTTGTCTTCGTTCCTGCCCCTGTTTTCCTTCTTACAGAAATCATTGTCTCCAATGTAGTCCAGGAAGGGCTACACTTCAATCTTAAGATGGGCATGCTGGTACCCGCACTGATTGAGCTTCATACGACGGAAGCATCCGCTTTGGAAGCGCGGTCGTATGAGTGAACTTGTGTGCACAAAATATGCATGGCAGCATTCCTAGACGCTCCAGCTGCATTTATACTTCCGGTTTGAGCTTTACTGAACGCATTGAGTTCGTTCAGCGCAATCGTGCATGCTTGTATGTTGAGTAAATTGCGCATGAAGAACCAGAGTCCAAAGCGACCTCTCCTCAGAAAGTACATACCGTCTTCTCGTGATTCCACCCTTACCACCCCCCCCCCCCTTTATTTTCGGAAAACAAACCACTAACAAATGTCGATTTAAGCAGCAGCAGCCCCCCCCCCCCCCCCAGCCCATTTCTTCTTTATTTTTTAAACACCGAGGCTACTCTAGCTAACCGTAAAAACTGCGCCGGCCGCAAACTTTATTTAGCTTTATTAGAACAACTTAATGAATTCACTTAAATGTGGTTGGGCCCCTAGACGTCTAGAGGGCCCAGGCAGGCTGCCTGGCAGTCATGTCCGGGCCTGTAGACTGCGCCTGCCTGGGAGACATGTGCAGGCAGGACGCCTGTCTACCTTTACCAACATGTATGTGGAATATAACGCGGGTCACTGTATCCGCAAGGTTTTCATCGACGACGGTTAGAGAACAATACATTGCGAAGACGACTAATACACCAGTCTCGCCGATGGAAGTATAAAATTTCCGTTACGGTCTACTAAATCTATAGGAAAGAATTACTCCGCAATTCAAGTGTTGCAGAAAACGTCGATGAGGAAGGCACGTTCACGAAATCGATAACTCCCATCCACCACGATGCCACAAGAGAAACCGAACCCGAGTGCTCCGCAAAATTTGGCACTCGAAAACAAAATTTAAATCGTTTCTCCTGATGGGTCCATGAAACGCAATATCAACGTCGCCTGGACGCAAGCGCGCTGTAACGGGAGCTATTGAGGCTGCTGGCATATTCCAGAGCGACGCCGAGTTGATGGGCATCAGCTCGGGGGTATATGGCTGACACCGAATACGGCAAGTGTCTCGCCGTGCTCGTGAACCTCGGGTTGCCGATTAATTCGTTCGCGTTTACAACCTCATAGCGTCATGCTAAACGTATGGGCTATTGTGACAGTGTCGAAAATTTGGTGGGCGTGTATAGGGATCCCGTTCGCTGAAAATGATCCAGAATTACTTTCAGTTAGGCAGCCTTTTATTGTGAGCCACAGGTGTACATGTGTTCTTTTTTTTGTCAATTCATGTTGTAACTACATTGATGACAGTTAACTCCTTTAGTGTGGAGCTGTTCGAACCTGACTGTTTGTGCCACCCCATCATGCGCAAAATGGAAAGCGGCTGCATCAGCACTTGTAATGGCGCTTATCTAACATCAGTTAAGGTTCCAGTGTGTGTAATGGCTCCAGTAGGCAATGTAGAAAACAGTGCATATGCGCTAGTATCACTCTGGAGTCGGCGGAACCCTTAGAAAATACGCCAGCAAAAGGCGCATCCTTCACGCGCGTTAGCACATTGCAGCACGCATTTCTTTTTGGCAAAAGAGACGTCTGCGAGCTAACATGAGTGCCCATACTACGTCGTAACATCACCAATCACTCAGCCGCCGCAGTGCTGTCGACATGCCTGGTGGGCCATAATTACACCAGCTGCTCAGTTTGCACAAAGATGTTATCCTACTTGTACCACTCGACTGAATGCCAAGCAATTCATAGGCAATTTTCGTGCTGGCGCCTTCGTATGACATCAATTCCTACAACGTGTGCCATCTCCCGGAATTTTTATTGATCTAATCAGTTTAGTCTTATTGAGCGCCAACTAATGAGCACATGCAGGCCCAGATGTCACACTAGAGCACATAGGAAGACGATGACGTTCCTGAAGACACACAGCGCTCACCCACCAGTGGTAAGGGGAATTGGCCAAGAGTTACTTGATAATTACGTCTTGATTTGAGATGTTTGAAGGGAACAGACGGGAAAAAAAAGATTTGTAGGGAATTTATTTAGTGGAATGGTGCATTTTAGTGGAATTGTGCAAACAAGAACTTAAAAACTTTATCAGTGAACAATCTATGTTGACAACAAGGACTATTTCTGATGTCAAATGTGTGTACGTAATTTGAAAATTTTTGTATATTTGGGTGTGTTCTAAGACGTGCTTATGTCTACTTATATGATTGTTTACTATGTACTTGTTGTGTCGCATTGATGATTCTTTTTTGCTTACTTGTTGTTTTCTGTACTTTCCCTGTTCAATTCCACTTGCGTTGTGTAATTTTACTTGTTGTTATAACAACTTTTTATGTTATTGTTAATCGAGGGTACCACTGCGGTCGCTATACTTTGGGACCCTCGTCTGCATACTACTACTATGAACTTTGTATTTTGAAAGAACAATATAAATGAACTGAACTGAACTATTCAAACCAGACAGATGATTCACGAAGCCTATACAGAAGGATAACTCAATTATATTTTACAGAACACGAGAAGACTAGTCTATCTTTACGCTTGATTTTTTTTAAACAGGAATAATAAAAATCTTACACGGTTTGTCCTTTGTACGCAATTAAAAACACCATCGAAGACGTCCCTATTGCAATATCTTAGTGCTGAAGCACCAAAGCACAGAGCTCTCTCATCTGTTAAATTCAGCCCCAACTTACAAATCGGAATATGCAAAGACCTTTTCGGAGAAATTTGTACCGGCGGCAAGCCCACAAATAATGTGCCATGCTTTTGGACAGTTATCCTCTTCTTCAGCGCTCTCAGCATCACTGGTGATAGCAGCGCAGGAGGATGGTAGTGGCCTTAGTAATGTCATGCTGGTAACGCGGCAGATGTAGCGAGTGCACAGAATTGTCCCGGTTCGCCAAGTGGCCTATGCAGCTACTAAATGCATACAGAGAATGAAACGATCAATGGTGCATAAGGGGTGAGAAGCTCTTTATAAAATTAAGCTGTGTAAGTACACACTATGCATTTAACTGCAAGAAACATGGCGTGAGGTATGGCACCTTCTTCTTTAGAGCGCCCCGCTACGGTGGTCTAGTGGATATGGCACTCCACTGCTGACCGGCGCATCGCGGGATCGAATCCCGGCAGCGGCGGCTGCATTTCGACGGAGTCGAAATGTTGAGGCCCGTGTGCTGTGCGATGTGAGCGCAAGTTAAAGAACCCCAGGAGGGCGAAATTTCCAGAGACCTCCACTACGGCGTCTCTCATAATCAGAGCTGTTTTTGGGACGTTAAACCCCACAAATCAAATAAATTCTTCTTTAGAGCTCTGCAAAATATGTCCTTTCTCTCGGAGAAGAATAGTGAGAACGGGGTGCTTAGGCAGTTCAATTCCTGCATTTGGTATGCGCCAACTTACAGAGGAGAAGAAGAAGATGGTTCGTCAGGACTTGCGAAGCTCTACCTGCAGAAGACATGGAACCCAGGGAATCACTTTAACTTCTTTCTCTTCCGGAACTGAGCAAGTCACGTTTTTTGCCGTGGAGGATATTAAATATTGTTCTCGAGCGGGCACCGAAGCGGAAAAACAGTACTTGGCTCGTCGCTAGCACGATACGCAGGTTAGGCTCGTCACATTTAGTACACAGTTTCAGAACGGCTAAGCATTCTGTGCAAATAAACCCTGCAGAAATGACTGACGTTTCTCATAGGTTGCACCCCTTCGGAAAGCACTGCACGACAACCTTGTCGTGCGTGACATTTAAGTACTTCATGGTGCACGAGATTGCAAATCGTGCGCCTGTGCCTGATCGAAGCAGGTTGCCGCCTATTATGAGTGATGGCGCCAGGCCCTATCCAACCAATATGCTTTGCCGCTAGCCTTTTCATACTTTAATCTACCCTTGATTTTGGGTTCTGTGGAAAAGCAACGTCGCTGAAACGTCGCCAATTTGTACAAAAGCCCACGTTCTTCCTTGCCTTCGTTCTTTAAGCCTATTGGTTGACCATCTTCGGTAGATCGTGCCAAACAATTTGCTCGCGTTCGCATATGGAAGCAGTTGCACATAGCGCCATGTAAGCGCCTTTGAACTCACTGCCTATCTCCAGAGTCGACGTCATAGTTCCTCCCCTATGATGGAGTTCCGTTGCCATAGTCCAGCGGTGGCGTAGAGGTAGAGCATCCGCCTCGCGTGCAAAAGGACCGTTGTTTGAATGCCGGTTCCGGGCAATTCTCAACCTTATTATACAAAAATTTCACCTGTTAATTCAATTGCAGAACAAGGCTTGGGGTGCGGCCGGATCCCAGCGACCATAGCCGGTAAGGAACTCCCCCACCAGAGCAGGATTGGCCACCCTGGTGCAGTGAATACGCCATGAATACGCCAATTACCCTTCGGCCCATAGTCCCCAGTGGCTGTGAAGCAATTAACCACGGCGGTGGTCAGACCTGTGACGCAGCAGAGTGGTCTAAGAATATCTTGAACCGGACAGGCCGCCATTGGAATGCGACCCTGGCAACGTTTAACGCAAGCTCTTTATCTAGCTAGAGCAGTAGAGGTACTCTTCGAAGAATTAGCGGGCATTAAATGGGACGTTATAGGGCTCAGTGAGGTTAGGAGGACCAGGGAAGCCTTCATAGCACTGAAAAATGGGCACGTCCTATGTTACCGTGGTCTAGGGGACAAAAGAGAACAAGGAGTGGGATTTCTGGTCAACAAGTGACCAAGTGTGCGTCGGAGAGTGGACATAATCCTCAATGTAGTCAGGCTTTTCAAGCTTGCGCGCGGTCCGGGTGGAGTTGATATGCGTGCAACCTTTTCGCAGCTAAAGGGTGTGCCCAGGCTGTTCGCCTGGTGTGTTGGCCTTCTGGCTTTGAAACGACGGGCCTCAGGCGGCAGAGAGCTTGTAGCGTGTAACGAGCCTTGGAGCTGCCCGCGCTTACACATAGCCAGCGGCAGGTTTACTGAGCGTGGGTATAGTTGGTTGGCAGATGCACTGGGCGTCACTCGAGGTATCCTTGCTGCAGTGACGCGTCCTTGGGAATCGTGACTCTGAGGGGTCAACTTTAAGGAGATGGCCGCTGTAGGCTTATTAGAGATCTGCTTCATATAAAATGCATGGAGTATCAGACGTGGACAAACACATGTAATCGTTTCTCCCGGCTCCTTGATAACAAGCTCCAACAAGTCCGGAGAGCCTAGCAGTTCGCGTTGCCGAAACAGGAGTTCAGCAGTCCTTTTTCAACGCTGGGCGAAGCATTCGGTGGAAGTACATTTTTGGAGCGGTTCACCGAGGTAAATGCATGGGAGCGGTTTCTTTGAAATTCTCTCCGCTCAGTACATGCCCATGTGAAAACACACGAATACGCATTTCTGTGTGGGGGTATACTGAGGCGATATACTGATTACCACAACTCGAAATAGGCAGTATGCTAGTCGCAGCTCATTTCTTATTCCGGAGAAGAGTTTTGCAGAGGTGTGAGACTGATAAGCGTGTTTTTGCACAATTTAGTGCCCATCTTTATATTTTAGGCAAGCAGGGCATGATAACACGTACTCGCTGGTAACATTTCGAAATATTTGGTCGCCCCGCAGCTAACTTTTATTCCGTAGGGTAGCTATTGAATATATCGATGGCACACTGGCGTGGGCTAGTACACCGATTCCGGCGCGTGATCACTAGCCTCGAACAAACAAACAAACAAACAAACAAACGAATGAAAACAAGAAATCTCCCGCTCTATAAACACGCGTAAATGTTCGGCACATACAGGCGCGGTCTTCGACTGTTGAGCAACTTTGAAACCCATTTTCTTTCCGTGTATCAACGTGACAGTCTTTCTTTTCGTTACTTTCGCAATAGTCGTTCCAAACGTCCTCTCTGCCTCACGTCGAATTAGTTTTCGCCGAAGTTCAGTCGTGCGCACAGATTGTATACGCGGTGTGGCACACATTCCGTTCCTCTCAAAACATGATTCGCTCGGTTATTTAGAGGGGCGCTCTGGAGGGGCTGCACAGGTTTTTGAGCCGCACAAATTGAAAACGCTTTAGGTGGTGTGTTGTTTGACGCCAATGGAAACTTGAAAAACAATTTCTGAATCTTCGTTCCAATTCGCTTTCCTTTAATGTTGTGTGTTATTTCCATTCTGTGTACATTCGGGCTGGTTAGCAGCCCGAAGTTAAACAGAATTATGCTACAGTACTTTCTAGGCGGGAGGGGAGGGGGATGAAGCAGGTTCCCCATGAACTACGAAAGAAAGAGATCTTATAAAGGGAGCCTTTGAATAATTGACCCAATTTTAAATTTTAAATTAAAAGGACGATGAGTGATTCCGTATTGATATTTATTTATTTATTTATTTATTTATTTATTTATTTATTTATTTATTTATTTATTTTACACTGAGCGCCTAGTGTAGGGCTATACCAGCGCTGGGGAAATTACACAGACCTAAGCGTAACAGAAAGAAAGGAGAACAAAAACACATATACCTTTATCCAGTATCGATGAACAAAAGCCGACGCGTCTACATAAAATCACAAATGAAGAAGAAGCGTTCCACATGTTTGCGGTTTCGTTAACAGTGGCAACTGTGAAATCTTTTAGTGTTATTAATTAATATTACTGGTCAGAGAATTGTTACTATGAACATGATACTATATATATATGAACATATCACTACGTTACTATGAACATGTTAACTCGGCGCTTGCCTTCTTTTTTTGTGCCTGACTTGTTTTATGTTGAGTTCTCCTAAATGTGGCCTGCTAGGTGGCAAAGGCTGACCAATTCTTTCACTGCTAATTCAGGAACGTTCGTAACGCCGGGAAAGCTTTCGAGCCCGTGGTTTGAAGTCGGTAGGAACGGTTCTTAGTTAATGCAATTAGTAATTTTTGCTGACCCTAATATCACAAACATACAGGCAATGACACCGCTGCAACATCTCACCTCTAGTTAGTAACCCACAGTAGAAAATTCTAAGAATACCTTTCTGAGGAGTGTAGGTGATAAGTACGCTGCGCAGTCCACATGGCAAGGGTGACAGAGATGTGTGTTCACAACTACAGATGATAGCGCAGACTGGCGTTTAATTACACCTAGAAATAGACTTGCCGAGTGCGGCGAGCAAAGCAATGCGTCGTTTGAGTCGTTGCCTTGCCACAAAGCGACAGCGATGGAGGGCTCACTTGCACTGAGATCGAAAGCGGCTCTCGGGGGAGCGAGCAGAATTCCAGCTTACCCTTACAAAAGTGCCATATATGTCGATATCAGGAACTGGGCTTATGTGGCTATATATGGCACGTGCCCGTATGTGGCCGCATTTTCCCAAATCGTGATAGAAATAATGTGGCATTGAAAGACCAACACGAAGAATGCCATGTAAGACTCTGATGCATATTCGACAAATACGGCCAAATGTGGACACGTGCCATATATAGCAAATATGTATATATGGCCATATATGTATACCTGGCTATATATGGCAAGTGTCCGTACATGGCCCTATTCGCCCAATACGCATTAGTGTCTTGCATGGAATTCCTCGTGTTGGTCTTTCATTGCCATATTGTTTCTTTCACGATTGGGGCAAATGCGGCCACATACGGGCACGTGCCATATATAGCCGCATATGCCCAATTCCTGATATCGCCATATATGGCATTTTTGTTAAGGTAGGTGGCTGTGGAACCAAGATCCTTGGTGGCTGTGATGATGCCCACTTGACTGTTGAGAGAGATAGCGAAGAGACACTACCTAATGCTGTGATGTTACAGAAGTGAGCACAAGCATTAAGATTCACCAATTGCTTGATTTAAAATAAGGAAAACGAACGTACGAATGGATTGAGCAACTCCTCAATCCGTTCGTCTCTTCGTCTTGATAAGTGAAGGACTTCACCTCTCGAGACGGGAAAGTTCAGACCTATATGTATTAGTATGTTTCGCACAGATTAGAATGGTGCCCTAATAGTTACGCGCCCAATCAATGATCACGTGTCTCAATCAAAGACATTCAATAGGCACGTGGCGCAATCAATACGCAGGTAACATTGGCCTCAAAGAATCCCTTGTATTATTTTTATTGTCTTGGATAGTACTTCATAGGGTGGGGGAAAAATCATTTTTCTTTCTCTCGTTTAGTTGTCTTACTGTGAAACAATCTTCCAACTTTAAGAAATGAGGGTGCTCGAGTTCTATAGCACTGCTCGAATTCCAAATTGGATTACTAAAGTAATGCACGATTTTCTCTCACCACTGCTACACCGCAGACAAAGGAGGCAGCCAAATCATTGCTTTTATATGAATGCCTCGTGTTCAATATACATCCTCACCGAATGTTTGACGTGCATCGCTAAAGTAAACCTGCTTCACTGAAAGACTTTCTACCAACAAAATAACAGGGGCGTTCCGAAAACGTGAATTCATAACACACGGACGTTAAAACCCAGTCGAGTAAGACTAACATAGCCATTGATAAGTCAACTCCATCTCACACGAAACACTTCGTTTTTGGACTGCGCCGCACAGAATAAAAGCCCGAGGCGCGGAAAAAGCAGCAACACACGAGCTACTGACGCCATCAAATGCTACTTCATGGCACCGATGTAAGGTTTTCATCGCCCGACTTCTTGTTTTCACAAAGTGAGAAGTTATGCTTGAACTTGAACACTGGCCCGTCAAAGGCCGTGATTAAGCACTTTCTGAGTGTAACCCCTTCATCTCCATACAACCTGGAATAGCCGAAGGAGGTCCATTAATTAGCATTCGACTCAACCGCGGCGCTACGTCCACTATAGCAAACTATAACCTAGCTTATGTGAATACATCAAAGCGTGAACAGAAATGGTCGCCTTGAGAAATGGACCTGCGCACCCAAGCCTGTGCGGGTCTTTCTGCATGTGTAAGCCGGAGGTGATTAATAGATGGGAAGTTTCATCATGGGCCACCGCGCATGGGCCCGTACTCTGTTTAGCTATTGATTCATGTCCTCGGAACGAAGCGTAGCGATATGCTTTCCTTTCATGTATTTTTGCCTTTTTGGCACATCTTGAAAACAATTACCTTTCAACTTTAGCCTACACCACAATTTGTGTTTGTCTCGCACAGGATTGAGTTAACTATCTGGTGACCTACTTGCTTTCAATGTGGTCCTTGCGCACGTGCAGCAACTTGCGTTTTTGCTGCTTGAGAAATCACTGATGATTACCAGAGCACCGAAAGACATTTACGGCAAGCATGTTTTTAAAAAAAGTAAATTTATTTCACCTCAACAAAATTTTCTAGCTAAGTTATTTCAGATAAAAGCAGCTACTCTAGCGAAATATTTTACGCGGAGTATTCCCAAGAACCTTATGGTGTGTTCGAACTCAGGAAGAAATGCACGTAGAAATTTATTTTTGAAAGGGTCTGCCATTCTTGTAACATTTCAATGTTGCAGCGTTTGTACGACATGCAACGTGAGCATGAGCCGTTCAATGGGAAAGTTCTTCTAAGTGACACAGGTAATCGCCGCCGTTGGTAAACGATACTCGTACATCATCATCACCACCATCATCATCATCATCATCATCATCATCATCATCATTCCATCTTATGTCCACTGCAGGACGAAGGCCTCTCCCAACGATCTCCATCCTTTCCTGTCCTGTGCGACCTGATTCCATCTGATGCCTGCGAATTTCTTAATTTCGTCACTATATCTTACTGTCTGTCGTCCACGGCTGCGCTTACCCTCTCTTAGTATCCATTCCGTCGTTCTAACTGTCCATCCGTTGTCTATCCTACTCATCACGTGACTTGCCAATGTCCATTTTTTCTTCTTTACTTTGACCATTATGTCAGCTACCCCTCTCTGTTCCCTAACACACTCGGCTCTCTTCCTATCTCTTAAACTAACGCCTATCATTTTTTCTTCATAAACACATAGTTCATAATCGCATTGTGATGTTGGCGATTTTAAGTGCAGAGCTACATGTGGTTTATTTTGTCACATATTTGATTAATATATTAACACCTGCTCTGCGGTGCCGAATAAGGCGCAACGTAGAAATTCGGGCCAGTCCAAACACAATATCAATATAAATAGTATGACCGATTTCGTCGGTACACCCGCCTATGTATGTTCTCCCGTTCAATAAATCGCTAGCCTGTCACCTTTGGCAAAAGCTAACCGGGGCTGTTGCCGCAATTATGAGTCATTGGGTATTTGTAACCAGAGAAAAGACAGCGATGAAAGAAACATAAAACCAGGGAGGGCAACAAGAAAGGCTGCCAGTTTGCTATCCTTCATAGATTTCTGCAGTATTATGCCCCAAAACCACGGTCATGAGAAGCCGTATGGTCATGAGAAGCCGTAGTGGAGGGCTTCGGAAATTTTGACCACCTGCGGTTCTGTAACGTGCACTCACATCGAACAGTACACAGGCGTCAACATTTCGCCTCCATCGAAATGAAGGCGCGGCCGCCGGGATTCGATCCCCCGACCTTCGGATGAGTAGCCCAGTGTCAGTAGACCGCCGTGGCGGGGTATTGCTTTTGCACGAGCACATGAGTCGTACCAAACTTTGGCGCCACGTTTGGCGCAGGCATAGGATATGGACCATGCTCAAACATAGTCGTCGCTATGCAAAGTTGATACAATACCCGGAAGCATTTGAGAAGCTTCACGTATGCCGAATCGCTGGATGCGCCGATCGATAACAAAGCACATACGTTATTTCAAACTTGAATTAGAACCAAGGACGCGTGGCTTGATTGTTCGCATGGTAATTCTTACATCACTGAAATCTTCACTCTTTCTGCGCTTCCTGGAGTAAGGTACAGGCTCTTTGACTACGGCATTCAGCAACTCCAAATTTTGGAAATTAGGCTAAAAGTTGGATGGTTACGACTTCCCATTGAAGAAACATTAAGAACGTCCACGGATAATAATGTTCTTTAGCCTAGTTGCCTCAACATACTGTCACGTGTTCGTGACAATTTGGAAGCAGGAGAGCTAAAGACGATGTCAGGCGAACTGTTCATTGGGCGAACCTGCACTATGATAGCTTGTGTTGGGATATCAGCACTCCTCTAAGCCCCGCCACGGTGGTCTAGTGGCTATGGTACTCGGCTGCTGATCCGAGGGTCGCGGGATCGAATCCCGGCCGCGGCGGCTGCATTTCGATGGAGGCGAAATGTTGAGGCCCGTGTGCTGTGCGATGTCAGTGCACGTTAAAGAACCCCAGGTGGTCAAAATTTCCGGAGCCCTCCACTACGGCGTCTGTCATAATCAGAGCTGGTTTTGGGACGTTAAACCCCATAGAGCAACAAGAACTCCTCTAAGCATGCAGAAGTCACGGGAAGTGCAGCTCAGTGGAAAAAAGACAAAGAGCACAACGAGTGTGATTCGAAAGACGTGCTTCTACTCAACTAAAGATACCTTTATATTTCAGCAGGGGCATTTCAGTTATGTCGATAAATTTTCCAGGTGATGTAGGGACTCTGTTGACCGTTCCATCTAGGCCACTTCGTGCCAGGTCGCCTTAAGCGCACACCATTTGTAAGTAAACAATGCGGGACATTGGGCGCTGGACTACCTCGTTCTGAGTTTGTCTTGCAATCTGTGCAAACTCAGGCTGCAATGTTACGACGCTTGACTTAATGGGTATCGACCCGTCTGTGTCGATGTAGAGATGTTTTTCTGCTGCCTTTCGGTGCATTAGGGGTACTTCAATAACAGCTACAAGCTAGGATTGCTTCTTCTTTTGTAAATACCAAATATCTGCAACTCACTGGACACGCATTTTATCGTAGATTTGCTGGCGTTTGAGAAATACATTCGGAACAAATTGCATTGCGACACGGTTACGCATCCCGACTGCACAAATATATGAAAAAGCAAAAAGAACGATTCGAGGACAGATCTCTGTAGTATAAGTGTCTTTTCTTTTTCATTTATTGACGCATTTTGAAGGTATTACATGTCGGCATTCAGTTTTTTAAAGAAGTTGATGTAGTTAGATATATTCTTGTATCTGACAGGGCGATTTAGGGATGTTTAGCTCTCTGACATAATCAGTGCTGGACTTGGCATCAATTTCAACACTGACAGCTTGCGTGTGAAACACCTGTGGTCAGCCGGAATGACTTTCGAAGTTAGATATGAAAGTTAATACAAATTCTGTTGCCGCTCGTTACCGATGCACAATGTATCGCGGCCATCAATGATGCATCACTTTCCCAATTGTGTATGGCAACCTTGGAAGTCCAGTTGTCACTAAAAATCCATGCCGCTGCCACCGGACCTGCCCCAAGCTTAGGTTGCTATATTGATAAACCTTCACCTCCTATTATAATTTTATTTCATTTTGTTTTTATTTTTAATCCACAGTTCAAATTTATCAACAGATGGCTAAAAGCGATGTAGAACATGGAATGCCACTAGAGCCAACGATTCGAGAAGTGGACTTGTCTTCGTCAGGACGGCAAAGACAAGTTGTCTTATCAAATTTAGTCTGTGCTATTCAAATTTAGTGACTCAGGTACATAAATTTTGACACATGTTATTCACAATTCAAATTTAGTGATTCAAATTCATGTATTTTTACAAATATTCTAGAGCTCGTTATTGTTGTGGCACTGGCCGGGGCCACTTTAGCGATTTTTATTCTTAATTACCTTACAATAACGAATGTGCTAGGCAAGTGTACTCTATCCTATGCTTGCAGACTTTCTGACTTCATCAGGCCGCGTAATCCATGGCTGTGACCTGCATTTATGAAAGGGGAATATTTATACAATTCGGAAAATTGCCGTGTTCGAAATTCGCAGGTAACAAGACAGGAATACGACAATGCAAACGTCTTATGTCTTTGATTAATTTCCCCGAAAACCCCAATATGATTATGGGAGACGGTGTAGTGGAGGGCTCCAGAGATTTCGACCACGTGGAGTTCGTTTAACATGCACTAACACTGCACAGCCCGCGGCCCTCGTCATTTGTAGTTTTTGTTTGTTCCTTAGGTATGAAGCATTTTTCAGTTTGCTTATATTAGAAAGTTGTTTTTACATATTCTTATGTGCCTGGAAACATGTAGCATGTTACCGTGTTACATGGGTTCATGATTGTGTCTATAAAAACTGTGTATAGTGCCGGA
Organism: Hyalomma asiaticum; assembly: GCA_013339685.2. Taxonomy (NCBI): domain Eukaryota; kingdom Metazoa; phylum Arthropoda; class Arachnida; order Ixodida; family Ixodidae; genus Hyalomma; species Hyalomma asiaticum. The sequence goes on along the minus strand of CM023488.1, from coordinate 34,587,124 downwards.
CAAAAAGTCGTGTAATTTGGTGTATATATGTAAAAAAATATTGGCTATGTTGTATATTTTTCAACGCTGTATATATTTAAAACGAATGTTAGTGCGTGCTTAGCCATGTCTTTATAATGATTTTGTGTTCATGTTTTTTGTGTATACTGTCGTCTGTCTGCTGCCAAAGAATTGTACGGGCAGGGGCCGTTGTCAAGTCGCTATAATAGCGGCTTTTTTGCTCCTGTCCGAGCATTTATGTTATAAAGATGAATGCAAAATAAAGGTTTGGATTGGATTGGATTCGCCTCCACCGAAATGCAGCCGCCGAGACCGGGACTCAGTTCCGCGACCTTCGGATCTGCAGCCGAGTGCCACAGCCACTAGACCGCCGTGGTGGGGCGTTCCATGTTTGTTTGTTTTTTTCACGCTATTTAGATGCATGCATTTTCGGGATGTTGTCATGGTACCGATACAGTTGTGCTTCTAGAATTCGTTCTCAGCGTAGTACATAGCTAGAAGAAGGTGACCTCTACTCCCCATATTTCAGCTCGTGGCATTAACCACTTCGGTTTTCTGCTTAAATTCGAGCGTTGCCTTCCTCTACTAATGCTAATGATATGCGCATTTGATTACCTATCGCTACGGCATTGTTGTTCATAGACATACTTCGTGCGACTTCTCGTTCCAGGCACGAGGCCAATGATGGAATGCTTCAATAACTGATTAGCAGGCCCCACGCAACCTTGCGTGACCTCGAAGTCCAGCACTCATAAGAAATTCTTGAAGCATCGGTTTCTATCCGGTACCACAACTCCTTATTTGCTTGTGCGTGCGCATAATAACGCATTTTCATGTACAAGAACTGCTTAAGACAACGAGTCTGTTGTTATTGGCTCGCCAAGGTAAAGAATATTCTCTGCACATGTCACACCCCGTAAATCCCAATGATGCATGCTCGACTATGGCAGCGTCCCTAGACTGCACGCCATTGAGCGCGAAATGCGATGAAGCGGGAGACATCGACCGCTACATGTGGTGCTGCAAGCGCATTCGCCCTGAAACAAGCAGCCTCATAGACAAAATCAAGGAAAGAAGGCTGTAAACCTTCAGGAACATGCGCACCACCGATCCGCAGTTCGCGTGATCAAATTCCAGTCGCGGTGGCTGCATTTCGATGGAGGTAAGATGTTGAGGTCCGTGTGCTTTCGCTGTCAGTGCGAATTAAAGGGCAACTCTGGCTAATTTGCATTGTCTACTAATCTCAATGAAAATTTCAATATAAGTCGTGCTCGGTAGTATAATATATGTCAAGCTAGGCAGCTTCAAGTCATTTATATTTCCTGCCCCGCCACGGTGGTCTAGTGGCTACGGTACTCGGCTGCTGATCCGAGGTTCGCGGGATCCAATCCTGCAGGCGGTGGTTGCATTTCAATGGAGTCGAAATGTTGAGGCCCGTGTGCTGTGCGATGTCAGCGCACGTTAAAGAACCACAGGTGGTCGAAATTTCTGCACACCTCCACTACGGCGTCTCCAGAAATTTGGACCACCTGGGGTTCTCCGCTACGGCGTCTCTCATAATCAGAGCCGGTGGGGGTGGTGGTGACAACATCTTTATTTCATGGTCACGGAGGGTGGTCCTCAGGGTGGCCCATCTTGGGGGCGACTCCCTCGGCCCAAGTGACCAGTTTAACTTGGTCTCCCAGATCGATGGCTGTCCTTTTTGAGACGTTAAACCCTACGAAACAACAAACATCATTCGCATTTACTGAAAATTAATTTTAACAATGTTTAGCCGACTGCCATGCCGAGCACCCTGCGTTTTTGCGCCATTACCTGAAACGTGAAACGCTTCCTATACCTGAGGCACCGGGGCCGTCACACGCAAAATGGTGACACTTCAGTTCTCTAGTCGGTGCTGTGAAGTTCATAACAGCTAGCATAACTCAGTATATCGTCGCGTGACCTCCCCTACTTCCATTATTCTGGGACCTAGCTCGATATTTTTGATGGGGAGGAGGCTGCGGCGTTATCGCGTACGCAGCACGAAGGTTCTACCCGTTTCATTTTCGGTGGGAACACACCGTTCATTCGGTTATTTAAAGTTGTTGGTGAGTTTCTGAGCAAACTGACTGACCCTGGCTAGTTCAGGTCCATCTGTACTATTGGAAAACACCGGTATCAAATATGGCGGAACAGCCGAAGTTTCCCCATGTCGGGAGCATGGCCAAGCGTTCGTGTGGGTAGCGGAAGGGGACTGAAACAGATCGAAAGAAGAAAAAGTCGTAGTTGAGGGCTTCGGAAATTTTGACCATCTGGGGTTCTTTAACATGCGCTGAATATGCCACCGCCGTGGCTGGGATCGAACCTACGTTTTTCCGGTGGTAGGCGAGCATCGGTAACCACTACGCCACCGCGGCCCACGTGTGCGAACGCCGCACATATTTCTTTGCCTAGAAGCGCACGCGCACACGGTGTTTCTTTCCGGACCCCACCGTAAGACCACTCTCCCAACCCCATGGAAAAGCCAAGCCAGGGGATCAGCACCAACCACCAGATTACAAAATACAGCAGGAAAGGTGGACGGGAACCACCTCCCCCTCACCCTTCACTGAACCCTCATCAGAGTTCAGTCTGGTGCGAAATCCAGACCGAGGCATTTATTTGCCCCTATGTGGCACATTTATTTTACCCTGGCCTCCACAATACGCAATGTACTACCTGCCAAGCAGCCAGGAAAGATCTCTTCCACTGTTTATGGAGCTGCCCCGTGCCGATGGCGGTAGAGCCCATACTCAACCCGTCCCTCTCCCCTTGAGCTGTCGCTCTTCGGTTCAGTTGCTCGGATTACTAGCTCTGGCTAGTAGACCCGTCGGAGAAAATATGAGGTTTCGTAATGTCCTTTAGAAGAAATATTAAAGGTCAGCCTTTAATGTATGGGTTCTCAAAGCGGTTTCTCGCGGGACCCAGTGGTACCGTCGGCTCCTCTTCGGCGTTCCGCGAGCGATCAATGAATGTTCCTGTCCAGAGCGGCTAATGTCGTGTACAAAAGGTACGCGATATAAACTACTTGCATTACGCATCCGACTGTAAATGAAAAAAAAAGTATGCGCTAGGGATACTAGAAACTGACCAGCGGACCTGAAGGTGGCCCTAGGCGGGAGAGAACCACGCATCGATTTGTCGGTGCGAAAAGAGTTCCCTTGGCTGCATACTTCAAGTGCGCCTACACTCTATAAGGTAATTTCTTTTTTATGCCCCATTTTGTTACTCATCGCCACATAAATGTGGCAGAAATGACTAGAAAACGCCATGTTCTCATGGGTCGGGCGGATTGAGGGGACTGTGTTCCTTTGGACAAATTTGGTTCAGAATCCATAGTTTAACACATTGCCTAATGTTCATTTTGAGACTATTTACTCTAGATCCTAACGCGATCCGTCACGATGAGCTTCACGATGACTTCGATACCTCTGCAGGATGTTATTAAATAATTTACAATCGTGAAGTTGAGCGCTTCAGCCGTGGAGTTGTTGGCCTTGTGCTCAGACAGTCACAAGCTGCAGCTGTACCAGTCATAATGTGATTGCAGAATATGTTTCTAATATGCACCCCTTCCTGTAATGCGATTTGCATGAGTGCTGAAAAAGATAGTATTAGAAAAGGAGTTCTCACTTCGCTATAAAATACCTCTTGCCTCACGCAAAACAAACGCTTATGGTATTACTTCTTTGGCAAAAACATATCTTATAAATGAAGGTGACTTTTCTAAGCTGGCAAGTTCTCTCTCTCTCTTATACGTCTTGCCGTCTTCTTGTGCAGCCACGCACTTCTCTTGCCTCGGACAGACAGGTCGCCGACGTCAAGGAAGTGGACGTGTCCATGTGATTATTGTTTATTTTAATTGACTCTTAGCTTGATACGAATCTAAATTCGAATAAAATACCAAAGCCTTGATCTCACCCCGAAGGAAAAACCTGCATATGATGAATCATGGAAATCATGCTGAAGTTGTTACATCTTGCTTCAACTTACGAAAACCTTCCTTTTTGTTCCTTCACGTGTGAAACAATATCTTCATCACAGAAAGGCGCCCGCAGTAAGATTCAAATAGTTTAGTTAATTTTAAAAAGAACGTTATAACTCTGAATGTACCATTACATGTCTTCATGCATGCATGTTTAATGCAGTTTGAAGGAGTAATGCGATACCGTGCCCTAAATGCTGCGGTTACTTTACATCGCAGCATCAGTCGCCAGCTTGCCGAAGCATGGTTTAACAGAGACCACACAGAATTCATGTAAATTTCTTTAGTCTGCGTAACTCTCAAGTCCTCACGTTACACTTTTCAAAGTATCGTTCATCCGTGTCTTCCTCCTGATAGACCACTCGTTAACTAACCATTCGTTTTGCGTAGCTATATTTTTCACACACGCACAACCTGCTTCCGTTCCCAAGCTTTAGTGGTTGCACGTGTGCGTGTGTCAGCTTCTACGCAGTTTTTCATGTGCCCTTAGCGCTTTAAAAGCAGGTTACGATATCGTATTCGATGTTTCCTTCGGCCCGCCTTCCTGTTACTCCCGCAGAAATTTCTCCCGTCCAAATTGAGAAGAGAGCTTTTACGCTTTGACAATCCTACAAAAGCTGCACTCAGCAAGCAATGTGTCGAGGGAAAGCGCCCAGAGCGGAAAAAAAAAGAAACGAGCGGCCGGAAGCATCGAATGTAAGTACTGCTTCCTGGAAGAAACTGTGTTTCCGAACGTTAATGACATGTGTTCCAGCCATTTTTTTCCTTCTTTTTTTTTCTCGCGCTGTTGCATCCACAAACATTGCTTCATTTCAATTTCTATGAAGCGCACGCTACAACGAGTATGTCATCTCCCTTTTTCGTGCACATACATCTCTACAAGTGAGCTACTTCCGGCCGGAAACGCAAGCAGGAGCTGCGGCTACGAGAAGCTGTTTGCCGGATGCATAATGAAGGCAACGTTCGCAAGGAGATTTACAGCTACATGAAAGAAAGCACTTTGTTTGATTCGAGTTATGCCCTCCAACGCTAAAGATGCGCTCCTCGAGAAGGAAACAACTTCGTTTTACAAGGAAAGAGCTGATCCTCTTTAATCCTCGTGAACACTTCATCGCGCTGGAATATTCCTTTAAAAATTGGTAGGAAAGGATCAGGCCAAATAAGGTTCTCTGATAGGAATTTGGAAACTGTGTGAAAGCTTTATTTCACACAGTTTCATTCGTCATTTTTCAAGGAAGTTGCCTCAAAATTCACGACATAGGACATTGACGCGTGTGTCACAGTTTACGAAACGATGTCGGAGTTCATAAAGGTGGGACTATACTAACCTAACCGTAGGCGCAGTAAAGCTATGTGAAGCAGGCACTAACATAAGTAGGGCCCATTATGCCTGTTTCTATATATATATATATATATATATATATATATATATATATATATATATACACTGGTAAAAGTACCTCTTGCTTATGACATTTGCGGAGACGGTTAGATCGGAGTGATGCAAGTGGTAATTCTTCTCATGGCGCCTTTAACGACGTGCCATGGAGACGTTTTTATGAGTTGTTATAATAAGTGTTCGTAATAGCCTGCTTTATAAAATACTGCACAACATCCAGCCATCCCTTCGTCTAAGAGGTTACCCCGATTTGTCCGTTAGTACAAAGCTCAAACGAAGTGTAGGGAGCATCCGTAATAAGAGTGTGCGTTGTTCTATTGCGTGACAGCCCAGCACAGTGGCAAAAGCCGCTTTTTGTATTTTTACTTCCGCTGTCGGAAGGTAGCTGTGTGAAACACCAATGAGTTAATAAATAAATATGAACTGAACAGAAACGAGGTCGACGTCGAGTAACTAATGCTGAAGATTACTTCAACTAGCGGCTGGAGAAGTACCCCAGCTCTTCATTGTGTGTCCACCATTTGTATATTTAAAGCTGTAGGTAGGGCTTCTATACAAATAGTTAGGGGGAGGGATTAAAATTTGCTATAACGTGACAACTTACCCTGGCCCCTTTATTAAGGTAAGAAATATTTTTCGTAAAATATTTGTACCGGCAACGACCATTGCATTGCCTATTTTATTCCATCAACCAATAGGTAGAAAACGCGATTTGGAAAATACGTGAAGACCTTCTGTTATTTACTTTCACTTGCTGGAGATAGAAGAATAAAATGTTCACCAGACATTCATTGTCAAATACTATTTTGTCTTGCAAAAGAACAGTCATGTCGGTTTACTAATCTCAGCAGCAAATTCAATGTATATTTGAACTTCATCCAGGTAACAAATGCTTTTTCATACTTGCTCTTTCATCCAGGCTAGAAATATTTAACTACCGCGTATTGAGTTGCTACGTGCGTTACTCAAGGTAGGCGACACTAGTGAACCTCAGTTTGCACATGTCCTCTAATTTGTTCAAAAGGGGGGCGCACACTAAAACGCAGCAACGTGGATAAACGCAACCTAACGAAGAAAATAAAGCGTGAGCTATTAAATTGATAAATTCACAAAGGCGTACTTAGCTTCTTGCTTGTGTCATTAGCATGCCGCCTTTCCTGCCACGAAATATAAACACGACAGAACTGCTTTTTCGCAATATTACTTATGAAAATATCTGATGCATAAATACGCTGCTCCACAACCACTTCCGGAAGCTATAAAATATGTGTTCGTGACAATATTTAGGAGTTAATATATTCAGTAGAGGAGTTAGTGGTAACCTCAAACGGCTGCAGAGTTAGACACAGAGCAAAAAAAAAACGCCTTACTGAAACCTCAATGACGAGTGAAGACAGACTAATCATCTATATTGCTTCAAGCCGGAAGTCTCCAAGCTCAATACAGAAGCGGTAAGGTTCCGTATGTTCAAGCAGATGATCTCTGCGTTTAGGAAAACATTTTTTTCCCGTTCGTGTGCTCCAACAGTTGCTTCTCCTGGGGCATTTATTTTGCCCTCATTAGTAGCATTTGATAAGTATATATATATATATATATATATATATATATATACGAAATGCAAATGCTGTGATCCTGCTGTATGAAGTAAAATACCGCAGGGGAAACTACGAAAACCTACCTGAAGAGAACCAAAGTGCTCAGTCTAGAAACCATTGTCGTTTCAGAGACACCAACTCGCGTAGATACGAATTGTCGCTATGTGCTAGGAGGGCGTGAATGAAGTACGTTGGCAAACTTTCGTCGCCCCCTTCTTGTTTATGTAGAAGCGAAGTTTCATGGGTATAAAAATTGAATTCTATGGCTTTAGGTGCCAAACCCACGACACAGCCGTGAGATGCGGCTTAGCAGGTTGGTTAGTTGGTGACAACTTTGGGACTCGGCATGAAATTACACTTTTCGTTTTCCTTTTATGAGAAGTTAAATACTTTAGCGCTCTGTTCCCATCGACCTTGTAGCAGCCAGCCTAACGTGGGAGCCCAATCCTAGCAAGTGAACATCGCAGTCACGAACTTGTGCTGTTGGTAGACTAGACGACTAAGCAACACAAGTAAAGAGGCACATGAAACGAGGATCTTTTCTGGTGTCTTTTCTATCTACCGGTAATGCTTATGAGTCTAGTTTTCTCAGTGGTATGTACCAACTAGCCTAGCCAGTAATGTCACGTTTTGGGCGTGTTTGTATTGCATACTTGAAGGTTTTAGTTCACGAAAAACACGGACTGAGAAAGACGTGACACATACAGGAGTTTTTTCGATGCGACGCAGCTTATGGTCGGGGGCTATGTCACTTCCTCCCTCCCTCCATCCATCCGCCGTGTGGCGTCCACACCCGCACTGCGCATGCGCATCCTCCTCCTCTCCTTGTCTCATCCCCTCTCCTCACGGCATTCCTTCTCTCCTCTCCGAACGGCGCGCGTTGACTACGGAAACGCTCTTTCTTCGATGAATGCTTCACCAGCTCGCAAGGAAGGAGAACGCGCCTTCGCCAGCGAGAGACAACGCTGACGCCGGCAGGTCTGCTAGCGTCAAACCGATGCAAACGCGACACCTAGTCAAACCGGTGCAAACGCGGTGTGCATCCCCCGTGCTGCTTCGCATGGCGTCATGGTCCCTTTATCGGGAGAATGTGTAATTTTTTTCTATGTTACGCGTCGTCGGCCCGCCACAGTAGTCTAGTGGCCATGCTACTCGGCTGCAGATCAGGGGGTCGCGGGATCAAATCTCGGCCACGGCCGCTGCATTTCGATGGAGGCGAAATGTTGAGTTTCATGCACTGTGCGATGTTAGTGCACGTTAGAAACACCCCAGGTGGTCGAAATTTCTGGAGCCCTCCACTACGTCGTCTCTCATATGAAATCATGGTTTTGGGACGCAAAGCCCCCAAATCAATGATGTTACTGTGGACCTTGCCTTCTTCTCCCCTCTCTATTATAACACGAGGCCGTTACTGCTAGTCACACATATCGCCTTAGCTACGTGTCGCGAAAGATAATTGTCATTCTGCATGCACAATGGCCTGATACAGCTTGGAGTGCAACCTTTGCGACGCTATTTGCTAGTGTCTTTTTCACTGTGCTGCTGGTGCTTAGCAATATAATTTGCTGGAAGTCATGACGAAGAAGCCCGGCAACGACATATTCCAACTTGAGTATGCTCACGTCATTAAAAACGATGAATAGCGGCGAGTATCGCTAGAATGATTGTTTCGACAAGGAAACTTAGTGACGTTACGGTGACGAAGACAAGAAACCACTCGCCTGAACGCTGGCTCTAGCGACATTTTCCTAGTTTCCTCGCTTTCATTGGCCAGTCCATCACTCATAGCTCCTATCATCCTCTGCACTTCCCTTATTGTTTTTGTGTGTAAAATCATTGGTAAGGTTTCACGATCTAAAGTCGTAGCATGATTATGAGGTACGCCGTAGTCGAGGGCTCCGGTGACTTCGACCCACTGGGATTCTGCAACGTGCAGTGAAATGACACTACACTGGCCTCTAGCATTCTGCCTTCTCCTAAATGTGGCCGCCACGACTGGGATCGAATGTGTGTGTTTATGTGTGTGTGTATGTGTGTATAATCCATCACATATCCGCCGACATCCATTTCCCTTTACCCAAGATACGGAATAGGTAAAAATGCAGCGCAGCTTTCTCACAGGTTTCACTCGCACAATTCACGTAGTAGTGGGGGCAGAATAGATGCAGGAAAAGCATAATTAGGACCCGGTTTGCAGTACGATATTTTTACCACACAGGCAAAAATAGTAACCGAAAAGAAGGCTGAGGGATCGATTTGAGCTAGCGTGCTGCGGCTCTATCAAATTACGTAAGTGTCAAACGAAGGGAGAAGTGGCGCAATCGTACGCACGAGATCCTCCCGGAAGACTCTACAACTGCTTATTCAAATGACGCCGTTTAATGATTCGGTCACGCTATCGCCTCAACGTAAAAAGCATCAAAACATTTATTAGTTCCCGTGAAATGATGATGTACCTCATCAGGGTTTTACTTTCATTCAAGGCCGATGCACCGCTAGCATGCGAGCACCTTCGCACAATGCGTTCCTTGCACCGTTAGAGCAGCGTAGGCAATCGACATTGCAAATGGTACTGCCCATGCAATGGTTCGTCACTGCAGGTGCGGAACAAGTTGATACGGTAGCGGTGAGAGTGGTCACCACAATACAATAGAATAGCGCTGACTAGAATAAACCGTTAAGAACTACTATGAGCATTAATTTAGAGGCAAACGATTCTTGAACCACGGAAGAAGTGCAACCACTCGTTGCGTTGCCAGCTTTTGCGGGATGTTGAGGAACAGAAAGCAACAGCATGTGCATTTTTCAACTACTCATAAATGGCCACTAAGCTAATGCATGCCGCACTTTCATATGTAAGCGTGTTTAAGTGTTTTGTTCGTGTTTCAATTTATTGTGACAACCGGTGCCTAGCCGCAGGGGTTTATCCAGAATTTCGATTGGGGAGGCGGTGTTACCAAAACACGGCGGTATGTGGATACGGAGTTTTATGTTAGCTGGAAAGCTTTTTTTTTCATGGGGGGCGGGTGTTAAGGGACTCTAGGAAGGGTGTTGTATAAATCCTTGCCTAGCCGAACTCAGGTCCTGGTTACGACTCTGCTTGGCCCGCTTCATACCTGTATGTAGGTTTTCTAGGGATACGAGCGCGGGGTCACACCAGCTTACAAAACGTCGAGAACCAGTTAAAAGTATTTGCCGGCATCTTACGTGAGTAATCCATGAGATCTTATGAGGTACGCCGTAGCTGGGGGAGAGGGAGGAGACCTAGGCCTCCTGGGTTCCTTAACGTGCTCTGATAACGGACAGCTCAGGGGGTTCTGGCAACGCATGGGAGACGTCATACTTTCCCACACCTTTTGAAGACATCGAATGATTCAGCGGGTAGAGGGCTCCACTTCGGTTCTTCTAGACACAATGGCCGTCCCCTACTTTCCTTTATTCCCTGCACATTCGAATTTTTGGAGAAGGTATACCTACCACAGGTGCATTAGTGTCGAACCCGGAATGGAAAGCCTTTTAGCAAAGGAAATGTCAATGTCGGAAAGATAAAGAGCATACACATGTGGAAGTTCTTGAATGAATATGCGTCGAGTACTGGTAGCAGTTTAGCACCATTTGTAGACGTCGCTGTAGCAGACTCTCCCGTACCCTCGAACACCCGCGTATTGCACTTTCGAGCAGGTAAGGAAACTAAAAAAGGGCGGAATTTTTCTTTTGATATGCCCCAACCGCGGAGTACCTGATAATGGTATCCTGGATTTTACCACAAGAAAAAAAATTGTAGGTTATACGATGGCACATACTTTATCCTAAGTAGAAATCTCAAGAAAATATTAACATACCTATAAAATAGATTACATGCCACAACGTATTATAGAATAAAATGTTACTTCGAAAATTGAATTATTTCAATAGTCTCGATAGTCGCTTTTCGACGACGGGGATAAAAACAATGTCGTATATAACACAAGGAATTTTATACAAAAGACGCTATAAAAATATTGCCGCCGCAAACGTCATTTAGGCATGAACGTGAATTGTTGGTAAACTTTGTGCGCAAGCTGAAGACGCCATGTGAGAACAAAGTGGAAATGAAGGACATTATTTTCCAAGCTTGTCTCTATACTGAAGGAACTGACCTATACTCAAGATGTAAGGAAGGTTTCGCTAGCCATAAAGATATCACATCCAGTGCGCAATCTCTGCATCACCACTTATAAATTTAAGGGAACGCCATGCTCTGTAGCCACCCAAACTATAGGTGATAGTAAGTTTCGCAATGAAAATTAATCTTAAGTAAACTAGGTAGTAATTTTTTGCTTTCATGATTAAAACAATTAGTCTATATACTTTCTGCCGGTAGTTCAGTAATATATTGAATTACTTCAAGCGAGTAATCGTGAGAAACTTAGCCATTACCATCACAATTACTCTTGACTAAAGTACGATGTGCGCGCATCCCTTATATCGTAAAAAGTTTATCTAAAAACAGATAAACTGCAGACACCTTAATCTGTGTGCCTAGCTTGAAGCGTGGCAGTGAGAAGTCCCAGAGAAAAGTCGCGTAGCATTCGAACTCGACGCCTTGAACAACGTTGCTTGAAGGGAACGGCCCTCGATGCTGTACGCAACTGACGTAGGTCCTACAAGGCTGTGTGTGGGACAGCTCAGTAAGTTGATTCAAAAGTTTTAAACGCTTAACCATGTCCCCCAGTTAGAGGGCACTTCTTTGAACAAAACGACGATAGATTTTTTTTTGTTATTACGTTCCCGTCACCCGTCACCGTCATACAAATATTCTCCAGTCGAACAAAACCAAGCATTGTTTGGGACAAGTTAGAAATGCCTGATTGAAACAGCCAAATACTAGTGCTCGCTGTGACAATTTAGCTGCTAATTTCATTGAATGCATGCGCTGAAAGTACGGTGTGCTTGAGTTATTGGTTGAATGGCAAACTTTTGTTGAAGTGGTTTCAAAGTAATTCCCTTACTTTCCAAAATTAACTGTAACGTGATGTAGTTACTTCCCGTCAGCTGTAATATTTAATGTACCTTAATTATGTATTGAGAATTTCTAGGAAAGTGACAGGTAATGCAAAGTGATTATCTTTTAGAAGTCTTTCGACCCTCTGCGATTGTAAGTTCCAGCTTCCTGAGGATACTACCGGGGCCTGCGGGTTAGTGGCCACTGTTCATACTCGCTACCGAATCCTGCCTGTCGTGGCTCCCATAAAAATTACTCCTGCTGCCCGTTCTCCAGTAGGACAATGCATAAAACAGAATGTCACATGCTGCAGCGTGCTTCCAAAAAACAAAAAGATACCAAAAGCCCTGGACAGGAGGAGAAAGCCAGAAACTCAAACCAAGGGCGCCTGCACATCAGATTATGTTCGAAGATTGCCGATATGACCAATGTAAATATATGATTGGAAACTGCATGACATTATTGGTGTCTAATATGTGTGGCATGTAAATATGTGTTCATAGTTAGAAAATAAAAGTTAGGATAAAATGTGCTCAGTACGAACACCAGCAAAATTTCATACAACAAGAATCGAAATGTGGCCGATGAAGCTCCATAGTTATCTTTAAGTTCTGGGAAATATTCCGACACAGCAGCAAAGTTGAAGTCAACTTTCAAAACACGACATATGAAGCTATAATTTCATTTCTTTCCAGGTCACGAATTTTTTTAAAGCTTTACCACACAAGTAAACACTGGAACCCCAGGTCTTCGCCAGCACTTGGTCTATACGGGCTCAGTCTAGCTTCGTAAATCCACCTACGTCGCGATGGGGCACTCCAATCAACCTTGTCTCGTTCCAGACCACCAGTAGCAGACGCGACCGACTCCGACTACAAAACGCACTGACATCGTTTTACTTGATAACTTCGTCGCGTAGTTGAAACGAGAAAAACAGAACAACGGACAAAAACAAAAAAATACGAGCACGCACTCAAAGCTTGAGTAATCCATTACCATACCACCACACAAAGGCGCGAACAGCGCAAAACGTGAGCACACAAGTCGGCCGTAAGGACAAAGAAATAAAAGAAATAAAGACTAGACGAAGGCTGCCCACGCTGCCAGCGGCACCGCACCGTTTTTACACAACGAGGGCATCCGAGTGTCCTTAAACAAAAGCCCCGGCTGCGTGCGAGCCCAAGAAAGAAAATAACAGAGTCGGTGCGAACGAAAGACCAAGGGGACGCTGGCGGCGGATGCCGCGTCTACGCACAGACGGCGCGCGCGCGCGCGCGCGTAGAAGCCGTACGAGCCGGGATTGGCCGGCCACAGCCGATCGACCAATGGCGGCTCCCCATTAGGGAAAGCCAAAACTCTTCCGATTGGTCAGCCGCCGAGGGCGAGGAGGCGGCCGCCGGTACAAAAGGGAAACCGCGCGCAAGAAAAGGGCGCGGATCGCGAGAACGTTGACGGCGACGAAGACTCGTTTGGTGTCGGCTTGATCGTAGTGCGACCCGAATTTGTCACCGAAACCACGAGGGAGGGAACACGCCACCCAGTCTCGGACAATTTGCGCTCAGCGCAAGGACTTTAACGGGGCGCTCTCGACAGGACGGCGCGCCCACGTTTCGGGAAGAGCCGGTGCCTTCTCTTTCCCCAATTTGATCGTCGAGACTCCCCAGCTTCCTTCGAGGCTGAAGTAGAGGGAAGGGAGGCTCTCCCCACGAAGCACCTGTGTGCATCTAGGGGATCCGGCTCGAGAAAACGGGGAGTCACTTCTGCGGCGTCGCTCCGACGGGCGCGCGTTTCAACAGGTGGCTGTGAATCTCCAGGCTGCAACTTCGGACTCGTATATTTTCTCAGAAAAAGAGTCTTCTCTCCTGCTCGCGGGAAGCGTTTAGAAACAAAAAGTAGGCGGCTCATGTGTGTGGTTTAGGTATCGTCAAAGGTGGAGACTGTACCTGTTGTACTTTCGGAGCGAAGTGCATCTGTGCTCCTGCTCGCCTGCTGAGGCTCAAAAGAAGGGACGGCGCTTGTGATCGGCATCTTGAAAGAGACTGTCCCGTCTTTGGTATCTACGTGGTGCTCCTGAAGATCGACGAAAGGTAAGCCGAAAAATTCCGTTATTAGCCGCGAGAACTCTGCTTCACATTCTCTTGCTTCTTCCCTCTGAGAGAGAGGAGAAGCTTTCCTTACATACCAAATGTTTTCATTGTTGGTTTCTGGAATACACCAAAACCATCTTTTTCTAGCCTCAAAGTTGCAAACACGTGCTCTTACGAGCGCGAGAACGAAAAATATTGGTGTACTGCAACGCTCGTTTGTTGATTCTAGCATTTAAGTGTTGTCTCTATAATTAGGCGATCACAAATCGCTTTGTCGCAATTGTTTAGTAGTTTTAATTGACTGCAAGAAATACATTCTTCCGCCATTGAAGGTGAACGCCTTGACAGGTATTTCTTTTTACGCTAAAGATTTTTTTCCGCAGAAAAGCTTCATGTTCTGGCAGCGATTGCCGCGGTGATCAATAATAAATTATCCTTTTATCGACCTTTTTCCGCTCGTGGCTGACAAAGGATCATTACCCCAAGAAGGACTAGATGGTGACAGAAGGTCGTAGGCAGTCTCTATGTATTCATGACATACAGATGAGACAAGCGCACGTGCACATGATAAAAACCATCCTCGTGAACAGTATTCTTTAAGAAGATCACATGGAGTGCTGGCTTTTCTAAAATATGTTCATTAACTGCATCGCGACAATAATTGCTTTAGTGTTTCGAATAAGCTTCAAAGAATTAGTGAAAAGCATAAATTCGGCAGAGATCTACACTAACCACAACGCAATTCCTGCATTTACATCTAAAAAAAACACAGGTAATGGTTTTGGCCTCGCCAGGCACGAAGGATAACACAACTTTCTTTCACGCAATTATTTTATCTATAAGACAATCTCGTATGATCATACGGCAGCACAAACGAATCCTATGTGCTCCTGTATCTTCATTGAGATTTTTCGATATGTCTCATATGATAATGTTCGGTAGGGATATAGTACCTTCTTTTGTCAGTAACCTGACAACCTGCATTCGTCTAGGTATCTGGATTTTTTATTAAATTTTATAGCAACCTGGTGAAACAATCCTTGATGATTTTTTGGAATACGAATGTGATATGTTAGCTTAATGTCACTGCTGTAAATATAGCCTGCGGGAACATTTCTCCGGAGAGTTTGGTATAACTGATGCCTCAGGGAGGATGTCCATAATGTAGTGTGTTCTTAAATCTTTGTCTATACCTGCAATAATTTAGCTACGTTTGCTTTGGCACCGCATATCGCCGAACTGCACAGCCTCCATCAGGCCACAGCCTCCATCAGGGCACAGCCTCCATCAGGGCACAAACACCAAACGCTTCAGTGGACAAAGAGGCAAGAGGATGTCTGTCCTCCTGTTTTTTCGCTTATGTGCTTTCATGCAATGCAATTCACCGGCGGGTGAACATCTACGGCATTATAAGGACGATTACCTTATGTAAAATGATTCCTGCACTTAAAGGAAGTAGCTGCATTCATACATCCTGTCGAGGACGCCACTCACATTTAGACCTCTCATCATCAAGCATCGCTGGGGCGCCTAATTCACAAAGCAAAAGCTACTAAAGGTCTTGTGTAGTTATATAGAGTGAGCGAAATTTGTGTCTAGAGTGAGAGTGCCGGTCGAGCTAGCAGCAAGGGATTTCGCTACACCCGTAACCTGACAACCAGTACTCCTTCAAAGGGTACTCTACGTATGCCGAAGGGCTCCATTATTTGTGAAGTGCCCCTTGAATAACACTATGCCCTGCGAACAACTGCTAGACTGGAAGCACTCGAACGCATTACTTGGATAAAGACAGGAAAAAAAAGCGAAATAGAAGGGGTACAGCTGTCGTCTTTTAAAGTAGACGATAAACCCGCTTACATAAAGAAGGACGGGGAAATAACTGGGTAGAAGCGACGAATAAGGAAGAGGAAGTAGGTACGGAATCGCAAACTGAATGGAAGCCATAGCGAAACACAACACACCACACGCAGGGTGCGAGTGTTACATATGGGAGTCTAATTCTTATCAGGTAACAGGTACGAATACCAGCACAAATATGCGAGCCTCAAAACTAGGTGATTTCTGAACAATCTGAAACATGTAAGGAGGAGACGTGCATGAAGAAGCATGAGCTCTTCAATTTACTTACAAGCCCACAGCTTGGGGATTATGTCTGCAAAAATGATAATAAAATAGTTTTTTTTTACGCGTGAGAAGTACGATATCATTATGAGGGACGCCGCGTAGGGGAGGGCCACGAAGTGATATTGACCACCCGTGGTTCACTAACAAGCTCCTAAATATAAACATGCCTGTGTTTTCTGGGTTCGCCTCTCACCGAAATGAGGTCACCTTGGCCAGGATTCAAGCCCGCACCTTTGAGTTCACCAAGCTAAACCTCAGCCGCTGAGTTGCCACGGCGGGTTGTAAATTCTGTCAATAAAGCTCCCTGCGTTTCATTATACTGTCCAGAAGATGGGTAGCCGTGAAGTCGCTTTCATTTCCGCAACTCATTGCTACTGATTTGCTTAGAATGCTGTAGTATCGTCCCGCATTCAGCAATCAAAACTACCTACTGACGCCTGCCCGTATTCCGTTTTCTTCAATGAAATCATAACTGCCAGTAGGTATGGAATACCAAGTTTCCCTAATGCGTGTCACCAGCGGCTGGTGAGTACTTTCCCCGGCTATGACTGTGTTATTGTATGAGTGCGATGGACACCGTTAATGATATATTTCACAACTGCATATAGATAAGTTCTTGTAGCGAAGGGCAGGTCGATACTTTTCCGACGCTATTTGTTTGCACAATGGTGCATTCCTAATTTAAGTTGTACATCACTAATGATTGTTTGATTTATTGATTTGATTTACGGTGTTTAACGTCCCAAAACCACTTGTGATTATGAGAGACGCCGTAGTGGAGGTCTCCGGAAATTTCTACCACCTGGGGTTCTTAACTCGCACACACATCGCACAGCATACTGGCCTCAACATTTCGCCCCCATCAAAATGGAGCCACCGCGCATGACTAAGAATTAGAACTACCGCAAAATACATTGGACAGAAGACAAGAACAAAGGAAGAAGAGAGTAGGAGCATGCTTCATTGTCACATTCCGTTGATTATAACTTTCACTCTCTTTATATCAGTAGCAGAGACTAATTGCTTGCTCTAGCGGTACCGCCTTGTAATCTGCATGTTATTAGCATGCATATATGCCTTCCATTTACTCTCCAAAAAATGTGGTCGCTAGCTTCCTTTTTTTTACAAGCGCGGCCATTTATCATGCCTCTTCCATCTAGAAAGGTCCGTAGAGGTATGTTCCCCTGTGTTAAGTTTCATCCACAGTGGCTAGGTGCTATTGTAGCCACAAGTATTTTTGTGGAAGCTGCGCTAGTCTTATTAACCTCGAGAAATTCTTATTCTGCGGCTGCACTGTAAGTCATTGCACACGATCTACAAGTTAATGCATCCAACCTAGCCTTGGCCCTTAAAGATAACTACACCCATACCGCGTTTTATACTTATTCAATCCAGGTATCAGCCGACATCAAATACGAAAGAAAACATCGTGCCCACGCTTTTATTATTTCAAAACACGCATATGTTTCGTCACGATGTTGTTTTCAAGCGAATCAACTTCAGCGTGGTTGCTGCCACGAAGTTCAAAAGTTTCTCAAATATACATCTGCTGCTTTAAGAATAAGTACCTCAGGAACGCTTTTAAAAGAAGTACAGCCGCCTGCTGTATGCATTACCTGTTTTCACGTAAAAACAATTATTTCCATGCTGTAGAGTGTTCAGTCCATGATGCATGCGGCATGTATTAACATAAAGGGAAGAATACGTCACCCTGGTCCCTGTTCAAATGATTATGCCAGGAAGATAATATGACACGCATGAGCATACTGATTTTCTTGTAAACCATCTGAAGTTTGATGCTCGAGTTCAGTTGTCAGTTCGACGGCCTAAACTTTCCTTAATGTAGCAGCAATGTTTTCACGAGTGAAAAGCACCTTTTATACCAAAAAAGGAAAACTAAGCGATCAGGAACAGATCGAATGCGCGCGAACTGCATAGCATCTGAACGACGCCTATTTTTGTCAAATAAATGCAAAGCATTTCTTGGCGAAATTAAAATTTAGTCACTTTGTCCGTATCTATCTATCTATCTATCTATCTATCTATCTATCTATCTATCTATTTATCCGCCTACGTCTCGGACCTCTGCTGCTCGCCTGGTTCCTTTAACCTAGACGAAAATTGGGCGCGAATGTGCGACAAACTTGAATGATAGTTCTCGTAGTCAATAACAAGATATACCTGTCATGCACTTTACGATTAACGATAACACGATCCCGAATATCTCGTGCCAGAATTGCTCATCCCGAGCTTAGTAGATATGCATCACAGGTAATGGACTATTTTCTTAGCAGCATATGTCAATCAAGTTCTAAGAAAACTAGAGAAGGACGCTTCGTTTCCTTTAGGTGGCGACTTAAATGTAGACATTATACTCAGACAGATACAGAAAACGCTGTAATGACCGAAAGCAGGTTACTTTCGCTCATTACAGCGCTGAGCGGTGAAGCAGTCAGCTTTTCTCGACATTGTAGGAGCAATGCAATAAAAGACGCTTATGATATGCCCATCAGCACACCGTAGCCTTAATTTCTCTTCGTCAGAATAGAGGTCTGTGGTCTTTGATTGACTCATGACGATTGATTTCCGCAGTTTTACGTACCAAAACTGCGATACGACTACAAGAGACGCCGTAGTAGAGGGCTCCGGAACTTTCGATCAACTGGGGTTCTTTAACATGCACTAACATCGCACAGTACACAGGCCTCAACATTTCGCCTCCATCGAAATGATGCCGCCACGGCGGGGAATTTCATCCGGCGAACTTCCGATCAGCAGATGAATGACATAGCCACTATGCCTTCGTGGAGGCGTTGTCGATGTGTCTAGCAAACCTACTTTACACAAATAATTTTTCATTTGCAAAGGCTTTGTTCCTACTCGTTACACTTAGCTCAATGAGAAAACATTCGGCGTAGGCAATTTAGCCGCTGGCTGCTTGGCATCACATCGATTCCCACTATGTGTGAATTTGTTGACTTTCTTTCTTGTTTAATTTACAGATGGGGCTATCTATTTTCGATACATAGCAGGGGTGGGTACAGGAAATGCCAAGTAGACATACGTATCATGAAATAGATTAGCATGCGTAATAACAAAGACCTGCTTGAATGAGCAATCAGGTGCGAAATATGTTACTCATAAACGTATGGTACAAATAAGTGTTCTGACGGAAACTATAGTTACAGTACTATAATTCTAAACTAGTTATAACAACATAGAGAGGAACGATAACCAAACAAGGCACCTAAATATTTCTACACTTGATATTTTAAACACATTCTAAGACTTATTTCCTAATCTGCTGGCATTCTTGGAGCTTTAGAAAGCTGATTTGTTCAGCGGACCAAAGAATGAGGACACATTGGTCCTGAAACATGAAAAGTGTGAAGCGTTAAAACAAGGACCACATATAGATCGACCTGCGGCATTATATTGTTGCTCCTGACAGCTGCTGATCGGTAATCCCGGACGCATCTGACATGGAATGGAGCTCCTTAGCATGACTTGTCTAGTGGTGCTACAGAGCTCCATTCTATGTCCTTGCCAGTCGTGCCTTAAATGTGGGCACAACATAATAGATGAAGCAGTTGCCTCGATTCAAGACTAGTGAAAAAGAAGAGTGCACAAGCTATATCACACCCCAACATTGCAGGTTTTCATCGAAGGAGGCATGCCAATTCTTCGACTGTGTAGGAAGCCTTCACTTGAAAAGATGACCGTGACATCGCCAATTTCCAGTCAATATCAGTTTCCAAAGAATACGCGTTTTAGTGGACACCTTGGCACATGGTCATCGAGGCAAATAATAAGCTACTAGAATCAATTAACCTGCCTACTTCATCATGCTCAATGGCAAAAATGAACACAATAATCTCCGACAACATCCTCTTCACGACCTTCAAAAAATACCTGGGCTGGAGCACCGCTTCGCGTATGCAGGAATGAAAAAAATAATAGTAGAGCAGTTGTAGAGTAAATACGAAGGTACTGTTAGCGCATCGTGCCCTGTCTAAGCAGAGGAAGCCCAATGAAACCACATGACTGAATATTGCATAAAACTTGCCAGGATGCTTCGCTGAACGATTCAGCGAAAGCAGTTGAGCTCGTGGTGGTTTCTATGCGCTTGTGCTATAAATTCATCATGTTTCTAAACATGTACTAAGTAGGACTTCATCTCTGCGTTATTTTTTTATGCTCACGCCCGTGTAGCCAAGAACGTTTGACTTGTTTATTGACATATCGGAGAAATTACTGCCGGCGAGTCTTGCCTCATCGTGTGCTCTAACGAATACGTTCGTGTTACCAGTGTTTACATTGCAGATTAGTTGCCGAGTCATAGTGGTATGGATCTCATCGTGTTCCTAATCACGTGCATTAGATCAACGCTCTTTGCATATCTGGGCTGCATATGCCATGCCAAACATTACTCAATATCGCGGACTCGTTTATGTATACATTTGGTATGATGGTACTAACTGTGTGCTGTTGCAAATCGTCTTAATATTCCTGTATCCGTCCAATACTATATTCAATCACCCTTATATGTATGGTCCTCCTATAGTAAGGCTATAAAAAAAACGCTCACTCAGTACAGACCCTACCTTCATTGCCCTTATAAGTGTCCGTTGCTAAAGTATAAAAATTCCTGTGGCATGCTCAATCCAAGTTCATATGAAGGATTGTTAAATCGTTTCGAATATGCCCTTATTTACTTTTACATTAAGGCTTCGTCTGCTCGGTCTGCTTGTTGCTTCAGTTTTGTATACTTCATTTCCTTCCAGCTGCATTGTACAGTGCCAGCGCAAATGCCAGTACAATTTCACAACTGCCGGTTCACGTCGTCATATTAGCGAATGTCTACTTTAAAGAAACGGCAATATTCAGGTTTCTGCAAAGAGAGCTCTGTGGCAATCAGTGCGCTTTCATCATATCTCGGGAGATTGGTCCCTGTCATGGGAGTCGTGCGCGCCTGTGGTGTTTGGTGCTGTGGCGAAGACGCAGTGGAAAAAAGCAGCGACGAAGCGCCGCCGGCTCGGCACGTGAAACAGAAAAAGACAAGCTGTCGCACGAGGCAAGAAAAAAAAGAAAGCGTGGCACGTGGAGCGCGCACGTGGGACCCCATATGGGGGAGAAGCAAGGCGGCGTTCGACCAGCGCGGACGTGGCAGAGGAGCTCTCCGCCAGAGCCACGGTCGCGGCGTAGTCCCGAGTGCCTGGCGGGTGCCAAGAGTCGGGGTGTATGGCTCCGCTTGGCAAAGAGCTCCTGACGTCGTCTCCTTCCGACGCCTGGCGTGCCGCCCGAGCTTCCAACAGCACCATCGGGTGTAGGCCCGAGCGCTGCCCCGCCGAACGAGAACCTGTCGAGGAGGTCCACGACCCTCTGCGTCCTGGGCACGTCTCTCTCTTCCTGGTGGACCAGGGGAAGTAGCACTGTCGGGCGTAGGCCCGAGTGCTGCTTCATTTCATCGAGTCACGAGTTGGGGCGTGAGGCTTCCCGTGACTCCGATGCCCGTCGTCTGCGCACCTGGCCGGCATCACACAGACGCCATTGTCGACGCAGCTCCAATCACCGACGAGGTACAGCGACGACCTCTTGCCCACGACGACGCTTCCCCTACTTGGACTTCTCCCGCGCCAGTCGACAACCGGTGAGACTGCTCCGAACTCCGACTATACTCGCGTGTTCTTTCGTGTTTCTCTTTCTGTATGTTCCGAAGTGCTGCGTTTACTTATTCATTTATTACTTTGTTTCGCCCATGTCGTTGTTTGTGATGTGTTTTCATATAAAGTCTTCACAGAAAACAGCCTCGCCGTATTCCTGAACGCGTTGCCGTCGTCAGACGCAACGTGCGTTCTCTCCTAATTCTCAAAGAACCCCATCACAATGGCGCCCAACGTGGGGCGGGGCTGTTTTCTGTGTCGATAAGAGTTCACAACGACTGCGACATGGATGCAGACGAGCTCGTTATTCTCGGCGAGAAAGTTGGTTTAACGGGAGACGCATTTCGGGCATGGCTTGAAGAAAAGAATGCGAAGGAACGCGAAGCGCGGCGCGAGGAGGCTGAGCGCGAGGCACGCGCCCGTGAGACGCAGCTCGCATTAGCACGTGAAATAGCAGCTATAGAAGAAAGAAACTCGCTGCTTCGCGTGCGCTTGTTAGAAGCACAAAACGCTGCAAGAGCTCGCGCGTCCGTTGACGCCAAGAGTATCTCTTTTGTAGAACGAGGGCCTTGGCAGTGCTCAGACAAGCTGAACGAGGCAGACAGGAGCTTCACGAGCGTGAGGCGGAATACTAGTCAGAGCGACATAGACTCTGAAGCCTCTGGGAGGCAAGATACTATTAGTGGAGGGGCAGTAGCTCTTTTAGGGAGTTCCACTAAAGGAACAATTCTTTCCTCTTCAGACAACGGTGGCGAACGCCATGAAGAGAAACCTCAAGGGTTTAATGCCGATTCTCCCTCGTGGGTACCGCTGGGTGCACTAAAGAGTGGCCCAGTTGTAGCTGAATGTCATAGTGCGAAATCTGAGGTGGCCCTCTCAGATTCCTCACTAGTGCTGCCCGATGCAGTAACAGGTGACCTAGGCAGTGTAGTGAACCGCAGAGGAAACGTACCTCAAAATCCGGTGATTTTGGGAGACCGTGAATGTTACAGCGTCTCTGACCGAGAGAACGAGCCGACTTATGAAGTAGTTCTCAAAGAATCTAACGAGGATTCGTACGAAAGCACACGTGGCACGTGCGCAAATAATGGCCTCCAATGTGAAGGCGCAGGGTTTGCGCAAGCGTTCCACAGCTGTGAGGTTGATGAGTCACCTGTTCCCTCATGTGGAAAAAGAATCATGTCTCCTCAGATGAATGTATTGCCGACATGTCGCTCGCAGCAAAGTGTTTGGGCATGTCAAGCGTTCGCTAGGACGCCCTACCGTCGAGTCCCATGCTTGCAGGGCCATCCAGTTCAGCATGATGTTCGGGCAGAGTTTGGAATTCGAACCAACAGAGGCAAGCGGTTCGAATGCGCTGAGTCGCCGAATTTTGTCTTGCGGTCGGACATTCATGCATACCCTTTACCTCTGTTATATAACCATCTAAAATATGGCACTCGTCTTGTTTGGGACGCGATAACCTAAGCGCACAGCTCAAATAACCGGTTGCTCTCTGGATATTGACTATAGACAATGGAATGAGCTTGTAAATATGCGCCGTAGTTGTGTGTTTGCATGGTCTACTGTTCAACCTGTAGCACTGGAGTTTCTGGCCACCTGAGTGAACTCGTTCTTTCCTCTCAATGTGAGATGATGTGTGTGAATATCAGGTGTTTGTATGACATTTCCATGTGCTCCAGTGTTTTAGTGAGGTTGCAACGCGGACGCTAGAATTGTGTGCTGTGAACTGTCTCCTCTGTCTACCGGACAAGTGTGGTGCATTCAAAGCGCGCACTTAGCCGAAGTTTTTTTTATTGTAAAAAAAAACTTATCGAAAGGGGGGCTCGTGTCATGGGAGTCGTGCGCGCCTGTGGTGTTTGGTGCTGTGGCGAAGACGCAGTGGAAAAAAGCAGCGACGAAGCGCCGCCGGCTCGGCACGTGAAACAGAAAAAGACAAGCTGTCGCACGAGGCAAGAAAAAAAAGAAAGCGTGGCACGTGGAGCGCGCACGTGGGACCCCATATGGGGGAGAAGCAAGGCGGCGTTCGACCAGCGCGGACGTGGCAGAGGAGCTCTCCGCCAGAGCCACGGTCGCGGCGTAGTCCCGAGTGCCTGGCGGGTGCCAAGAGTCGGGGTGTATGGCTCCGCTTGGCAAAGAGCTCCTGACGTCGTCTCCTTCCGACGCCTGGCGTGCCGCCCGAGCTTCCAACAGCACCATCGGGTGTAGGCCCGAGCGCTGCCCCGCCGAACGAGAACCTGTCGAGGAGGTCCACGACCCTCTGCGTCCTGGGCACGTCTCTCTCTTCCTGGTGGACCAGGGGAAGTAGCACTGTCGGGCGTAGGCCCGAGTGCTGCTTCATTTCATCGAGTCACGAGTTGGGGCGTGAGGCTTCCCGTGACTCCGATGCCCGTCGTCTGCGCACCTGGCCGGCATCACACAGACGCCATTGTCGACGCAGCTCCAATCACCGACGAGGTACAGCGACGACCTCTTGCCCACGACGACGCTTCCCCTACTCACAGAAAACAGCCTCGCCGTATTCCTGAACGCGTTGCCGTCGTCAGACGCAACGTGCGTTCTCTCCTAATTCTCAAAGAACCCCATCACAGTCCCCAAGAAAATACTAAACCAGAAATCCAGCAGGTAGATCTCCCAGAGAGAATCCCTCAAGCTGCTTACTGGTTTTAAACGTAAATGGTCGGTGTCGGACTCTCAGCTTTACCAAAACCAATTTTTTTTTCGCAAAATACTCCCAAAACAAAAATAAAACAAACACTGGTTGACACTGCTTTCTTTCGCTGTGTTGCGGCGGAACCCTTCAATGATATCAGCGACCTTCTCTTCTCCTCCTCCTTTTTTTAAGCTGACAGCACTATTGCGGCTTTAAAATCACAACAAAGAAACAACAGCCAAAGGGACCCTTGCCAAGTGCTTATCGTAATCCGATTTGTGCTCCAGGAAAGAAGTCTGGAATGTGTCTTCAGAGCGATTGGTGCTTAATCTTTCGCTAAAGTCAGCAAAACGGTGCTGGAGTTTAGATAACGCTTGAGTCATTAACGATCGCTTATACGTTTCTTAATCGCCTCTGCATTGCCGATATCAACTGCTCTTTGCTTAGAGGCTATATATTTTCATGTTGCAGCACCATATTAGCGGATGCCACTCACAACTTCTGTTTCGGCGGAAAAGGACGTAATTGGTTGTTCGCATCTGGCAGACTTGCAGACTTTCAGTGCCAGTTCATTACGCCTCATTGTTTTAATTTGCACAGATTTGTCGATAATCACGGCCTGCCAGAGCACTGTTATGCCGACCTTTGACAACTATTGCTTTTATTCTGATTCACTTATCGCGGATCGAGCGCTTTCTGTGTGAATTGAGGAACCTCTGTGCCCACACTCACGAAGACGTCATGTGCAGAACTGTTCGCGGGAGGAAAATCTGGCAGAAACTTTTAGCAACTAGCGACGCTGGAAATGAGCTTAACGAAGCTGACTGAGGAACTTAGAAGAAATTATACCGAATAAAAGCTTCGCGACCTCAGCAACAGAAATCTAGTAAGCTACCTAAACGAAGGGAACCTGTCCAACCATCTCTGTTTCGTTACGACAGAAGAGTGTTTAACTTTATTGCCTGTAAAGCTGGCTCAGAAAACGTACCATGACATTGGTGCCATGCAATTTAATCCATGCGCATAAATCGATGATGATAGAAGGTAGCTCACGCAGAAAAAATATTATTTTATTCTGTTCATATCACCCACAGGGCCAGAGACATTTCGGAGGAGAGTGGATCCTTCTAAAAAATCAAACTACAAAGGCTTTGCTCTGCTAATAAGTGCTAACGAAACGGTTCCAATTATCAGTACGAGCCGGAACAAAAAAACAATCCAAACATTATACCGAAAATATAGTGCCCCACTCGGATAGTTAAACGATAGTATACTAGTGTTTGAAACGTTATGACGTTGTGAATAAGGAACGATGGACGTGATTGATAATGGAAGGTTGTTCCAGTCCATGAATGTATGGTGTATAAGTTACTGATAACACGTTTTCTTCAGCATGTTTAAGCAACATTGCAAGAAGCCAGCACAGATATTATTGAGTACGACGTTGTTGAACATAAACGCAGGCATTTATTAGGTAGAAATTAAGGAAATGAGCATCACAATTATGTCCACACAATTAACGAGGAAAGGTTTAGGGGAACACCTTTCTGGAAGTACTGGCCACGACAAGATCGCCTAGAGGAGGTATTTCGTAAATATTGCGAAGAAGATCGTCTATGTGGTAGTTAGGGTTGCATTTCAATTCATAGCGAGTTCAATATAACCACGCCTTACTAGAAGCATAGCGTTTGCTTCCGCACTACCACATTAATTAAATATGCATGTCAGTCACGAAGTACACATTAATGGCCACTGCGTTCAGGTGCAAGTAGTTCATCTTGTGCTCACGTAGTTTGACATCAGCAAAGGAGTTCCGTTCGTTTTCAAAGTTACCGCATTGCTGCATGGCGTACTTGCAATCTGTTTTAGGCGGCAGAGGACTCAAAGCATGATTCCTTTCAGTTTCCCACAGTGACATCAATTTACAATATCCAGATAGATAGAGGGAACTGGGAAGAAGAGAGGGAGGTTAGTCAGTGCTGAGACCGGCTGGCCACTCCGTGCTACCCCAGCCTAACTGTCTCGTCGGCCGATGTACTGAACCCACTTGCCGCTAATTACGTCATAATTATTCCAAGTAACATTATAGAAAACGTACAGACATCAGTAAAAAAGCAGTATAAGGCTCGCTGCTGCTTATTGATGATTGTAGTTCGGTTAGGAAAGGACGCTAATTTCTGCAGCCCATGTAGGGAGCACTGCTAAGCGTCCGTGGGGGTGGGGGAAAGGGAGTGAAAGAAACAGAGAGGAGAGAAAGACCGTAGTGGAGGGCTCCGGAAATTTTGACCACCTGGGGTTCTTTAACGTGCACTGACAACGCACAGTACACGGGCCTCTGGCATTTTCGCCTCCATCGCAAATGCGACCGCCGCGGCCGGGATCGAACCCGCGTTTTTTGGGTGGCAGCCTAGCACCTTAACCACTACACCACCGCGGCAGACATAGTCAACAAGAGAAGTTAGACGACGCTTGAGCACCGGCTTTGAGAGTGAACGGCATTGCCTCATTGTGCCCCATTCCATCACCTCCTCGTAACAGCTTAATTATTTAGTAGCTCATGAGGCAACAGTTCCATTTTTTACTCGTACATTCAAATTAAAGCCCGTGCTATCAAGCGCGTACGTGTTTGTTAAGTCGTGGTTCACTTTTTTTCTAACGAGTTTAACTTTCACAAATTTAGTTTTAGCCATTAACGCACCTGTGCAATTGTAGATGGCTTGTGCGGTCGGGTTCTTTGGGATACGGTGGTAGCGGTAGCTCGAGGTGATTATTTCCGTCGTGGAAGCCGACACCGACTCCGACTACGAATTTTCTGCGACCCCAGCTCCATATCCCTGGCGCGTTAAAATTTATTACCACGGGCAGCGACAGACAGGCAGACAGATGAACATTATTTCCGTCTGGTGAAGACCATCTCTAGGAACGCGCCGAAGGCATCACAGTGCCGCTTTCCAAATTTAGACTCAAGGAATGGAACCGAAACATTGGTTTTCCGTAGTGTTTTAGATGGTCGTGCATGTTCTTCTAAGCACAGAACTGCGTCAGTTTCGCCCAAAACTGAGGCTGATAATGGCACTCCCTGAAGAACGTTCGTATGCGTGTCGAACGCGTTGCAGCTGAAGCACCATATTAGCATATATATGGCACTTAGGTACGTTCAAGCCGCTTTGCGTGTCGCTAGTAACACGTATGTCCTCACGATTTAGAGGAAAGCACGCAACGCAATCCACTTGTTAGCTTTCCGCCTACAGCGACTCTGCTGCGAATCTGCCGAACATGACAACGTCTAAAATCGCTGTTAGTCAATCAGTTATATCCCTTTGAATTATCTGTAGTAATCATCGCTCTTTTTTTTACATCCGGATAATCGTCTCTAACGGCAAGCTCACTTTCTTAGGCTTTTAGCCGACTATCTCACCTTGAATTTTAAAAATCAGGGCAATGTTGTATATCCATGCGCCCATGTTTTGCTATAAGTTTGTAAACCGCACGCCGCACACGGCGCACAACTCAACATTTTATGTGAGCAACTGTATGCTGAGAAAGCCCCTTCTTGCACAATGACCCCAAACTTTTCAGATAGAAGGAAGTTCAGTCGTAATGTTCATGTAAAAAGAGCAACTTCTTCCTTGATTTCCTGGAGAAATCGATGACAACACTAACAACAATAAAAAGAGATATGGAGTGGTCTTAAGTGGCATTAATTGCAGGTGTACCGCACAATGCTGGACTCGGGAATATCATCATCAGCCTGTTTAGGTCCACTGCAGGACGAAGGCCTCTCCCAACGACTTCCAATCCACCCTATCCTGAGCGAGTTGGTTCCACTTTATGCCCGCAAACTTTTTAATTTCATCGCTCCATCTAACCTTTTGCCTACCTCTGTTGCGTTTTCCCTCTCTTGGTATCCATTCCGTCGCTCTTACTGTCCACCTATTATCCTTCCTCCTCATGACATGTCCTGCCCAGGTCCACTTCTTTCTTTTAAGTGATAAGATAATATCGGCCACTCCTGTCTGTTCTCTGATCCATTCCGCTCGCTTTTTATCTCTTAGCGTTACCCCTATCATTTCTCTTTCCATTGCACGTTGCGTGCTCCTTAGTTTCATCTCTAGTTTTTTCGTTATTCTCCATGTTTCTGCACCGTACGTCAGTGGACTCGGGAATAATGTATCACAAAATGCAGCACTTCAAAGACCACGTGAGATTTATACCCTGTGCACTGCATCAGAATCGAAACACTACCTATAACCGTGATGTTGAACGTAACAGCGACCACAACCTCGTAGCCGATATTAACAAAAACGGCTTACGCAAGGAATATTTCCAAGAGAGAACTGGAGGAAGTCCCGATGCGGGACATGCCGTTAGCGAAGGTAGATAGCCAAAGAAAAAAGCGCGCCTTCGAGAGCGAAGCATCGGAAGTTCAGTTCCAGAAAAGCAGTTCTGTAACGACACAGCCGTCGGTGCCGGTTCGATCGCAATGTCTAACCAGAATCAAGAGTTGCGTCCGTTGGGTAGTTTAGTTTCTTCAATGTGCGATGAAAGCCTTCGCATTAAAGAGCTTACGTCCTTTGAAGCACGCCCTTGGAATCGTCACCAGGACAACCTGAGCCCAATCGCCGTCAAGCAGTCCTACAAACAAAATGAAAATGTAAGCCCCCTTCGACCAAACCGGACATCAAGAAAGTAATCATGCCAAAGGAAAACCGGTAGCACTTACAGACGTTTACTGCAGCTCCAAGATAAGCATCGTGGAACTTCCACGCACGCAACTTTCCTTATCTTATAGGGAAGTAAGAACCAATAGTTGTGCGGTACATGCAGCGCGTGCGACGTGGCTGCCGTGACTAACTTTCTTGAAATGTTCTGGTGCCTCTTTATGTTGTCTTGACTGAGGTAAGAACTATGCAAAAAAGCAGCGCTTACAAATGCACTTTGCCGGTATTTGTGCATCACTGCAATCGTAGATAGTGCACTTGAACACTGACATTCAAATTGGTGCTTTTTTCCAAAGTCTAGAAGGGCTCTGTTCACGACAGGAAAGTGTGAGCGTAATCATGATAATGTAAGCCAGAAGGGAGAGGCGGGTAGAGGTGGATATCTAAATATAAAACATTGCGACCACCTACAGAACACATACGATGGTAACCCAGAAGTGGTACGAACTTAAAAATATCCATACATATGAGGCTAGCCCAGCAGTGGAGGGCTTTGCACTTGTTTTTTTTTTTTTGACAACTTGTGGGTCTTTGAGCACTTATATCTAAGTACGCGTGCGGGCGTTTTCTTGCGTTTCACCGCCATCGTGTCACGGCAGCCTTTGCCGCGATTTGCTCCCGCCACCTTAACCTTCGTAAGTCAACAATCTCGCCGCTAAGCTATATACTACGGCGGGTTTAATTGCTAACATGAAATGGCCAATGTAAAACAAGGCGACGTCTTCCCAAGAAGCAGAGGTATCTTCATTAGCATGTGCGATGGGGAGGGTAAAACTACAACGAAATAACTGTCGGCAAGGGGTACAGTACTTCCGTGCGAAAACTCCTTTAACGATCGCATCCGATCAGCAAGCGTCTTGGAACAAAAGTACACGAACGTAAGCGTCGAGACACATCTGCGAACGTTGAGTGTGTGATAGTACGCCTAACCGAACATACAACCCTGTTTCTAGGTCAAGAAGTGTTCCTCTTTCAGCACTTCGGAACCTTCTGAATAGCGCCAATTAGCGAACTTCGAGATGCCGAAGTGCGTAGGCGTGGATTATCGCGTAACACTTGTAGCGCGTATACGAAGCCACCGGGGAACGCAGAGCATTCCCTAACGTATGCAAATTTCCTGCGCGGCCAGTATACCTCGCCGGGAGAAACACTCCACCCTAGGGTAAATCCCCCCACGATTCGGACACATCGGCGTGCTACAGACACAACTGAGACCGTACGACCGTGCGCATAACACGATACAAAGAAAGGAGCGGGAAGGCAGACAATCGAAACAATACTACGGAAATGAAAATCTCCACATTAGGCGACAAAGGTGCCCCCCGCCTTTCTATAGCTTTCAACACAGTTTCGCGCCCAAATAACAGAGGTTGTTCTATATATAAACGAGCCAAACTGCGCATACGGTGCCGACGGAGGCGCTAAAAGCGCCGTGTAATTGGAGCAAATTGCTCGGCGCTGCAGACCCGAGCTACTGTGGCACGCAAGTACCGCATCTCCCCCTGTCCGTACTGTTCTTCCTAGCGCGCCAGAACTGCGATGGGGACTTCATTTCCCGCAGTCGGGCAATGAAGCGAACTGCAGCGCCACCGTACGGCTGCGCGTGGTCGGGTGCAGAGGAAGATGCATAGGACACAACCATTTCCCGTGCTCGGGTGAGCAACGTAGTTTTTGTTGTTCGACGCAAGGCGGCGGCGTCGTCGTGTTTCGCGTGCCCCCGGATGTGCGTGCGTTTCGTCAGTTCGTTACTCTTTTTTCGTCGTTTTATTTTTGTGCATTTGCCTTCTTCCATCATCGGGGGGCAAGCCGCAATCAACGTCCGGTTCTGATTTATGCATAGGGCCATCCCGTCGACGACAGAAAGGACAGAAGTTTTCTTCTTGCTCATTGGTGGGTGGCGAGGAGTAAGCAAACAGGAAACGCGATGGCGAGCAGCTCCAGTAAAGGTGCCTTCCGTGCGAGAATGAAGACGTCTGGTGTATTTACTTCTAATGTATTGGTGATGTTGCCAGGACAGGAGCGCCTGAAGAACAGAACCGATGAGCGCTCATAGTTGCTGTATGTATATATATATATATATATATATATATATATATATATATATATATATATATGTGTGTGTGTGTGTGTGTGTGTGTGTTTGTGTGTGTGTGTTCCTCTCTAGTGCAGATGTGGGCAAAGGGCCACGTTCATCAAAAGAGGAAGTGTACATTTCTATCTATACAGGCAGGCGGTGATTCTCCAGGAAACGAAGGATCACGTGATGGAATACGTGTCAGAAAGGGGCCACCAGGTGGCGTCTGTCTTCCGGCTCTCGTCAACACCGTGTTGCGGTCTCTGAATTTTTTTTTTGTTCCCATTTGTCCGACGGTTACTAGTCGACAAAATGAAGCCATGGTTCGCTTCGGAGTCTTGGTGTTACTGGGTATACCGGAGTACAAAAGATTTAATATTAACGCCACCTATGCTGTAGTCTGCAGTGACGTGTGCAGTCGATCGAACTGTAAGCAGGTCTTATGAATGCTACTCGTTTCTTTGGACGTCTATAAAACAGAGACAACAGAGACGGTTTAACCAATGTTTATACTCGCCACGTAATCACACCTAGCAGCCACGCCTTTGTTCCACTAAGGAAGTGCGTGTACCCTCGATGTAGAAAAAAGAACATAAACTGAAATTTAGGTTTGTATTGCCTATCATGGCGCTGACAGCTTTCAGCGAAACCGGTTCGCTCAGCAGCTTGTACGTGTGCCCTGTAAATACAGACAATGCTTCCGTAGAAACATACTTATAGTATACAGTATGCACCATTATTATATGCGAGAAACTGAATAATTACCCCACTGGAAAACAGAGACGCCCACTTTACGTTATGTTTCTCTAAGCCAAATATTGCCATTTTTCTCTTAAAGGATATTTTGTGCCGATGCACGCGGAAATGTACATAGAAATCTATTTTGTATTGAACAACTAAGCTTCTATTGCTTGCAGAGATCGGCAGCACTCGATAAACTAGCGAAGATTAAGAATCCCACAGCGTTGCTTTCTACCTTAAAAGAAATATAGCAACGTCCTTTACCAAATACTCCTTTTCGGCATGTGTGGCGCAGTACATAATGTGACACTAATACACTCTTAGCACCGAAACCTTTAGTTTACTTTAGAGGTACACAAAATTGTGAAAATATGCTCTTTTACTAAAGGTTAAATCACTTTAACCTTTAGTAAAGGAGCATATTTTCACATTTTTGTGTACCTGTAAAAGAACTAAAGGTTACCGTGCTTTCCCCCGCACTGAATTCTGCTTTAAAACGTCAGGGCTAGGACATTTATATTCAAACTTCCTTAAATAAATCGCAATAAATAACTCTTAGGCATAACTTCATGAACCTGTGGACAACGTATCTCGCTGTGCACTAGAGGTTCGTTAGGAGGCAGACTATGGTATCCTTGTAACCAGGTGCACTATTCATGCACAAGATGAGTAGAATCTGAGGCAA
Organism: Hyalomma asiaticum; assembly: GCA_013339685.2. Lineage (NCBI taxonomy): Eukaryota > Metazoa > Arthropoda > Arachnida > Ixodida > Ixodidae > Hyalomma > Hyalomma asiaticum. The sequence continues at coordinate 34,554,392 of CM023488.1, read as the reverse complement.
CCTCACTCTGCAATAATCCTGACAAAACGTAATTGCACGTTTGCAAGGGCCTGAAAGTCTACCGGGGAACTGATGGTTATGCTGCTGTCAGGGAAGGAGTAGGCGGCCGAACAACTTTGAGTCCGCAGCTTAATCAAATGTAGTTTTAGTGCTACTCTCCTGAGGACAGGGCTATGCACAGAGCTCATTAGAGCAAAGATAAGTCACTAATACAGACCACTTGTGAAAAGAACTTTGCGTGACTGCGATAAGGACCAGAACTCTCCAAAATAAGGACAGAACTTTTTCTTCTCTTTCGAATGTAATATTCAGTCTCTGCAGCTGGCAAAAAAATAACTCTCTCGGTCCCGAATCGGTATGCAAGATAAAAAAACCAGCTGGAGAGATAAGTGCACGATTTACTCTTTACTCCAAAACCTTCATTACTTTCGTGTACCTCATTGCTGGATACTTGTCTGAATCTGCGGTTTTTTCTTCGAATACTTTGCCCTAGCTCTTCTTTCTGCTCTTGGTGAAAAAAAAAATGCTGCTCGTATCTCTGAACAGGAAGCAACATTTTCCATCATTTTTATTCCTCTCTTCCTCTTTGTTCATAGACTCGCTTCAACCGTACCCACGTGACTCAATTTGGCTCGCATTATCTATCGTTTTACCACGCTATCATTGTACCATTGCAAGCGTTTGCAACGCGCCACCCGGCACCTATGAATATTCGGGGCGTGAAGTCAAATATCCCCTTAATTTTAATATGAAAGGCAGTGTAAAGGACTTAGCAAAAATAATCAATATTCCGCAAATGAGCTAGGCGCTTCAGCTCGCCCGTATCGAGCTTCATTTTGTATTATCGGGCTTCGTTCTTTTGTTTTCAGTCGAAGTTCTATGTTCCATGAATTTGTTATCACAGAGCGCAAGTAAATCTCGCCTGTCCTTTGATAAGTTTGAAGTCGTCTAATGTAAAGGCAAACAACTCTATATAGCTGGTTTCGGCTGGACGATTTTGGCGCACGCATTACTAGAGGCAAAACTTGCATCCCGAAGCGCAGCGATTTTGGGTTTCGGCATAAGCAACGACATGAATTATGTTGTTCATTTTAATAAATGTAGTACAATTATTGACACTAAACCATTGTTTTCCTGGCAAACTCTTTAATCGGCCATCGTGCGTGGCTTAGCATCCATGATAAAAGCGTTCGACGTTCGCTGAACACCTTCCATAAAGCGGAAACCAGCAGGCGTGGGACGAGGGCTTATTTTTAAATAGGGGCAACGCGAGAAACCATGGGATGGACACTGATATGTGCATTGTTAAGGAGCATGAAATAATCGGAGTGGGTTACAGAGAAAAACACGTGTTAATTACGGCTTAGTCGAAAGCAAGTAGTCGATACTGGTACGAGCGGGGCACGTAATGAGATGGGGACACAACAGACGGTCCGAAAAGACAAGAGACTGCATTAATGGAGAAGCCAAGAAGTGACAGGGGGTGGGAGAAAGTTTGCTACGCAGATGAGACCTAGAAGCTTGAGGGAATAACGTGGCCGTCGACGGATACCATGCGCAAGCTACGAGCGCTTGGATACGCTTGGGAACTTGAAGCGCGAGAAAAAAAAGAAGTGTACACGCAATGCTTTCACGATGAAGATCGCTTTTTCGTGCACGGACTCGTACGCCGACACCGACACGGGTCAGCTAATACAAGCTCCGCCTGAGGAGGAGGAGCAGGAAGAAAAGACATTGATTTGCGGGGTTTAACGTCCCAAAACCAGCTCTGATTATGAGACGCCGTAGTGGAGGTGCTCCGGAAATTTCGAGCACCTGGCTTTCTTTAACCTGCACTGACGTGAGACAGCACACGGGCCTCAACATTTCGCATCCATCGAAATGCAGCCGCCACGGCCGGGATTCGATCCCGCCACCTTCGGATCAGCAGCCGAGTGACATAACCACTAGACCACCGTGGCGGGACAGGAAGAAAAAAGAAAAGTAGGGAGGTTAACCACAAAACGTCCAGTTTGCTACCCTGAACTGTGGGAATGGGAAGGGGGAATAGAAAGATGAAAGAGAGAAGAGCGACAGCAAAAGGTGACAGATAATGCACTGAAGCGTAGGGCATTGCACTAGCGCACAGTTAAAGACGCTTGTACAAACCTGCCGTCTTGAAGAAACAAAACAGTGCATTGGCTGACCTGTGGGGCCGACGAGTGATTCGGACGGTGTCACTGTTGCATCTGTACTGATGGCGGCCGATTGTGGAGTGGTTGGAATGTCTGAGTTAGCATTCTGGCGCTCTACATCATATCGAGGGCATGCAGTGACATAGCTAGTGGCCAATGGCTTCGTCGTTCCCGCGGACGTCGCATGATGTACTGTCGGTCACTCCAATTAATGTAAACTACGAGTTCGTGAAAGCAACTTGAAGATGTAACGATAAAGACATGTACGGGATATTATATATGCTCGGGTTCCAATGGAAAATGTTCTTCGGCTATTACATCGAGCAGTCACAATCGGCTTCGCTACCCGACTGCGAGGGTTTGCCTCTACACCCGGTTTCTCGCCATATATATCATTCCACGACCTCACCGTCTCGTGATCTTGCATCTGTCACTCTATATGGTAGCAAAGCTGCTTTTGTCAACGTAGTCGTCTTAGATCTTGCGTTTCCATAAAACAGTTCCTTTCCCTCTCCGTAAGCTTGATGCAGATACACGACCATTGGTAGCCTCCATTCCAACTTTAACAAAAGTGAGAGAAGGGGACGATGCGAAAAACACGAGACAGCAGGGCTCTTGCCCTGGTAATTCATTCAGGTTCAATACCAACCGTTCCGCGCATGGTTCTAAGCCTGTCCCATTGTGTCTGTGAACTTTCGAGCGAGCGCGCGGATGCAGTTCGCACATTGCTGTACTCGCCCCTATGGATGCACCATACTTCGCGAGAGTTTTGGGTCGCACTCTCGCGCTTTTATTTTTGCCTCTATAACTTGTAAGATCGAAAGCTATATACACATAACAGGTATACGTAAACAGAGTGTTCCTTTCTCTCTACATACATTAGGCGCTTTGGAGATATGCTTAGCTGTTCAGAATGGCGTGCCTGCATTTCGAGGTTTTTTTTCGTTTTTTATTTAAATGCGGCGAGACAGCCTTCCACAGAGACGAAAAAAAATCATGGAAAGAGCCGTGAGCTTCCTTGTGCTGCGTCGTTTTCTTTGGACGCCGATAATTTCCGTCGGTTTGAACGGATTTCTATGCGCTCGTGTTACTTGTGTATGTGAACGTGGATTCAATGCATTCAACAGAATTGTGAGAGACACACTTCGCGTTCGGCTGTTTACGCGGATTAAAGTTCTTCTTACTTTACTTAGAGGGAAATTAAAGCAAGACAGCAAAGCGCTATAGGCTGATACATTATTGTTGGGCAACTGTAACTTATATGTTCCATATTGGAAGAGAAAAAGAAGGTGAAAGTTTCCAGCTTTGAATTCCGCGCCGAAACATTGAGATGACATCAGGGGCCCCATTTTTTTTCTTGTAATTTCGCGGGATGAGCTCAGCAAAATTGTCTGAAACGTGCCCTTTTAAGTGTCTGGGTTGCTCAGCACGCAACTTTTGGTAATGTGAAAAAGTTTCTGAGTAATAACAGAAAAATCGCTTTCCACTTCTAGTGTCCCCTTTAAAGCGTGACACCTCTTTAGGCGTATTCTTTGGTGAAAATTATACAGGGAGAGGAAAGCGCACTTAGTAAGTGCAGACATTGTGTGTAGGGCGTTACTTAGGCATGCACATATGCCAAAAAGAAAAAGAAATTCTGCTCTCGGCCGCTTCAATGTACAAATTTCACTCCACTGAGTAAAATGTTTACTTAAAGAGAGCACATCTGTCGCAAATATTTAACTCTGGCCAGTGCGCCCACGCCTCTCTTTACCGTGTTATAGCAATTATCTGTATTCTCGTACACCCAGAAGTAACAAAAGTATTGAGGGATTTGTACTTCGTTTCTATGATTTTGAAACCGCTTTCTAGATCATTCCTCTCCCATATCTCTTCGAGCCGTTCTGATTTCATTATGGCTGAAACGTTGATTACCATTTGTGTGAAATAAATTCAATGATCCACACTTGGCATTGCAAGAGGTCTTGGTTATTCGATCACTTCTATCTTAAGAACGAGTAAGCTATAACTCTTAATTCTCATGAAGATAAGTTCTAATATAGGCTGTTCTTTACAACGGTAACAGACATACCGCACGATCATTAAATTAAAGGACACGCAGGTGGAGAAAGTTCTTTTAAAAGAAAAAAGAGAAGCTGCAGTCGGTCACAGGAGCAAACGTAGAAGATACCTATGGGATCAATAGAATCCTAGAACTACGCCTCATTGATCCACAACGGGTCAGCCTTCGTCGCGTTTTGCTACGAAGAGATTATAAAGCGGCGTTCCAATATCGTCGTCAGTGAAAGTTGCCGACATGATCGCCTAGAAGAAAATGTATACTATAATGACATCTCCGAAACAAAGGCAGGTCATCATCTCCGGCGAGTTAGGGAGCAATGCCATAGCACAAATTCCTTCGTCAAACATTAGCGCGAAGCTTTGCCTATGCAGGCTGGAGGTTGCTGCTAACGTTAAAGGGTGACTGCTCGGGTTTTCCGTCAACCCAGAACGTATGGCCCACTTGCCCCCGATAATCGCCTTGGATTTGAGGCGGAAGCAAATGCCGCTCGGAAAAGCTACGACGTAGATATATCACGTATTTTTTACCCCGCCATTTATCAGTGATGAAAGTCTCCGCAAGAAATTTAATTGCCCAGGCTTCCGTAGTGGCATTACAAGGCACTGCGATGGAGACACTTTCTTTTGTGCGATATTTCCGTGCATGTTCATTTTATTCATTGATTTCAGCATTGCAAATGTGTTATACTGCCTCTACGTGGGGGTTGTCGGGCGTAAACCTAAAATATTCTACTTTTCCTCTTAAATGTACCTGAGGACCTAGTAGGAAATTGAATTTCTGAGTCCGTATTAGTTCAAATGCGGCGATGTTGGGCGGAACGAGGGGGGCGCACATTGCAGCATCGACCTAAGTAAATTACATGACAGGACAATCCTCTGGTCTTTTAGTAGTTGCGGTGAAAGGTGCATTTTTCTACCTTTTGCGCAACCGCTACGCATTGCTCTCCTACCTTCACCGCAAGTTTAAGAGCTTAAATGATAGCTACGGATGGCAGAGAGTTTGTGATGGTGGTATAATCTACGTCTTCTGTGCCCTGCGTGCAAAGTGTGCAAGACCTGTGTTGTAAAAGTCGCCTAAGTGTCGAAGAATTATTTGGAATTTTGTAAATGGAAATACATGAAGTCAAGTATGTCATTGATAGTCCTCAAATTACACTGGCCTCTTCACGCCGCTTCTGCTTCCCACCGTTGTGACCGCCTTGACTATTCAATAATGTTTGCACGCTGGCACTCGCCCTGCTATTTAGTTCACTAACTCCATTTGAAAGTACCCCGCAACAGGTTTTGAAAAATGCCAGAAAACGGAGGCCCCTGCAAACGGGTGAGCCAAACAATATCGCAGCCCCACCACCGTGGTCTAGCACCTATGGTACTTGGCTGCGGGTACAAAGGTTGCGGGATCGAATTTCGATGGAGGCGATAGGTTCGGACCCGTGAACACTGCGGTGTCAGTGCACTTTAAAAGAAACCTAGGTGCTCGAAATTTACGGAGCCCTCCCCTACGGTGCCTCTCATAATCATATCATGGTTTTGGAACGTAAAACCCCTGAAATCAATGACGGAATATCCGCCTGCACGCACCGGGGAATCGGCGATTTCGTTTGAAACAAAGCTGGAGGGCGGCCTCTGTTCATTCAGCAAATGACGTGGCGAAGGCATCACTTCGCTTGAGGCAGTAATAGCATCGGCTGGTTCCGCGATCGCGGCAAGATCATCTACGATGCTTTATTTTCGTGCTTTCATTTCAACAAGTAAGAAAAACACACGTATCCCTCTCAAAGGGGAACGAAAACAAATCAAGTGACGTAGTGGGTGCTCTAATGACGTCGTTTGTTGGAAGAAGAGCGAGCGCTTTCCAGCTGTGTTTGAAAGCGAGTGGTGGTTTCCCTGGTGCAGCGCATGAAGTGAAACATTCGTCAGTATGTTGGCGATGCAAGAAAAAGAAAGAAGAAAAGTCAACATTTTTTTTTTACGTAAGCTATCCACCCTGCTGGTACCTGTCATTCACAAGTGCTATTTATTTGCCCCCCTTAGCCCAAAGAAGAATTTGTTTGCACTGAATTGCAAAATATTCCTGGTCTCAAATGAGTAATACTTCCACTACACACCATGAAATGACCCATAATCGCGGCTATAACTCTAAGAAGTTACGAAACACCAAATAAAATACAACGAGCGCGCCGAATCAAGCTGAGAGACATAAAACATCTCTCTTCAGCCACAATGCCATCTTCGAACCAACGTCCGAAACAGCCAGATACATCACCAAACTCTGGGCCTCTTATCAGTTCCGCCGCTCATTCCATTCTCTAGCCCCTCTAGGCTGGCTCCCCGAAAATCCTATTGTAAGCTACGTGCCGCACCCTCCATGTGGTTTCCGTGTTGTAACCCATTAAAAAAAAGTATCCTCGTTGTTTCCCTATAGTTTATCAAACGTTCCACGCACCGTTGCCCGATGGCTAGCGTGGATCCCGCCGGGAATCGTCTAATGGTTCCGAGCCCAGAGTTTGAAGCTGCGCACGCGGATTCCTTCAAACGCAGCTCGAAGCCATTATTCAAAAGCTCTGCGCCGCAACCAACGCCGCCCACTTGACCTACTGTGTACCACCGAGTCCTTTTGTGTTCCCGCTGCACGCCAACGCAGCGGTGGCCATAATAACTCTCGTTCGTTTGTGCTTCAAGTTGAACGATTCGGTGCACTTCGGTGGAGGCCCCTCAGCAGTTGTATCTGGAAGTGGGCGCGGTTTGAGGAGAACGTTGGCTGCAAACGAAACATATATGTAGGGAGACTCGGCCGCAAGAGTTTCATGGCCCAAGATATGACAGGCGTGCTGGAGTAATGTTTGATGCTGGTATGGGTCATTTCAAATCGGAGAAAATCGGCCGAACGCTTATACAACAGTCAGAACGATGGCGGATCGCGCAGCCGATACAAATGTGGCGGTGAAAACAAACCGAGTAACAGAAATACGTGCTCTTTAGACTCTCGGCACGCTTCATCATGGTCGCAAAATGTCCGCATATTCTTTTTTTTTAACTTGTGTAACATGCGGGATAGATTGTGCTCCCTTTTATGTAATGACGAAAGATGTACGTTTGGCAGGAGCTGAGAACGTGAGGACGCGGGAGAGTAGGGGCCCATCGGGAGCGGTACTTATTCACAGAGCTAACAAAAGAAATATGTGACGCCGAAATATAATTCTCAATCAATCAATAACACGTGCTTGGGCACTATGTTGAAAAATAGGCAGTAGTCTTGCCGACATATTTTGCGTGGCAATTTGTAGCGCAAACTAGAAGAGAAGCTCCGGGGAATATGGATGCTTGAATCGATGGACAGATCGCAAAATACGATTTAGCACAGGGAATGTCACTGGAGCCAATGTTTCGACAAGTGGACTTGTCTTCGTCAAGACAAGTTCACTTGTCGAAACGTTGGCTCCTGCGACATTCCCTGTTATGGATCGTATTTTGCGATCTGTTCATCAGTATAGCGCATGAAGATATAGATTACTGCATCTATGACAATAACTTATATCATTGTTAATGCCTTTTATTAGTATATTGCGCGTACAAATTCCTACGCAGTAAACGAGCAAATTTGAACAATCTCGTACAGCGGCTACGTTATCTATTACTGCACTTCCAGTATTTTCTTTTAAGGGTCACGTGTTAAAGTGGGGGTATTACGGTACTATACTAGCGATTTCTCCGTGTCTGCTGGATGCTCTCGAAACACATATACTGCCTTTCACAAAGTACAAACTAGAAGAGGCGCACAGGGCAAGGTGGAAGATTGAATCGATGAAGTAAACGAGCAAAATTGAACAATCTCGTACAGCGGCTACGTTATCTATTACTGCACTTCCAGTATTTTCTTTTAAGGGTCACGTGCTAAAGGGGGGGTATTACGGTACTATACTAGCGATTTCTCCGTGTCTGCTGGATGTTCTCGAAACACATATACTGCGTTTCACAAAGTGCAAAGTAGAAGAGGCGCACAGGGGAAGGTGGAAGATTGAATCGATGAAGACATACCTAAAAAAGATGTAGAATAGAATACGTCGCTGGCGCCGACGTTTTGACAAGTGGACTTGTCTTCGTCAGGACGGCAACGAGTGTGAAGAAGCCAAGCCTACGTGTCGGAACGTTGACTCCAGCAACATTCCGTTGCCGTCCTCACGAAGACAAGTCGACTTGTGGAAACGTTGTCTCTATAGCGACATTCCCTGTTCTACGTCGTTTTTAGCTATCTCTTCATCGGTTCCAGAAATGGGCATGCGAGAATCTCTTATCGGTCGCAGCTTTAGTGACGGCTGCATCGGTGCATCCGTACCACGCACAACACTTTATCTAGGCTTAAGCGCCACTAGCGGTCGATCCGTCCTGCCCTGCTTCACCAGGCGGTGCCCACCCCGCTTGCCAGTGGGAGAGGGAAAAAGCACGTCTCTACTTCATCGCGCCCTCTCTTTCAGTCGTTGGCGGTGCGGCTACCGCCACGTGCGGTAATGTAGGGTGGATTGAGCGTAAATCCACCCTTAACGCTGCATTCTTACTGGAGGCGCGATGCCCGTACTGCTCCGATAGAGGATCTCTACAGCCGCAACGCCATACCTCATCATGATGAAACATCTTCAACGCCGTACCATCACCAGCTGCTGCAGTTGAGCTCGGGCCATTAGTTCACGATTTCCGGCGTTTGTTTATATAAGAGAGTTCGCTACCATGGATGGTCATGACTTTCACAACATGCCAATGAATGCATCATGATCGTGTAATTATGCGAAAATACTTACGCCGCTACTGAAATAAAAAGTGCGTCCGCAAATATCGCGTATAGTAAAGGCGTAAACAGAAAGCGATGAACTTTTGTCGGTGCATACGACCTGAAAGGGAACGCTTCGATGCGCCCTCATCGATTTTCCGCTATGGCTCGAACATACGGAGAGAGCTATAATGAGTTGGCCGCCGAGATAAGGGGAACGTCGAAGCCAGTCGGACGGTTGATAATTGCGATGGCCCAATCAGACGGGGCCCGGTGGCCGGGTGGGAGAAAATAATTGATGGTGGACATTCAGCCAACTGTTTTCTTTGTTGATGGAATATCTCTTATATGACCGGCAAAGTTTGTCTTGACTGGTTGTGAATAAATTCGGCTGTATGAAAGAATATGCGAATATCGCAGTAGATAACGCCCTTCTGTGGAGCGACTTCTTTAGGTTTTAAAATTGAAATCGCCTCTTAAAGAACCCGCCCCCGAGATTTGGGAACGGTGACTTCCTCGGCCTACCGTATTCACCTGCACATTAGGAGCACTTTGGCTAGCGTTGCCTTATGTTGGCTTAATAAGGGCTGTAGTAAAATAACATGTTTGAGTGATTCTGGGAGTCGATGGTGCTACCTTACTGGTGAGAAGTGTCGGCAAAGGTTGTCATATAATGGCTATTATAGATTGCGAAAATTGGCTATATTCGGATGCTTATTGTTGGATTTATTACGGCAAAACTTCCTTCTTTCATGCTAAATAGAATAGTTATGTTGCTATGGCAAACGAATGTGTTGTAATGAGCTGTTGTTTTTATAAGTTTTTTATTAACGGGTCGTTAAATAAAATGGGCAGAAAACGAGCCAGGCTGCCGTTGAGCTGATTTTTATTCGTTGACCTTGCAACTTGTTCGTTTGCCGTATAGAAGAAGAATGCTCGCGAAATAAGACTGAAAGTTAGTTCTGCTCGACTAGATTTTCATTTGCTAAAAAAAACGGCGCTATTAAAAGTCTTGACTAAAGGGGGCTTGAAGTACTCTAGCAAAGCAAAGGTTGTTTGATGGGGTTTCACGTGGTAAAAATTAGGATATGATTGTGACGCAGGCACTAGTGAACGGCTATGAAGTTTGAACCACGTGGATTCTCTTACGAGCAAAGCAAGGATTCTACATTAGCTAAAGTGGAACGGATGTCTTAAATTGCTGGTTAGGTTCGCGCTAGCTTTGAGAAGGAAAAAATTGGCAGATCCCACGTGCAGTGGGAATCAAGGAAATGCGAAGCACGCATCAGGAACGTAAAATGGATTTGCATTGTTGTCTCGTTATAATGAGTTTGGTGCATATGAAGTTAACGAAACGGCCGCAAGAGCACCATGACTGTGGCATGTAAACCATGCCGCTCATACACGCATGTCATGATTCTAACGTAATGACCTGTCACTTACGTTCTTCATGCAGTCATGTTGTACCATAGCAATTTTGGTACGCATCCCATTAACGAAACGAGTGGTATGTAGATCATGCCGCTCATGACATGCATGTCACGATTTTCATGTTATGACCTGTCATTTATGTTCGCCATGAAGTCATGTTGTGGCATACCAACTTTTGTATACATCCCATTAACGAAACGGCCAGGAGAGCACCAAGACCGTGGCATGCAAATCACGCCGCTCATGACATGCATGTCATGCTTTTCATGTTATGATCTGTCACTTATGTTCGTCATGCAGTCATGTTGTGGTATACCAATTTTCGTATACATCCCATTAACGAAAGGGCCAGGAGAGCACCAAGACCGTGACATGTAAATCATGCCGCTCATGACATGCACTTCATGCTTTTGATGTTATGACCTGCCATTTACGTTCGCCAGGCAGTCACGTTGTGCCATGCCAATTTTCGTAAACGTCCCATTAGCGAAACGGCCAGGAGAGCGCAAAATCGTAGGCGGCTAGATAGATAGATAGATAGATAGATAGATAGATAGATAGATAGATAGATAGATAGATAGATAGATAGATAGATAGATAGATAGATAGATACGCTCAATAATGCTTCGCATTTAATAATCATGGAATAAATACATTAATGCAACACTAAAGGAGAACATAAACAAAAAATACTGTAGCTGAAACCTGGAGAGTAATATAAATCACAATACATTTGAGTAGTCAAAACACTTGTAATTGATGAAACGGATGACCCGCAACATATGCATTTACTGAAATGAAACAACGTAGACGTGTTTGACAAGAGCACGTAACAGTGAATACGAGAGAGGATAAGTAAAAAACAAATAAGGCGAAACGATTTCCAGGTTTATTCGGAACTTGGCAGGCTATGCAACACACGAGATATATCTTCGAAAAAGAAGTTATTCTAGTGAGCTGATCTCTAACTCCGGAGAACAAAGGCACATATTTCTGAAAACATATTTGTTCCAATAATTGATAAGTCGCCAATAATTTTAGCGCGGATACGCATTTAAGCCGTGGAAGAAAAATAATATCTAAAAATCGCGTTATACGAAGGCTGGATGGAATTCGTATTAAACAAGCTTTTTTTGATTGCCTGTATAAGTGTTTAATAAATGCGCACTACAAGCTCTGTCCTCCTAAGGAGCCTCGATCAACTAAATACTCGGTCATTCAGAAGTGAGTTCAAGTGCTTCCGGCGTCGAACTTTGGCTCGAAATTGAGTTTTAGACTGCCAGAGAAACTTACGCTCTATACTGAAGGTGACATACATTTTTTTTTCGTATCTGTCTCTTTGTAGGCTGCAACGTACACGTTTTATGTTGCCTTAAGCTTGTGTACAATTTTCCAAGGATCGTGAGGAGTACCGATGTTCTTATACAGAATTCAATATCTCCAAGTCATGCCTATGTAGTCTCGACCATTTATATCCCGATTCCGAATAGTGCCTACTTGGAAGATGCTTTCGTATTCCCGAAGCCAAGCTTTGGGATTTAAAAGGAACGAAGGGTCAGACGAATCCTACAAAAAAAAGAAAGGTTCCTTGGTTGAGATGCCACGTGTTGAAGTGTTTTAAGACAGAAGCGCCCCCACCGAGTCAGAAGCGACCCCACACATAACTTCCTTCCATCATTCCGCCAGTGAAGCGCCGTTTATGATATCAAATGTAATTTTCGTAAGTAATCAGGTAATAGTAATTCTATTCGATATTGAACAGCGACGTCCAGAATCGTATTGCAGAATTCCAAATGTTTCACCGAACGTTATTTGGGGCCTATCGGTGCCAACGCCGAAACTCGGTTCTCGGCAAGCCTGCATAAATACGTGCACTGAGTTAAACCTGCACAGCAAAGCCGATATTGCGTTTCCGCGATACGACTGTAGTGAGAAGAAATTTCTGAAGAGGCGACGACAGTCGCTTTCTCGGGAATAAGTTTACGGAAGGCATGGACTGTGCGAAGCAGAACTGAGTTTAATACACCCCTCACGGGCGAGACGCCGTCCCATCAAAATAGTAATATGAAGGCATTCTTTTGAAGCCTGTATCAACGGGAAGAAAGGAAAGTAGACGAAGCCAGTTCATATAGTTCGTGATTGCTTACCTCTACGTTATTCCGGTGCCCGTCTAGACAGCTTAGGGAAGGCAAGGTCACCTCCACGAAAATTCCTTGGAGAAGTCTGTTGCGTTTCTATTGAGTTTCTGCTGGCCTTACTTGACTTTCAGTAGACGTACAATTTAATACCATCTGTGGTTGGTTGCAGTAAGAGCAGGAAGCGTTGTGCTAGCTTTCTTCGATGCGTCGCACTAGTGCAGCAGTGGTGCGCATAAAGAGGTAATGCCTAATGCTGAAATAAAAGGCTGCAAGGGACTCCTAAAGTAAAAAAAGTGATGAGAACATTACGCATATAAACTGGAGCTCTTCCACTCTAGCCTTTATTTTGCTGAACACCAGTATGCACGCGTTTAGGTTTATTTACACTTAAAAAGTTATATAAAACCCATTTCATTGTGAATGTATGTTCATATTTTAAAAAATTCACTTCCGTTACGAAAGTACGTCACTGGTTTACTTGTGGACCCCGGCAAAATACATTTTTCTTGTTGAAAACGCAGAAAAGGGTTCTTAAGGTTTTTTCTAGGATGGAAGATCGATAAAAAGCAATTGCGCAAGTCTGTCCTTACCAAGCTGCATCGGATACACTTGCCTTTCTCAAAGCTAGACAGCGAACAGCGCCTCTAGGCTCAGAGTAAAACGCATATCGCTTGTAAACTCAGCCCCCTTCACTTCGGCAGTGCCACAACACATAGTCTTTCTGATAGTTGACTAGCACCTGACATCTCGCATCTACATAGACGTACAAATTCCATGCCAGCAATATTACTTCTTGAACTACCTCCACAAAGCAAACTGGCGGCCCTCAGAAATGCCTCAGGCATAATGCTTCTCTCGAAGTACGTTGACAACAAGCACAAGAGACCCAATATCCGTGCAGACGTAATGAGAAATAAAGCCCTCGCAGCGGCAGCGTACGGCGGCGCTTCTCTCAATGGTAACCCTAGAAACGCTGCGTTGGTGCACTGCCTATATACGTGTGGGATGGAACGCCCTGCGCGCAAGGTATCTTTCACACCGTTTCTCTCTGCTAAGTGCGCGACCTTACGGAGGGAAGAAGCACATAAGAAAGAAAACATCGAAAGGAAGGATTTTTTTTTTGTCTTGCTCTTTGAAAGATGATACCACTGAGGCACGCGCTCCTTGAGAGTTTATGAACTTTCTTCAAGTAAACGGATAGAAAGGCTTTGGAAAAGACGGCGTCGAGGATATTCCGGTTTTGGGGCCTTCGCGAGGCAGACATAGAAAGGAATAAAGGCAAAGAAAGAAAAAAAAGCAAGAAAGAAAGAAAGAAGGAAGAAGGAAAGAAGGAAATGAAGAAATGAGAAGAGGCAGGGGATACGAAAAAGGAATCGGGATAGCAAACAAACCCAGGGACGCAAGAAACAAGGAAACGGTTTCCATTTGGGGCTCTCGGAGCAAAGGTGTTACGCGATACAGCTTAGCGGCGAGGCCTTCCTTTGCTTCGCCGGTGGCAGTGAGTGAAGATGCAGTTGCATGCAGCAAGCGATATCGACACCGCGGACATGAGGGGAGCCGTTAAGGGATTGTAAAGAATAAACAGCGCTGTCATGAGACCTCGCTTTAGTGGCCATTTCGTCATGTCCATTTGCGCTGTTCCCAACTTAAGGCAAGGCACACATTTGTTTTCCCTTTCCTCTACGAGGATAAGGATTCGCTGTGTGCACTTGACAGAAGCTTTGTGTGCTGTTTTCCGCGCGCGCCATATGCTGCTCGGGATTTGAGAATCAATACTCTAATACATTTACCTTTTTCAATACGAGCTAGTTGCAGTATTCAACCTTGAAGAGAATGCTGCGTTTTCCGTTTATCCCCTGCATGCTGGGCGATTGCGGGAGAATTTATGCAACCGAGCATCTTCGAAGGGAGATATAGAAGAAAGAAAATGCAGAGCAGGAAGGTTAAAGCGATGTATAGCTCTGCTCCTCCGTAACAAGGTTTAACAGGCGTGAAGATGTGGCAGAGCGAAGAGATGGAGTAGCATATCCTTTCAGCCAACCGTAACAGGATGTGTCCTTATCTCATTCATCAGCTTATACCAGTCTGCCATGTTATAAGCCTGGTGCTTAGCACCTTGTGCAAGGCAAGCCTATATCGCTGAACTTTCTCGCGCACTAGGTGGTTCCACAGTGAGCATCAAATGTGCTGCCCAAGCACAGCGGCAAGGGAGCGAAATTTCCGCGGTCCCTATCCTTACAATATTGCTTTACTTCTACTGTATGCTTGCGCAGCACATTTCCGTTTCTATATCCCACTCGGCGGAGGTCAGTCGGAACTGCTTCCATACTGAAGTGAGAACTTACGAATTATTCCGTTCTAGTGGACATCACCAGACAGACAGACAGACAGACAGACAGACAGACAGACAGACAGACAGACAGACAGACAGACAGACAGACAGACAGACAGACAGACAGATAGATAGATAGATAGATAGATAGATAGATAGATAGATAGATAGATAGATAGATAGATAGATAGATAGATAGATAGATAGATAGATAGATACGCTATAATGTCTGAGAACTTGCAGTCCGCGATGAAGTGCTATCTACCAGCCGTCTCATGATAACTTGTGATTTCCTCCTTCAGAATCTGCACTGCAGTGTACACGCATAATCCAGACTCCGTAATGTGTGCTTTACCACTACAGCTACGTATTATTCAGAGCAGCATGCTCTAAGCAAGCGGGTGGAAACAGCGTCGACGACCATAAATGTATGTTTCACGGAAAAAGAACAGGCCGAAGAACTTTTGCCTAGCCTTGTTATTAATGCCTGAGTCAGTGCGGCGTCAGTCCATAAAAAAGCAGTCGCAGACCAGCAGCGATGTGCACGCAGTTCATTCGAAAGAGCATGAAAACTGGGTAACATGAAAAAAAAAGAATGCTGTCGGTGGAATTCAGTATTCAGCACTCCTTCCGCGTATAACACTTAATTCATATTGAACTTGACATGCTTTAATGGAACATCCTCTCCGGGTTTTTATTTACATTTTGTCCCAGTTCTAGCCCACGTTAATTCACCATAGAAATTTATTTTCGGCGTCTCATTAAACTCATCCTTCCCAGTCGAAGTCCATTAGCTGTTTCAGCGATACCGGCGTTTGATACCTTGAAACTTTCCATTCATGAGTGCAGGTGTGTTTTAACTATCCTTTCCCAGCGTACAGCGCTCATGTTTGATGTCGCGATACCGATATGACCTGCTGCAACCATTCTTGCCTTTCTTTTATCTAATAGAGTAGAAGTTAGGAGAGATTTAGTAATTTTGTTTTCTTTCTCGCTACAAACATCATCACCGAGTCCATTAAGGAGCGCAAAATGCACGGCAACTCCTTTTTCAAAATTAACCATGTTTATTCCCGCGAAGCCGAGTCTTTGCTTAGTGTGTTTACGGAAGTGAAGAGGGCTTCAGGAAGAGCGACCTTAGCCTAGCTAAACCTGCGTGGGCGCTCCCGAAATATGCGCATTTCAAAGGACGACATTGCATCAGGTTCACGTATTCTACGTTAACAGGAAGTCTGGAGTCGGAGGGAAAGTTGCAGGCAAACAAGAACAACTCGCGCGGCGGTAGGTGAAGCTGCCTCTAAAGTATTTCACGGTCCCAGAGTGACATCCACTTTTTTTTATCGTGGTGCCCGGGCGGCACTAATTTTTGATGACACTTAGCAACGTCTTTGAGGCATTGGCACCGTCACGTAATAACGTAGTTTTATTTTTCCTTAGATATAACCGCGTTCCTCAGACGAGGCTCTGCTGGACTCCAGCATCATCGATGAAAAAATAAAGCGCGAAAATATTATTAAACATGGACTAACCCTGCGATGTGAATAGATGGCACGCTTGAGTACAGGGATCGTTGTTCGTTCGACGAATTTTTGATTGAGGCGGTATTCAGCAGTGCGAGGTTCTCTTTCAGTATAGAGTTCCGAAAGAACTATTCGCATGGTCATGAAATGAATTTAGGAAGATATTTAGCCAAGCTGCAGGGGACGTGTGCTGGCGCTGTGTGCTATTTGCCAAAGCAGATAGAAGAAAAGATACTGAAATAATTTAAACGCTCAGGTAAAAGAAAAATTGGCCCCAAACATCTCATATATGGAGGGAAATGACCCAGTTATTTAAATATGACGCCCAGCACAGGGAGCGTATAATTTATTTCATTAATGCCCGAACTATAAAGCATTGCTTGCAATGAGAAAGATTTATTTTATGCTTTGATCTTCGGGAGGAGGGGGTATTACTTGTAGCAAAATAATATGAGCTCCTCTCCAATTCCGGAACCACCAGGCAAATTGCTTTATTGAAAACACACATCACGGAGTGCCATACAAATGCATGGGGCTTATTCCTCACAACGAATATCCTATGGTATTTTCAGCGTGCGTTTCAGTGGCCTTTGGGATATCTCTAATGATGAGAAACCGACATAGAAACAATGCCTTTTCACTACGTAATTTATTCTAAAAAGAAGCTTTTCGCGGAGCGGAAAGCCTTCCCTCACAAACAGTATGGTTCACACAGTGAAGTATTTTTTTTTTCGTCGATCCTACAATCATCCGTTCGATAGATTCCTGATGCGGCTGAGAAGATTTGAATTTAGGGCCTCTTGTATCAAGGTAGTGTCGGTGTAGCACAATAGAAACAAAGAGCCAAACAAGAAACGTAATCCATTATCCTTATTCTAACAAGCGCTACTGAAGACTCGCACTTCAAGACAGGGAAGAACATGTACATTCTTCGTCCTGCCACGTACCTTGTATTTCCTAATGAGGTGGAAAAGGAAACACTTCCGGAGCGCCAAGCACAGTCGTAAGAAAGACAATAAGCTGTACATACTAGCTCAAATTTTAAAGTCGGTGATTTGAACTCCCCCTCAAGAATTTCGAGTTGTTTGCCTCGGGCAGAGTTCTCGAAAAGCCAAGTTCTTCGAAAGTGTGGTGAAATTTTGGTGCTCGAAGAACAACAAGATTCCAAGGTGAAATGTTTTTCTTAATGTGTTTCAACTAAATGCTTACCCTACAGACGTCTACATTTTTCGTATGCTTTCTACAGCGTTTCACACGCTTTTCAATTTCAAAAGCCCCTTGTTATAAATCAGCACCGCACTTCATGCGCTGAAAATACATCTGACACACGCGTATAAAATCACTATCACGTAAACAATAAAGAACCTAAGAAAAGAAAAAGTCATGGTTCTCTACGAATGACCTATTTTTTCCAATGGCCTTGAAGAAGAATGGCCTTGAAGAGTTTGTTTTCGGGATAGTTTCTTCACCCTACGGCATTGAGAACGACAATGTGACTCTGGGTAACTTGACAGCTGGTGATTTCTTCGTAATAAAGGTGGAAGCACAGAGAAAAATGTGAGGAAGGAATGAAAGGGTAAGGACGGAGAGACAGGTAAAGAAGTCGTCGGCGTTTTCACATTAGCATTGACAGCGCGTTGGATTAAAGGCGCAGAGCAGAGGCGGCCTTAAAGGTTTTTCATAAACACAGTTGCACTGTAAGGTTTGTCTATTTATCCAGAGTTAGATTACACATGCCTGTATGGGGCCATCCCTGCAATGCAGTAGCAGTTAGGCAAGACCACTCGCACCGAATTTAAATTCCTCGCTCAAATGACAGTAAAAGCTGCACATTGTACTCTACTTAGAAAGTAGAGCGTAATTACACGTCTATTTTGGGTTACATCGCTAATATATAGCAAACTTTCCAAAACATAATTTCCCGAAAGGCAATTAAATGCGTAAAGTAGAGGAATTACGAACTTTTTATTCAAGGACGCAGACGTTAACACGCCTAATAAATAATGGTGCGTAAAACGAAGCACACGAAGTGAATATCAAGTCAGAGAATTTAGATCACTTAAGACCAATTCTCAATTTTAAAAACTAAATCTTAAAGCGCTCACAGCGCTTGAGAGATGTTCTACTGTATTATCTATAGCTATCTAAAGCTATTGAATAACACAAGAAACAAATTTCCAGGAGGAACTCGAGCTCACACATTCCAGGACCTAACTAAGCATTTTATATTGAAACCAAAAATAGAGAAAGTGCGATGTTGGTCTAGGAAAGACGTGCATTCTCCAGCACGCTATACATTAGAGCGAGTTTCATGTTGTGATAAATCGGTAGCGTGAGTCAACAATTCCATGTTGTGATGAGATGGTAGTGTGAGATTAAGGGAGACTAATCCATCAGTGTCGCGCCACCAATTGAGCGCAGTGTCAAGAAAAACGTGCTTGCCGCACTTGTGGAGTCGCCCCCGTGATGTGCCTGATGCACTCAAACAGGGGCATTTTCCCCTCTTAATTCGTTGAAAAGCAGTGCGAGGTGTGACAGCTACGTTTGGGTACAGCGCATAGGTAAGAGCGATCACACCGATCAAAAAGAGAAGGTTGTTGGAAGAAGCATCATGCTCTGCACACACAGTTATTTTACCCAAATTGTCCAGCCTTCAGCTTCACTCTTGCGTAATGAGCTGATTCAGCCTTGCACACAGTTTCATGTCCTTGCCTGTCATAAAGAAAAGTGATCGTGACCGGATATAGTGTACGTATAGTTTCATTCTCTTGTTAGTATAAAAGTTCGCTACGAGAAAGTACTACGCTCCTTACTCTATTTGACTTCGCTTCTTTGTTTCGACTCTGCTGTTCTACAGCTGTTAGATGTAGGTGTTAAGTGTAGTCTACATTCTAGTTCACATTTATATATATAAAACAAAAGCTTGGCAGACCACGTAATGCCACGATAGAGCACTGCCGCGAAAGAGCACGATAGAGCAGTGCTCGTCAGTAACAGCTACGATAAGGGCACCAGGGAATATAAAATACTGCGGGGAGACAGTCAGACGGTCAAGTGATATGATATAATAAATAAATCAAGAATGAAGCTGTGGTCATCTGGCGTAAACATAAGTAAATTAAGTATTTTAGGAGAGGGGTACCTGCTGTGCGCTAATAAGTATATATATATATATAACGAAAGGGAAGGGATAATACTCCCAGGATAATACGTACATAAATACACAATAAAGTGGACGGGTGGACGGCCGCCTTCGTAGCTCAGTTGGTAGAGCATCGGACGCGACATCCGAAGGTCGTGGGTTCGGTTCCCACCGAAGGCAGGTTTGTCTTTTCGTCCACTTTAATTCCTTTCTACTTTCTCCACAATTACAATACCACAAGTAACCTCCCCGATGCTTTCCTAGGCTTCATTATCTGTTTGCTCATTAAGTTGTTTCTAACAAATATATATATATATATATATATCAGAGACAGATAGAGAGAAAGAGAGTTCGGTGCCCCGATACACTGCTGTATTGACCGAACGCAGTGGACCATTCTATCAACTAACAAGTATTTCAACTTTTCTCTCGATTAGTCAAAAGCCGGCCGTTATAACTCAGAAATTCCAATAGCAAAGACGGATCCAGCGAGGGCTGGTATACTGAGTACTGAAAGCACCCTAATGCATTTCATTTGTTACTAAAATACGTCAAGTATCGTGTACCATACATCAAGACTTCTTCCCTTAGTTGACTCAACTGGAACCATCCATAAGCGGGATTTTAGTAATCAATATTACTTTTATATGCCTTCCTTCCCTTAAGTGAAACTCACGGGCAACCAGTAAAAAAACAGTCCTTGCCTTCTGATGGTCCGTAAGTTAATTTTTTTTATCATTCCAGCCGTGCGCCTCTTCCTACTTCACGGCCTTCGACATCATACATTGCATCTAGTTTAAAGGGACACCTTCATCCATAACGGCGTCTGACACGCACAAATGGTATCTTTCCACTGGAATGCTGATGCGGGGTGCATTAGCTAATTTATTTTCGATGAATGACACCCTCATTTTGTTGATCGAACGCTTCTGGAGCTGCTCGCTTTACAAATGTAATAAGGCGCAGCAGGGCCTTGTACGTTTTCCAGCTTTACGCGAAAGCATTATAGCCAGAAAGTATGCGAACAACACTAGAGATAGCGGGCATTTCCCATCGCTTTGCTTAATGTGACTGGGATCGTCTTCAATATTCTTAATTGTCATTGCGACTTCGTAGAAATCGTCGTTATGGATCGACACTTCGCTCGCTGTCACAATTTCTCGTGCGACAGCCGTGCCGCTTGCGACAATATTTAATGTCGCTTTAAATCCATTACCGCCATCAGCTTCTTGTTCAAACTTCATTGTTTTCTTGCGCATTATACGTTATTCTAACCCAGGCGCGGTCCACGACCGGCCGGAGTGCCGATAGCGCCGGGAATAGATGCCCCCCCGGGCTGCTTCACGCATATTTTAAAGGCAATAAGTTGTTCCCTCTGCGGTTGCGATGATGAATATTCAATACCGCGGCTAACATCGTTGTTTTTTAGCTTTTTTCTCTCCAGCAAAACTGGCTTCACGTCCACTGTGTGTTTTTGTTCTGCCTGTCTGATGTGTTTTTTTTTTAATCGCTGTTCCTCTGTGTCGTCGTTTGCTTTTGCTGATATACTACAGCGTCCCGTTGAGCGTACTTGTCATGTTCGGAGTGAAAACATTTCTTGAAATAAGTACTGAAGCGCCAGGAGGGAGATGGCGGTACCTCTTCTGAGATAACAATTTCAAACTAATGTTCTTGCTCTGTGAGATTGATAAGTAGAAGGAGTACCGCGCAACAAAGAGTCGTATCACGGCCATGTACATTCACGCCTTAACAAGGCTGTACGTGCAAGTTTCTTATTACATCGGAGAGCTGGTGAGGGCAGCTATATCTTTATTATCTAATGCAACTAGTGCATGCAGAGTTAGACCGCCACATTGGAAGTTCATTGAGTTTGCCTAACGTAATAATACAACCGCGAAAAGAGATCAGTGTGAGAGACAGTTCCGGTCAGCTACTGTTACCGTCGGCCATTGTGCAGCTGCTTTATTGAGCGTGATGGTACGCTTAGTGTACGTCTCCCTTCCTGTAGTGGATGTGCCAGGCCGACGTTCAGAGTGTGTTAGACGATGCCATCACTTTCATAACATACTCGTGCGCTTCCTGTTTATCATTGTCTTTTGTTATAGTTGTTTTGTAGTGAAATTTTAGGCTTAGAAGGTATGAGTAGGGGAATACACGTCAAAGGGCGACGGCGGTTCGTTGCTCTAAAAACAAAATCGAATCCCTTTCTCTTTGCTCTCCTTTTCTCAATACGCTGGGGCATTTATCATTTCGGCAACCTACCGACCGGTCATTCTTCACGCGGCAAAAAGTAAATCACTCTTCCTCTCAGAGCTTCTTATAAGATCGCCCCTATCATATCCGCTGTGAATGCACAATATGCGATTTCGAGGGACGTAAAGCTTCCTATGGGAATGGAATGTTTTTGTCCTTCTCGGATTAAGAACTTTAAGGTCTTTTCACAAAAGAAGTAATAGATTGTCACGGGGAAGCATGCCCACATTTCGTTAGGCAACGTGGATATCTTGAGGCCCACATGAAAATGAAGCTGTCCAATGGACAAGACATAACTGAAGACGAAGAGGCACTTCCTTTATTTGTGTTCGGAAGCGTCTCCGAGTAGAACACAATCTTATTTTGCGCCACATCTTATTCATGCCACGCTTCATTGTGTTCGTTCGTGCACTTTCGCGTATGCTCCTTTACTCGTTTGTTACTCGTTAGTCTGTCTTGTATATAGCCCGATGAGAGGCTAACTGATAGGTTTTCACGTGCCAAGCCCACAACTGATGTACACAGGGCACGCCGCATTGGAAACCGAGAGGGGGAGAGGAAAAAAAAAACGAAATTTTATCACTGTAATGTGTGTTAGTGGGACGGGCAGGAGAACCACTCCTAAGCTGCGGACTCTTTCTAAAACTCAGGACTGCGCTGGTTCATTGTTAGTAGCGTCGAAGACAAGGGTCCCAAAGTCGCAGCGACTGCGGCGGAACCATAGGTCTCCAAGTACGTTGAGATGATTACTTATTACAGCAGGTCAAAATTGCACGACGTAAAGGTAAAGAAATGGTGAAAGAACTACAGTAACGTACTAGTAGTAGTTCCAGAAGGTGTCCATGAAGGGACACTCCAGAGGCGAGCGACCGCCCTTCGATGGCCAAATACGCTATGACCGTACCAAAAGCACCACTCGTACCGAATGAAGACACTCAGGAAGCCAGTAATTGAGCAAAAAGACACCACCAGGGGTGACGGTGCCTTAATGTTCTCGCACCAACTCGCAGTGACGTCATAGCTTTCGATAACCCCTGCTTGGGCTAGCATAATTGTTTACGTGAAAAACTTATTACATTTTAATATATTACAAAGGTTTTACATAAAAATTACACTATGTTACAAAATATAGCTACATTGGGCCAGAGGAATGACGTAGGAAGTTTAACGAAATTTTGTGGCCCCTATATGCGCAAAATACAAACGGCTTTTGAAATTCCGGCTGTCATGCTTACGGTGAGACGCCGAGGTTCCGGCGCGAAGTTCGAAAATGAGAGCTTCTCCTTTGTTTTCTCCTTATGTAATCTATCTATGCTGAAGAAAGAAATAATAGATTTCTCAAATAGTAAGCTATTAGTCTAAATCGATTTAGTGTTTCACCTTAGTTCAGGTTATTTTAACGTGCCCCCAAAAATATGCACTTGGGTGTCCTCCATTTCGCTCATGTCGAAGGGTGGCATGTAATGATGATTTCCGGGATTTAACGCCCCAAAACCACGACATGATTATAGGGGGCGCCGTAGTGGAGGGCTCCGGAAATTTCGACCACCTGGGGTTCTCTAACGTGCCCTAACACGGGCCTCAACATTTCGCCTCCATCGAAATGCAGCCGCCGCGGCCGGGATTCGATCTCGCGACCATCAAATCTGCATCCGTGTACCATAGACTACCGTGGCAGTGCGAAATTTGCCAGGTACATTGCGCAGTAACATACAGGACATTCAATTCACTCACATAGAAATGTGTATAGTACTATCGGGCCAAAAGTAAATGGACCACGGCTTAGTACTGCGGAACGGCTACGGGTCTATAACACTGCGCTGCTCTCCCGCTTAGCGAGCTCATGCCGATAGCGCCTTGAGTGACGTTAAACTTCAAACTCCCTCTTGTGCAGTTCTTTGCCATGGTGGACAGCGTTTCCTACGGGCCAATAAGCAGTGGTCCGTTTAATATTCGGGTGATGACGCTTAGCTCAAGAAAGTGTAAAATATGCTAACGTACTCACCCGATCAAAAATATAGCAATAAATATATTGCAGCCTGACACTACATAATTTGTATTGACCTACTCTCGCTTTGATAACTCCAATGCACACTTATCAAAAATTCATGATAACAGTGTACACTACAGCCGCTTTACAGCGCTCAAGATGCCCGTATGTCCAAACGTGAGCTGTATAAAGGTTGCACGATTATGCACGCTGGGTGGCGGTTACGCTTTTGGTTTGTCTGGATGCGTATTCCCGTCTAAACCAATTGAATAGCTCGGACCGCTTACTATAACAATGCTGTCCTTGCACCATCGCGAGAGCGGCGTCTCGAATGGTAATGCGAATCTGATTAGCAGCAGTCATTCTCTTACAAGAGCATCAATAATAGTTAAAGGTCGAACCTTGGCATTCGCCATCGTTGTACGGAATAAATAAGAGATGCAGCGAATGACCACAGGAAGACGATGTTATTGTGCAGGCCGTCTTGAAAACTTGTTTCATTTCCCAGCCCATACTGAGAGGTAGGCGGGTCTATATAGAGCTAGGGAACTGCTTGCCCGTTTCTAATGATGTGCGGACACAAAGGCGCCGCTTGTATGCAACACATTATTCAAATGATAATCGCTGCATACGCGTATTGTCTCTTCTTTGCTCTTGGCCCACAGGCTTTATTGGCAGCAACGACAAAAAGCCCCAACAACGACTCACTTTGCGTTTGCACAAAGCAATGAATGGTCTTAAATGTTCACGTAAATGAAAAAAAAAAGTGCACCTTGAGTGCAATATGTCCTGATTTGATTTGTGGGGCTTTACGTCCCAAAACCAGCTTTGATTATGAGAGGCGCCGTAGTGGAGGGCTCCGGAAATTTCGACCACCTGGGGTTCTTTAACATCGCACAGTACACGGGCCTCAACATTTCGCCTCCATCGAAATGCAGCCGCCGCGGCCAGGATTCGATCCCGCGACCCTGGAATCAGCAGCCGAGTACCATAGCCACTAGACCACTATGGCGGCGTTGCAATACGTCCTAGCCGCTCTAACTGTGCCACTATGTTTATGATACGGATAGCGCCATCGCTAACCATATTAGCTCGCAGTTTAGAAACCTCTTTGTGCCGATTGAATGCTGAACACCGAGGGACTATGGGTGGCATGCATTTCTCGAGCGATGCGCTCGTGATACAATTACCCTATTCTGGTTTCACGATGATGCACTGTATGGCGTACGTCATTGTGCATCTTGTTTCAGCGAGCGGCCGCGGTCTGCCGGCACTCTAGTCCGCTGAAATATTGACGAGGCGCCCGGCCTCTCCCGTCCCCGACGGAGCGCTTACCTTCTCTTTGTAGATTAGTCCAGCCGTTTATCGGACCGTCGCAGTCGCTAAATGAAAGCGACGTGCAGTGTCATGTTCAATATTGTTGCGCCTCCGCCAGTATCTTGATAGTAGTGTGCATCCCTACCAATAAGTATCATTTTTTTCCCTCTTCGTCGCCAGATATTGAATATGCCAGTGCAACCATGGGCCGTTAGCCGATGATTCCACTGGCCTGCAAATGTGGTATATAAATATATTTAAGGAATGTAAAGAACTTAAAGACACAACGAGTATGTCAAAGGAAGCTTGTGCTCGTTTGTACGTATCTTATGGGTTACAGCTCACGAGGAAAGCATGTCCTTCTTTGACTTGGCTTACTTTGCGAAATTATTTATAAAGTTAGGGGAATTAACAGTTGAAGTTTATACGTTCGCAGTTGCGCCTTAGGTCTTTTGCCTACGGGGTACCGCATAGCGAGACAACCTTCCTAGCTAAAAGACCTACAGCTCAATCCTCTGTGCGTTCCGACAATATCAGTATCTTACAGAAGTTCATCAGATTCAATGGCCTATATTTGGATAGCTGCACGTATAATTGCATCTTTTACGTAAGGGGCGTTTCTGGAAACTGCAATTATCTAGCCTAAAAACGTACACACAAGAACATGTCACCCATGGGTACATTTAACGGTCACGGCGTTCGGTTACAAGATTTTTCAGTCACCAACAAGTTTTTGGGCTGCTAGTCGCAAAAATCAGAAATTGATTTTGCCTTCATTGCATGTGCGCACTTTTGTGTGTATAGTATGTTCTGTCGAAAATGAACGAGATGGTAGTGCGCGCTTGTACCCGTTCCCTCATCTCGTCCTTGTTCTGTGTTGCGCCACTTCTCTTAAAGTCGCTCAGCCTGATAGATTGTTACTCGCCAACTCTGCTGCTGTTAAGTTCGCCTCATTATATCAAATATTACAACATAAAATCAAGGTGAAAGTGCTATCTTGGTTTTACCTTTGAATCAAGATGATGTCACGAAACCCATTTTGTTTTATTTTATATATTCTCGCCACATTATCTCAGTCAAATCGCCGTAAATACGCCTTGTTAATTCTCTGGCTTCCTCAGAACGCAGTGAACATGCCTTCTATCATAGCCATGTAGGGCTTGGTAGATGCCATCGAAAATGTATTACGTCATGCATTTTAGTGCGGGAACGTCTGAGCAGGCGTCATCATTTTTATTTACTTTTCGCGCATTTTCGAGCTTATCAAGTGCTATCCTCTCGCGAGAGTAGGGCTTTTGCTTGTGTGGAAAGGCTATTTCTTACTACGCGACAACAAATCATAATTCACTGCGGCGTCTCTTTAGGATGCTGTGAGCATTCAAGTGAAGCTCTGTGAGCTTTGTCACCGTGGAACACCTCGTGTAAATGCGTCTTGCATACTTAATGTCATGTTCCTGGCATTGCCTAACGTTGTTCGTCACGTCGATATTACCGGAAATTTTTTTAAACGGGAAATGAGCCTTCCTGTCTGCGTTGCAACCGACTGAAAGAAAACCGACACGGCTGATGCGTATTTACGCTCTCCTCTTATTTCCCTCAAACCGCCAGTGCCTGAGAGCGCACTGTGAGTGCTTCCTGAAAGGCAGCGACTCACATGCGTGTCCCGATTAGGCGCTCTCAGAGTGCGTTAGTGCAGATAGCGCAAGAGTCCTTAGAATTACGCTTCGTACAAAGAAAACGAGGGCGAATATGTATCTTTCTGTGGCTTGTGGCGCGTTATCGCGTACGGTGCTGCTTCAGTACCATCCCGGAAATGTTAGCATTAGCGAGAAGTATACTATGAATATCCCACGCACGATTCAACTATATATACCTGATAACGGAAACATTTCAACACATCTTGACTCTAATAAATCACATCAACAAGTTATATTAACGCTCTTGGGACTTTTCCCGGCTGGAAAATATCTGGTATCGTCCCTAATGCACCTTGGGTCCTATATAGCTGAGGCAAGAATGGAGCGCAAATATTTTGCAAGTCTTCCAAGTCAAGTAAAAAATAGCCGACCCATTAGGCACTACCAAACGTGTAGTGAACGTAGGTCCTAGAATAAACAGTATTACGATATAAATGCGGGCGCCTAATGTGGAACGACCGATGAGTAGTACATGGGAGTAAGAAGCAGCAGCCGGCTATGGTTTCATCGTAATATTTCGCGCAACTCCTGATGGACACACTTCCTGTGCAGGCACGCCGCTGTTTTTGCTGCCTTTCCGATACTCGGTGAGGGTAATATTTTAGCTCGGTTGGTTTTGTTTACTTCAGGATGGCGTGACTGAAGGCCAATGTATATATATATATATATATATATATATATATATATATATATATATATATATATGTGTGTGTGTGTGTGTGTGTGTGTGTGTGTGTGTGTGTTGTCTTACGCGTTCTTCTATTAAACTCCTCTTTACATATTAGTTATCGGTCTCTCTATCTCTAATTTAACACAATCAGTTTCAGTTTATTGGTTCTATAAGCGTAAGTAGGATCCCTTGATGTAGAGCCCTTTATGTTGACTCAGTAACATTAAACGGTACTTTGCTTACGAAATACTACTGGTTCTTTGAAATATGCAGTTGCAAAGAAAATAAGGAAATGTGTCCATGCTTTCCAGCAGAGAATTAAGCTTCTCTACGATTTGCGCAGATGAAACCGCTGCAGTACCGCTGTAGTCAAATCATTCTCTGCTGTCGGCGCATATAACATCCGGAACCATTAGCTGACCTGCGCAACTTCCCGCACTCGGGGATACCACGTCAGAAAAAGAGCAAGGAACTGTCGGCAAGAATTACCGCGTCCGGCGTGCAATAGAGGCGGGTTATAGGTAACACAAGAAGCTACGTTTTTGGTCCTCTATAAGTATTATTACTTAATCCGTATGGAGCAAGAGATCAAAATAACACAACTAGCTACGTTCTAGGCTTTGACAGTCAACAACACTAAGAAAAATTGGTTGCCATTCAACCCTGCGAACTCCAATGTCCAGAGAGGCTCTATCAAACACCACACGTGCTTATTATGCGGTTTGTACTTCACGCGAAGGCTTCGAATGACGTCAAAGCGGCCATTTCAAAGCCAGCTGCAACCTAATATTTGCCAACACCAACTGATTATGGGCTCTTGTATTCACCAGGAACGCGTGGAAGGGAGTTCCCATAGTTCACAGGCACCTGATTATTCATAATTCTTTTGATGCAACGTGCATCAGGGTTTCGATGTCTGTCTTGTGTCTATCGCTATTTGTGGTTGTGGGCTCCTTCTTTTATAACACAGTGGCACAATAATCAGACCTTCTTTGTCTAGTCATCTAAGCTGTGAATATATTTATATTATTTTAACCTACACTACTAGATTCGACAACTAACACGTTAGCTCCTATTGAAAGCCTATCGCTTGCATATAATTATTATTGATGAATACCGATGTCTATGCTTTATGCCTGAGTGCAAAGGAAAATATCCCGTTCGTCTTCAATTAACCTTGCCGTTTTGTGTGGACGCCGTAAACTTTTCCGACCACCAAGAGCTATATAGCTTCGCAGTCAAAGAAAACCTAAGGATCAGGTCTAGTGCAAGGTATAAGCACAGATTTTCACTAGCCGTTCCGTCTTTTCCTCTACTGTATTTCTTCCCTACCGTTGGCTATTTTAATTTCTGGGGTCTTAGGTCACAAAACCACAATATGATTACGAAAGACGCCGTAGAGGAGGTCACCGGAAATTTCGACTACCTGGAGTTCTTCAACGTGCGCTGACATCGCAGAGTATACGGGCCTCAACATTTCCTCTGTAGCGAACTGCAGCCGCCGCGGCCGGGATTCGATCCCGCGACCTTCGGATCAGCATCCGAGTGCCAAGGAGACGAGACCACCGTAGCAGGGCATTTTTCAACATTGCGTTCACGGGTTGCAAAAGTCCAACCAACTAGCCAAGTGTTCTGCTCTAACGCCTCTACAAGCTACAAGAAGACGTGCAGGTTAGGGTGATTACCCACATGGAGCCAGAACATAGAAATCTGTCATCCCGGATTAAGGACAAATTTTCCTGAAATGTGGCTGTCACGACTAGTGTAAAACAATGTTGACACCGCCCACAATGATTTCTTACATTGCCATGGCTTATCACCCCTAGCGTGGCACTTGGAAGAGACTGTCCTACGTCACCAAACGAACGTGAGCGACGCCATAACACGGCTGTTACTCGGTCGTTCCTGAAGACCATCTGTAGACATTCAGGACGACTTCCTGCAGATGGCCCTCATGTCTAAGCGTGATAAGCACGACGAAGATCGGCTCACTTATCTCTGAAGAACAACTGTGTGTTCGTAATGTGGGTCGCAGCTGGCCTACGTTTCGCGGGCAGTCCTGCCATTTTCGTTGCGTAATAGCTACAGATGAGATGATAATCGCCGATGTATAGGCACTGTATCGAATGTGTGACGTATTTTGAAGACATCGTCAGCCTGCATCGTTTGAGCATCATCCCACCGTCATCTATTGCAGCTGAGCCATCGTCAACGAGATTGCCGAGTCGGCCAGTTCCGTGCCAGCTGACCCCGATACGTTTTCTGCAACAGCATAGATATTGACAGAAATGGTCGTATCGCCTAAGTGTCTGATATTGCCAACATCTTGCTTTTCTAGGCATCTTTCAATAGTTAAGTGATTTCACGGGAGAGAAAGTATTCGCAGCGCCTCTTCCTCCTCTCATCTTGTCCAAAACAATCTGTTACGTCTCTTGGTCTCTCACTGTACACTCCTGCCTCCGGTTCTGTTATTTCTAATCCTGCACCTAGATGTTTGGGGGATGGAATGCATCATTGTCATTCAAATTGCATTGTTCGTTGCTGACGATAATTTTCTAACCCACATTTTAGTGCTAGATAGAAAGAAGCAGTGCAAACAGCGTAGTTAGTTAAAGAAAGAAAAACAACTCGAACGCCCACATTGAAGCTAGTTTCGTTGTTTTAACCCACGACATGCACCTCACAAGCATTGTTGTTGCGACGAACAAAAAAAGGACGTATACTTTCTTCAGACTGAAGGCGGCCTTAAAGAGACTCTGTAATTAATTTACGTGATTTAATTCATATGTGAAATTGATAATGTGCGCACGGTTAGTTCTCCCGCCAACCGCTAATAAGCCATGATAAAGTGAAGAAGCACAAGAGACGACGGCGAAGCCAGTCCTTTCCAGTCACAGTGTCAACAACGGCACAGTCATTCTCTTTCGCTGAAAGAAAGGAAGATGGCTTCCTTTAGAGATCTCAAAACTGCGGCGAAAATTATGCTTTTGTGGAAACTTATGGGACGCGATTTGCGAAGCGCGTCAGAAGTAGTCTGTCTCTAATCACGGAGTCTTGTGCCTAGAGGCTGGTAGTACAAAACGGCCCATGTGAGGTCCAGTTAGTCGCAAGTGCAATGTTGTTGAAGCGAGACAATTCAACCGTCAGGGCTGGATTCGCGGAGCTATCTGCTCGCCAAATATAATTTTCAGGCATTCGATAACTTTGTCCTGAAATTTGCCCAATATCTTTTTTTTCTACCTTTATAGGCTCCAATTTAGTCTGAGCGAGATTTGAGCATAGGAACGCTTAGATATTGTAAATACGGTCTCCGAATTGGGAATGTTTACGTGAAGAACGCGTAGGTGAGAAGAACATCGGTCTACTTTGAAACTAGATCCAGAACAGAGCCGACACGGTCACGATGTCACCGTGTTGGCTGCGCAGCGTACTTAAGGGCTTCTGAATTTGAGTTCATTAAACGTCACGACATAAGGTCACAAGGTCACACGCGACCTATTATATACAGAGAGTGCTTCCTTAGCCTAAGCCCAGCGATCGGTCGCCTAGCTATGAAGAGAACAAAGCTTACGCGGAAAAGAAGAAGCGATTCTAGTGAACTAAAAGTAGTTTTGTCACTCAAGAGTTATGCTGCCTAAGAAGCGAATGCTAGCGCAGGAAAGAGAAGAGAGAGAATACGAAAAAGAGAAAGAGAATCCAGGTGACATTAGGCCGCGATTAAACCAAAATGCTACCGCTATATGTAAATGGTATAGCTGATAGAAGAGACACGAGTAACTGCGGTAGCAGCAATTACGGAAAAAGTCAACGTGGGGCCGACAATAATGGAAAAATCCAACGGGGCCGAAATCATGGCCGAGTTTTACACGAACGCGAAGAAAAAATAAAGCAAGTCTGCCAACGCCACAGGATTGATGGTAAGTTGATGGGCACCACAGCTCCCAAGTTTTACGATTCACGGGTGACAGGGCATTCGATCGCCATTGTGCACCCACGTTCAAGGGCCAAGGGGCAGTTTGTAATTCAAATTTCTCCAAGTCCGCCGCCTCCTTCTCCTTTATCGAAGATACGCTGATTGGCTCATCGCGTACCACTTGTACCTTAATGACGGCCCCACAATTGATCTTGGTGCTGCTGAATTATTCAGCGATCACGTACGGGAGATTCAGGCATGCCGATGCCAAGGATCCTAAACAGGTTTGCTTTGCTTTTACGTTCATTTATACTTTATCGACTCTATTGAAGCTAACCAAGCGAACAGAGTCGCGCCATGTGGTTGCTGTTGTCGCTTGTTGGGCAGAGTTTTTTCTAGAATTGTCCAAGGGCCCTCTCAGCGTATTGTAAGTTGAGTACATCCGGGAAAGTGGAGAAAGTAATACACCACGCTGTGGTATAATCAGCACGTTTGACATGCGGGACTAACTATAGTCAAGAGCTCATGTTTATCGACACAAAAGCGGAAATAAATCAACAAGCAAGAAAAAAAGGGTAAGGAAATTGAATACGAACATCTTTGTAACGCATATAATGTTTCCATCCTCTTGTAAGGGCTATCGTAGAAAATTTAAGGGGATACATTAGGAATGGTGACTTCTAAAGTACGATGGAAACTTTCTGCAGTCTCGATAACCGATTGACTTCATTAATTCGTTCATTATCGACTGCTTGGGACGAAGGTACGCAAGCAGCACGTTCACCGTCGTTCAGATATCCTATGGCGCACGTGCTCAAGCGTCCTGTGCGGTGTAAACTTACTGTTTGCGCTACGGCAACCACATGATGTGCTTGTCGTGGCAGCAAGCTGAAGCCACGTTGTCACTGACATACTAGTCATAATTTCATGTAGGTTATGCAGTGAAGCAATGTCCACTGCTGAGCGAGAATTCTTTCTGACGGTGGCATTGTAATAGCTGCGCGAAAATTACAATTCAAGTCGTTGTCTTCTCGTAGTTTCACCGTCCTGCGCCTTTAAATGGATGATGTCACTTGTTTTAGCTCACGCTGATGTAGACTGATCCACCGGCCGTAAATTTACGAATATATTGTGAACTCTTTTGTTATTGAGTCTTGTTATTATCCCTTCCACCTCGCACCTAACATACTGCCATCACGCTTGATGCACTCCGGCCCTCCTACCCTTGTGCTCCTATCTTTAAGAGCGACAAGAAAGCAATTAAAGGCGCCTGAGGACGTCGCGCTTCTACTTTGGACGTGAGCCATTTCTTTAGAGCAGCTTTTAATCTCCGAAAGACTTTAATTGGGAATCGATTCATTTAATGGCGTTGCACCCGACGACCCTTCTAAAGCAGTTCACTATGTGAAATCCTGAGCTAAGAAAAGGCTGGTACAATCGGGTACATACCAGAGAACAGGGCGGTGAGAAGTAGTATCAGTAATTCGGCACCACTGTCGCCAAAAAAATGATAGCGAGACAGCGACAAAAAATTGCAAAGCCAATAACCGGCACTGTCACTACAATTCGTTGTGCAAGAACTTTACACTCAAAGACAACTTAAGATAAAGAACAGGCTGTTGAAATCGGCGTTGATAAGCCGGCACCACACAAGCGGCGCAGCAGTGATGTGTCCCTGTACAATATAGCAGGAAAAGAAATCCACTTAACACCAACCTACATGCGCCGACCGCACATAATGAATGCAAATGAGCATTATAACTAAATCAAGCCTTCAGTACTGATGGGTCATTAAAATTAAAGTTCCTTTTTTTTGCAGTCTTGTCCTGTTAAATGTCAAGTAAAACTGCTCCGTTGTAATGGCCATATTGTCTTTGGAATTTTTTTATTTTTATAGTCCTGCTGCTCTGATTCGCGTTTGCGCAGTAGGACTGTCTCCAACAATTCGCGCGTGTTCTGTCTCATATTCGCGTCCGTGCCCTAGTGCTATATATAGAGGTATATTACCTATTCACCTAACTCCGTACTTACTGATGCGTCTAACTATGTATGTCACTATAAATGTAATTATCAGTCTTGCTGATCTATTTATCTACCTACATGTCCTTAAACAAATGTGTTGTATCTTCAGCTTCGCGCATAGTCCGGGTACTGGATTTTCCCTAAAGACTGCACTTATCGATCGTGATTTGTCCGTGGGCCACGCAGTTGTTTGCAGCTTCAACTTAATCTAAGTGGAGCAACTCGTTTAAACACCGCCTTAAATGACCTCCTATCCCATAACCATTAACCACGACCTTAACCTCTCGTTTAAACACCGCCTTAAATGACCTCCTATCCCATAACCATTAACCACGATCTTAACCACGACTCCGTATCCGCTGTCATTAAAAAAATGGCCGCCAGCACTAACTAACCACTACGTACTTCGGCACACAACGGGTCTACATGAATTTGGAAAACGCTGTTCGGGGACAGTATAGTTTATATTCGGATGTACCATCTCTTTTCTTTCAGACAAAATTGTTCCTTCTTCAGCTGTGGCATCTGCCTTTCTGTAAATAAATCGCGTTCATACGAAGATACTTTGGCTAAACTGGAATTCTTTAAAAAAAGGGCGGCTAGTTCATAAAAGGGAGGACAAAAATTGGTTCGTCGAATGATCAATAGCCTAAAGATAACTTATAGTGCGTATACCGTCTCTAGGCCCAACTTCCCACCGAACTTCATCTTTGTCTGCTGACTGTGAGCGACGCAGTACTGCATAATGCGGTTGCACTCTTGAATGGAGAACTCAAAGCGCTTTTTTTTTTCCGCGGCAGTAAGTCTGACAGAGAACTCGCAAACTAGGAAATGCACTAACTTTTGGAGCCGTTCAGCGTTCCAGTAATATACCGTGATTGCATCATAAATCCATGCCCACGATAATCGTTCAACTCAACGATAACCGTAACTACTGTTTCTTGATTTTAGTTCACTACTAATGCAGTTTAATAGAACGACAAGTTTCTCCGGTATACTATGCTAAGTTCGGCCGTGCCTCGCCTGACGATGGTAATTTCGAACACGTCACAAGGGAATATTGACGATCATGCTTAATAGCGTGATCACTCAATTCCAAGCACCCCGTCTCTTCCAACATCGCGATGCTCAAAGCGAGGGGATCCAAAATTACTGCACATAACACCACCTTGTCGTGGCCATGTTCAGATCAGACGGGTGCGAGAATACGAGAATTAGCGTTTTGTTCTGCAAACAGTAAAAAAAAAATGAATGTACACAGTGAACATACAGCTTGTGTGACTGCCGGTCACTCCCTGTCACTTCCACTCGAAATCAAGTCCGTGACGTTACTCGAGTCGCCACTCTCTGCACATGCACATGGTCTCAGGGCACAACACATGGCCTCAGAGATTGGCAGTAAGCGCGCATGCTTGGCATTGGCTACGCGCTATTCATTGAAAGAAGAGGCTGAGGCATTAGATGCGCAAAACAAACTTTTCTTCCACAGCATTTCTTTTGAAAATAAGGGGCGTGCTTAGAATCGTGAAAATACGGAATGTTAGCCTTGCCCATGCAAGCAAAAAAGAGCGCGGTAGGATTGTGCGCCAAAAAAAGATCTATATTATAGAAAAGAAGGATACCTTTGCATAAAAGCTATCTCAACGGGGGAATAAAAAGAATGGCAGAAGCCTTTTTTTGTCGTAATGTTAAGACGTTTTATAGTGTAATGAAGGGAGGCAAGCATTGTGGCGACGAGGAATTCGGTCTTCTCGCCCGCAAGGAGGGCGCTGACTCCGGCATTTCTCGGAAAGTGCGGATGTGCAAGATCTGTAAGACATGGTCGGCAGAGAAACGACGACAGCAAGGCGGGCCGGAAATTGGGCGCAGTCGCGAACGATTTATCTCCTGTCCTGGTATTTAAGGAAGTGTTTCGCCTAACGGGGTCAACGAAGAACCCGCCCCCCTCCCCCCCCCCCCCCCCTTGCGCAGTGCTTCCTTTAAAAGGATCTCCTCCTGCTACAGGTTCCAATGATTCCGCCTTTACGAAGACGACTACCTAGTATCCGCGTCGATAACCTAATGTTCGCGGTATCTCGAGATATGGTGTTTTTGGGTGAACATACTGATAACTTCCACGTGCTACCGGTATTTAATCCTTCCTTTTCGTTTGATAAGTTATAGCTGTTAGTTGAAGCTTGTGCCGTCTACATCCTTTTGTCTCTGCTCTTGACAACGTGCCGCGCACAGGCTTGCAAATATGAATCCATAACAACTCGCTCAAGTCTCAATTCTAATTCCAATGATAACCTCAATGCAATAATCTCAAGAGCGAGTGAATGAACTTCGCTGAAAGTGCACGGATTACTGCGGTTAAAGTCCAGCAGAGCACCACAATGGTGGACCAGTGGCTATGGTACTCGCGCACAATATGGCCGCTTCATCCCCGCAATGGAAAGAAAGTGCTAGCAGAAGAAATTGTTTTGACGACTCCTCACCTATTGACAGTCCTTTTTGTTTAGATTTGCAATCCCTGCTGACAGTACATATACATAGGCGTAGTAGGTTGTGACGTTTCTACCTGGGCTCTCAAAACCCCGCGCCTCGCTTGGAAACCTACCGTGACGTGTTGCCTACTAACTGCTTTAGAAGAGGTTCAAAAGTATTCATGTGCATGTTTTTCCACCGTTTCGCGTATTTTTACTGCCTCTTCCCTTATTCTCTATTCATTCTGTACCGAATGCGACATGCTTCTTTGCAAGACAATGTGACCACGCAGTGAAGCCCGACTCAAGCTACGTTCTTCGGCAATTCATGATACAAAAAAGGCCTCGCTGAAGTGAAATAATAATGAAACTTTGCTCAGAAATAAATTTTTAAAGACCTCTACAAATTCAGCAAAACAATCGTTTGATGCTATTGATTCAAGTGGTACATTTTTTTTCTTTTTATTTCACAGTCGTGAAAGTGCTACACAGCTCAGCAGGCTTTAATGAACTGTTTTTGACTAGCACTTAATGCGAATGTGCATTATTTCGTTTGCCCGACGTTGGCATTACTATGTAACGCTTTCGTTATTATTCTAGACCAAGCACGTGTTGTGGACGAGTAATTACGAAGGAGTGTTACTTGTGGGAGTTATTTGCCGCCTTCAAACACACCCTATAAATTATTACACAGCTTTCATCACATCATTCGCTCTGGCGTAATTATTTTGTTTTTGTGTTTGTTTTGCCTGCCTCTAATTTATAAATACACGGCTCAAAGTTGAGGGCGAGCTTCCACAGTTCTCCATTTAAGAATAACTAAAGAAAACCTAATTCAAACATTAGGTAATCTTACACCACTTCGCTATATTAACGAGCTTCTCTACGATTCTGCTGGAAGATACGCCTACAGTGCGTGCTCTTCGAAGTTTTTCATCATCGTGGGATTACTTAAGAGAGATATATTTCGCATACTTTGCACTACCAAATTTATTTCATTCGCCTATTACGAATCCATATTTCTGCTTAGGATGATGCAAGCATAATACGCGAATGTTGGTTCAGATTCCTTCGCCACGGTCTAGCAAAACCCCTTTTTCGAGCCGGCGCGTCGAACAGCAAACCCTAAAGAGCTTAGACAACTTGCTAAATTTGTGCGATACAACACGAGAGGACGAGAACTGGCCCCACTTGCGTAAATGGGACGATATTTACTTCGTAGACCATCTGGATTGGGTCGCACAATGGGTCGTACAACAGATTGCATATGGACGCGTGTTTCCCGCGAACGACCAGAACTTAGACGACCGTTTCGCTTTAAGCAAAGTAGAAAAAACTATGATAACCCAGAACAACAAGAAGGGACCCATTCCGTAACGTACCGCCTCGACTCAACTGTACTCTCTGGAAATGAGCAAACATCATCTCGTCTACCTCGCAGAGATGGCCTTGTCCTTTTCATGAAAGTAATATACTCTCGACGAAAGACAGACATCCCGTAGCAGTCCGGCCCCGACAATGCAACACAGTGCAGTATGAAAGCAGCCTTGTTTCCTAGAATACACTTGATGTTAGTTAAACCGGGAGACCGCGCGGAAAGAACAGCATATGCTTCGTGGACACTGCGTGCATCAGGTTACCAAGGACCATTTGGAAGAAATGCCCATACAGCAATGAGGCGACGTACCAGAGGAAATTGCTGAGCACGCTGACCAAATAGACCATTCCGCGTAAGCGGCCGCCTGGACGTCATTATGAAGTTCGGTCGAAACGATTTCAGAAGTCCAGTTTGCTGTAGTCTGCGTGATAAGGTTAACA
Source organism: Hyalomma asiaticum (assembly GCA_013339685.2). Classification (NCBI taxonomy): domain Eukaryota; kingdom Metazoa; phylum Arthropoda; class Arachnida; order Ixodida; family Ixodidae; genus Hyalomma; species Hyalomma asiaticum. The sequence continues at coordinate 34,516,684 of CM023488.1, read as the reverse complement.
GCGCCTACAGATATATCTGATACGCTCCCGTGATCCTCCATTTAGTCTTGTAGTATCCGGATTTCTTTCGATGTCGTTTCATTACTCACTAAATGTTGGGTACGTAGAGAAGAAAACAACGCCGCTTTTTCCGGGATTAAGCCTTAGAAAACAGGCAGTCGTATTCTTAAAACATCGTTTTCGTTTTTACTGGCAGTATAGAAATATTTTTCTTTGCTTGATTTCCTCGCTTCTCATGGCATTAGCGGGCCTAGCAGTACTATTAAACGAAGACAGTACTAGAATTACTGACGACCAATATTTCTCATTCTCTCTGTGAAATCAATTCTTCATTGCTGACGCCAAAGTTGCGGGATCGAATCCCGGCTGCGGCGTCCGCATTTCGACTGAGGCGACATGCTATAGGCACGTGTACTGTGCGAAGTCAGTGCACGTTAAAGAATTCCCGGTGGTCGAAATTTCAGGAGCGTTGCATTACGGCGTGGGCCATAACCCCGATGGTTCTTTTAACATAACGTCCCAGAAATTAGAAATTATTATTTTCGGAGGAACGAAGAAAGGAAAGGGAGACTTGACTTTCCATTTGCATTGATGGTAACCGTAAAAACTAAGTAGTACTGAAGACTGAAAACCTCTCTATAAGGTGAACCTAAACGCCACATTCCTTAGCGGTATCGACATCTCCTTGGGCACGGGATATATTTTCTAGATACTTTTACCTGCTTTCGCAGGACTAGGAAAACCAGATTGGGAGCAACATATGTTACACGAACGAGAAACTGGGAACGTCTACTGTGGTAGCGCTGAACATGCCATCAATGTGGCAAAAACTGGCATTATACTTCGCGGCGTCTAGTTCTATCCCGTTTTCCAAACCTTATATCCCCGGTTTCGTGAACGTTCCCGTATTCGTATTCTCACGTGACCCAAAAATTGCTGATCGGCCCTATTCCCCAAAACACCTTTCTATGCGGCTCGCTTGAAGAGGCGGATCGGCATGTTCTGCAACAGAAACAAAAAATAGCGCACGCTATCCACCCTCGTGCTTCCTTGTTTACAAACTCCATTTACAGGACGCGGAAAGAACACTGCGGTTCAACTTGGAATCTTGCGTTTTGGTTTTCATTCTCAATCGAAGCTTGCGAGTCAGGCATCTTCAGAAACGGTGCGCGATATTCTTCACTGAAAACTCAGCGCATTTCTATTTCACGTAGTAGGGCTCGTTTCTTCACTATTTTTGTACATGCAATAACAATGCTCATTCATTCCTATATTTCACTCCTGCTCGCAGTTTTTTTTTCTGTTTTTTTTAACTGGTAAGCGGCATATTTCCTTGCAATGTCGTTATCGTACGCGAGATTCAAGATTGACTGGATAGTTTTGGCCTTAGAGCAGCACGTCGCATTGGCAAGCAGATATTCAAGGTGATAAAAGATAACGTCATGTGACCGGACATCTCCGTTCAAGTTATCATAGGGATCAGAAAGGAATCCTTTTATGAAAGCCCCCAAGATTACAGACTCTCTGCAAGACGGTTTGGTCCTTGAGTAGCGTGAAGCTACCGAGCCGCCCTCTGTGGATTCCCACTTCCCTCGCATAAAATGGGAACTTTATGACTTGTATGTGAGAGACTTGAATGCGAGTGATCAACTTCAGACTAACTGCGTTGCAGTGCAAAGCAAGTATACGTGAAGTGGATGTTTCTACCGTCGGTATTTACAATGCAATACATTACAATATGTTTACTTGTGCATGATAAGCTCGACGATCGGAGGTCTGCAAGTGAGAAGTGTCAAGGGGACATCGTGACAAAATGTAAAGAGGAGATTAGTACATCAGTCAGGAAAGAATGCTAATGACAATGGATGCCGAAGTTATAATTTTTGCGAATTTCGTGAAGTAACCACATGACCTTTAGTACTTTGGCTGTATGGAGAAAAGCACTATAGCAAATAAACTAAATCGAAATCATCGCCCCAATTTTATACTAGTATTCACTCCATCAAGTTCACCTTGCTTATTGATGTACTTCACGATGCATTTTTTGTAAATGAACGACACCTACGGAGAGTGCGATTTGCTAACGTATATTCGACGAAATATTTTGCAAGCAGTAGCTATTCATAGGTAACAAATTCATGAAACACTGTTTCAAGTTTATCAGCAAGCTTCAAGCACAATTCCCGAGTCTCATGCTCAGATATTGAATTCTTAAAGTGCCTTAGATTCTTTTGCAGAATATAATCTCGTGAACTAATACTGTGAGACAAACACAGCTCTAGATCGTCTGGTCTATCTGCAAACCTTTCACCCAACAAAATAGTTTCAGTGTCTGCGTGGGTATGTCCACAATGTCCCATACCAATCAATTTCACCAAAGTCATCTGGGCAGCTCTGCCTTACGAAAGATTACAAGCCTTTTCTCATCTTTAAGGCGCAAAATAATTAAGCAAACAGCACTCACTAACCATGCTTCACCACACTTGCGCTGAATATTACCGCGCAAGGCCGTCTCCGGTGCTTTGACGAACATTGTTCCAAACGTTGCAGGCCTGCCGGGTCATTACGCGCTCAAACCTGTAATCCAAGCAAGCCCCTAGTTACGAACACCGAAGCAGGGAGGTAACATCGCCGCATCTCACGCTACTCCACGTCGAACATCATGGCCCGTCCTTCAAATTCTGTGCAGCACACTAGCCAACCCGAGACACTGTCAAGAACCCTGTACCTAGGAAAAAATTCAGCACGAGCAATTCCATAACAGTCATGCGAGCTTGCGCAGCCAATATTTCCTGTTTACGTCAGTAGAAGGTCAGGAATGCAGTAAATGAGATCTCGAGAAGCGTTTAACGGGATGTTAATGGATGCGCATGCTTAGTCAGGGTGCGTTGCGTTACACGGCTCCCTAACTTGATGAACAAGTGTGTCCTCCAGATGTCGACTGGATGGGACTGGTCGCAAGCTAGCGCGTAGATGCACGCAACTGTTCGCGGACGATTACGGCAGCCCCGCTCGCGTTATCGAACGAACGATGTTGCCCGGGGCTTCGACGAGACACGGCATCCTGGTGCGCTTCTTCGCAGCCAGCCTCAGTTACGCCTCCACCCATAACAAGGCACGCTATGCTTGTGTGTGCGTTGCCATCGTGAGGCCGTGCTGGCGTGGGGGCGATTGGAATTAACGGCTTCATCTTGCAGCAGGCCTTGTAAACGGCTCCTACGTTGCTCGTCACCATTTACTGCGCTAACTAGCCATTGCGCACTTGCAGACTTTGCGAGGCGCACGCATAATGCGGCGTTTATGGATTCGGGGTGGCCAGGTTAAGCATGTACCGCTACCAGAACGCTTCTTCACCGCCCTTCCTCACTATATAGTCCCGGCACTCATTAACGCGGCAACTAAAGATTGTGTTTTCTTTGTTTCATTTGACTTCGAAACAGTAGCTGCCCCCATCTCCATTTACAGAGACCCTGGTGTCCTTATGAACGTTGATAATGACGGGTACAGAAATGTTACCTGCCAGCATTTTCTTTTTGAGTGCACGCTTATTAGAACATTGCGGACAAGAGTTAAAAAAGGACGTCACAGGCTCAGGCGCTGTCGCAAAGAGGTCACTCATTGCGCTATCTTCGAAGCTGACTACGCCAGAGTGTTAAGCATGGGTGTTCAAAATGTATCATTAGGTCTCCTTACCCCCGCTTCTAACCTGAACAAATCAGGGACGCTGCGGTACGACCAGCATGTCGATCTGGCAACGAAAAAATAAAACTCGGCTGGTGTAACATACATTAGCGGGCTTCCTGCGGGCAACATTGGCTTTCCACGGGCAAAATTTCGTCCTAACGGCAGGAATGAAACCAGCCTTCCGAAGTGCCCAGCAAGCTGGCTACCTTTGATCCCCGGCGGCTTCCTTTTTTCCCTTTTTCATGGAATTTATTGCAGAAGCGCGCACATAGCTAACAAAAACGGCTAGAGGAGTCTCGCATAGCGCACAATAAACATTAAAGAGAAAAGAAATTCAAAACAGATCAAGATCAACTGCCACGGACTTCATGAACCGTGAATATCAGTCCGTGGTTGAAACTGTGCTTGGCCGTAAATGTCTTTTGCCCGTGAAGTAATTTGTATAAAATGGCACTTTGTGCACACAACTGGTTGCGCGTTCCTGTGTAGCATGCGAATTTCTTATAAACCCTTCAACTTTATTAGCGGGAGAAGCTCTCAATTGTGGTGTCCCAAATGTGCGCCAGTACGGTGCACTGTTGATTGCATGCGACACGTCGCAGTCACGCGGATAAGCCACGGTATTGCAACACGCTCGGAATCATGACTGTCTTGGCCCACTCTTTGCTAGCATACATATCGCATGAAACCGCGAGAAGTGGGAGTGGAGCATTCTGCTTTTTAGCTTCATTAGAACGCCTGGGAAGTAAAAAAAAATCCATGTGACCAAGGTTCGAATCGTAGGATCCCGACAGTCCACTAATATTTCCCTTGTATGTTTCGTTCCCTTGTATGTTTCCCTTGTATGGTTCGTTCGATGATGTTCCGCCAGATATTAAAGCGAATAAGCAAGCGAGACGATAACATCCGCTGGAAAACATCCGCCAAACACCCGAAGAGAGCTCAGGTCCCCACAGTGTTTGTTGAAGAAATGTATAGCGTTAGAACGCGCTTGCCTTTCCTATTAATACTTATTTCACGAACCAAATGCTAAAGCAAGAGAAGCTGCACGTATCAAAGCGAAGTTCAAGCTGAGGTGCTCTGAAAGAAGGGTCAACTCGTATATATAGAGCCGCTCGAACATCTATGCTACTAAAAGCATCAGCTGCACCTTTCGATAGTTCTCTCTTCCGTGTGTCAACAATATTTGTGCCATTTTCTTTCTATTTCTGCGGCATTAAGAAATGAATGACTTGACTTCCTCGACGCTAGCTTATGGCTTCCTGTCCAAGAAGGTAATAAATAAATTAAATTCGTACACTGGTCCAACATGGGTGAGCATACATAATGGTACTCGAGACATGTAGGACTCCGTAGGTAAATACACTTCGAGAAGCGGGCTATGTGAAGTAGGTACGATGAAGCTTGCACGAAACATACAAGCAGGTTTATTTCCCCCCCCCTCCCCCACCCCCTCCACAACTTTTCTCTCAGCGTAGGAATGTATCAAACGATATCTATAACGCTGTTGGACACTACATCAATAGCTAGGACTGTCTGAACTTTTGAACTATCTCTGAGTGGTCAAGAAGATTGCGTCGGTAAAGCATCAAACATAGGCGACCAAATACAGTATATTGCTTGTCAACAGCTCGCATTCAACTTCGCAAAAGGAAGGCTGCTTTATAACATATTTTTTACATTACAGGGTAAGCTGTTATGAGATCACAACAAGCGTCATTTTTGCGCCGCAGTTGTCCGCCGCCGCCGTGTAATTTCAATTCGGATCTGTATCCATTCCAAAGCAGTATAGTGTCAAGTCATGATGAGGTCAAGCTCGGAAGGTACGCTCTCATTTTTCCCTTTTATTGCTCATGATACATGTTCAGGCCTGCGCGAAGAGCAAGCGCACTCAGGTGCTTCAGACCGGCTGCCTTTCTTCTCACGCGCCACAAAAAGACTAAGTGATAAGGTCTAGGATGTCGGTCGCACTTCGCCTACAGCAACGTTTATATCTCACACCTTCCAGGTGTAAACAAGAGCTCAGCTTCGTAGAGTCAAACGTAAGGCTCCGACAATTATCTTGCGGGTCTGGACAGAAACAGAGCTTCGTAGGCGTCCAATAAAACGACCTCAGTTGCTCCAAAGAGCCTGAGCTTCCGCAAAGAAGGCGGCGCTGTGCGAAACACTTGATCGTATAATGTAAGCAACAAGGATTTCAACGACACGTGAAAAAAAAAGAACGATGTCATTTTATCTGGAGTACTGTCAGTATATCCTGCTTCGCTACGATAACGAATGGCCTGCTGCTAACTCGCTCAGATGGCAAAGTGCTCGAACCACAGAGGCGTGTGTTACCGCAGCAGTTCGCCGGAACGATACGAACCTTTCTTCGCTCGCCTCCTTTGGCAACGTTCCCAGTAGGGACAACGCTCGCTGCGTCGATGAGACTGCGTAACAGATATGTTGATATCAGCCGAGTGCGTGTGCAGAATAGACAAAAATGCAGCGGAAACACGAGAGCGAACGAAAATACGATGACAGGAAAGCCAGAACCGACGCCTTCCTTTCCTCGCATGTGTTATGTTAGCAGTTCTTTTTAGATGCGAAGCGCCTTATGGTCGGGGCTATGTCACTCCCTCCCTCCGTCCATCCATCCGCCGTGTGGCGTCCACACCCGCACTGCGCATGCGCATCTTCCTCCCCCTCCTCTCCTTGTCTCATCTCTCTCCTCTCCGAACGGCGCGCGTTGACTATGGAAACGCTCTTTCTTCGATGAACACTTTACCAGCTCGCAAGGAACGAGAACGCGCCCTCGCCCGCGAGAGACGACGCTGACGCAGGCAGCATCTGCTAGCGTCAAACCTAGAGTTACTGTATATGCTACCTTTAGGTAGTAAAGGTGGCCTATGCAGTTACTCTAGTCAAACCGATGCAAACGCGACACCTAGTCAACCGATGAAAACGCGGTGTGCACCCCCCTTGCTGTTTCGCATCGCCTCATGGTCCCCTTTAGCGGGAGATGGCGTAGTTGTAATTTTTTGTCCACCTTACAATGTACTAATAATTAGCGCAGCCCATCGCCTTGTCGTCTCCGTAGGTTAACACACGTTCTAGACTATGCAGATGCTTTCGAGCTGGAACCATACACCTGCTCTGGACGCAACGCGCTCATGCGGCTGCTGGAGAACTCACACTCCGAGCTGCCCCGCGCAGTGAGGCGGCAGGCACAGAGCTACGTTCCGCATTTCTAAGATATGTTGAGGTCAGACAGCGTTACACACCCCAACGACGGCGATAAGAACCCTGCCAGTGCCTTTCGTGTGCAAGGGGACAGTTGCACTTCGCCGGTTGCAGACGCGAACGTTGGCGAGTTTACACTGCACGCATAAATTTCACCCGACTCGCTGTACCGACATCTGTCCGGGACGTGGCGCCCTGCCCACAACCTTTCCCGTCACGGCAGAGTGCACCGCTTCCTCTTCTCTCCCCACCGATTCTCAAGTCCACGCTTACCCCAGAGCAGCGCGAAGGCATCCTTTGGGATGCCCCCCCCCCCCCCCTTGATATCCGGGAGCTCATCTGGCAGGCCCGGGATATCGCGGAGGTTGTGCATAGTACTCGCGGAACAGGAATCCTATCCGCATCCTTTTTCCCTTCAGTAGAGACATCTGTTCGTCTTATTCCAAACTGTATCCCACAATGGGATGGAATTAGCTGCAATAGTACTACTTCTTGAGCAAATTGGTGGGGTGGCGCTTTCCAAGACGGGACAAAGTGAGGCACACGGAGAGACGAATGGAATATCATTACCCAAGTTAGCTGGTAGAAAGGGTCATAAGCGAATTCGTTTATGATTTTGTTACAAGCTGTTCCTCACATTGAATAACACGCAGTGTTGAACATGAATGATGAGTAAAAATTTATAATTCTTCTTCATGTTCACTAATGAATATTAAATGAATGATTATGGATATGATTAAGGAAATTAGATAATGTGGAACGAGTGTTGTCGGCGAGCTGGTCTTAGGTGATTCTTTGTTAACACTATAGTACTATAAACATGCGCAAATGAATTTTACTGACCGCAGTACGCGGACCTCGGGAAGTTTGTAAGCCTGACTGCAGGCTCACGACAGTGAAATATTACATATTCGAAAGTATGAAAAATGAAAGCTACAATGCTATGCTTATCCTACAAGCGTTGTTGCCGTTTTGCTACCCTTAAAGGCAGTGGAAGCAGCGTTATGCTCATCCTACAAACATCCGTTTTGCTAGCCTTAAGGCAGTGGAAGCAGGCCCCTAACCATCTTCTGCGCAGTGCTGCCCTGATTTTCGTAGTGCTAATTCGTGCTACAGTTGGTCGGAGATCAGCACCCCTCTTCAGCGAAAGCTCAAATATCTGCGATGCCATTGGGTCAACGCGCAGTGCCTCAAGACGAGTCACGGCAAGAAGCAAGGTCGGACCAAACCGCCGCTCAGCATGTGCGTGTGTACGGTGGACGAACGATAACCGAGAGATAACGGGGCCGTAGCGGTATGCGACTTCTTTCACAAGCCGGCACATAACAGCAACGACTTAGAACGTTGCCCTTACATTGACGATCTGCATGCAACCGCCCATCGGCCGCCGTACTTGGTTTCGAGTGTTTTCGAGATCACGAGGCGGGTTTCTCCACAGCGTGCGACTTCCGAAGCGTCCTGTCATGCTAGCCTTCTTTCTTTTTTTTCCCTTCTTGCTTTTTTTGCTGACAGAAATAACGGTGGCCCTTCCTGTGCTCCACTTCCTTCTGGCACCCGTCCCCATTCACGACTATAGTTGACCTATGCGAAGATGCGTACTACAGTTGTGACAAGGAATAAAGGAGAAAGAAAAACATGACAGAGCGACTGCTTCTCGTATCAGGGTGGTGCAACAACGAAGCAACGCTGAAACATAATTGATGGGGTTTTACTTGCCAAAACCTGCTGGGATTATGACACCATACCCTAGTGAATGACCCAGGGGTAATCTTGACCAGCTGGGGTTCCTTAACTTGCGTCGAAATATAGGACATGGGTATTTTTTTTTCTCTCGTTTTGCGTCTTTGCGTTTCGCCCCCGAAATGCGTCCGCCGTGGCCGGGATTCGATCCCCAGACCTCCAGCTTGTCGAACGAATAGCTAGCTGCTAATATATATGAAATCGTTCAGAATTAAAAATAAGAAAGAGGTGTGGGGAGCGGGTGGGGGGGGGGGGGGGTGATGCCCCTAGTGCAGGGTTCCACTGTCTGGAGCGGTCCGCCGAGCCTGATCGAGGAGTACTAGTTGCACTGCCCGATCCTTGCTGCCGAGTCCCACACTGCTCCTTTCCCAAAAGTATACGGGCTAGTTGTGGCGTGTTCATTTTGGGTGGCCTGTTTTGGCAGTCCCCCGCAATGTGGGCCAGAGTTGGCCGGTCTTCACACCGTGGACAGCGGTCACTGTATATTGTGGAGTCAATACAATGTTTCAGATAAAGATTCGGATATGTACGCGTCTGGGTTCTGCGTCAGTCGTAAGAGTCGCTGAAGGATAGGTCTGGGCGTGGTACACTGTATCTCCGTCGCTGGCACCGTTAGTGTTCAAGGATGTCTCTCGGTAAAAAGGGGCTTCCATCAGAGTGGTCGGCCGCTCGGCAAAGCTATCACGGCTGCTCAAATCATGATTGATTTGTGGGGTTTAACGTCTCAAAACCAGCTCTGATTATGAGAGACGCCGTAGTGGATGTCTCCGGAAATTCCGACTACCTGGGGTTCTTTAACATGCACTGCTGACATCACACGGCACACGGGCCTCAACATTTCGCCTCCATCGAAATACAGCCGCCGCGGCTGGAATACGATCCCGCGACCCACGGGTCAGCAGCCGAGTACCGTAGCCATGGCCACAGCCACGGATATCTGAAACTGAGTAGCATTCGTCTTTGCTTTTACAAAGAACGCTAAATTCTGGTGTGGCAATTGCACCCTAAAGAAAGCGGCTCCTCTCGCAGTAGTTTGATACCCTTTCGCATTTGTATGACGCAACCACTCTATTCGTGAGAGCACGCTCGGTGAGTAAAAAAGACATGCTAAAATAAGACTGGTGATGCTAGTATGATCCTCACGCACAGTCGCCGTGACGTAATAGATGTTGTCGGAGTGTACAAGTGTAACATAGCTGGCTCTTTGTCCGCAGAAACAAAAGGGGCTGTATTATAAGCGAGTCGCAGGGTTAAAGCAGCAAGTTTCAGCACATTTTACGGAGCCAACATGGACAAAATAGACCCTGAAATCCGTCATGTCAAAGTGGTATTCAGGAGCCGACAATACAAAACGTATTCGCAGAATGAAAGTTTACTTTGTCGATCTATTATAGCAAGGCTTCCCCCCGATAACCGAGATCTCAAACGACTTTTCAATCAAGACCGTTTGATGGTTCCGTGTATTGTCTCTTGGAGAGTTGAAACCAAGACATAATAAGCAGCCAAGCCGTACGTAGGGAGCAAGCAGCACATGTCTATTTTTTTAGGTGTCGAGGCTCTTTCACAGCTTTCAAGGCAACGGGTCCGTTAGCTCAGGGATTGTACTTGCTTAACCTAATGTTAACAGTTGGCTCAATTGAAACTACACCGGCACCCTGCTTTAAGGCTTCCACGCCACAGCCCCTGCATGCGGCACGGTGCGGAATTCGTGCGTCTAGTAAAGAGAGAAGAAAGAAAACGTTCCGTGTACTTGGTTTATGGTCTATAAAGTTGTGTTTGAGACAGCAAGACACTGTCGAATAAAGGAACGCGGAGCATTGCCACTCCGCGGCGCCCAGCAATGAATGACGTGTGCCAAGATAGCATGAACAGTGAAACTACGAAGAAACAGGATCCTTTCGCTGGGGCCACTGAAAAGCTCGACTGCGCAGTAACGCTTACATTAGGGCAGGTATGTCACGAAGTTTGTGTCCGCGAGTAACGCCAGCTTTGTCTAGTGCTCGGCATGTCATCTAGAGTACAAAGAGCAGAACGATAAAGCTGCTGTGCGTGAGGGGCATTTCTATTACAGTGAAAACATCAAGAGACAGCGTACGCAGTAATATATTGGAAGTAGCGCAAGCAGTCAACCGTGCAATCCCGAATATTGCAAATATTCAGCGCTTTATGACAGCAAGGGTTTACTACCTTCTGACACGGTGGTGAGGGACGCACGTTGCAGCAATAAAGATCGTTTTTATTCCTCTTACCCTTATATTTGTCGGCTTTCGAAGCATGTGAGTCAGACATATGCCGCGTGCTGAAGTGCCTTCGCTTATCTCGCATTCCTGGTAACGCTCACAACGAATTGCTGCAGCAAGGGCTAAGATTGTAGGTCAGCAACATGCATCAAGTTGCTTTGCATTCCCATATTTTAACAAGGTCAAAGCTATCGCTTCAAGTCCTTGGTTCCTGTATGTGTGCTTTGAAATTCTAATTAATGAAGGGGAATTCAGTGATATGATTGAAATGAGAGAATGCTAGAACGGAAAGCTCGCCATCAATTAAGACACGAGAAGTCCATTGTTAGTAGGACAACTAGCGCTTTCGATCTTGCCCTGTCACTGTCATCTGGAGTAGAAGTCGCTAGCGCCCTAAAATGATACTTTAAGGGTGATCATCCAAATTCCAAGCTAAGAAAGCCAAATGTGCATTGATAGCGCATACACTGTATGAACAAATCTTGTTGCTGGAATAGTCGGTTCACACTCTTGAGGACAGCAGGTTAGCGCAGTTAAAAAGCAGAGACGCAGAAGACACAGTACACAAGACAACCACTCGTTCTGGCGTACTATGTGCACGTGTTTGTCTCGTCTTTCTAAATTGCTCTAGCATGCATCCTTATAGAGTATACATTGTATTTTGAACTTGACCTCGTGCCGTGCGACACATCAGAGATATTACTACAATTCGCACTTTTATTGGCCCATTCAGCATTCAGTTAGGTGGTCGCAGAGTCTATGTTCTTTGGATTTGTACTTTGCTCACTTCTGTGAGGAAAATATATGCTATGCTTCCGAGATCTTAATTGCAGAACACAGGTTAGCAGTTCCTTGAACATGTAAAAGGCTGTCGCCGCGCGCACTTCGAAGATGACCCTTAATGGTCATTCGTAGCCATTGAACTGGACATAATGCAACATCTCGAAATGCATGCAGTAATATAAAGGTACCTAGTATATATTTACGTAAAAAAAGCTGATGTCCACACTTGTGAAGGAGACTATTTTAAAATAAGGCTTTACGTTCAATATCGCTATTCCTACAGCGTTTCGTGAGCCATACTCGCAAACAATACATATTTCTCAACAGCATGGATAACGAGATTCCTGAAATAGAAATGTTCTAAATGCGAGGCCCTTCAGGGCACTAGAAAAAAATGTAATTGATTCGCCAGCATCGACAATATAAAACAAAAAGCGTGCTGGTCTTTCCACAGCAGATATTTAATACTGAGCTAAGGAATTGGTTGCACGGATGAAGGAAAACTGCAAAAAATGTGGTCGTTTTGTAAAACATCCCGAGACTTGTTCGCAGAGGGACTTTATACAAGCAATACTACATAAATTCCGTAGTCAGCGTACTGTTAATCTCTTGTTCTTCATGAACAATTTTCCGAGTATTTCTCATAATCAGGCCAGGGACAGTAATATGTGAATTCCGTACGGCTTCATCAAAGCACGCAAATTAATGCAACGTGCTCCTTTGGCTTCTTGAATGTATGAACAACAGAAAAGCATACCCTTGACGTCGGAGAATGTCAGCTATGCACCTGACAGGTCAATACGAAATACATATATATAAATGGAGAGCGCCTTTCCCTATTTTTACTCTACAGGTAATTACATATTTTATGACCGCGCCTCAATCTCCGCTACAAGGGAAAGTACACAAAGAATCTCGGGAAAGCAGGATGGCTGAATACTAGCTTGCAACCATAGTGTACGATATTTTTTGTGCATGAATCTTTTCGTTGTTGAGAAGGAAACTAAATATGTGTCAGTGAAAAAAGAAAATATTGCAGAAAAGTGGCTTAACCGGCTACGTTTCCCGTATCTTTTAGAAGCGAGGTCGTCATGTTTATAATGAAGGCAGGCGAGTCGCTACAATATTGTCCAATCAAGTACATCAGGAGGCAAAGAATATGTATTACTCACAGGACCTTAAAGTAAATTCAGATAATAGCGTGGGTCATAGGCAGGACTTTGAAAGAGAAGTTGTTCATTTAACGACCATTCATGTTCTTTTTTTGTTTCTTTTTAAAGTTCTCGATTAGATAATCTCAATCTAATGACTGATAGTGCTAGAACCAATCGTATTCACTAATCGATGATCGCCAGATTATGACACAAGTCTTTTTCGCTTTGAGGAGCTCCTGTCAATTAGACGGCGCCCCCGCTAATACAATGTTAAGCACAATCTTAGGTGTGTATTGGGTCCTACGGAGGATCCTACCATATGCTTTAATTTGTGCAGGCCAACTTTCCTGGCTTTTAATTAAACTGCTCGAATTTCCGAGGAATACAGCACACTATAGCAGAGTTAGTTTGAGGCCATAATCCTCTAAGTTTCTTAAAACACAGGCTATCTTCAGTGGTTCAGCCTTAACTTACTACAAGTCTTTTACTTTCTACAAGTCAAATATATACGAACCTGGTTGTGAGGTATCTAATGCGACAGTTTTTGAAAACAAGCCTGCCAAGAACATGGCGAAAAATGGACAGTTCGGGGCATAGAACTCGAAAAGAATGAAACAAGCTGTACCAAGTGTGGAAATACGTGTGACAGCAGTGTAATAGTATGTAGCGAGAGTTGTAACACACGCTTTACGCCTACGCCCCAGCCCCCCCCTGCTCCTTTTTATATCTCGCGGAAATCACTCAACACGACACACCAAACGAACACGAGGTGTGGCGCACATATAGTGCAACATGTACATAGACGAACAGCGAACAAATACGAACGTCAGTCTTAGTACACTGCGGAAAGTGATTTAAAAGGAATAACAAGAGAAAGGACTTCGTACATGTTATTGCCACTACGCTGTGACTGATTCTATTACCTCCATGGTTTGCTCTTAAAGGCATCGTAACATACGACATACTTGAGACCAGTCCCAAGCCTGTTTCACGAGTTGCTGCAATGACAGGGATGGGTGTGGCGGCCACTGTCTCGACACGCCGCTCTCATACAATAGCAACATTGTTCCTTGTCTATGAATACACCAGTACGTTTCTAGGCTAGGGCTAGTTCAAGGAGCCATATTGGCTAGGCTGCCAAAAACCCGTGTTTCCCCGAACCTTTGCGGTTGAAATATCTTGGACTGGTGGACTACTTGCATAGCCATAAAAGGCTCGTAAATAATGCTTCCTCGTTCTTTTCTACTGCTGTCTTTCGTTCTTTCTTGTAATCTCCCTCCCAATGAGGAAACTTTTCTTTCCCACGTCAAGCGCTTGCCGATAGGGTGCGCCGCGTTTATTGACGACGCCGCCACCATATCGACCAATCGCAAAGCACCTACGTCACAAACGTAACGCCTCTTCCTTGGCCCGTTTCGGTGGCCGTTACGTTATCCGCTCGCAAGACCTCTAACGCCGTTCAAAAGCGAAGTCTCGGGAGATACGCTTCTCAAAGCTTCAAGCGCTCGCGTACCGCGAGGACCCTATCAGGAGGCGGCGGTAAGAGACCGCTGTTATCACCCCCATCGAAGAATATTTCGGAGAAGAAAGGCCTAAGACGAAGACGTTTCGGAAGGGTATCCACGTGTGAGAACGCCGCGTCAGTGAACTAGGGCTCCTCTAACGCAGAGCGTATATCGACGAAAGAAGTGTGCGGTGACAGATTCATCAAGGTAGGCACTGAAAAAGAAGTGCGTGGTGCTGTGCCATTCGGGAACTTTAGTTATTGCTGCCCTGGGAACTTCCATTTCAAGCCGGAACTGAAAAGCAAAAGAAGAAGGATCTCGAACTTGTTCTTCTTTGCCGTCTCAATACCTTCCTGTCGTTACTGCGTTTGGCTTCGAGAGGAAAAGCGTCCAACCTCGACCTCCATACATCATCCTCCTGAAAATTCCGTGAGTGTGCCATTTCGCTTCTAGGCTTAACCTCGACGAAGTTGCGGCTTTTATAGTAGATGCTGACCAAGCTTATTAGTATTTGAAAGCATGGATTGCGGGTTCTGATTGGAAAAAGGGCGATCCGCACCAGATGAAGCAAAAAAGGAAAAAAAATGTCTATACTGCTAACGCTCATTCGAGAATGTACAGTGATCCGCGAAGGGGGCGCGCGAGTTCTTCAATTTTTGTTGCCCCGGGAGTCTCCGTGACGCCAAGATCGGCGCTCGACTTCGTGGGACGGAACGATAACGGTACCGCGAAGGTATAAAGCTGGGAGAAAAACATTTGCATTGGAAAATTTTGACAGCTCCAGGAGGGAGAAGATATTGAGAAACGTCAGCAAGCCTGGAGCACTTTAATGACAGAGCGCTGTTTCAGCAGCAGTTCACTTGTCACGACCAAAAAAAAATCTGTGCATCGACCAATACCTCCTTCCATGTGACCTTAGGCAGATAAAGAAGTCCGCATGACGTGATACAAAGCTGAAAGAACAAAAATGTTCACGACATTCCTTTTACTTTCATTCTGTTTTTTGAAGTTCCTTGAAGTTCCTTGAACAAGAACGAAACCAACCGCGGTTGGTTTCGTTCTTGTTCCGCTACACTGGTTTATAACTCTGAGCAATTACTAATGATGAACACATGATATACTTATATACTCAATTTCTTTCACGTGCGTTAACTCCTGTGCTGTGGCCAGAGGTCCTCAAGCAATTTCAAGCTGTTTGCAACAGATTTTCCTTGAAGGGCCTCCAACAGATTTAAACAACTTGTTGTAAATAAAGCTTTGATAATTTTGTGATAAAAAACAAATACATGAACTCGTTACGGGCTCGATTTGTCCGGGAATGTGTCGCATCTCTCATACACTCGCTTCTGAATGCCTCACTTCTCGGTGCCCCGCTTCGGACGTGTTGACAACCGCACTTCTTAGTTGATCATTCCTTCCGTTCCGTCGCTTCGAGATGTACACACGTGTAGTGTATTAAGATAAACACTACTCGGAAGTCGGAGTGACGCCTAATTCTGTCCTCGTGATTGACGTGGGTTGCGCTTATTTTTGCTCAGGACTACTTAATTGCCATGCAAGGATCCGTCTTAGTTAAAAACGCCAGAGAAAAGAAAACAAGATGTAGACAACGGCCAAATGACGAAGCCAGAGTAAATAAGAGTCGGAAATAAAGAGTGAAGCGAAACAACCGAGCGAAAAAGGCACCGCGCAGTTCCCCTGTTATCCGTCTCCCATCCGTCAGCCTCGGCCACACAGAGGGTTGTTGACACAGCGCTCCAGTCGGCCGCTTTAATTAACCGAGCAGTGCGCCCGCGAGCGAACTGAGAAAGGGCGACGTTGGTGCGCTCATAAATCACGGCCAGAAGCGAGCCGCGTTGCGCGTGCTGTGATATTTGCCTCCCGACAAGAAGGCGCCCGCCGGCGCTTGAGCCGGGATATCTGTGGGACGCTGTAAATTAGCCAAGACGGGTGTACGCCGAAACCGACCTGGGCTCACCGCAAGTGCTTGCGCGCGCTAGTGTGTAGCAGGGGCTTGAGAAGGGGTTTGAGTGCGTTTGATCGCGTCCACTTGTGACAAACTGTGTACCTTGAGTTACTTGTATATAGTCCGATGCACCCCACACGTTGACCTGATGTCTGCAGACAGACCTCGAATGTTGCCAGTGTGGGAAAAAATCATTATCGCCATCAGCCTGTTTCGGCCCCAGTAAAGGGCGAAGGACTGTACCATAGATCTCTAACTATCCATGGTGCTAAGCGAGGCCGAGTTATCCGTGCAAAGTTTTTGATCTCATCTGCCCACCTGCCTCTCTGCTGCCCCCTGGATGCCACGCTTGCCTTCTATAAGGACCCTCTCTTTTAAGCTTAATGACCAACGGTTGTCCAGTCTTCCACGCGAATGGAATATAAACATTAAATGTTCCCCTTGCCAAGGGTAACTCTCCTCCGTGGATTAGCAGATATGGCGAAAAATTGGATAAGCTCCAGGGGACATGTTCGGTTACAGTCAGCAGCGCTAGCCCAGGTACGGGGTCGAAATGCAGGAAATCCCTTGTCGACAAATTTAGGGGCCCGCTGGAGAACCGCAGGAGGTCGAAATTGCTCGGCTGCGCTGTTCCTCACAACCGTCGCT
This sequence comes from Hyalomma asiaticum, assembly GCA_013339685.2. Taxonomy (NCBI): domain Eukaryota; kingdom Metazoa; phylum Arthropoda; class Arachnida; order Ixodida; family Ixodidae; genus Hyalomma; species Hyalomma asiaticum. Next base: position 34,499,742 of record CM023488.1, on the reverse strand, counting down.
TTTGCACCTAAGACCTCTGAACTTGAGTCAAAGCAAAACGCAGCAAAGCTGCTCTTGGTGCAAAAGTTTGGCCAATCCTGAAGCTGTAGATGTTAACAGCTAATGCGGCGAGTCGTTGAGTAGGTGTACTTACGAGATACGCGCTTCGTAAATTCCGTTGATTGGTATATATGAGTTAAGCCTAGGAGACTGCTTAGGAATTTAGGGTTAGAGTGCGACAGCGGGATAATAGAAGTGGCGGGGGTAAACCACAGCATTGCGGTGTGTACTACGGCACAGCGAGGGGGTGCGGAAGGAAGTGACGGCTAGGAAGAATAATGTGTAGGTGAGGAGCAAAAGGACACCAGCTCTGCGGTTTCCTCAGTCTTTGCACCAGTAGTGCGTAGCCTTCTGTGACATTTTTTTTGCATTTTCAAGTCTCTTCCTTGATCATTCCAAGAAGTAGACCCACATTCGTCTTATCAAAATGCGCAGCGCCTAATAGATCCCTGAATATCATCAAACGGACTCGAAAGTCACGAACTTTTATGGTATAGTACAGGAGTCTGGACCGTCAGCACCCTTCAGCAACGGATATCCCGTGGGACTAAGGGCGTAGAATGAATAATGAAAGCGCCACCCAGCAGACGTACTTCATGATCAAAGGACTAAGAGCCGCTTTCGAAGCCTAGCACGCATCGCGAGGATTAGAAAATGCATTCCGCGAGATTATCGGGGGGCTTAAGACGGGCGTTCCTTTCGTTTCAGCACTCGCAATAAAACGCTGCAAAACTGGGAAAAGTTCCTCGCGCCCGAATATCCCCAGCGCATTCCTTTTGCCGCATCAATCTAATTCAATTCCATTTACCCTTTCTCGTGGCGAGCACGGCCTAATTACTACTACCCCTTGTTCATCCTTTTGAGTGCCCCAGAGTGGAATAATCAATTATAATCCTCCGCTGTGGAGCCTACGCGGTCGCTTTGAAAGGATGAGCTCGTACCGGCTTTCAGCTGAGTAAAATGCCGAGGGATTACCGAGAACCGTGGACCGTAAATATTAAAGTCGACTTGTTGGATGGAATCTTCTTGTAGTGCTGTGTTTTTCGAAGCATTCCTTTTCGTTAGCTCGTGGTCTCTGGACAGGGGCCAGCTAAGGCCGCGTCTAATGAATTAGCTTTCAAAGAAGAGCGCTGGTCTCCTTTAAAAATTTTGCAAGTTATTTATACGACCGTGAGTGGTTTTTTTGACCCACCGATCTTCCATGTTATAATCAACCTTAAGTTTTGAGGCGCCCGAATTGTCTTTATTAGTTAAAGGACCAGCATAATTCGAGGAGCAAAATAACTTAAAGCAGAAGCCGAAACAGTTCCGTGCGTCACTATGACATCCTACCACGGTAGATTATTATTTTTTGGCTGAACATTCTCTCGAGGAACGTCATTCAGCACGTCAACGTCATTAAACCGCAGAATTGTGTCCGGCCACAGAATGACAGTCCACTCTGGATTGGGATGCTCTGCTCACGTTTAAGTATGCCTCCCACATGTTGCCTTGTGTCATTTTCTTATTTATAAAAATGCATGCGAAGGTAGCAGTTGCTCATCAAAAGGCCAAGTTTGGATATCATATTATTCACGTAGAGTATTACGAACATTATTTGCTATGCACAGAAAGTGCAAGTAAATATGGGTGAGCTATTTGTAGCCCATTATCCGCTAATAGCCAAGAAGGAAAGGGAGGCCTACCTCGCGGTGGTTCGTGCTCACAATAGCTCTTCGCTGCTGACCGGCCTCTCTGGAGAAAGGTATGGCCGACATTATGGCTCCTAGTTCTATAGTTTGTAAAGAACCTCTTTCTCCTAGTGCGGGACGTAGCGTGAACGCCTTGAAATCCCACAAATTTAAACACTACTAATCGAAGGCTTCCCAAGCGCGCGCCACTTGGGAAGACGCCTGTATCGCGAGTGTCGAGTACTTCCTGAAACTCGGCCAGCGCCCGCATTGCACACGAATGACTGCTGAGAAGTGCAATGCTATAAGCAGGGCTGCAATCGAGAGCATCGTGCGAACACCGCAAATTCCGTGTTCGCAAGCTGCAGTGAACACACTGCACTGCCAAGACACATAGTCTCCTCAGGGAGAGCAAGAGGACAGTGTATACAAGATAAAGACGTAGGGAAGACTATTGCACGTTCCGGTACCTACACTGCTGAAGGCTACTACGGGACTGCCAAGATAACTTAGATAAGGGAAAGGGGGGGGGGGGGGGATGATAAAGAAAGGCATCTGCGTTTGTTGTAGACAGTACCCGACGCACTGTATCTGTCTGCGCTTGTTCTGCTTGCACTAGCCTGCGCTTCCTTGGTAGATGGTAAGAAATACGCCCGGAAGAAAGCTAGGGCACTGTGGCGCCATATGGGTGTTCTGCATTATTTCTTTTTGTAATGTGTCGCGAACTGCGGCCTCCTTCCTGATGTCCCACTGCCTAGTACATGATACGATGGACATATTCAGCGACGCTTGTTGTCACATGTCACCTGCTCTACAGCATGCCGGATGTCTGGCACACGCAGTCGGCGTCGCGGCACCGAGCTCCGTGGACTCGGGCCTTCTGCAGTACGAGAAGGCGGTCCCAAATCGAGTTATTCTAACCCAATATTCCGGCTCTCTGTTGTCGCCTAGTGCTTGAGGCTTTCGCACTTTTTACTTTTTGTTCCTTTAGCCACGCTGCGGAGTGTGTGAAGCCAGGAGGGGCGTGCACAGAAAGTTTTTCTCCCATCCTTTACGAAAGTTAGATAACACCCTTTCTACGCACTTCTTTGAATGTATGTTTCACCTCCCTGGCTAGTTAGATTTAATTTTGCGGTGTCGTTGGCTTCTTAGCCAGGTCTTTCGAAGCGAACCGCAGGGTTTGTGAAACTCTAACCTTAAAAGCGGGCACCCGTACTCTTCCAGCATCTCGTGCGCCGCCCGCTCGTCGTTTTTTATGATGTGCAAATGTAAAGGCGCTAGAAGCCAACGTTTCCCTATCGCTCTGTTCGTGTGAAAATGCGAGTTGTGCATGTTGATGTGATTACTGAGGCGCCCAAAATGACAGGGCAGGAGAAGGTTTGTCTCATCGCTGATCAAACAACAGTTGCCGGCGGTCCGACCGGGTTGATGCGGTACGTATGTAGGGAAAAGTCCACTGATAAAGCGAACAGTGGCGCACATGGGGCACGTCTACATATTGTTCCCTCGCCAATGCTTCGTCCCACATGACTGCGGCACATGATTCGCTGTTGGCGGTTCTGACTCATTGCGACGCATCTGCACCATGCATTATTTGTGCGGCCACTTGCAGTTACGGCGCAAGCAATAGGAAGTGCTTAAATTCGAGTGTCCTCTTTAGCACTGGACTATACTGTACACTCGGAAAAGTATTTGGCGAGTTTGTGCAAGTTCGGCATCTAAACGTGTATCTCAAAAAAAAAAAGAAACATGGCACGAAGAAAGGCAAGGCATACAGCTATAGAGATAATGCCGTGTGTGAAACTCCTTCGTCCTGTGACTACCACTTCATTGTACAGGCTGGGCACTGTGCGAATTATCGGCTACGGCAATAGGACTATGGCTCCAAATATATTCCATTTCGCCACGTCAACTTTCGTACAGCGTGGGCGGGGGTTCAATAAAGCCACGGTGTTGTTTCGACAATGTGGCTTTAAAAACGAAATATGATATATGGCTCCATGTTTCACGTACGATGCAGCTGACACGTGTATTAGTCAACGGGGCTTACAGCGCGCGAAAGCAGGTGAACAAAGGTAGGCGTGGCATACGTAGGTGCTACATTAGCGCCTCCATTTGCATGCCTACCTTTGTTGTTGTAACTTCTAGTGCCATCCGCCTCAATATTCTGTATAAAGCGCCATATGAGTTAGCGTCCCACACATCTGTACCCTTCTGCAGCTTCGTTAGTCGACCGTAAATGTCGCCATACACAGCTCCGAGGATGCCTGTTTGCATTTGTAGTACGACTCCTGGCTCTCGGTTTCATCCATGTATTAACTGGTGCGCACTTGCGTGGAATTCCCCGTTCATTTCCTACGGGTTACAAGTTATACCCTAAGGACACAGCTCTCTCAGCGCATCACTTAGTCTCATTATGTTTAGCACGTTGGCTATACGGGGAAAGCACGGAGCGCTAGAGAAAGAAGTGCGCGTGTTAGGTGAGCTCTCTCTTGTCTACGCTGTACCTAACGGAGGCGCACCTGACTTTTAATGGAACAGATGGCGCTTAACGCAGGTGTGACTTGAAGTTCATAAATACGCCAAAAATAGGCTTAAAATACATTTTTTTGAACTGTGATCCTTTCTGAAGAATTCCTGTTAATGTTTGAATAAAACTTTCACAGTGCATGCTCGTAGACGGAGATATCCTCAAATGCAAACAGGCTTCCAATAATAGCTCATCTAACTTTTCAAGCACTTCATCTAACTCATGTAACTATGCAAAGATCGGTGCCTCTTAATTGTCACACATTTTCATTCCGAAACTTTCATCCTGCGAGTCGCGCATTGTCGCCGAGTCACCCTATCTCAATATTCATAGACAATTTGTCTTGCAGTGCAGAGAAAAAATATTGGAAAACGACAATGCCTCAGTATTCTTACAAAAAAATCGAATATCTAAATAAAAAGGTGTTGGCATTGGCAGAAAAATAATCACGAGCACGACCAAGGTGACTACCGACTCTTGCGCACAATGAAACAGATGCATGAAAGGAGAATTTAACGTATTGAGGGCTTTCATAACTTTCTGCAAATCATAAGAACAGCACAAGGGCACAAGTGGCCACGCAATAACCTACAGTGAAAGCCTAAACTTTGATGACTCTTATGCGCTCGGTATAGATGGATATTTCTAAACATTTCCCGTGACATCTAGGCCCTAATAAGATCATTTCGCTCCTGTAGTCCTGTACTGGGCATGCACTGTTTTCTTGAGCTCCTTGTGCCGTCATAATGCGTCATAAATTTCAATATTTCTTGGAAGAAAAGAACGTTTGCTGGCACATGACAAGAGAAATTTGAACGTTGATCGTGACAGAAAAAATCACAGGGAGACAAGAAGGAGAAAAAAAGAGAAGAAAGAGAGCAAGCAAGACAGCGAGCAGGGAAGGAAAGTCGAGAAAAAGAAAGAAGAAACACAGGCGTATAGACATAAAGAAAGAAAGAAAGAAAGAAAGAAAGAAAGAAAGAAAGAAAGAAAGAAAGAAAGAAAGAAAGAAAGAAAGAAAGAAAGAAAGAAAGAAAGAAAGAAAGAAATGCTATTTTTCTACCATGAAGATTTCACAAGGAGAGCTCACGCTACTTTTCAAAGGGACTCAGTGAAGAGTACACAAAACGCACACTTTCACACAATATACGTAACGTAATCGTTCTTCATAGCCGTTTCGTGAAACTTAACCATGAACAAGAAGCTTCGGGAAAGATTTTTGCGGCCTGAGGGAGGCAACGCAGAAAATCGCGACTGGGCGCCGTCAAGCGGAGTGCTATTAAGCGAACTAGACGAGGCTACAAAATGTGGGGCACCCGACACAGCCGCAAAGCTCCCAGATGCCGTGACGACATCGCATAACATGCCTCAAAACGCAAGCTTTAAGCAGATCGCGTTTTTTTTATTTGCTTTATTTTTCTGTCTCCATGATAAACGCACGAGAGAAAGTGTTTGAAAGAAGAAAGCAGAAGCGAAACGGGGGCTTCACCGGAAGACCTAAATGTGTGTCGTGTACGAAACTTCCTAGTTTTGCTTTCTCGGTTTGAATTCGCCGACCCAGAGAGACCCAGTTCCCTCGACATGGACACCCCTCGGGACTGACTACGAAAGCGGTTTCGCATTCCCAAGCCCCGACTCCAGTGAAAGCGAATGCCAGCAGCAGGACCGTTGCATACGTTGCGGCCGTGGGTGGGTCAAGCTTATCTCTGACTGCCATACAGAGTCACGCTTCATGATCGTGGGCGCAGGACAGCAGAAACTCTATTGTGTTCAGTGCAGTCATATGTTGCTGCTGGGCTGTTGTCAAAGCCATGTTACGGGCCTTCCTTGCATGATGCCAGCCCGTACACATGAGCGGCTGTCAGCAAGCGAAATATGCTACGTGCGTCTTGGGAGAATGGCCGGTAGCAACGGCAAACCGTGGCCTGTGACGCAAGTCCTTGCCTTGGAGCCTCGTACGCTGGCTTTATGGTGGACTATGAACAAATCTTATGCTCTCTCAGAGGAAAAAAAAAGATTTTTGAAGTGAGAGCTTTATGTTTAACTTCATCCACATTTTTTTTCTGTTGGTGGTAGCTTCCTTTTATTCACGAGACGAGCTAGAGCTCTTTTGGGAAGACATCTAGGAATATTGCAAATCTGTGGCTTCTTCATTCGTTCAATATTTGGGCCACTTATCAGACGTCTCTTTATTAGAATCGCTATGTTAAATTTATACTCGCCATAGTGACTCCATAGGTGAACGGGCACGTGAAGCAAATACGTTTTTTCTTCCTCGCGGCGCCTTCTTCACTTGTTGCGTCTTCACTGTTGCATCAACCCCTTCTTCACTTGCTGCGCCTAGCGACCATAGAATTACAGTCAATGTAAACGTAGTCAGTTGCCGTAGTGCTTGGGGACTGCCAGCAACACACCGCTGCCAGAGCACGTCATGTCATTCCTCGAAGGTGACCCCCGTGGCAGGAGGAATGCCGGCCGCTAGGCTCAAGTTGTCAAGACCGATGGGCGCCGGCGTGGCGTTGTTTTGTACATTAGTGGGCGGGATCTCTTCCATTGAAAGCGCAGCGGAGATCTAGAAGAAGGGTTATTTTTTGGCAGAAAGCACTTATGCAGCATTCGGTTGTCTCGCGGCCAGACGCTGTCAGGTATGAAGGCACCGACGTGTAAATATGTTGCTGTGTAAATAAGTTTCTCTTTTTATTGTTTTGAACTGCCAATAATTTCTGCATAAATAAATCTTGCTTTTTAAGAGACACTCCTCCCTGTTGCATGAAGACGTCGGACTGTCTCGCATAGGGCACCTCGGGTACGGAACAACCGTCCACCTGGAATTGAACCACGGTCCCAACTGTTAAGGAGAACGGCGCTTATAATTTACTATAGGGTGTCAAATCAAGACAACCTTGTTAACAGCATTGCTTTCCTATTTCAACTTCTTTTACCGTCTTTACCGAGGTGAGGCACTCACAATTGTATCAGATGAACGAATGCATGACTTTCTATATATAGCACTGCGTGAAGCCTAGGTGTACTAAAAGAAACGTACATGCGTTTAGACATGCTGCGCAAGTACTTCCTTTGTTCTTGTCGATATTAAACCAAAAACATGTATTTATGTTATTTCAACCGCAGAAATTTCAACTCGGTGAAATGTGGGACAGCCGGCTGATCTGTGATGTCTTTGAAATGTTATCATTATGAAGTCTGCTTTTGTCAACCATTCTTTCGCGCACGTGGATCAAAGGGAATGTATTTTCTTTTCGATTATTCTACACGCGTTCATTTTTTGCCCTACTAGGCTTCGTCTGATCGCCTTTTCTTCTTTTCTTTTGTTTTTGCAAGCCACGGAAATTGAAAATTCATTCGAGCGCAGTGCGGTTCCAGAACGTCGCAAGAGGGAGAAAATATTATGATCGCTTTGTTCGTCGTTTGATGTTGCCCGATGCCGGCCCAAAATGCAAACTTAGTCGTCCGTGGAGCGTCCGTTTCTCTCGACTAACCCGCATATGCTCCCAGAAATACACCAAGTCGGGGATCGTCGGTTTTCGATTTTGATCTGATTTCTTAGGGTTTTACGTCCCGAAACCAGCTGTGATTATGAGAGAGGCCGTAGTGGACGGCTTCAGAAATTTCTAACCGCCTGGGGTTCTTTAACGTCCACTGACATCGCACAGCACACGGGCCTCAACATTTCGCCTCCATCGAAATGTAGCCGCCACGGCCGAGATTCGATCCCGGGACCCTCAGATCAGCACCCGGGTACCACAGCCACTACACCACCGTGGCGGGGCCCGGAGATCCTAGGCGTAAACATAGTTGCGGACAGGCTGCGGAACATAAAAAAAAGATGGAGGACACTTTAGCCTCGCCTCTGAGAATGCAACACAATAGCGCCATGGCGCTCTGTTAGCACCGATTTCTCATGAAACGTTGATTTAAATTAGCGCCATATCTATTAAATACTCGGATTATTCATTTGTAGATGTAGGCTCTGTACTATTTTTACCCTCCCTACCTTAATCGACCTGAACCTTTGTTCAGTTCTGTTGTAATAAGATCCTGCAAGTGTAATTCGGTATGTCGCAGTAACGTTGCTAACATAGTTAAGGCAATAATTACTTTCCTTGTATTCCAAGCTTTATTCGGTTTACAGCTTTTTCATAATCAGTGCCTCATATCTAACGAAAATTATTCGACCCATCTTTTCGCTTTACCGATAAAATATTTAAAGCAAGCAGTCGAACCCCCCTCTCCATTCTAGCTGCTCATTCTACCGCAGTGGTCCAGAATGTTTCCCAATACTTTCATGGACACATTCCTGAGTGAATGTCGGTTGTAGAATCGCCGCCAGAACCCTCAGCAATATCACTGCATATATCTGTGCATCGATGTAACGAAACCGCCAGTTTATTACCCTTCCTGAAGAGTACTCATGGGGCCCTTTCTGAAATTACAGTCGACCAAATGCATCACTCTAGGAACAGGCATATTTATGAGTTCAGAAAAATAGACATATCGACACATATAGTACAACGTCCATACGCTCGTTACCAGAGGAGATTTTCTCTGAAGTGAAGAAAAAAGTAATCCTGTTCCACGCTTATTTTATCTCAGTAAGCAGCTGAGCTGGGGAGAGGGTGTCACGTTTACTATCGCGAATACGTAGCGCTATCGTTATCACTACCGCTATCATGTAGCAGTGGGCTGGGGACAGAGATTTGAGTGGTGCTCAGAGAGCAAGCGAGGGTCCGCTCTTCCCTTTATTTGCACATTTTCTTTCTTCCTTCCTGTGTTGTACTTCCCATAATCACTAGGTAAAGGACAATTGCCTGTCCGCCTTCGCCTTCGCCTTCTGAATGACATCTTCGGTGTTAACTGCGAACGCCACTAAGTGTGGCTTGACCTTGACCATAAGCATCCAAGTTGTTAAAAAAAGAAAGATGGATATATATTACACGTGACAAAATTTCACCACTACTCAAGCAACTACGTACTTCCATCGCCCTTGTGATGAGCGAACCAATACTACAGCTGCGCAAAGTAAGCCTATTTCACAGCAGCAGCCTTCTAAGTCTTCGTATTATCCCCTTTATGAAGCGGACCAAAGATGCCCGAACAAATTTCTCCCACTAAGGTAGCGTAGCAACGCACCGTTAACTAGCCTAGCTGGATCCCCTGTTGGCCACCAATAAAAAGAAATATTGCTGAATACGAAGCAAGCGAGTAGGCAGTTGGGCTGGATTCGGCGGGATTCTTATTAAGAAATCATTCCCTTTATGACGGAAATCGCTTGTTCTCCCATGGTCTGCTTCTTCTATCGAAGTCTGGCAGTTGTGCTGAATCAGATGGGACTCAAACCAAAAGGGACTTGAATACCGCTGTTCATTATTCAAATTGATATACGGGAGAGATTGAGCAGTGGCTCGTGTTCCGTTTCAATATCCTAAATGCAGTCTCCAGTGAATTGCACTTCAGTAGTCGAGGACGTTCAATATATAAATATATATATAAAAATACAGACCGTGTTTCACAAATTTCGACATCAAAGTGCTTGAGCTACAATGATGTACGATATTCGAGGTCCTACAGATCAATCTTTAGAGCATACATTATTGCACCAGGTGCATTGAGAATAGAGGCATGGCTGCTTATATACGCAAGTCTGATGTCCCATATTGAAGTGCCGTAATACCGCAGTGGCGCAAATGTATGAGGCACAAAGTGACCTCAAGTGAATGTTAGCTTGTTGAAAATAATACTTGAATAAAGGTCAATGTTGGGGCCCGTGCCCGTGCACGTTATCAATTGCAGCGTTTCATTGCATTTTTTATGAAGTTACACAGTTTTAATAAACACCTTTTCATAAGTGCACGTTGTGTTCCGCAAAAAATTGAAAATCATTTTTTTATTCAGCTTCTTAAATTGACTGACTTCGTGGCTTTTACATCTTGAAGGAAATGTAATTGGTGTCTAGGACCGACTCCGTATTGTTACGGAAAGAATGAAGCTCAATACTTCTTTTAATATCTATACTTATTGAGAGAAAGTGATCCAAAATAAGCGACTGAGACGTTCACTGCTGGCGGATCAGACAGACGTCACTGTCTCAAGCAAGACGGCTCGTATACGATGCCATTTCAAGAGCGTCTGCATTGAATCAGGCAGATATGAGCGCATTGAAATGCTTTCATCCTATACCTTTGATAGCCCACCCGTTTGGCGCAAGCTCCTAATAAATGAGTCGCCATAGCACGCATGTTCGTTTTGTAGACACGGAATTTCTGTATACTCAAACTAAAGGCGTCAGCGTGTGGCATAGGATGTTACTGTGCTGCAGTCCACAGTATTTAACGAAATCCTGTCACGTGCAATAAGCGAGTACTTTTTCTCTGCATCGTTCGACTCCATCTTCCATCTACATGTATCCCGGCCCCGGCGGCCTCATTGCGATGGAGGCGAAATGCTTGAGGACATGTACTGTACGAGGTCAGTGCACGTTAAAGAACCGCAGGTGGTCGAAATTTTCGGAGACATCCACTATGGCGTCTCTCATAGTCAGAGCTGGTTTTGGGACGTTAAACGCCACATAACAACAACATTTTAAATCCCGCAAAGTCAATAATCAATCATCTACATGTCCAACAATCGCATCCGATCGCACTTGATACATCGCTGCGCAACGCTGCATGCTCACATGTGCCTTGTCCAAGAAATCGCTCACTCGAACTATTGTTTTTCTGGGTACGTATACACTTATTTTATCGAATTCTATGCTGAACGCTCGTATATTCTGTCAATTCGTTCGCTAAGTCACACCAATCAATGCCTTCGAAGGCTTACACCCGAGGCTACTCACCTCTGTAGAGTTAAAACAAGAACGGCCTGCGTTCCTTCGTAGATGATCCAAACACAGTGGTGCTACTTCTCTTCTCTTCGTGGAATGCAGTGAAAGGGCGCGGGAGGGGGGCAGTAGAGCACATAAACTTGTCCTGGGAACGTCTTTCTTCTTAATGGAAACTGTTTGAGGGCGGCACTAAAAAAAAATTGCTCCCGAGAGGGGCCGCTGAACGTGCGCATGTGACTCCTAATCTTGTGAATTTTGTTCGAGATAATGGTCTAGATAACCGGTAGACGCGCAACATTGGGCCTTGTTTCACTGAGCCCGATGACAGAGGGAAAGACATTGACCACCTTGTCTTTCGGAAAGCGGTAGCAGAAAGTTCTTTCTTTTAATGAGAGCATTAGTTCCATGCCCGCCTCATCTATGAATGGTGGTTCGGACGAGAACTGTATTTATCGCGATGACAACTACAGTTTCGTCGTAATCTCATCGGCTGTATTAGAGAGACAGCCTGTTTTGTCAGTCGTATTTACAGTATCTTTGCCTTCATTCAATTCGCTGCATTACTGGAACATGCGCCAATCAGTAAGACCACTCGATCTAATTGAATATACCCAGGTTGCCAAGAAAAAAGTAATGATGGCAGCCATAGGGCACCAAACTTTAGCTTGGGACCATACGTACGTACGCACGCACGTATGTACGTATGTATGTATGTATGTATGTATGTATGTATGTATGTATGTATGTATGTATGTATGTGCTGATTATCCTTAAGCTAGTGGCATCACACTTTGCATGCTTCCTTGAGCCAAGAAATATTAGCGCATGTTTAGGGCATCGACGTTCCCTAGACTGTCGATGTGTCACTGACATTTTGATTACAATATGTTGTCTTAGTAGCGCAATTTATTTTAATTAACAAACAAAACACCGCTATCGATTGATTATAAATACTGGCGGCTCCTCCACGGCATCGGGAACGATATGTTCTGGGTTTGCGTTGCGTAGCGCGTATCAATTTTCTCGACGTCTTTCTCCTCCAGAGAGAGGGTATACAACGCTTGGAAATATAAATTGCGATTTCTATCGGCGACAGCTCTCTCCCGCGCTTGAGGAAGCCAGCAATCGCAGCGATTGCATTTCATTGCCCATTACTCCTGAAGCCATCATGCGTGCTCACGCTCACCGCCACACACACACCCACGCGCAGACACACGCACTGGATTTGCTTCGGGCCCTATGCGTTAATCACTCGCCCGCTGGCACTTTTTCCCTCTTCGCGAGGGCCCTCCAAATACTAACCCCCATCGCCGTGCGCCACAGCACGAGCTAAAGCGACCGCGTCTCATTCGGAATTAACGATCCTGACGTGATACGGGGAACGCCCAGGCGTTGCCGCTTCAACGTTCGTTCCTCTCTCAATCGTTTTCGGGGGCAGTCAGTCACTGCATCCTTTGTTTGTTCCCAATCGGCGGTAAACGGAAGCGCCAATTGCTCGGCTTTTGTGATGGCTGTGATGGCACACGGAATACTGAACACGTCGTGGCTTGGACTGTCACGGAAGATTCTGTATGTGTGGGTCTGTTTTCATTGCAGTGTCTGTAAGCTTGTCAATCGTTGATCAATATACACTCAGGGTAACCTTGATATCATATAGTAGAATAGAAAAGAATGGAGTGCAAGAAAGCCGAGGGGATAAAGAATGCAAAACATGGAGTAAAGCTTTCACACGGTTTGTGCTGCGCGAACTGTTGAAATATATCAATCCAACGATGGGAAAAGATAGCTAAAAAGTATTTATCTTTATTTGTAACGGGTAATAGCAAGATTTAAAAAAAAATTACCTGGTTGAATATTTGTGGCTTCGCGCTCTGAATTTTTTACCCTGCCCTATAGTTTGCGCCACTAAATGTTTTATTTAAGATGTTCAAGTTGCGGACAAATTGTGCCAACATACCGGAAGAAAAACGCAAGTTTCGTTCTGCCGCTGCTCTGATTGACTTATCATAAGGTTGCTATCAAGTTCAGATACTCTTCGCCCAATTTCTAATGCAATTTCTTAATGCGAGCCCTGAAACCTTAATTATTGGTATATTATTCTACTGGATTTTATTCACACTGTGCTCAAGAGGGCAGTCTTTCTTAGGACAATTAAACGCTTTAGCTTTACTTGGCGGTACTGTAAACGATTCCCAGAAATTATAATGACACGAAAAGGTTTCGCCTAGCAACATTGAAACCAGTAAGAAATAGCAACGCAGTCGTCAAGCTTCTGGTCACTATCCTTTAACACCCAGGCGGTGGTATCGTGAGAAGGTTTACTCAAGTATTGCTGTTCTTAGAATGTCCGTTAAAGCGGCTCAGTGTAACAACTCACTAATTATCGGCCGCTGACAGCAGCAAGAACAAGACATTTTTTAGCAAGAGCGCAGCAATTCGCTAATGATCGTCCAGAAGCAGGGCTCACATCTCTTCTGCGACCCCGATAAACTTGACGACGACGTGTAATTAAAACGGGTGAAAAATACCAAATCCTTCTCACTGCAATTGTCTTATACGTCCTTCGTTTCAGCCCGCGCTTCTATTACTTGTTGCTGGAAATGTGTCGCCTTCCAATAACCCTCGTTAGTCGGTCATGAACTCTGGTCTGAAGAGCGCTATGCAAGCGCGGATGGAACCAGTTCCCAGACACTCTGACGCCTCATATTTACTTTGCTAAACTCTTTTTTTCCCTCTCACTCCTCACACGTGTTCCAAATCTTGCACAAAGGCACAACCTAAAATTTCACGATTTTTAACTGGAATAATTCTGCGCCACAAAGCCGAAGCCAGGGCGTACCAGCAATGTCGCCCAATCGGTCCGTTCTTAAAAATGAAAGTATTGCGGTGTCCTTCTGTACGTGTCATGTGGACTTGGAAGCTTTGTACAAGAGATTAACAGTGATAACTCTCTTTTTTTTTTCAATGATCGACGCGCCATTTTTAACGGTATTTCCAGAAACATGTCGAAATGTCTCTTTTAATGCTTCTGTACCGTCTCGCCTCTGCCATTAAGGAATTTGATGACGTACTTTTCCTCTTATCCGTCCGTCTACAATGAAGCGCACATTAGGAGGCAGCTCATTACTGCAGTATTTAAAAAGACAGAAGGCATAATCACGATTAAATACGTAGTACGCGTAACATTCATTACGTGTCAAACTCTGTGCGGTCAGCGTCGTTATTCGGCGTCAGAAGAACGGGCGTCACAAACGAGGCGCGCTGGAATGCGTGGAGCGGAGCATCTTGTTTCATGTACAACGTCAGAAGCAGGGTTTTATGTAAGCCTTGTTTTGTACCCAGAGAGGATCGTTGTGGGTGCGCTTAATATTACGCCGGCGCGAACGCTTTATTTGTTTTCCAGACCACAAAGGGTTCCGTTGCTGGCAGGCATTCAACGCGTGCGTCCCACGTGCCAGCGTTTAAATGTCACCAAAGTGTCGGATATCCGCAGTTGTTTTTTTATTACTGCCTTTTGAGAAAGGGCTGCGGCAAGTTAGTCTCGTTCTTTCATTTCGCTGTATTATTACTGTTTAATCACCGTCGTTTCCTTCGTCGTATTAATTGTGTTGTACTCTGCTCGTTAGAACCAGCTCTGCAGAGTTCGAACAATTGCAATGCTAGTTTGATTTGAAGCGAATCCTAACATAGAGTTCGTTTTTACGCGAACGCGTTCGAAAGTCATATTTCCAGGCGAAATCCTTACGAGTTATTATGAGGCAAAACCAATAAATCTAATCATATCTAATAGTGCCTTTAATGCCGAACGTAAATGCGAGGGAAGGTGAAGGACTAACTTGGCACACCGATGAACGCCCACAATTACATATTAGTGGGTGTGTTTTATTCTCAGACGTGCAATTTGTGCACGCTTCTGTTAAGACAGAGAACTAGCTTGACGATATTGTTCGATGGACTTCATGGTTGCAGACCTTCTACAATTAGAACAAATCATTCCACTAAGCAAGAATGAATGGCTGACGACAAGAAGTGTTGAATAGTACAGCCGCACTCAAACAAAAGAGCAAAATATTTGCATTTCTTACTGTGTTCTTGGCAAAGGTATACATAGGTTATAATTAAGAGAGGCTCCTTTACTATAAGCTCATCAGTGTCCACAACCCATAACGCCAGATGAGTCCACATATATGAGTTCACATTGATAGACGTCTTACTTTTATGACGTTCCTGTTGTTGCTCAGTACGGTAACAAAACGACAACTAGATAATTACGTCACAGGCTTGACGCACACTAACACTCTATTAAAGCAGAGAGTAAGGTAACATTCTAGCATAGAAAGCATAGCAGTTAATGCCGGTGTACGACGTATGTCATAACATAAGTTGTACCATCTTATACAGTATGTGAACTGTTCAGCCCTACGTTTGTGAAGAAGCCTGCGCCTAAAATGGTTCGTAAAATTCGACCCGTTCATCTTCACGTTCACCGTTAACATTACTGAGAACGTTAACCGCTGCGAATTGATGCGCGAATTTCATTGTCTAAACAGAGGCCACCGTTTTCGGTAGTTTGGTGCATCGTGGAGAAAATTTTGCCTCTGCTGTGAACAGCTACAGATTGTTGTTACAGAAGTGTTCATTTAAACCAACGTTTCCCTCTTCCGAAATATTTTCGTGACAAAAACTGTTTTCGTAATTTCTTTTAGCAGCCATTTATTGTCAATTATTGCTTATGTTTCGGGGTTCCTAAAAGCGCCCTCTTTGTGGCATTGTGATTGCGAACGCATGTCGCTCTATCGTGCGACGATTATCCGAAAGAATTCCATAATTTCGTATTGATTTGTTTTTTATGACCATAATACACAACACAACTTCATCTTTCGCATGAACGTAGAAAAGGACTGTCGTGAGCACATTTCCGGATTACGCGACGGCTTACAGAAGTCGAATTTAATATCCTCTTTCCTTTAAGTTGAGGACGTCATACGCGAAAATGAATTATTCCCAAATCTCCTAAATTGGACGGCACCTCTCGCTTCCTGCGTGTTTAACCGGCAGGCGATGTCGTCGGGCGATTTGTCTAGCGCATTTCGGGAAGCCACATTTGCGAGAACCTCTTTCCCACTAAAATTTGTTACGATTTATTCTTTATCCGTGCCTTCCATTCGGGCATCGAAGTTCGAGCGTGAGCACTGGCTGCCAGTCGCAAACGACGGAGAGGAATGGAAAAACGGAAATGGTCGTTATTAAATACCACGACGGCCGATTTATAGTGCGGCTAATGGGGCACAGCGAAGCCGTCTCAGTGCCTCCCAAAAGAGCGACATCTTAAATTAATGGTTATAGCTAACGCTTATATATTGGCTCGGAAGCAATCCGTATGGCAGTTCAACGAAGAGGAAATCTACACAGCACGGCATTTTTTGTGATGTGTGGTATCTTGCTGTTTTGATAGAACTGTGATTTTAAGCGTCGGAAGACCGCCATATGTGTAATGCATCCCTCAGAAGGCGAGAAATGAGAATGCCCCAAAAGAAGGAGGCTTAGCCATGCTGAGCCCGTGTAGCACACTTGCACTGGGCAGGTAGGAACTATTGAAACATTACGTGCCAAAACACACGATGGTCCTTATTAGGAATTAAAGGAAAAATAGCATCTATTCATTTGTAGTACAAGGCTAAAACCGCGACATCCTCTATTTCCTCGACTTCCTTGCTATTTCACCGGAACATATGGCAAATCAGTTCTGCGGAAACCCGTTTTAGATGCAAAGCAGATTATGGTCGGGGCTCCCTCCATCCCTCCATCCATCCATCCGCCGTGTGGTGTCAACACCCGCACTGCGCATGCGCATCCTCCTCCCCCTCCTTTCCTTGTCTCATCTCTTCTCCTCTCCGAACGGCGCGCGTTGGCAATGGAAACGCTCTTTCTTCGATGAACGCTTTACCAGCTCGCAAGGAACGAGAACGCGCCCTCGCCCGCGAGAGACAACGCTGGCGCAGGCAGCGTCTGCTAGTGTCAAACAGATGCAAAAGCGGTGTGCTCCCCCTGTGCTGCTTCGCATCGCCTCATGGTCCCCTTTAGCGGGAGATGGTGTAATTTTTTTAGCCTTGTACAAACTGGCTTCTGCAGAACTTATTTGCCATGTGTCCCGGTGAAATAGCAAGAGCGGGAATTATTCAAAGGCTCCTTTCGCTGTTAGACACAACCTCGTGAATCCAACAGACAGTATCGCCAATGAAGGCACAGGCGAAAGTGCTTGCAGTTTTTAGCCGTAGCGTAGTAATTATGACATAAATGGAACTGAATTAAAGTGCTCAAAGAAACGCACCTGCCTTTTGTAGGAACCCAACCTGACGCCTTCGGGTAACGCATTCTGCGCTCAAGCAACTGAGCTAGATCGGCGGTCGTTGCGCCGTCTACTCTATTGGGTATTTCTGTACGTTTATTCCTGGGAGTGTTAGTCAGCGCCACTCGTAGCCATGGCGGCGTGTGTGGAACGCTCTTGCTTTGCGAGAAGGCGATACTTAGTCCGTGATCTTATTACGAGCTGGTTGCTGGCTTCGTCTATGTCATAATTACTACACTACAGCTAAAAGCTACAAATAATATCCCCTACGCCATCCTTGGCCTTAGCGTCTGTTGTATTCATCACAGGGCGGGCCATGATGGAGGATGCTGGAAATTTTGACCACCTGCTGTTCTTCCCGTGCTCAAAACGCAGTAATATACATGCATAACGCCTACATCGAGGCAATGTGTAGTGAGGCAATCTATAATTGGAGGAGTTCCTCGTCAGTAAGATTAGTAAACTTGCATAATGATGGCCGCCATGTGCACTACAATAATGATGACTATGTATTGCCTTACCTACAGTGCTTTTGAATTAATTTCGGTGTTGTGTTCTTATAGCGAAAAAAAAAATGAACACTCGAATCAATCAGCGCTGAACGAGTATTGGGTTAGCATATGCGAACGCTTAATTACAGCGTGTTCTACTACGACGCCAAAAAAGAAAATTCTTGCAGAAATCACGAAGTCTGTGGTTAAACTGAACCGGAAGCCAACCCACTCACTTATCCACGTTTTACGTATGGCACCGTTGTACCGATGTTGAAAAAGAAGAAAAAAAAAGCACCAGAAATCTTCAGCTTGTCATTGAGGGACTTGCAGTCGCTGCAGCACAACATGAAAGAAGAAAAAGCCAAGACTATTGAGGAAGGACTTCATTCAGTAATGAATTCATCCTTCTTGGAAGTGAAGCCATTGGTGAACGCCGGTTATTAAGAAAACGGACGGTTTACGTCAAGCTCAGCGGGATTCTTCGAGATAATTAGGATAGTGACGTCACATACATGCCTGCTTCACACTCAAGCAATGAAAAGAAAGCATGTCCTGGAAGTATGACTGAAAGGAAAGCAAATAATCGCACTGAGTGCATGGAAATGTTATCCAATTGCACGCTACTGGAAGGGCTCGCCGGCAATATCTAATTGGTGACAGATGATGCGAACAAAAGCACAGCACACCATTAAGACCGAAGGTAGCGCCAAGTACGCATCTTGACAGACAGACAGACAGACAGACAGACAGACAGACAGACAGACAGACAGACAGACAGACAGATAGATAGATAGATAGATAGATAGATAGATAGATAGATAGATAGATAGATAGATAGATAGATAGATAGATAGATAGATAGATAGATCAGTTTGACAGGTTTTCTGATGACAAAGAGCAAACCTATGCAAGAACACGCCTTGGGAGAGGAGCCCATTGTGGATCTTAATAATGTAAAAGGAGTTTCGCGGTGAGGCTTGACAAACACTTCTCTAACTTGTCGTGCAAATGTGACATTGACTCAGTTCAAGTTTTACTATCAAGCCCGCCCTCTTCTTAACCACGCCCATCCACACTTATGCAAGAACAAACAAGGACTCCGAGACATATGTACTGTTATGTGAAGTTGTAGTTATCGCGGCTATTGGTTAGGCTCCTAGTCAATCCCGTATACAGGCTTTTTTACAACGGCACCCAGCGTTAGAGACGCCTCATTAAGCAGAAGATTGATTGGCTTAATGTGGGTTATCATAAAGAGACGCTAAAGAGGTAGGAAAAAATATGATTCTGCAATGAAGAAAGACATCGCACTGATTATGAAAAATAAAGCCTTGGTGTAAACGAAAGTGGATGCGTATAGGAAAATGGACGGTCCCACCCTTTCTAAATATCGCTAACAGTTCGCCATTATAGATGGTGAACTATACAGCATTCCTTTGGGCATGATTGTATTGTTTATCTGCCAGCAGCTATTACAGCGTTCACTATAGGCTTGTGAATTGGCTTTTTCACTTGTGAAAAGTTACGTTGCAAGGAAACCATCAAAGTGGAAATATGCATCACGTATTTATTGCTAGATGTGCTTTCTGTAGGTTAGCATAAGCTACCTTTCTGCCACACCTGAATTATACTAAGTTTCTCTTTTGCGCTGGAAACAAGCCCGAACGGCATTCGCAACAGACCGCAGAGGCGGGCTTTACTTCAACTGACCCATGTGTCCACAGTTAATCGCCGCGTTGTGTATTTCTGAAATGTGAGACCTAGTGAGTTGCATGAATCCATTTTCGAGAGCTTAACATATTTCTAGACAACCTTAACGAAAACAAAGCATTATGGGAGGCACATAGCTTTCACAGAATGATAGTGTAACGGTTACCTTTCTCATCAGGGGGCATTTGGTCGTTCATTACATTAGATTGACAGCCCGAGGGATGTTCAAAAGCAGTAAAGTATAGCGGAATCTCTGCATCATGTAACTACGTTAGACACCATTGCTTCATAACATACACAATCCGATAATAGTCCTCAATATCCCAAAGAGCGGCCTCGGCATGTAATTTCTTGAAAAGGTTTATGCCAGTCAACGTGGCAACAACCTTTATTATTTTTATGTAGACCAGTCTATCAACTTAGTGTAGCAGGAGATATAAAGAGTGGTGCACACTCGTGAGGGTATAGTCACATTCTGCTTGCGTAGGTCACGTCATTTCGCAATAAATAACCGGCAAAAAGAAGCGTGTGTCTTGTGAACAATTAGCGCTGATAAGCAAGTATCTTTGGAGACAAGCTAATGGCAATCAAAACGTAGAAGCAGCACTGCCGACAGAGCCAAGCGCTTGTTCGGTCTAGCTGAAGCCTGTGTACTTGTCTCTTGAATCTTTTAGGAACGAACATATGAAAACCACAACTCGTTCCTTCATGGTACGGTTACTTTCAGAGCAGATCATCTATCGTATCACGACATCTCGTTCCCCCTTCAGTTCTCCAACTAACTACCAGAGAGTGTTCGGAAAGAACATACAAAACGCGGATGAAAGATCATGCAAGCTTGTACCTAATAATGTCCTTTGCAGTTACCTTGATTAAATGACGATGTAAGAGCACGATCATCGCAGAGACAATTACTTTCAAAGGACCACCAGAAAAGCCATCTATGACGAACGCAGTCAGACGAGTTCAAAAGCATGTTCCGACGGCCTCATCATAGGCCTCAATATACAAGTCCGTTTGTTTTAAACGACTGTGCACAGCGAAGCTTGCAATATTGCCAGAACAGAGGATTTCTTCTCTATTTTCTGTGTAGATGTGTTTATCGTAGACGACTACATCCTTACGTCTAATCTACTACATCCTGCACTACTGTATCCCTTTGAATTTACCCGCATCAAACGTATCTCTACACATCAACACACGATACTTCAAGACTCGAAACCCCCTTACCCACGTTCAGCGTTTGCATGCCAAACAGCCATGTGACATATTTCTTTATTGCGTCAAAACTTCAGTACGTCACTTATGAGGATCAGAAATGTGCAGGATTGTTTGGCGGAAGTCTGAAAAAAGGTAATTGCTGCATAAGTGAAGCCATTTACCCTTCGCTGCTCGTTTTTGCATTATGCGCGCACGACTGAGCAACGTCTTTTATAAACTTACGCAAAATAGCGCCCCTCCGCGCAGAACACCCTCGTCATCTCAGCGCCCTACATCGCAGCAAAAGGTATGAAGAAGAGACGTGCTTTACTGCCTCCATATTAACTTTGAACGCCGGTATGCACAGTTCCTATTTGTTTTTTTCTTTTGGAGTATCCACTAAAGCATGAAAAGTGAGACGTCATATTAATATGCGGAAGAATGTTTCTCATGCAGCGCACTACTCTCCTTTTTTCTTCTTTTTTGCTCACTTCCAAACAGCTTACAACTTATTTTGGCTCTGTCACCTCGATCTGCTGAGTGTCATGCAGGATGCTTAAGCGTTTGGCGTTTAAATTACGAAATACAGCGTTCACCTCCAAGTGAGGGCTCAACGCAGCCGTGAACCGCTTATCAAGCTAAGTTAAAGTGTTCCGGCAAGTTTCTGCCTGCTTGCTGTCACACCGTGAGTTCCTCAAGAACACGCCTGAGCAAGCTGTAAAACGAAGCTTAGCATTTCTCGCTGGTGATCTGAGTCAAGGGGTACATACTGAGAATTTAAACTTGTCAAAAAATAAGTACAGAGGAGAGAAGTAAGTCACGCATCTCCTTGACGCAGCGCCTTATGACCGGTTTAACTCGCAAGAATGCGTTCCAAACCTGATCATCCAAAAGGAGAAGTCGTTTACTTATAGCTACGCTTGACATTTAGCGGCACTGCATGAGTCACTATAAAAAAGAATCACAGAATTGAAAAGCCAACTGCAGCACACACATTTTATTCCTCGTAGAAATATTAGATTTGGACTCGTATCAAGATGCCTCGAAGTGAAATTCTGCTTCTCCAGTGCGAGTGGAGATGTCAGTAAAGGGAGACCGCAAACTTTTACATTTTCAATAACGAAGCTGGAATTAGAACGCCCGACAGCAATGCATGTCGTGGACGAGACCTAGAATGTACTGCTTTTCAGCATGACCTCCAAGATTTTGAGGCCGCGAAAAATCTCGGAGGCCACGTCCCTGTACCCACGCCTTAGGAGAGCCACGAGATTCACGCGCCTTCCACTTATGTGCCATTTTAATATGCCGAGTGGTTTGACAGTGTTCTCAGCAGGATAATTTGCACAGTACTTACGTGCTGTTTGACAGCTGGCTCACTAAGAATCTTGCAGTTTCGTGAAGGCTGCTTCAGCGGTGCTTCCTGCTCAATCGTGGCACACTTAGCCTAAAAGAATATTTGTTTCAGTCGACTGTAGGCGCAAAGTTTTCTCTCTTGGTGTACTTAATAAGCCTTCAAGCCATTCGTAGGTTACCCGCCTTTTACTCTTTGACCGCTCGAGGTCTTGACTTAATTATGCTGAAGAGTCTGAGGCAGGTATTTAGTAATCAGTGAACTACGGATGCATTCCACATACACTTCCGACTTTATTACCTTCACTCTGTTAACTTCCAGGCTAATACAACTAAGCGGTAGCGATGGGTTATTCCGAGACCCCCCTCTCCCCGTTCCTCAACTGCTTGTTACGATTGCTGTCTACCCATTGTGGTGATAATCAATGCCCTTTAATCTACTCTTGATGGCATGTGGCTGACTATAACAAAATCAAGAGGAAATACCTGCCTAGTCGAATGTTAAATCATGCGCCAGACATAATCACGCGCGCCGAATAAAATCATGAACGCTTAGTACTCTCCTAACTACTTGACTAAACGAATGCGTTTAGCAAGTTACCGGCGTGCTGAGTGAGGCCTCCCAAAGTCGCGGCTTCCTCGCAGGACTCCGAAATGAACGAATCTGTAGTCACTGGCGCTTTCCGACTAATTAGTAATTACACATTCGAGAGCCAGCAACTTTCTCTTCGCCTCAACTTGCCGTTTTTGTGTCCCATCCCCCTCCTTTTTTTCTATTTAGACTATGGTTGCGTACTGTTTAAAATAAACAGCACGAAAAAGGTGGAGAGCTCGGCAAGTGTTTCATTTCTACTGAACACATTATTACTTCACACAAACGTGACTTGTCCTTTCGCTTACCACATATTTCTAGCGTTCTTCTGAACAAAAGAAGTGCTCGTTGTAAAGGATACTTATAACCTCGCCCCCTTCCCCCCTAGTCGGCGCTCGGGAGAACATATCCCAGACAATTCAACTACACACGATAAGCATGTAGCCAAGCAACTCGGGATTCCTCACGAGCTTTAATTAAAAAAAATAAAAAACAAGCCTTACGAACCATATTCTCGAAACAAGCACAAACGCTTTCAGAACGGGCTTCCGAGACCACTGCGAAGCTCACTACATACAATGCTGCTTCTCGTAGATGAAATTCGCTCAAGCCAACGGAACACACGCGCTCCCATTTATCTAAAGGGTGCTGTATAATCTTTTTTTTATTATTTTCCACACTAAAAAGACTCCCACTAGTATAAACTTAGCGCTCTTTCATTTGCCTTTTGTATTCCTCTCTCAGTAGCATGCACGTTCATCGCTTCTTTTTTTATCACTACTCTGTTCAACGGCTTGATTGAAGAGTGCGTTTAGCGCCGACCTGCACGTTGAAGAACTGAGCAAAGAACGAGGCGTGCGTGCAACAGTCGAGAGTATAGCGGTTCGCATGGCCGGGAATTCAGGTGACACAGAGAAGCTTTTGCACCGGAGAAAGTACACACACACACACACGCACACACACACCGGCAGACCGTTGAATCGCCGTGGGAAATTTGTACGACCAGGTCGCAATTAGTTAAAACACATCTCTAAGCGACCTCGTGAGTGCGGGTGTTTCCTTGTTTTCTTAATTTCTTTTTTGTGCCCTCAGGCAGTTTTCCAAACTCACTCGTGCTCGCTTGAATAAAAGAGTTCGGCTAAACAGCCTCTGAAGTGAACGCTGTTCCTAGCGTTCCCACTACTGCGACACAACACACTCGCGGTATCTCTCCAAAGAACGTTAGCGACTCGTTTGTGAAGTGCCCGTCCACCAGGGGGCCGCGAGTTTGGGTTGGCAGCGGTTCGCACCACGTTCTAATGGCCCGAAAGAACTAAAGCGAAGGGAAAAAAGAATATAGCACATTACTAACGGAAAGGAATGTGCACAAGGGGTCTGCGCCAATGGAGCATCCTCTCTTTGTGATTAGGCAGACAAGGATGCACACGCCAGGAACTAGGATGGCGGGTTCGCAGCTAATCAAAGCGCAACACTGTTGTGTTTGCGAAGCGTGGTTCGACCCGGTTCCCTATTTACACCCCTGCTAGTCTCGAGGCTGATCGCTATGCAGGTTCTTTTCTTTTTATTCTTTTTTTTAGTTGGGTGGTGGAAAACATGGAAGTAACTCTCAGAGCGTAGTGTGTTTACATCGGCCCTGGAAGTTGTCTGTTTGCAAAAGGCGGAACACTGAATCTCGATACGCCGCGGGTGTGTTACAAGTTATGTCGACTAAACATGGACGGGCTCCTACATGGCGTGGAACAGTAGGGTCTCTTGGTGGAAGAGGGAACACAGAACGTCCTTGAAAGAAAAGGGAACACAAAAAGCTTTAAATATTTATCAATATGTCCTCAGTGCTGGCCACATGCAATGCGTTCAGAACGAAATGTCCCTGTTTCCAGTTCATTGCTTTATTTGGGATACGCAGCGATTCGACGACCAAGCAGATGGCGGCACCAGGCAATGTGAACGATGTGGAAAAGACGGTCAAAATAATCAATAGAAATGCTAAAGAACAATCAATTTATACCAGGAGTGAACAACGTTCTTCAGATACTTTCTGGGAAAGATGCGACTCAAATCAAGATGTTAGAATAAAAATTTCCGTATCCTGCATCATGTAGACTTTCATAAAAACCCTTTCTTTCAGCAGTATTGCATGTTAAGAACGGGTTCATAGAGGACATCTCGCGAGGAAAAAATAAATAATCGAATAAAATATACTTTACCTTCTTTATATATTGAACGCGCTGTTTAAATCCAGACTAGAGAAGGTGTATACACGAGTTAGGGCTAGTTTTACACTGCCAAGAGGATCTGGGGAAGGAATGACAGCTTGCATACCTATCAAAGATCTGTGCTTAGTCGACATGGATGCTCCAAGAAGATTAGTCCTTTTTTCGAATCACTTCGCGTTTGTAAAAATACAAGGTGATTCGTATATTACCACTCGTAGAACGTAGCTTGAGACTCTGGATGTCACGCTATGTTCTGAGAGATATCTGACGAGTACGTATGGAGAACTAAGGAAATGTGATGCTGTCTAGACAGCGTCTAGACGTCAGACGAAACAACACGACTCTAAAGCATCACGGTAACTGTAATGCCGGAAACGACGACTCACATTCTTTTTTTGTGTAGTGAGAGGTTTCTGATCAGTGCCACTATATCTCTCAGTGAAAAAACATGTAGAAGTAGTTTCCATGTAGGATGTTTTACGACAGGGTAATCAAATGCTGCGATAGCCTTCCTGTAACACGTTTCTGAATTCGAGGTGCTTCCATTAAAACGGTGCTACTAAAAGATGTGATTGCACGAAGTTACGATTTGTACAACATATACCATTTTTACGGTGTTTATCACAAGAAAGGATGGTTAGGACATGTCCCTCTACTTCAATGAAAACGTTCGAAATAGAAGTCAATAGACGCTGCGCAGGAATTACACAGCTCACTGAAGCCACTGACCGGCTTATGTACCATACCGTCACTCTCAACAAGCGGAAAAACAGCGGCTTTATCGAAAGTTCAGCGTCCATATCATTGGCCGGATTAAAGACGTGGTCTTGTTCACACGGAGGTAATGTAAAAGAGGACGCAACTCTACCAGGATGCTAACCGAAGGCCCATCATTGATTCATAATTTCTTGCCTAAGTAGGCAACATCCGGCCCCCACTAAGTGCTAGGGGGCAAAATCTCATACAGCGCTGCTCCTAGCATGATGGTGACGTCAGCAGCGGTCGTCACTGCCAGATGTGCTTACGAAACGCTCATCGGGCACTCAGCGGCAGACTGTCAGGCAAGAAACTGCCCCTCTCCCCCAAAGGACGCTGAGCAGGATATGGTGAGCACGGCGCTCCGAACTGTGTTGGCTCAGCGTACGAGCGAGGCTAATGGAAGCAACGAATGCAGATACAGCCATGCAAATCAGGCCAGGTACGGCGGAGACAACGACACGGCAAAGCAGCAGCTCTTCCTCTCTTGCTTCTTTCTGATTTTGATTTAGTTTTTCTTGCTTTTCCCAGAGTGACCTGTGTTAGCGTCGCGCATGTAGTGTAATAGCCGTGCGGCTGTGGCGCGGTGGAGCGGAACACGTCCGTGTTGCTCCGAGCCATATTGGCCAAGCGAGCGACATGGCCTCTTGTGTATCAAGCCGCCCACAGACGCAACACTCAGTGGGAGACCGCCAGGCCACGATTACAGCGCCGCCCAGCGGGGGAGTTACGCTGCGAGCATCTGGGCGCCGTACCCTCCCAAACAATGCGGTACCTCCTTTTAGTTATGCCATTGTTCGGACGTCCGTTCGTACGGAATGCGAAGGGGGAGGAAGCGTGGTACCTATATTTAAAGAGGACGTGGACGCCCCGTATATTCTTCGCTTGGTTTTGTAACCACCGAAAAGAGGACGCCCTTGCACTCGTAATGCAACGACTCTTCAGACCCATAAAAAAAAATCTGTTATGCGGGGTAGTAGACGAAAGGCGATTAGCAGGACAAGCGACGTGAGAATAGAGAAGCAAATCTCATTTCATCTGCGCTCTCGCAGCTTCTATTACGTGGACACGCGCATGCGCAAAAAGGGTTAATGTACCTATGAGAACGACAAAGTAACATTAAGACATGTGAGA
Source organism: Hyalomma asiaticum (assembly GCA_013339685.2). NCBI lineage: Eukaryota > Metazoa > Arthropoda > Arachnida > Ixodida > Ixodidae > Hyalomma > Hyalomma asiaticum. The sequence goes on along the minus strand of CM023488.1, from coordinate 34,472,858 downwards.
CAGCTCCCATGGAAAAGCTGCTCATCTGGCGTTACGTGCAAGCCCTGTTTCGAGGATGTGCCCATTAGCGGCTCTATTGAGCTGCGTGCGAGTCGTCGTTCTTTTCGCTGTGTCATTGTGTCCCAGTTCCCTCGTCCCTCCTTTGACGACGAGGCTGAAGAATGCGCGTCATTCTTCTTTACCCACTTTTTCTTTCTTTTACCATGACAAAGAGCGCTTTCTTTACAATATGCTTTGTTATCAAGCAGGTTGATTGCAGACAGGTGCCTATAACATGTTCTTTGTCCGTTGTGATAGGTTAGGTTTGGCGATAATTGGGTTGCGTAGAAGAAGGGCAGTCCGTCGGCATGTTTAATCATGACAGCGATTCTGGTTGAGTGGCGCATACATCTGAAGACTGAGTTTGTACTGCACCGGTCGACATCTGGTGACGTCCAGTACATATATTTATTTATTTATTTATTTATTTATTTATTTATTTATTTATTTATTTATTTATGAATACTACAATCCCTTGGTTGGGATTTTGCTAGGGTGGGAAGACGAACAATACCTAACATGATACAACGAAATTTGTAGAACAAGTGGTAGGCGCAACTGGGTTATTGTCGCTAATGGAGTACACTGCACTAAAAGCAGAAGCTACCTGGAGTCAATACTCGAAGGACTTGAAAGTGGAGGAGAAGGAAAGTACGTGGCCCACTATCCACCTTAATGGATGTGAATTTTTGTGTGTCTTATATTAGTCACAGCAGGCAAGAGCTGTGAAGGCATGTTTTGTCTCAGCTCCTTCCAGCAAACTTTCTTTGAATCCACATCTCGGTGCTATAGGTGTTCTTTCTAGCCAATGGAATACATAGTTCTTGAAGTCATGCAAAACTTTATGTTTCATGCCTTGTCGTCAATTCCTAATTCGATAACGCAGGTTTTCTCCACGTCTTAGGGTAATAAGATGTCGCCGTGCTCCTTAAGTAGAGACTGCGTTTTCCTGCGTTAACCCATAGCAGGTTAAGTGACGTTATTCGGCGTCATCACATCTCGCCTCTCCAGAACCTCTGTACCTCTCAAGTTGTGATTCATTGCAAATCCTTTCTTACATCGTAACCGGAAGGTGTTCACAGCACTGCACTGGTTTAGTGGGCCGTACGCAGGCGAGGTAAACAACACCCCGCCAGATGGTCTGACCCACGCAACACAATTCCCAGATGACGCGTCACAAAGGGGGCTCTGCCAACGCCTTCATGTCTTCCCATCGACAAGGCATTGTTCGCCAACAGAAGACGTTCCATACACCCGTGCGTCAGTGCTTCCCCGTAATCTACGGCTGCCACCTCCTGCGGGCATCACTTTGCTCCTTTTGAAACCAGCCAGCTCAATTACCCGCCTGACAACTAGGAAGCTCGCTAGCGCGTAACGGCCCCCTAGAGGTGGAAGGCAATCCTTTTGTGCCAAAGATGGCGGAGGTACGTCCCGGTGTTTGTCGAGACTCTTGTATACCGTAGACAGCGTCTCTCGAAAGAAATGCCGCCTTTGTGGGAAGGTTATGACGCCTAGAAAACATAAGCCTTCGAAACTCTTTTCGCTTGTTCGAAATGCCTGACAAGTAGTGCCGAACATCTTACCGTGTAATCAGGGTGGAAACATCGGTCTGAAACAAATTCCTCACGCTAGAGTGTATAACTAACCGATAATATGAGCTCGAATGGCACATGGCACAAGCTTCATGCCAAATGTGTAGTCTACGGCAACATATTATCAGAACAAAGACGATAAAACCGGATGGTCACCTGCACACTCTATAAGTTTTCGTCCGATTTCCGCCTTCTTTGCATCATGGTACCGTCCCAACAGCAGGCCTACATTGCCGGCACGTCGCGTAAGGGTCAAACCAACAGCAACTTGAAGAGTATGAAGGCAATAGTCAAACTATAATTACTATATTTGTGGTAACAGTAGTATAACGTTGGTGGTAATGTTGATTGTAATAGCAACAGCGATTTGGTAAACACATGACGAAATTGCCCAGAAATCCTGCTGTATTGCAATAGTGCGATGTTTGAGAAAACTTCGATGCCAGTGATTCTCTTGTGTCAAATATGTGCTCGTCACCGACACCAACATTGCCATGCTTACGACATTGTAATGGGCTTGCAGAAAACACGAACCTAGCTATTCATATCCTCTAGTATATTGTTGTTTTCTTTTTTAATCGGCCAGTGCCGTTGGTTACTCTGCAAAAAAGGGTACCCATGAGGCTAGAGCATAGGAGATGGAGAAAAAAGCCGTCCTCTGTGACGTGTCTCATAATCATGTCATGGTTTCTGATTTGAAAACACAGCAATTACATTATTAAGAAGAGAAAAGCCCCTTAGGAAATAGCGCATAAGGGCGTACTAAGAGAACGAAGAATATCTTAAAAGCGCGTATTTATACAACAGCTGTTATGTTCTGGCATATTTCGGCGTTTATTTGTAACATTGCATGTATTCAAGATTGAAAACGTACTTCGGAATACACACTGTAAAGATAATCAGTGCTTCGTAAACACGTACGGAGCTCCGGGATAGTCTCCTCAGCATAATGCATGATAATTTCAGCCCGCATTCCTTTCCCACGGAAACTAACGTTTGTAACAGCTCTGCTGAAACATTCTAATGGACATTACCCATTACATTAGACACCACGTTTACAGCCATTTAGACTCGGAGAATTTCGAGGAAAATAAAGGGGGAACATTGCCGCTGAATAACATGCATGCACGAAGGAACGCACAATTTTCCCCAGCGAGATGACAGTCTTCATTGCATCCTCAATAGCCGTACTGTTAAGCAGAGGAAGGGGCCGAGCAGGAGCAGCTTTTACGAGTCTTGTGATGGTGCCACAAAAAGTGACTACAAAACAGGCGTTATGGTCGTCCTTTTGTGCACTTTCGTTGTCCCCTCGGAAGGGGGCGCGCCTGTTAAAAATCCTTTACGACGATGTCTACGCGATTGAAGCTGCGCACTACGCTCCCCTGTAGCTCAGGCGTAATCTTTGGAAGCGTCTTGAAAGTGCTTCCCGTAACGCTGGCTCTCCGTACGGAGACGCTTGCAGAAACGCAGATACCAACAGGTTGTACGACACTAGGTTAAAGGCTAGAGCCGTTAAGCGCGTCGCGACGTTACGACGTCGCGCAGACCTTTGTAATTCTGCCATTCAGAATATGCGCTTACTGCCTGAGGCATGCGAACACCCGAGGTCAGATAGGGCGATGTTTTATTTTGGAACGAGTCAGCGCAGGGTAGAATGGACGCAATAATGTGTGTAGGCATTAAAATTTGCATTAGTAGCGCCATTCTGCACCAGCGATAAAGTCTGGACGCTTCCATATGTTGACCCAAATAGTGCACTTCGGCATGAGTCTGCTATGCTTTTGCTCCCGTTCGGAGTATCTTCGATCACAGATAAAATTTAAGGGAGATCATTCTGATGAACGGTTGTTCCCATTGACGACAACAGAGGCACAAAAGGAATGCAAGACAGCAAAAACAAAAAAAAATTTAACCTAGAGCCTTTTTCAAACCACAGACACACGGAAAGGAAGGTCTGATGCCGAACATTGTTGTTGCTCAATTCTGGCGTCTTAGAATTCACCAATAGCAGTGTTTATACCGGCTTTCCTAATATACTGTTCGCGGTGATAACCTATAAATGCTTTAAAGCATCTTTGTCTTTGCAAAATGCGAAACGAAAAGCATTGCGACTGCTAAAAAAGGAGATGGCCTGGACGTTTATAAAAGAAAGCTTCTGCTTAAGTATATTTTATTGGTTGAAGACGGAAAGAAAACTCATCATAGTCAAGCTGTATCAGTCACGATGTTGCAAATGCAGCTCCTAACAGAATCATATATGACAAACATCAGAAAAAATGCTCGAATAATAATTATTTTCGAAATTGAAGCCGGGAGGGGGAGTTTCGGGGCCTGTATAAGTCTTACGAGATCAACGCTTTCTTAGTTGGCAACATTTGCTGAAGAGAAATATACCGTAAAAACAAATCTGGGAAAATTTCTTGCACATCCTTTTGCTTTTACGTTCAGCCACTAAGTATAAATAAATAATAAATAAAGTATAAATAATAAATAAATAAATGTACCGGATGCACACGCGCGATGCTTTCAAAGTGATCGGTTCACAGGGCCACATATTATAAATGCGTAATACACAGCTATTGTGTTTCCCAGTGTAATAACATGCTGCTTGAATAAAGCACGCTTAAAAATGTACCTTATCAATTTTGCCGTGACGTGACAGAAACGCGAGCTTAAACAAACACATGATAAGACACGTACTCGAAAGCAAGCGCTATCTTGAAAGCTGTCGGCCGCTCTTAGGCATTCTTCACATGTTTAAATGCGGAACTATAAGTAATCTGACATGTAACGATTACAGCCACAACTGGCCCCAAATCGGGAGATAGCGCTCGAAAGATAGAAAAATAATACACACATGCACTCCCGCTCAATACGAGTTGCAGCACGTTGACCACAGTTGAAGGGGCCCCACGCCTGAACTGTTCGATGGTAAACGTTAAATTGGTGTAGGAAGTACCAGTAGCAGGAACAGTGCATGCTTCAGCAAATTTTGCTATGTCGGCGCTGCTTTGCAGCGCTGGCCTCACTATGAGCTCAGACATAGCGTCGTAATTCATACAGGGTGCGAATGTACGTGTCCATGCCTGCGTCCTCAAGTCAGCAAGCAGTTCGTTTCCCGACAATGCACATGGGAGACCTATCAATGGAATATCTTATTGCGCCGCGTTGGCGCAGGGGTTATGGCGCACGGCTTCCACCCAAAAGACGCAGGTACGATCCCGGCCGCGGCGCTCCCATCTTCGATGTACACTGGACTCCAGGTCGCAAGCACCCTCTAGTCGTCGAATTCTCTACGTCGTTACGTGCTGTTCTCTGCGAATCGCATCACAATGTCACAGTATTTTTTTACGTTATATCAAGAAATATCCGCAAGGTACAAAGTTAGTCCACGGTGATTGATTTCGGGGGTTTTACGTCACAAAGCCACATTATGATTATGAGAGACGCCGGAGGGGAGGGCTCCCGAAATTTCGACCACCTGGGGTTCTTTAACGTGCACTCACATCACACAGTACGAGGGCCTCAACATTTCGCCTCCATTTTAATGGAGCCGCCCTGGCCGGTATTCGATCCCGCCACGTAAGTTGCATCTGCTGCCGAGTGCCGCAGCAACTAGACCACCATGACTGGGTATAAAGCTACTTCAGTTTAGTGCTAGTATGAAAAAAAAAACATGCATTACCTTAAGAGGATCGTTCCGAAAAATTGGAGAACGAGGCCTTCTAGTAATAAGCCAAATAAATAGAAAGAAACTTACATCTACAATAGATACTTACTCCACTACTATTTTTTAAATAGTCGTCAGACAAGGCATATGATAGGGCAAGATACTGAGCGAATGCTGTAGTTGAAGGAAATGTGACGTCGCTCAGTGAATTGCTCTACAAGAGTACTCCTTGTGCTAGTTACATTTTCTTCGACCGCCTATACCTTCCTGCAATGTTTAGATGAGCTTCCTAGAAGCAACTTTCTCGTTGCCTTTCTAAAGTATCTATAAGAGAAGAACGCGGCATTTTCTGCAGAAGAAACATCAGCGGCCGTGTATTGAACTATAGGACTCACTAACACGACTGCTAAGTCAAACAACCCTTCGTTGAAGCAATCGTGCGAGAAGTCTCTACGCAAACACTTCCACTATAAGTATACTTACACACCACCAGATATAGAAAACAAAAGCTTTTCCAATGTGCACACGTTGCCCGAGGGGGGCCAAGGAAACTTTTCCAAAAACGACCCCCCGGCTTTAAGATAAAGGTTTCTAATCTTTACCCGCTCCAACGACATCGGGGACCTTGTCTACCGAGGCAAGCAAAACACACAACTCCGAGCTTTTTTTTTTTCAATCGTTCTACCATGCTTATAGTCCTAACTCTACTTGTGTTTGCTTGCTTACGTTCTAACAAAAACAGAAGCAAGTTGTGTTGTGGACACTACGAAGTGTTCTCATCAGCGTTGCTCCCTTAAAGGTCCCACGAGACGGCGAGAGAAACCGTTCGACCAGTTGGTCGCTACACTGGTTGTTTTCTTTAGTATTTGGAAAGTTCAACAAAAAGGAGACGCCGTGCTGGATGCAAGGACTTCCGGAAGCAGTGTAAGGGGTGAAGGGGGGGGGGGGGCGCATCATGCGCGGGTGCACCATGTTCCCAACGATGAAAAGCAAACTCGAACACAGCATGCAAAATCGAATAGATGAAATCGCTTTTGTTTGGAAACCACGCCTTCCATGGGGAATTGAATTTCATTCCCTCTCGAGCCGCAGAAACAACATCCATATTTTGCGTTGGCGGCACCAGTAGCCGAATAAATTCTCCCAGCCTTCAATTTCATCTTCGGGGCTCAACCATGCAGCTACGTCGCTACAGTGTGTACGGGGGCACGTGGGCACGCGTGTACGCATGTGTATGTGTTGGTATCGCTTGCTTGTGTGTGCGCTAGTGTTTATTTGCGAGCGCAAGTTTTTGTTGTACTTCGGGACAGTTTGCCACGAGGCGTATGGACACAGTTACAAGCATTAAGGCTTGTAACTGTGTTTCGTTCGAAAGTGCAACAATGCATCTACAAATTTCTCCGCCAGCCAACGATTGTAGCTTTTGTGTAGGGCTGGCTCCTGTTCTGCCCATTTTAAAGTCTTTCATCTGACCGAACACGCCTCGCCAAGGCTGAACGCATTTGCTAGTCGAGGGTAAACGGCAGCAGCGTTCAAACATTGCTGTACGTTGCATATGCAGTAGCTCTAGATTGGCGTTCGCACTTTCACATTCTATACATACTGTGAACTTTGGACAACCGCAACCCGCTTTTTTAAGAAAACAGAAATCCCGCTTCAACGGGGAAATAGTCCCCGTCGTGTGGGACGCCTACGGGTGGAATGCCAGCATACTTCGCTCATATAGATCGGGCTTTGTTTCGGCTGTAGTTAAAACGAATTCTGAAGCTGTACAACAATCTTACGCCAACAGTGGTTGAAACGAACATACCGACGCATCTGCAAAACAGTGTTGCTATAAAATAGGAAAGATATTGACCTTCAGATACGGTTACGAGTAATATTGTGCAATGAAAAGTGTTGAAATTTCATACCATCAACTACTATCAAATCTAAATGATCGAATGAGACAGCTTAATCTACGACTACGCTCCCTGCGAAAGAAATGATCCTGTTGAGAGAAGCAGATCTTAGTTTTCTGTGCGTTCTTTGCAACAAGACGAAACGTGCGCAGTTGAATGTCAATATCACTATTTTTAGCGTTGGTTATTAGAGCTGAATACCACTGAACGCAATCTTGGACAAAAATCACAATATAGCAAGCTAGGTGCTGTACAGGCTGTAGTGTTCTTTTAGTGTGTTCTTTTTACAGCGTCAGCAAAAATTTACCCGGGAGCGCTTGTGATAAAATAGATTCTAGTTTGTTGTTTGTAAAACTGCATGCGAATTTGCATCTGCTTTATTAAACACAGAAAGTCCTTCCACCAAGGTTACATATCTCCCTTCTATATTTTATGAGAAAGTGTCCCGTGAAATCTCGCTTCCCGCTATTCGGCCCACGTGATACATAACTAGAAACTTGTAGGATCGGAAGGCTGCTGATGGCTATCCGTAACATTAAGGCCATCATAGCGGCGACGTCGGCCGGAAAAAAAGAGAGCTACCGCTCTTCGTGCACCTGAAAGTAGTGAAATTCACCGACTCCGGTAAGCCACAATATGCAAACAGCTGCGCATATAGCAAGATGGCGGGTGTAAGCAGTGCATGCGCAAACATGGCCGACGACCCAACGCGTATGCTGTCCTCTTCGGATCCGTCAAGCGATCGCCACGCGCTCTGAAGCACCCAAATTGCTAAGCGACGGTTGTATTTGCCTTAGCTTTGTATCACGAAGTCTCTACACCAATGTATCCGTCTCAATTCAACACCGTTTTTGAGAGAGACGCTAAAATTATCAGCGCTGTAGGCCTAGCGAATGGCTGCTAGAATCTTGGACGACATAGATTACGCGGATTTGATTGTTCACTTGAACGCCTACAGCTGGCGCCACTTGACGGTGACGAACAATGCTATATGCCATCCGATATCCCCTACTCCTTTGCGTATGCCGGATTACCCGGCACGCACAAAATTCCCTAGTGACGAAACTGAGACGCCCGCGAACCACCTCCATCACTCGTCAAAACACGTCCCTCCTTAAGGGCTACTCAAGGCTTAGTGCAATGTTTCGTACTGACCGCTAAGAGCACAAACCCAGCACCTGCACTGCGGTAGCTGCTATAACTCTAGAGGAGTGGAAAACACTTCTCGCTGTAGACTGACCACCTCCGCAAAGCGAGTTAGCTCTGACAGCGTCAGAGCAGCAGCAGCAGGTGAGTGGGAGGCACGCTGCAGAGACACCATATATACACGTACGTCAAGGGCTCACTTCCGCCTCCGACGCCAAGAGCTGGAACCGGTGTCAGCGATCTTGTCCAGCCGGCCGAACCGTCAGGTGGGCAGAGCGTTTAGGGATACCAGCACATATAAGGCCGTAGGAAAACATAGCAAAGAAAATCGGTCGATCGGGGTGCAGGAGGGACATTATGAGAGTGCGAAAGACGCCGCTAGGGCGGCGCTGCCTATAATACAAGCGTCACGGATACCACCCTCCTTTCGAGTTGTACCTCCCGGAACGTGGCAAAATCGAAACGGAGCAACTGTATCCGCTCGATGGAAAGGGTTCACTCTGTTTGCGTCCTCTTCGGCCATGGGAAGTTATCCGGGTGCCGTGCGAAAGGAGTGGCGCCCGAGGAAGACAATATTTGCTCCGGTTTTTGCGGCCGAGGCAGCGGCGTCTGTCGAGAGGAGTATGTAGGGTTACTGTGGGCGGCAGCGAGGGGGAAGGGGAGGGAGGACGGCGCGGCCACTTGCACGTGGTGGCGACACGTCTTCGTGGAAACACTCTTGCAAGCGCTCAGGCGTGAAACCGTGAGAGCAGCAGAGACCGCCTGACCAAGAGGCAGCGGGAAAAGTCAATAGAATGCCGGTGTCTTCTCGATTTCTACGTGTGCGTCGTACACAGTGCCAGCGTTTGCCGTGGAAGCTTTGAAGTTGAAGAAAGATCAGAATACGCATTGAAATGAGTTTTAGAACAGTGGGCCGAATGGACTTTGACGGGAAGCGTCGTTGGAAGCATATTAGGCTTGCAGGGAGTCTACGAAACAAGGAGAGGAATGTTTAAGCGTTGCTGTAAACAAGAATGTTTGCGCTTCCAAAGCGAGCAGTTCGAGTTTCACGGTGTCTTTCAAAGCAGCCGGACTGAGATCACGGCCTGTGTTTAACTAGCAGGCCGTGGCGGCTGGGTACTCGATAGGCGGTGCTACAGAGCTTTGCCATCATGATATGGCACTTAAACGTGCGGTCGGGCGTGTGCTGAGTGACTTGCGAAAAGAAGGTCCTCTGGCAAGTTACCAATGCATGGGCTTTATAAGAACGCTTGCAGACATTGTGCCTAGGGTCACCTTATCCTCCCTTTGATGGCAAAGTGCAGACCTTGTTTTTCTTTTTCTTTTCATTATCAAAATAACGCATGCCGATGTAATTTCGCATTAACAGCCTGTCATTGTAGAGACGTCGACGTGACAAGAAGGAAAAAGTCCAAGTCGTGAGAAAGGGCAAATGTTCATGAATTTTTTTTCTCTAAAACTAGCACCCAAGTTCTTAATATAACCAGGGCTAGGAAGAGCTGATTTCCCAGAGGTGTTTGCCTCCCTGCATGCATACCTTTGGTGTAGATAACGGGGTGATGCAAAGATAAAGGAAAAAGAAATGAAACAGTGGCGAGATCTAGAAGAAAGTAATATGCTTATGACATGCCGTGGGCATTCTAATCAAGAATGAAGGGAAACATTTCTGGGAAACTTTCCCGCAGGATTTCCTTTCGTATGTTAAGCAAAGGTCGCGTAAGCACAGTGCGGCGATTTGCTTCCTACAGCGGAAGGGATCGAGTGCAATATTCAAACCACGCAACCGCGATAAGGAAAACATTTTATTTTTCTTGCGCATTGTGAGCTCTCCAAGCTCTAACTACCTCACTTAATTTCATTCTGCTTTCACATGTCGTCAGTGTGTGTGCCACAAAGGAGGCCCACTTATCTGAAAGAAGCTCCAAGTCCCTGAACTTTGTTAAGGGACCGCTAACCTACTCGGCCTTAGAAAAACATACCGCGTACACTTATTCCTAGGAACACTTAGGAAAAGAGCACACAGTATGCTCGGCAAACCTCGCCGCCGGAGTAAATTTCAACTCATGGGCTTATTGTACGAAACAAAGTGCAGTGCACAAGAAATCTGAAGATTATTCATTGTTCAAGATATAAAGAAATGATATTTTAGGCGAAATAAAAGGTACGTTTGCTAAGCTGGGGTAATGTATTTCAACGTGCCCGTGTTAGGGAATGAATAATTCCGCTATGAGTGTCACGACAAGCTGTTATTTGTTGTTGATAAGTTCACTGAGGCATTACGCAAGGTGTGTTCTCTCGGCTCGAAACTGTTCTATATACAAAGAAATTGTCTGTCACGGAGGTTCTCAATGTTTCTGAGATCATCTCGGGAGTGCAATCAAACCATGTGCTTTAAAAATGGAAGAATGTGGAGTCCTTTCTCATAAAAATGTCCTGCGGTAAAAATGTTCGCAATAGGCCACGTCAGAGAGTGTTAGTGCTGGACATGTCATTTATGAAGCCGGCTGGTAAATCGAAAACATCATTTAGCAAAGAGAGGTTTTATGAATTGGCCACTCCATTGCACCGGCTAAAAAGAAACTGTTTGGAAGGCAATTTTACAACTTGCGTCCCCATTCATTCATAGTAGGAATTCCCCCCCCCCCCCCCTAGGCGTCAGATATTTGAAATCAATGCTCAAGGCCAATAATGCTGCTTTGAATGCGTTGCTTTCGTTCGCTCAAATCACAGTTGACAAGTAACTGGGACAATGACCCTCAAGCTCTCTTGCATACTCTCAACCTGCCATGACTCTGACGGCTTATTGACTGCAATCCGGACTATGCAACAGAAACTGATACTTCTTTTCGAGTGTCTTATGTAGCCACCTGAAGACACATTCTTACGGTCGAGTATGAAAACACAAGAAATTGGCATTCCGCGTTCTGATTGCCTTATCAGTGTCCAGTATTCACTTTTTTTCTACTGCCGTTAAAATAGACATAAGGAAGCATGTATAACTTGCCGTAGCTTTCAGCAGATTGGAAATATGCATTAATAAATGAGCGCATAGAATATTATTGCTTTTTATTGACAATAGAAAATTTTCAGCTGAAGAGGTTAAGAAGCAGGCTGGACATCAACGACACAATGCTTTACGATAAGAAACGATAAGTTATCTCATGGTCTGCTGCACTTTGCTTAGTCTTCCCACAATAACTAGAACTAAAGGTGGACGTAAAATTCCCATTGCGAACGTTTGCTTCCACGATGACTGATGTCAACATTACGACCGGCCGAGAGAAAGGCATCCTCTACTCTAGCCCGAAAAATCAACGGATGATAGTTCAGTACAGGTCACTAGGTATCTTTGAGCCAGAAACAATAAGGTAAACCTTGTCTTGACTCATCTGGAACCTTTTTACGGCTATAGTGACCTCGTCTCGAGAGGTGCACAACACCGTACAGGTTCTGTCCCTAAGACATCCCGTGCCTAAATACAGGCGAGAAGTTCTCGGTCGTGTCGTTCGATGCGAGCATAAATCTGAGCGCCACGTGCTGCACTTGCTATTTGTGCTACGACGACGCTCTGTCGCACTACAAAATGGCCGCGTTGGGGGGAATCATGCCGAATCCTGATTGCTCGTAAAACGGGCCATTCACGGCGCTCCTTACATCTACGGCCTAGCTCTCTCGCTTATATTGGTGTGTGCTCTCTCTCTGCCCGCTCTTCCGCCAGGTTGCGTTCACGTCTGGGAGCGAGACGTCGCTATTTTACGACCGTCCTAATTTACCGGCCTTCAGACGGGAATTCTCGTTGCCTCGCGATTTAGTTGCGTGCAGTGGACAGTGGAACGTAGGGCGCGCACCTGTTGTTCCCGTAAAGAGCGCAGAGTCGGCCGTCGTTATACGACAGACACCTGACAACGGCCTTCTCAAGCTTCATTGGAGCATGCGTAATTGGTGTTCTTCGATTAAACCCGTAGGAATGTGCTCCGCCTGTCACTTTTGCGCGTGATTGCCAATCGTTCTCGCCTCTCAAGCCCCTCTGAGGTGCTGCGAAATAAGTACGTGACAAGATAAAGCGTTCCCCGGGCAGCCACAGCCTCGGAAAGAAAGCTGCTGCACGCAACTGAGGATGTTGACCAAAGGCATGTCCCCAGGTTCGGGGTTCCGGGGACATTAGGCAAAGTATAGGCATAAGGTGGTTTGTTCTACGCAGGGAGACCTTTCACGTTGGTGATCTCGAGCGTTCTCGAACAAACTCGCGGCTTGCGGTTTGTCCTACACTAAGCGGTACAAAATTTTAGTGCTACCATTGAAGAACTAACGCGTTAAAAGCAGTACTGGAAAGCACGTCGTTCCAGACACGGTCGCTACTCGGACTTGCAGTCCGGACTCCTGACTGGTTAACATCCCTGCCTTCCCTTCCTTATTTCTCTCTCTCTCTGTAGTGCTAGGAGGCACGTACTTGTTGGGCGGCCGCGTAATTTTCCAGTGAGATCCTGCATGAAGTACTACACTTTATATAAGTTTCTGCTGGTGGGGCTTGCCGGGCTTCGTAAGGGCGACACGATGTAAAGCCTGTGATACACTGAGAGCATGAATTCAATGCTGCACTTTCGGGGTTCGGTCGACACGCCGTCTTTGAAACTAACAGGTTGCCTTGTGGAACATGCAAAGGTGCATATGTGTTGCTATATACACCTACAATTTATAGTGCCACTGTACGATAAATGCATCAGAAACAACACGTTCTGACTGATTAAGTGCGTTTACGCGCATTCGAACATGCATTCTTCATTCTTCAAGAATTCACATATACCCAGCTCGCATACGAAAAATTCTTTGCTGAAAAGCGAAAAAAATGACACACACACACACACACACACACACACACACACACACACACACACACACACACACACACACACACACAGACAGAGAGAGATGTTATATATATGTAAGAATCACTGTAGGCCCGGCTCCGTATTAATTCAGCCACTCCCGCTCGCCTTGATTTATGACCTGCGACACGTCCAATTAGCACAGGATTATTACTTGCTTAACACGTATGTAATTTGCGCGAGACAGCCGCGGAGAAGACAAATAAACGAACAGGCCAAACGGCAATTATTTTTCGTCCGCACATTTGTCTAGTAAGCTGTTTACTGCGCTGGTTAGATGTGTCTTGTCAGTAAGCTTTACCAACTAGACTGACTTTTGTTTCTAATATTGCTTTCATTAGATTTCGCCATAAAAGGGGAGAATATTTGCAGGGTTCAGCCATCTCCGACAAAGTTTACTTCTAACAAATTTACAGGAGTATTGTGCATATTTTCCGATTCCATGTTTTCTCGGCTCCCGGTTCTTTACAGGACGAGACAACGCTTTTGTTGTTAGACCGCGAAAATGTCCATATTTGCTCTGGCCATGACCATGCAGAAGTCCAGTAGCGCGCCAGATCTCCCCAGAGTTCTCGAGTTTGCGACATGAGATGTTAGCCGAAAGTGTGAGCTCGCTGGTACATAAAGGAAAAGAAAACAGAAATAGACATTCGCAACGTTTTTATCAATACTCGGTGTGAAGGAACATCCCAAGTCGTTCTGGCAAACTAGGCAAGAAAAGGAAAGAAGACAGCTTTTCCATTCTTACGGGAAAAGATGCCTCAAAATATTGCGGCTTTTCGCGCCAGAAAGAGCAGGCAAGTGTTTCACCACTTGAGACCTGTCATCACATTATCGTTTATGCGCATGTTGTCATTTGAACTGTTACGAAAATACGTGTGAATCCATCTGTTTGCCGCAGCCATAGTTAACTCACAAATATGAAAAAGAAAACTTGGTCCTTATGGCTCAAGCTAATGCGTGCAATAGTGCATTCGTTCACCGCAAAAAAATATTATGGACCAAATATTTGAAAGACCTCTAGGTGCAAAGGCATCTGGCGGAACATTGCAAAGCTTCGTTCCTCGAAAATGAAAATGTTGAAATAAACCATACCCCTGGGAAATGAATTACAAATAAGGGTATTTTGAATGTCCTGGCAAAGGGAAACGTTGCAAAGATATCGCGAAAGAGTATAATAGTGCTAAATTGTCGTTATTTTCAAAATACAGTAGCTTTAAAACTAATGCGAACACAATTGTAGCAGAAACTTTACTTCAAGAAGGTTCTTGGTTTTTAAAGCGTATCCATTTCAAGGTACAGAAAATTGTTTAGCAAATATCTAAGACGCAAGTTTTCTCGAAATACACAATTGGTTCGCTCAAAATGCTCTTTCTGCAAGCATTGTTCACATCTTGTGGGTGTGTTTCTAAACCTAGTACAGGTTGTCACATGGAGATATCGAGCATCCGGGGCAAGCGGTGCACCTGCACCCTTGTTCGGTGCAGTCTAATCCGGCTGTGTGCTGCACAATTAATCATCTACAACTTCATGATTTCGTAATTCGTTCGGGTAGCGATAACGACCACTCAATGGCCGTCGATAAAGCGATCGGATATTACTATTTCTGCATCGTGGTACGTACCGTCAGAGATAAGCGACCAAGAGTGAGAAACACAGGTGACTGAGTCACACCGAGCTATCGCACACGTCACTACTAACCTTGGAGGCTTACCGGAGATTGATTATGAGAGACACCGCAGAGCGGTGCTCCGAAAAATTTGACCACCCGGGATTCTTTGACGTACAGTGGCACGACACAGCACACTGACATCAACATGCCGTCTCCATCCAAAGGAATCCGCCGCGGCCGGGATTCGATCCCGCGACCTTGTGGTCAGCATCCGTGGGCCAGCCATAGCCACTAGACCACCGAGGCAGGGCGGTTTAACGAAATTGGCGAAAAGCATCTGCGGCACACCACAGGTTGCGAATCGAGCACTTAATCGCCACTTCTAGGAATCTCTCTTATCTACGTAATCGCTATGAATCAGGATATGTTGAACCATAATCACGAGATTTATTGAAGCAGCCAATTCTGCAGCTCACACTTACAGAGATGACGTCAGCTGTATGTGGAAGGCCTCTTTATCTCAACAAGCTGACACGTCACTCAAAAAGTGTGCAGTCAATCTGAGTAGTGCATCGCCGTTGTGTTTTTAATGTGCATATAGGTCACCTTGATACGTACTAGGTAGATATCATTCTCATTAATTTACAGGTATACACATATAACTACGTGTATGCCAAACGTCCAAGTCCATCGTGCTTCAGTATGAACGCTTTTCCTACAAGTTCTATGAAGTTAAATAAAAGATGTGGCTAAAATTTTTGGCAAGAAATTGCCTTTGAACGTTAAATTTCATGAAATCACCATTTTCGTGGTCCAAATGGCGTCAAAGAAAAACAGCGCAGCTGATAACTTTCTTCAGTATAACAGATAGCAGTGAGAAGAGAAGAGAAACGTGCACTTGACACCCATCTGCTTCATTGCGCAAAGTAGTCTTCGGCCGCGCTCCACAGCATTTCTCAAAACCGTCCTTCACTCAGCCCACACCTGCCATTGATCCTTCGAGGGTCACTGATCCTTTTTTTATTGAAGTCCTCATACCTTAACGCTTCTGAGTGGTCCCTGTACTCGAAAATAAAGCCTTCGTCTCGCAACATCCACGCCTTGGTCATTTACCTTAAAGCCTACGGCACACCGACGCCTTGCCCTGGCAAAGTGCTCGGTTGAAACAGGTCTCGCTGCGTGCAGACAGTGACCCGATCCCGATCCCCGTTGCCGAGTTTGTTTGCTGCCTCAGTGCCTTCGATGCACGGTAGGCTACGATCACACTGAACCCGTGGTAATAAAGCATGTGGCATGATGCTGAGTGAGCAGCGCAAAAACATATTGTTTCTGCGATCACGACAACGAAACGTACAGAATCCTCGGCTCCCAAGCTGAAGCCCCTGTATAGCACAAAAGGAGGAAGGTCGTAGACCTTGTTCTCTACTTTTACGCTGTGGGCTAAACTGTTAAAAAGGGCGGTAAGGGGACGTTCTTAGAATAAGTAGCTACCGCGAGACATATCCACAAAAGAAATGCTTATAAAAGGACGCGGAGCAACCAGTCACCCCATGTTCATGGGCTTCGGATCATTTCGTGTGCAATAGCAACGCGGGCCACGGTATCTGGTTGTTTATGAACACAGTATGTGTACGTTGACCTTCAGTAGAACAAGTGTGTACCTTGTTACTTACAACAGTGTAAAAGTGCCTGAATGTAAGAACTGGCAATATCAACAAAATGTCCTCCATGCTTGACACATATCGAAGGGGGGAGCTATATATAGCGCTACCTGTCACGACGTGATAAATATTTGGGGCGCTGTGTGCCGCTTTCAGTGAGCCATAAAAATTTCTTTCGCAATCTGGTTCTCTTGGTGAGGCGCATGCTCACTGACTGCTCTTTGTTGATAGCAAGCGTACCCTAGTACGCTTGCCCTCAGGAAAGAGCTATCACTGCGCATGCTGTACATGCACTCAGCAAGGGAACAAGATAACAAAAAAACATTGTGTTTAGCGGAAAGCGGTGCACAATTACCCAAATATGTATCACGCCTGACAGGCACCTATATATATATATATATATATATATATATATATATATATATATATGTCTAGACCTATCTTCAATATGTCTCACAATACTAAGGAACTTATTCTCAGAGTGCTGTAACGCATTTTCTGCTGAGATTAACAAGAAATGGTGTGGTAGTTGATAGTGAATTATGTGAAATGGGAAGACGGAGACCTAATATAGGGACGTAGCAGAGGATTTCCCAGTTGTGGCGTCTAGTTTTCATAATTGAGGCCTGTTACCATAAACTGGTATAGTGAACGAAGAACCGAGCATCGCGCCTTACTACCTTTAATTATCATGAGATAGCGACAGATTTACTCACATTTATGCATCTGACGGTAGAACGCTAACGTAGGGCCCATAAAAGCTTCGAGCAGACTGACACTGGAATAATCTTCGCAAAATACGGCTACCGCTCATGCCGCTGCCTCTTTACTAGTGTCTGGTCTTTCGTCAACCATAATACGCTGAAATTAATACTCGAAAATTTGTTTCATTATACGCTTAAAGATGTATATGCTTGTGCTGAAATGAGCGTATTTTCACTTAAAGATACATTCAAGCGGAACCAGATCTGGTCGTGTCCTACACTTATGTACGTGGAATCACAATTGTATCCACCTCGAGCGGGGACAATCTCAATGCTGTCTTGGTGTGTAGCCGGTGATAGCCAGCATTTCCCATCACATAAACTACATTAGCCCTTACTTGACCTAAATATGGCCACATCCAATATATGCCAGTAGTAAGCAAACAGGTGGCTATATTAGTCATCAGTTAGCCGTAATTTCCTAAGACTTGGCAAAGGCCGGCCTACCCTGATAACCCATGAACACCGCACGTGCAGCAGCGTTCACCATTCCACATTCAGGTTTAATAACGTGGGCAGAGATTACAACGAAATGCGCCCTGGTGCAAAAGAAGTGTGCACATTGCCAAAGATCCCTCAACATATCAAGAGCCCTAAGAAGGGCATCATGCTACAACGGTGCAAGAGTTCGAGAACCGACGTTAGTCTGTACAAAGACGCTTCTCTCCAACCAAAAGGAACGCTGCAGATAGGGACAATAGATTCTACTCGAAGGCGATCGGGAGAAGAAGCTTCTCCGAACGACCAAATCGATCAGCATGCCAAGATGGGCTGTTCGTGTTGCACGAACGACAGGGTGTGGCGACTTTCTAGCGAAGATGCGCCGGCGAATTTCGCGGATTAATTGCAAAACGGTTGAAATCGAAGTCGCTGACTCCGTTCGTTCTTTAGCCCACGGGGTCGGCTGTGGCTGCTCGAGACAGCTCGCCGTTTGTTACGGAGAATAAATGAAAACCTGGCACTGGTGCCGGCGGTTTTTCATTAAACAGCCACCCGCTCCCTCATTACTCTAACGCCGCCTCGTTGAGAGAAGGTGTGGGAAAGGAAGTGGGAGGCAAAGCTGAGTAAATTGCTGTGGCGTCAACAACGCCTGTTCGGCACTTTCTTCTTTAATTGGGCTGCGACCCCTTCTTCTTTCTGCATTGTCTTTCCCATGAAAGAACCTTGTCAAAACGCTCGGGCACCCTCAGCCTGACAGTTTCGTTCAAGTGGCGCGTTCCCTTTTTTATTACGTGCATACATTCTTGGTGTTTATTCAAAGAGCTGACAACATTTAATAGAAGCGTGACTTTCAAGATAAATGAAAATTTTATATTCAGGAAGCAACAGCTCTTTACAAAACTAACTAGATAGAAATCATTGATTTGTGGGGTTTAACGTCCCAAAACCAGCTCTGATTATGAGAGAGGCCGTAGTGGAGGTCTCCGGAAATTTCGACCACCTGGGGTTCTTTAACGTGCACTGACATCGCACAACTGGATAGAAATGAGCGGTCAGCATTAAAATCTCTCAGACTGCAGTTGTCTGAAACGATGACGACGATATCGGTTATGATTATCCCGATGATGATGATGGTGGTGTTGTGATGATGATGATAGTGGTAATGGTGGTGGTGATGGCTTGTAGTGGTGTTTGTGATGTAGGAGGTGATGATGATAGCATGTGACTTTTATGCAAGGACCAAGTGTGGCCAAGGAGCGCCAGGACAGTTGATGTGGCGTGGACGGTGACCAATGAAATAATACGATACAACAGGACACTGCCTTAAATACAATCGCTGAGGATGTAAAACATATATGACGGGATCTAGAGTACATTTCAGGCGTGCTGCAGGCAACGAGATATTCAAATTTTATGTCGTAAAGCTTTACTGGTGAGGTTAACAAGATTCCTTAAATGTAAATGCTGTTCTGTATTCGACTATTCGAATCCGTTATCGCAACCAGAGCAAATACCACTCAGCATTGGTTTCTTTGACCTGACGGTTCAGCAATGGGAGCTGATGCTTAGCATAGCTCGTTGAGTTGCAATTAGTCAGCGCGATGTTGTTTACTTATGCTTGTGAAATCGTTTTAATTTGTTCAGCCTTAAGAGGCAGCCAAAACGGAAGTACATGACCACGTGTAATTGGAAGCTCACCGCAGGCAGAATATGCATCGATCTGAAAGTAGTGAACATCAACACCACAGTGGTTTATTGTTTGCTCAGCATGTGTCACCGAAGGGCCGCTACCTCTCCCATAGTCATAATTTAACTTCAGAAACAGTACATTATCATTACAGGGTAGCGACTTCAATTCTAGGGCTGCAGTCAACCAATGCATTGGCATTGATAACACGCATTTAAATCGCAGAACCTGGAAAAGATGCTACAGCCGCGGAGTAGGAAGGAAGCTGCATAACAACACCATATATATAATGGTAAAAACATGGCATTTTGTCGGTGATGGCAGCGTCGTTATTGAATAGCTGTATGTAGCATCCAAAGCTGGGAGAGTTGGTACGTGTTAATCTTGTCCAGAACGGCACAGCGGGATCCAACACGAAAGAAGCAAACGAAGCAGAAAAAGACGTTCTGTCACACACCGTACCTAGAGCTGCCGCACAGCCTGTAATTTAGCCAGGTATGGACAGGTGTGTTCGCATGAGTTTTTTCGGTCCAAAAGGCGCCTAGGAAAATCGTCCCCAGACAGCATAAATTCGATCGTTTGTTAGATGCGGTTCTGCGGTTGTTCCTACTTCTTAGCTGCCTTTGTGGTAGTGTCATCAAATTGGCGTCAACAGCTTAGGGGCTGCTGTTCGTCGGTTCTATCTGTTCAATCTTTGGTGCTCAAGGCTATTTTGCTTTCACGTTTTAGTTGTGCCTAGTGCAGCTTATCGCAATAACACAGACCAATGACGAAGACAGCAACAGGATGGTAGGATTGATGAAAGATATAGGATTATTTTAAGTCGTCATCCGAATACAGATATGGTTCACAGTAAGGTAGTTCCAGTGATACGAATTTATCGATCGGAGGAGATAGTTGAGCTTCAGGTGAGAACAAATCAATATTCGTGCATTTGAACTCACGAAGCATCTTGACTGAGTTCTTAAAAAGTGCGATTTCGTTCAGCTATGCTGTTTTTGCACAATCCATCACAAACAGTCAATGAAATTTGGAAGTGGTGCGAATAATATAGTACTTTGAGAAAAAGCTACGTGCACTAGTGGCTAGCTTCGATAACTGAGAGCTACGCAAGAAACTAAGCATAAAATGACCAACCCCAGCGAACGCGTTTGCATATTCTTAACTTTGCTTCGTTTTATCACTATTTCCGAGAAGTCCAATAAGCTTGTACGAACAAGGTGGCATTAGAGCCGCTTCTGAAAAATTGCTTTACAAGACATACCGTATGTGAACTTTCTCTTGTAATTGATTTTGTACCATGTATTTCAAAGGTTTGCGTCCACCCAAAAGCGTGCGCCGAAAATTTGCTTCAGACCTGACTAGAACAAACCTGGGTGATTATTATAATTTTGGTAAGGTCATTTGAAGGTTTCTATTGCTACTCCTAACAGCGTAAATATTTATCAAGTGGTCTAATTCGAGTTTATATGTAACCTAAGTTTCACGTCAAAAAAAAAAAACACCTGAAAAAAAGAAATGTATTGGCAGGACATCCTTAACCTTGACTTAGGTGTCTCCTAAAGGGACCATGCGGATGAAGTGCAGAACAAGACTGAGACAAATCAGAGAAACACACAGGATTTCCCAGTGTTTTTTCGCGCTTCACCAGCATGGACCATTTCCAACTAGGGAAGCCAGCTGTGTTGTTCCTAAAGGGGCCCTACTACACTTATTCAACAGTCAGAAAGGTCGCCGATTAGTCGTGCAGACTCATGTGAACATGTGCGCCAAATACAAGGCACATAGCCAGAAAAGTCTTGACTTGGTTTCAAACACAGCTGGAAAATGCCCACTCTTCCGTCAGCCTGTCTTCACTGGGGTATTTAATTAATTCCTAACGATTACCTGCTGGTTAAATCTCTCCAGCATAAAAGGCATATGCTCTGATCGTCGCCTTTCGTATAGTTTACGTTTCATATCTTGAACTTTATTTCGTAATATTTTCATTTCACATGGGAGCGTCAGAGTTGAACTTAAGTAATTATCCTGAGGAATAAAGGCCTCTTCAGTATAAAAGACATATGCTCCCATATTGTACTTACTATACTTAACTTTGATACATTGCTATCTTGTAGTCTCTATTGTGTTTGATGTTTTCATAACACCGTTTTAAATATATAGGGAACGGGCTCTGCTTCTCAATAAAGAAGAGTGTGGATGGTCATGCACCTGCCGTGTCCCTCGACTGTTCATGCCCCTTGCCTCAAATGTGCGTGCATGTATATATGAAGGCCGGTCTCCGGCTGAAACGTTGAATAAACGCTTTCCGCATTTTTGTTGCCAATTCCGAGGGTCTACTACTCATCTATATATATATATATATATATATATATATATATATATATATATATATATATATGCTTTAGTGGTGGTGGTAAAGGCCACAAGTGCTCTACATTATAGTGCGCCTCCTTGTTTACTTGTCTGCGACATTATACGCTGATACAGGAAGGGAACCAAACTTCATCGCCAGCTAGATCGTTCAATTTAACCTGTCGCAGCTCTTCGAAAAAGAGAATTAGACGTCCCTATGTCACCCTTTTTTTCTAGACGTCTCAATGTCAGTGCGTTCTCACTATTGCCTTTGTACAACGTCTTCTAGTTGTTCCCGGAGCTCAGCTATCTCCCACTCCAAACGCCGTGATGTCGGCCTCAAATTTCCCAGACAACGCGCTTCGCTCACACTTTTTTTTTCTGGAATTGGGACCATTTCGACAGCGTAGTTGCACACGCCAGATGCCCGCTTCGGGCCAAAGGAGGTTCAACTACGGAGCCGTTATTATGAACTGCCTTCCGATCAATTCTGCACGGAAGTGAGAAAACGATTCGGTGGTTAAGCCTTGTCGCGCAAGAGAAAAGAAGAAAGAAAGTGAAGCGGGAGCACACAAGGAAATGCTGTGTCGAGCACCGACACTTCGATGGTCCAAATTGAACTCTTGTTCTACTCCCCTCCGTGATCAAGGTGAGATCGGGCCGCCTCCAGAGAATGAAAAAAGAAAACCAAGCGGAAATCCAGTGACAGTTAAAGTATACGCTATACAAAAAGACAGCTGCGCCAATTGACTTCGAGCTACCAACTTGTTTTTGAAGTTGCTCCTCAGAAGTTCGTCTCTTTCAACGGATACGTAGCTCTAGTTTCATTCCAACCTTTCTATCTTCCATTAGCCTACTTAGAGAAGAGATGAGAGGCCTTGTTGAATAGGACTTCCGAAAGACGAGGCGAGAGGTTTTAGTGTTTTCTATTTTTGCGCGGCATTCTAAAGCAGTTCTATTATATGCGCGTTTAATCACTTTCTCCGAAAGATAAGGACCGTACTTTCAAAGCCAACGAAGAAGAATAATAAAACAAATCTAGTATTTCGATGTTAAATTCGTACATTGACAGCTCTGAGCTTTTCCGTCGTCGTTTTAAATTTTGCTCTTCGAATGCGTGGTTTTTGTCTGGATTCTTTCTTGCCCTTAACATTAAACGTCTTTTTATGAGAGGAATATCTCCAGAGAAGAAAGAAAAAGGCTTTTAGAGTGCTCGTCATAAAGTTAGCTTTCGCTGTTCTCGCATGAATCGATGTCTGTCCCAGCTCTGACAGCGCACTGCCGGACAATCTCTTTCTGAACTCTAAAGCCTCGTGCATAACTGCTGCCAGAAAACGGAAATCCTACGTTCTCCAAAAAAAAAAAAGGAAGAAGACCGGCCATTATAAAAATTATTCCCTACGTATTCTTTAACTATATCGATGCATGGCGTCCCATTAAACCATTTCTCTTCTTCGAAATCGATGTTCGGCAAAACATTACTTGAATGACGGGTGATATTATCAATTTCTTGCGGTATTTTTACAAGGAACACGACTGCGAATTTAACCAGCGCACCTTCTTTTCATGCCGCTCAGGAAAGACAAGATGAAAGTTGGGCCACATGCGTAATGCGCACCTCACTATACACTCAGCAGAGGTGGCCCGATAAATACCATTAGCTAAATAATAGTGATCATTTATCGACATGGAATTTCATTAGCAGCTCACGTTTGTTATCGTTGAAACGGGAACACGTTTGTTGCACACGTCTGTTGAACTGATTGACCGTGTTACTCTTAAAGTGCTACTTTGATAAGCAGCAGCTTTTTCGTACTTTGTGGGTAACGTTCAAATGCTACTTTGACTAGCGGCACTCTTTTAATACGTCAACATACTGACCATCGTGTCACATGTAACTCTGCTAACTAGATATATTGGCTACACCTCCTTTCATGCACTCTTAGTACGGTAACCTTTATTTTATAGGTGCTCAAAAATGTGAAAATATGCTCCTTTGCTAAAGGTTAAAGTACTTTAACCTTTAGTAAAGGAGCATGTTTTGACATTTTTGTGTACCTTTAGCTTATTTTATGGGTACAAAAAAATGTGAAAATATGCTTCTTTGCTAAAGGTTGAAGCACTTTAACATTTAGGAGCATTTTTCCACATTTTTGCTTACTTATAAAATAAACTACAGGTTACCGTGCTAAGAGTGTAGTAGACCTGCATTGATACTGCATCTTACAATAGCCACGAAGGCCAAACTCCAGCGATTTTTTTTCAATGTGCCAAAGTAGCGGTGATTGTATGTTCCTGAGAAGCTCCTGTAACGCTCCTGGTAGTATAGAAATAATCTGCAAATGCGAAAGTAATTTCTGATAAACAAAAAATTGCAAAAATCTACACCGAAGTCAAACCGAGCAGTGCTGTCCTCACGTGACGTAAGGTGAGGCATGAACCCGCATGCGCCCAACCCCTCTAAGCACTTTTAAATAGGCTGGACCTTCGAGACTTTGCGCATTGGCATCCGATGCGCGCAAATATCGAAGGTTACAGTATTCCACCCATGCGCTTCTGTCGATACGCTCTCAACATCGTAACCTTTAGTTTGCTTTATAAGTACATAAAAATGTGAAAATATGCCCCTTTACTAAGGGTTAAAGCACTTTAACCTTTACCAAAAGGACCATATTTTCACATTCTTGTGCACTTAGAAAAGAAACTAAAGGTTACCGGGCTAAGAGCGTACAATGACCTCCGCAAACAATGTGGGCAATAATTTTCCGATGCCAGGTGGGCAGTTTGAGGCAATCGTTAAAGACCGATTTCTAGCTATCTGCGCACCGCGGAAGCCTGTAACCTAGCAAAAAAATGGCGAAAGCTTTCCATGCAAAATATTCGGCAAATCTGATCGATATCCAGTGATATAAGAACTTCCTGGAGTTGGTCTCTAATCACTGGGAACTAACTACATCGAAACCCTCACTGTACTGCAGTGGTGTGACGCTGGATAAAGAGGAGCTTTGCTGCAATGCCTTATGACCTTGCAACAACCAATGAAGCCACACAGATCGCAAGAGGGGCGAGTCACTTTGCAAAAGAAATACGGGCCAACAGAAAACGCATTGGTCGAACATTATCACGCCACCTCGAATCAGTCTAAGGTATAGCTCACAAAACGTGCTCCACTGTTGATGTCCTTTTTTTCTGAATCTTCTCTTCAGCTTGCTCCCTATGCCCTTCGTTCCGTATTAATCGAAAATCCTTGTTCTTTGACCTTATACTGATAAAAAAAAGGTCATACCGTGGAGAGATCCGCAATTCCCACGTCTGCCTCACTAAATAAAGCGCAATTCGTATCTGGTTCTTTCGACCAGATCCAGCCGAGCGCGAAACGAGATATTATTAAGTGCTCATCAAACTGGAAAGAAGGCAGAACTCAATATCTGGCCGCGTCGAGGGGGATGCCATTTCAGACGCTGCGGCAGAACTGCGCTCCCATCAATACCACACGTATGTATGCTTCATACAGCGTATTTACTTGTGAGAGAAAAATACGCTACATGTGCCCGCGTTGCAAAACTCATTAATCGTCTACTCGCTCTGCAGTTGTGATCGTTTGTTTAACAACAATTGGAGTATGTGCAGTTGAAGAGCGTAGAAGTCTGAGCGAGCTGCGTTCTAATTGGGTCGAAATGTGAAACGAGTTGCGTTTTGTGGTTGCTTTTCCATGGGGCCTAAGCGTGAAATTGATGCTACACTCTTTGTTAGGTACGCCATGATTAATATTTGCATGTGTGCCGAAAAAGAATTCTGTTGGTTCTTTTGTTCCTTTGTGTACTTGTGGTCTTTCTTTTTTTCGTGCCTTCGCAGCCAGTCACACTTTCTATCCTTTTCTAATGTGAGTCACCAACTCAAACACCATATATCATACAGTGATTGTCGCCGTCATAATGAACACGAACCTGTTCACGTTAAACATTGTATTGCGTAAACGAAGAATGGCACAAAGAACCGACTAGGGACAAGGCGATATCTGCCCCTGTTCATATATGTGCGGCTTCAGTTATCATGTAATACCTACACACGCAACCATTTGCTCTTTTCCAGTCTGTCCACTCCCACCGGACAGCAGAGGCACCTTCTATATTTTTCCCATTAACTCGCCCTCGACTTGGTTGCGGCCACGTTATCCATGCCGGCTTTCTGATCAAATCTGCCACGTTGGCATTCCCTTAGAATCCATCCCGTTACCTTTACCGCCCACAGGATATCACGCCTTCTCACTACATACTCGGCTCAGGCCCATTTAAAATGTTGATTTCCACAAAAATGCCATTAACGCATGCGTCTTGCCTGATCCACGGAACTGTCCTGTTGTCTGTGAAAGACACGCCGATAATTTTTCTTTCTCTACATTTCCGTCGTTCTGAAATTCATTTCCTTGCTGCATCACCAAATCCGTATCTCTGGATGGTATCAGTATTATTGTGAGATAATAACGGAAGGATACCAGATAATTTTGAAACGCATTATCCTCTAAATATGTGGATTCCTGCGGTATCTATTGAAATTAAGCTAAAATGCGTTCGTGGAGTTGCCATTCTGAAAGGTCGTTGACCTTACTCCTGGGAAACTTCACGAAACTCATCAGCGATTTTAGCGTAGAAACAGGCGTGGCGTTATTAACATGTAGACCTTTCAGGCACACCTACTTCTTCCTCAAGCTGGTCACATGTCAGTGTCAGATCACGCTTCGGAATAGCGCAGGTGATTTTGCAATTACCGCTTCACCGTGCTAATGAGCAAACCTTACTTCAAGGGCAGTGGCTCTGAGAAGATTTCCACAGGGCGCACAAGCAAAAAAAACAAAGTACCACCTGTAACCGCGCTAACGGCTTTCTCTTCAAGTTTACGCAAGTGCGTAGAACTTGAAGCGAATTAGATAGCTACAGACTGTTGTAATGATCCCTTAATTTTTGGTGAGATAGTATATATTAGGACATGCAGCGTTCACACCTTCATCGCTAATACGCATTATAAGTGTATTCTTATGTGCGGGACATCACTTATGTGAACATCTATAGTCTACGTACAGTAGATTTGTGTTTAGTTTGCTGAACAGTCGAGAAATGAAAATTTTTTGCTCTCATGCTGATCAAAGTACTTCTTTACACCTGATGTTTGCACTTGGCACGCATAAATCATATCTAGATGCAACAAAGCACCGCAGCGCGCAGGATATACTCTGTATTAGGCGCACAAAAACAATCAAACGATCTCGGTTTTTGAAAGTGCAGGCAGTTGATATGCCGCCCTTCGTAATATGGTTTCCATTGTAATTCTATTGAAAATCGTCCTTTGTCCAATTTCAAGTACTCCAAAGCAAGCCTGTTCCAAGAAGTGGGAAACAACCAATTTTATGATATTACTGAATCTTCAAAAATATGTCGCTTCTTCTGAGTGGGAGAACAAAGAAAAATAATTAACGGAGATTCTCGGAATAACGAATATTTGGGGAGAAAAGACCCGTTTCCTTTCCCTCGATGCACCACATCAAAGACGTTTTTTTTTTTTTGTAGCTCTCAATGTCTTTCTCTTAATACAGAAGCGCTCTTCATGTATATTCTAAATTATGCCCGCATATTGAAGAAGAAGATATAATGGTGATAACGTGCGGCCACCCTAAGACATCCAAAAGCCTTCATCATAACAGAAGCTCTTTAGTGCCTCCTGAAACGTGTTTCTTATCTTCTTCTCTGCGCAGCAGCATTTAGCAGCCCATAAACCCGACCGCCTCTCTACCAAAAAAGCAATAAAAGAAAACCAAACTTCGCTGTCTTGAAAGGTGCCGAACGACTTCTTTTGGCGACGTAATAATGCTACAACCAAGCCACGTACCCACAAGAACGTGCACCCCAGGGCAACATGCACCGAAATAAAGTGTCAAACATAAATGCTCAATACCGTAAACAGCTTTCTTTATTAACCCTACACCCAAGGGAGTTTTTGCCGCGCAAACGCCTAGTAGAGGTGGATAGGCCGGTGCACTTTGTGTAAAACAGTGCAGCATTGCAAAGCCGAAAGAATGAACAGTTGTCAGGGCTTTCGCTTGGGAGATGTGTGTCACTGGTATACAAACAGCACAAAAGTGTAGAAAGGCATCCGTCGAGCAATAATATAGTGCGAGTTCAATAAATAATGGTATCGAACAAGTGGATACTGATATAGCGTTTGGCCCTCGGAATTACTTTCCTGTTGTCGATGCAATCACACAGGCCAAGCGCGGAATCAACTAGTGGAGTAGGAAAGAATACTAGAACAAGGTAACTTGCCTGGCGAAGATTTTTTTATTTCGATGTCATGGCTTTGCTTCGCTGCTCTTCATGCACTTGTGGACATGAATACTTACTAATGGATTTGCGTTGTGTGATCTTTGCATTTGTACTTGTGATTTGTTTCCGTTGATGCAACGTGAAGTGTCAAGAAAGCAATTCATGTGCCGCTGCAGTTAATCGTAGCACAGCGTAACATAATGCAATACGAATATCAAATTATTAATGCTTAAATACAAAAAAGAAAACCACTTATTATTCCAGAATAACGCCGATAGTCTTTCAATGTATGTAAGCATGCCGTGCCGCACCGCCGGTATGGTGAATTCTACGGTGGAAATTGTCAAGTTCCCTATGTCGTTAGGCGGACGCAGATCTGCGACACCACAGAATAATGTTAACCACCTTGGTATCTTGATATCGTACAGTAATCTAAGTACACAGGTGTATTTTGCGTCCCCTCCCCCCCCCCTCCATCCTTTTTGTAGTGCTACCGGCAATTCAATCCGCGTGTAACAGCAGAAGCTTGTGGTCTGGTCTTCCTCTAGGTGTCGTAAAAACATTCAGTAATGTTTGTCCCCATGAAACCATAAACCGAGTAGCCCAAGCGCCATTCTTAGCAAGCTAAGCTACTACCTCAGAGGTTAGAGGTGGCCATATATATATATATATATACGACATAAACGCGAAGAAAAATACGCCTTTGTTCATAGCCATCACAGAATTGGTAGTTGTGGTGGCGCAAAGAATTCAAAATAATAATAATAGCATAATAATAATAATAATAATAATAATAATAATAATAATAATAATAATAATAATTGCGGTGCCTTTGCACTCCAGGCAACGATGCATTCATCAGGCACTGTAGTGGCGGAGGGCCAGGGTAATTTAGACCATATAGGCTTCCTTAATATGCATACAGAATGTCCAGTAGACCTCAGGCCTCCAGCACATTTGGCTCCATCAAAAATGCGACCGCTGAGATCGGTATCGAAGCGGCGTCCTTGAGGTCACCCGAGTAAACAAAAAAACAAAATAACCTTGAACACATGCATGACGTGTACAGTTCCTATTGACGATAAGCAGTACCAAAATAGTTCATAGTACGCCACGATGTTTTCTTGTTTGTTAAACACAGGCAGGAACAATTGGTGGCCAAGGCAATGTGTCGCTAATATGACCACTGCAAAGTAATGTTTAGTGTCACTTCGTCGTTACTAATACATGAAAAGAGAAAACGCAGCTATCCATCAGGACAGGAGCTATTCATGCGAGGCACAGGAGACAGAATTATGTAACATCACCACCTACAGTCAAGCACAAAGCAGTTCATACAAATAGAGGTCCTTGATTAAATGTCCACCTTTGGTAGGGGTCTTAAGAAAACACATTATCCTGCCGCTCGCGAGAAAGGAATCCGGCGAATAGGAAACAAATAATTACGCAGTTTCTTTAAATAATGAGCCACACTTTGTGCGTGCGTTTTCGCCAGATCCTCCACAAAATCCTGCGAGGGCAGAGGAGAGCCCGCAAATAAGCCTGCTGCACGCATTTCCGCGGATTACCGCATTGAAGAACTTCGCAGCATGCGGGCAGGCTCATAAAAAGGGACACCAGTAAAAAGAACGTATAACGAGGAACGCGAAGTACCACGGAGTTGCGTGCATCAGACGAACGAGCCAGGTCTCCATCTGCCTAGTCGCAAACTGTCGTGCGTTTACTTAAGGCTCATTTGTCTGAGGTGAGGGCCCGCCATATTTTATAAGCACCAGCATAAAACTTGCCGGTGCCCGGCTCGCAACTTGTGAGCGATTACAGCGTGGTGCACCCACCGCGCCTTTTGTGCGCTTTGAACGTTTGGTCGGTCGTGCGGGGTCGTTCTGGGGAAGGAATGAACGAGGGTTGCTAACAGGGGGTGAGTATTGTAGCGAGGCAACCTGTAACCTGCAGCTTTTTTTTTTCTTTCGTAGTCCCAAAATTAGCGTAATACAATACAGGAAAATTAATGTACGGCCACATGTGGACCTTTGTTGCGCTGTTGGTTGGGTATGTTTGCTGGAACCTTTGATGGGAAGGCTACCACGAGTGAAGGGTCAGTTGCTACGCGGGAACTCGTTTTGTGTGAGCACGGAAACAAATGTTTTTTTTTATTTGCTACCTTTCTTAGAAGCTCAACACTGCAGCGTTCCTTAATCAGATAAATCTGTTTTGCACTTTTATCTCTATCTTACCCTTTTCACACAGTGACTCAAGCTTTGTAGTGAAAGCAACCAAGGTACACATTGAGCGGTGTCTTGCGGAGCAGAGAACATGGGTATCATAGCGTGTGGGCTCACAGCTTCTGTGCTGAATGCGTTGCTCAGCTGCACAATAAGGCAGCTTCTGTGAGAGTAGGTCATCGGACTGTCCATGCTAAGTTTAGAGCATTGTTGGTCGCCATAATGACTGGAGGTTGTATGCCAGTTGCACGTGCTCTCAGGCTTCGTTATTATCAAGGACTTAATAATGCGATTCACCGCTTTTTGGCCTAACGCTGCGAGACTGGCAGCATCGGACACGCCATCGGTGTATGATAGCGGTTTGACGCTAAGGGAAAAGCGACGAAGTGGTCCTGCTGTTTTGCCGCCATTTTAACTTCCTCTTCGCATATGGTGGGCTCTTCGCGAAGATCACCGCTTTAGAAAGCTATACAGCGGCCTGCGGTCAGAAAGGGCGGATATTTTTCCAGTCGAATGCCAGAGCGCTATAGTTGCGTGTGTGGTAGAAGCTTCGGCCCATTGCAGGGTAGCAAAACTGGCGCTCTTATAGTTATCCTCCCGCCTTTCCTGTCCTCTCTCTCTGTCTCTCTGTTGTTTTTGGGTTTCATATTTGTCATAATTTTCGGAAGAAATGGGGATTGGACGTTGTTTAGCAAGGAGATAATCCGTTAACAATCGGCTTTCAGTGGAGGAATTCGGAAATTCACGTCTTTTTCGCGTTGACATTACCAAAGTAAAATTGTATACCTGTAGTAAAATTTCCCTCTTTTGTACTAAAGTTGTTTTATGGCGTGTGCATTGTTTGTTAACATTCTCCCGGTGTAACATTATGCAGTGGCCATTTTGGCTCCACATAGAAACTGTGATGCGAGGCTTGTCAAGATGTTATAGCAAAGCACTTTTTTCCCCGATCCCAACCACTTACTGTAAAACTATATGCGGTAAACAAACAAGCTCTCAAACAAGTGGGAGCCGTGTGGCGTCCACAGTACTGTACGCAACTTCTCAAACTAACTATAAGTCAATGGCGTTCACTTGAGCACGCAGGATGTAACTTCGTCCTCCCGAGGCGGGATAAGAGGGTGTGCACCGCAGACTCCGCGCGGCATCGAAAGATAGACTGGTATGTTGGTTAGGAATTAGGGGAAAAGTAGGGTTTAACTCGATTCTCATGAAACAGGTTTCGGGAGTAAGAACCCGGTAAAAGAAAACGAACAACTCCATGGAAACGCATGCCGCACGACACCCTTCAGACCGTAGTTCCTATGCATCGTTAAAAATTTAGGCGAGAGTGAAGGAAGGGGCTTGAAATGCAAACGACACTGTCGGCTAGCCCTGTTGTCGTTACCCTGCCTTGTCCGTGTCTTAGTTTGCGAGTCGAATCTGAAATGATGCTTACTAATGAACTATAGCTCGTCTATCTGTTTAAGATCGTATGAACCTAGCTGAGTATTGAGTTTCAGTGGATTTGAATGACCCGACAACTCTGTATTTTTCTACTTGCGTAAAAATGCACTTTGCATTTAAGTTTCCGCGTGGCCCATGTATAGGACGGTGACAAAATTGCAAACACAACACAGTCGTCGGAAAGCCCTTTAACCGTTTCCCTTCGCGCACGTTTGCACTGTCCTTTCAGTCGCACAGGAAAACTTCTAGTGTCGATTGAATGGTCCCGTTTTTCAGCTACACGCTCCAAATATCATCATAACAGCGCGGAATCGCGACAATTGGGGAAAAATTCATTCCATGTTTCTGAACAGAAGACGAGCGTACTTGTTTCGGCCGTAAAAGCTTCAGAACGGCCCATCGACCCCCTTTTTCAAATATTCCATCCTTTCTACAAACGACGAATACGGAAGAATATAGGTCCTATAAGCCTTACATTTTATTTCGCGTTTATTCTATTTATACTTTGCGCTCGCTACAGGCCTGTGTGGACGCCGGTCTGTCGTTAGGCGACCATTAGCGAAACAGCCGTCGACCGCATACATTGGCGACAGCGAGCCTTCACCGGGGCTGAATATTTAGGCCGAATTCGAGAGAGTTCTTATAGCACGTAGAGCTGCGGCTGCGCGAGACAGAGGGAGTGGGTAAGGGGAAGCGAGCGAGGGGTGCAGCTATAATATTCAACATGTGATGAAAGAAATATAAAACGAATATGCAAAACAGCGAACTGGTGTCGTGGCCGTGGTATAGGAGACAGGAGTTCAGCAGCGATGCTTCGCCCGTCGTCCGAGCAGAGACATCTATCCACGATGACGTCAGGGCAGGACGCGTCGCCTGGTGCCATACGTTCAAGGTTTCGAGGATGAATTATGAACGTCTTCTGGGCGACAAACCGACCTGGCGACGTGGGCCGATGCACCGTCATGCTTTCGTCCCCGGGATTCCCGGGGCCCGTGCGAAATGCTAACTACACGTCAGCGCTGATTAGCCAATTACAGGAGCTCAGATGAATGCTCTGTGCCGTCATGCATATGTAACTGCAATCGGATAGAGATGCTCACACGTGCTGGAGTCTTGCGTCGGTGTTGCCGAGCGCCTCAGGTGTTAGCTGGAGGTGTGACTGGCGGTGAACGGCGCGGTCGAGACCGAAAGAAAGACCTAAGTCAAGCGACATCTGCAGTCTTGTATGTGGACACTGTTCAACCTCGTGTTCACGAAGTAGGCAGCCAATTGTGGACGCTTGTACTCTTCTGTGCGGACGCTGTAATATTATACAAAATGCAATGGAATATTATGACCGATGTTCTGTGTAGTAGCTCTGTGTGTCTATACATCGCTCGAAGGTGCAGCTCGCTGTTCGTAAGTGTGCGATCAGAAGTGTATCTACTTCGAAAACACTCAAATTCTTAGTAACACTGGGAAACAACACACACAGTTCAACGTTGCCAGCACTGACGCCAGAATACCTCAAAACAACCGATCATTCGAGTGTAGCTGAGAAACTTGAAATTTTTCGGTATCATAATCTGTTTTTTTTATTTAGTCCTCGTGGACGTATTCGCGAGCCAAACGACTTTCCTTCAGAAAGATTTTGTTTTCTCCTAGAACTTAGTGTTAATGGTGGCCGTACTCCAATAACAAAAACGAAGCAGAAAGCGTTACCCGCAGTGCGGTAATGCCTTCCAGTGTGTAGGCTACTTTCTGATGCATCGACATGCCGCAAGCAGGGAGTGGACTTTAATGACGAAATCTTAACAGAAATACACGTACTAGTGATAACTCCTGGGCAAAACAAGAGGCGAGCAGCATCAAGGTCATTCGAAATAGTTTGTTAATGTAGCTGCTCTTAACAGCACTAAAAGGCACTGCGAAAACGGTTCAACCAACCGATTTGCAGCAGATTTACCCATTCACTCACATGAAGCTTCATAAATCATAGGATTCTCATTTGTATGTATGCGGCCCTCGCCTCGCGCTGTCATTTCCCTTCTGCGTCATGATAAGGTATTAGACCCGGAGTTCACCAAGTAAAACGTATAGTCTTAGAAGCAGGCGCCTGAGCTAACCTCGCCTAACCACGGAGACAGTTCTTTTTTCTCCACCTTGATGTTCACCTGCACGCACATCCACCGAATTCGCGAGCAAAGCATATGCCGCATATTCGCATTCACGCCACGCCATATGCCGTCGGAAAATACAATAGGAAAATCAGTCGCCACTTTTATAAGAATTCATTAAAATTTCCTGTCCTGCAAGTCTTCTCTTTTTCTTATTTTTTGTCTCCCCCTCAGTATACGTACCAACTGTCGCACTGCACCCGGCAAACTTATTTTCTTTTTTTTCTTTTTTTTCTGGTTACATGGGTGTACGGCGACAGCAGGTTAGGTTGTGAAGCAGAGGCATCAGTAGTTTTGCTGCGAAACTGCCTGGGCGTCACTGAGCGGCTTTCTATATTGAAAATCGCGAGGACTTCACCACGGCACTCAGGCTCATCTCGATCTTCGAGTAAACGAGCGCTCCGCGCGTTGACAGGTTGTCACGACGCGCTTGAAGGTTTTGATGACGCGTCTTCGTTTAGCAAAGTAGAGTCATGTGCGCACGCACACTAATGTGCCTAGTATACCGAAACTATAGACAACAGAGCCACAGTGCAGGTTTACCGCCTAGAGCCGTGTTAAGGCCCCGCTCCTCACTTAGCACTCTAAATTTGTAGGAAAAAAAAACTGCCCGATAATGTGTAGTGCGATCGTATCGGAAACTAGTTTCAATGGTTTTCCCACAAAGAAATTTCCAACGCCGCTGATGTCACCGGAGGTGACGTAGCCCTCAGGTATGTTCGGGAACTACAGTGCAAGAATCACTGGCACTGAAAAAGGAGCTGAATAGCGAAGTGCGTTGCGCGCACAAGAGAATAGACGCAGTTAACACGAAAAAGGATTACATTCGCTCTTGTGGCTGTGCGTGGGTATTGAATGGTGGTGAATTTCCAACTCGCAACCAAGAAATAACGGCGAGAGAGAAAGATAAGGAAAAAAAAACGAAGGGAGGTTAACGAGAGCTGCACGTCCGGCCTGCTATCCTGCACTGGCGGAAGGGATAAATGTGTGAAATAGAATGAAAGCGCAAATTGTAAAGCGCTGTAGTGAAGATATGAGGCCCGTTTGTCCCCCTATGCCTGCAATCCGTCGGTGGTGCGATCAGTAGCGCTTCCAGCTGCTATCGTCGCATCCAAGGTGACTCTGGACTCGACTCCAAGAGGGTGCCGCTTTTTTCAGTGTAAACGTGTGTTCATTTATTTCAAACGTCCACTCCCGTAACGGAAGTATGTGGGTGATTTCTTGGTGAACTCCGGCATGAAACACTTCCTTGTTGAAAGAACACCAACCAAGCGCGCATTTGTAGGAGCACGTCGTCTACAAATAGCCCCAGACCCCTGCCCACTTCAGGTCCGCTAGTAGCGCCTTCGTTGTCACCTGGGCCATCAAAGAACATGGCTAGGGTCCCAGTGCCTTGGTTGCTGAAAAAGATAAACCAAAAAGTCTGGGCACGTGATGGGGCGGCACCTCTTCGAAATCGTGGATATACTGCGGCTCTTACACGAGCATATGTGGTGTACGAGGGAGCTGTTGAAAAAGAAGCCGAAAAAAAAAAACTAAGACAGCATGGGCCTCTCCTGCAGCTGTCGTGTCTCAGTCACGAGACAGTGAGTTCATCGAAAAGAACGTGAAGAAAACGCTCCACGTTGCTCTCAGCAGGTGTCGCCTGTGCTCGTTGATGTGCGACGATATTTAGAGAGAAAAAACGGACGGGTAAACAACGCTGAACTTTGAGTTATAAGCAATACCTCGGAGACAACGAAAGGCTGTCCCACTCTTCCTGGAGAAAGCATATTCAGATTCCCCGTTCTGCACGTCAAGGTGCCGTGTCTCCAGTTTCATTTTTATATTCGTTGTTTTTGTTATCTATAGATTCTAGTTCGACGCTGGGGACGGGCTGCGAACGGCAGGCTGCTGTGAACGTCAATTGTTATGTTTATGGGTGTTTACTGAAGGTTTTCTTTTTAGATTTTCAAACAAATCTGACACCTGATGAAATCCAAGGGGCTGCACTAGAGACGCCTTTCCCGCCGTTTTCTTCTTCGCTCTCCCACGCTTTATTTATGTATTGGTGACATTGGCGTCAGTGTATAAACGCCGGCAATGAACTCCTGTGACACACACGCACTCGCAAGCTAGGCGCGTATCTCGCCGAAGCAAAGTTCTAGGTAAACATTGCGGCGCCGTTGACAGGATCCCGCTGAGGGGATCTCTTTTAAAATGAAAATGTTTATCAGGATTTAAACGGTAAAAGCGTTACTTCAAATATGTTTCAAAACTTCCCGCTAACTGAAAAGAACGGTTGATGACTCCGTCGTGAAATATTGCTAAACCACTCTGGAACCCTTCGCAAAATTAAATCGCAGATGGTGTGGGAGGGTGGAAAGGTCTCGGTTTCGACGTGCGCATAGGTGCGACAAAGCACCTGAGCAGGGCAGTAAGGAAATCTGCTGAGTTCTGTTAGGTGTTCAACGTTTACGCCCAATTCAGTGCTGATTGCGGGCAAGAGCACCATCGAAACGAATATGATTTCAATTAATTGTGAATTACTTAGCTCCTTGCTTTCAATTAGCATTCACTTACTTTCCGGCCTCCTTCCGAGTACTTTCTCATTTGTCATTTCTTACCCACAACCAACCTTGACACACACATTTAGGCAATTTCCAGCTACGACGCGAACTCCATTTAGCACCTAGAATTTCTCCTCTAACTGCTGATTATAGCCAAAGTACAGGTGAAAATTAACATGATGTTCGATTAGCTATACACGAATAAACAGGGAATATGTGAGTTACACTTTTGCGATAGGTTTCATGGCTGGATACTTAACACGTTTGTCCAGCATTAAGGTAGTAGAAACGAGGGAACGTACATAGAATTTCGGGATGGCCTTTGGGAACTCGGCGTGTGTGAAGGCAAAATTATTTGAACAATTCTATTAAGCATTCATGGCTACAACACCAAATGTTATGCTCACAGCAGATCAGAACCTCTAATGTGCTCTTGGTATTTGACTGTCTCTGATATGCTGCGTTGTCGTTTTGGTAGGATCTAGTTGATTCTAATGGATTCTAGTTGATTCAAGTGGGATCTACTTAATTTGTCGCACAAGCATGATCCATTAGTACCTTTTACCCCTCTATTACATTTCAATGATAAAAATGCAGTTATCCTGTGTTACCTACCACATCACCTGCACATCCTTGGAACAGGAAAACTTCAATATTGCATTCGCTTTCCTACTTTTATCTACTACAGTAAAAGCATTCGCTAATATAAAACTTTATGTCTTCCTCTGATCTAACAAATGTGAATAATACACATCCAATTCTAAGCTATGATGTATTTTGGCAAAGCAAAGTTTCACGCACTTATTGTAAGGCGGAACTGAGAAGCCAAGTTGGACCGAAGCTTTATTGCCTTTCCATTAACGACGATCGCTCCATTTTATGACTGATTGGAAATCCCCGTCACTGAAACCTCATGGAATTTGGTAGACTTGCGTAACGTTGCACAGCTAAAAGA
Organism: Hyalomma asiaticum; assembly: GCA_013339685.2. Lineage (NCBI taxonomy): Eukaryota > Metazoa > Arthropoda > Arachnida > Ixodida > Ixodidae > Hyalomma > Hyalomma asiaticum. Next base: position 34,435,459 of record CM023488.1, on the reverse strand, counting down.
CGTGATTGCTGCTTCAGCATACTCATTAGGTAATCATATAAGGCGAGCTGTACGGTCATTTTCTGCCTGCAGGCGCTTTCTGCGATACGAAAAAGAAATAAGAAAGGCAAAAAAAAGCCTTACACGTTTCCGAGCTTCTACGCCAGAGCGTTAATGAAAGATCCTTTTATTTCTGAAATAAAAGTGTAGAATTTCTGAAATAAAAGAGCCGGTCGTTTCAGAACTTCAACGCAAAAACTTCAACAAGCCTACCATGTGTCTAGGTGGCAATTAAACACTGGCCTGCCATTCTGCGTATCCATCTGACAAAAACACGGAAATTGAGATTCAGCAAATCTAGCTGAGTAAGCAAATAGGCCTTGAGCATAGATAGCCATTTTGAATTATTTCCGAAGTACAGTTTCATTCAAGCTCCTCCGTTTCATTGCCTTGAAGTTTGGATCACGCAGTAACCGTCTTGGGAGGAATAGCTGGATGCTGAACTTGCTTCGTAAACTATTAGTCCGCTCACTAAAGAACTGCGAGTTTTTTTTCTTTATTTTTCGCTCTTCGTACGCCAAGTACGGTGTTCAGCTTCTGAAATTGGGGCCTTCCTATTTGCTACAAAAAATGGCCTCAAGGCGTCATAGTTTCGACTGCGCGTTTCAATCGCAGGTTCTTTTTTTCGTTTTACACAGGCGAGCTCGTGTAATCTCAGCTCGATACTCCCATTCCAGTCGTTCTCGTGGTTCGTTGAAACGGCCGTGATTTCAGATCATTCACTCTCGAATATGGCGAATTTCGAGTCGTTCATGGCCCCGCTAACGAGATCAATACGGTCGTAAGCGGAAGAGCCGAGCCCGTTCATCGTGATCGCTGAACCTCGGCGAGCGGTTATTGCGTTTCCTTCGAACTCTACTCGCTGTGTGTGTGCGATTGGAGGGAATGAGAAAGCAATTAAATATGCCGGAAGTGAAATAGCGGGTGAAGCGGGAAAGTCAAGCAGTGAGGTAACGAGAAAAGGTTATCTAAGAAGAAAGGTATGGTAGAGATTGGAAGAATATGCTTGGGGCACTTCAAATCGCACAAAAAAAACAAAAGAAAGTGAACTTGCACTTGATGTACTCGAGAAAGAGCGCCGCTTGCGATTTAAGAAATGATTGAAGTACAAAGGAGTGAACTTTGGGCGTTAACGTGTTAGTAGGCGTGGGAGTGACTTATGTTATCATTTGCCGCCCAGCTTTTTTCTTGGCATCATGTAACCACAGACTGACTTACTCTAGAAAGCGCATTGGTATGCGAACTGTTTAGATAAACTGATAAAAGAATAAGGAAAACCACCACAGTCATCCACCTACATTAAGGATGGTGAAATACGGCATTTGGCAGGGCTGCTATACTCTTTTTGTTCAATTGCTACGAAAGCACTACATTCTATTAATAACATATGCTCTTATTTCACACCTCATCATCTCGCCCAAGTTAGAGACACATTTGTCACCCGAATTTCCGGTTCCATCGACGCAAATCGATAAATCAATAAACAAGTCAACTGCTCCTCGCGTACCCCACAGTACTGTGCATTGACGCACCAAGACCAAATGCTGGACGAGTGGCACGTGCCACCCTCACCAGCCTTCCTTCTCTATGCACTTAATTCCGAAGTCCCGGCGGAGGCGCGTCTGCCTTGACAGCTACAATAGGAGCGACCACCAGAGATGTTACGCTGCCTGCCCCGAGGTAGCCGGTGGGCGTAAGGTTATTGCATTAGTTGCCGCGCCTTGGGGCCACAAAGGTTTGCACAGTCCGGCGCGCACTTTCATTAGATGACGACTTCGGTGCGGGGAATGGGGTCTCTGGCAGGGATAAACGATAAACGTTAACTTACAGCACGCCAGCGAAGGCACCGGTATCTGGAACTCTTCGTGAAGAGAGGGCTCAAAGAGAGACGATGACAGAACTGTTCATCAACGAATCGCTTGATTTGATGCCTTGTCGCCCACCGCTTTACTACGTGCATGACGTCACAGTTTTCTGACGTCATCTCGGCGTCATCTCGACGCAGCTGACACACACACAAGCTCACCGCTTTATCATGTGTATGAGTCATAGTTTTCGGACCTCACGTCTTCATCCCGACGGAGCTGACCTTCGCAGCGGACAGTCATCAACGTTGTGTGGTATCTATTACGTCCGCAGTTTGAGGGTCATGTTGTCGATCACTAAAGAGTGACGCCCTTTCCGAATGAGTAGGCTTCATTGTGTGCTTCCTTCTCACTATTTCGCTTAGCAGAGTAGCGAGTATGTAGTCATAGCAGTTGTGGCCATTGAATTTCTTTTCATGCTACACGTCTAGTGTGACGTGGCAAGGCCGCGTAGCCCTGTGAAATGCATTTTGCATGGCGCAGCCTGAGCGCAGCTGCGTGCAACGCTCAACGCCCTCTAGGTCCGCATACCTTACACGAAGTACGCGGAGCATGTATCCAAACACCTCGCGCTTCCTTTATCACACCAGTGTGGACCGAATCCCATTGAGCATTGGCAACTGGTTCAACTAACCAACCTTTATTCATGTCAACGTACTTTCGTGTAAACTAAACTGCGTGGAACGTGGTAACGCTTCGTACACAGCCTGCACGGACCTCACTACAGTAGGGAGTTTTAGTTTGTCCGTAAACTTCTTCACGTTTACGGATACCGGTTTAACGGGAAAGTGTACGTGACCAGCAGCGCTGGTGGCTACACCTGATGATGGGGAGCCTAACCAGGCACACAAAAAAGCTAATATTATTGTGGCCTGCCCGTTTTGCTTGACTCATAGTGCAAGGCATTGGACGTGAGATAACGATTGACTCTGAGTACTGTCATTACCTCTTTCGAAGAAAACGCTCACGCTACTAAAAAGAAAATCGAATGCATTGTAGTTAAGCAAACCTCGAACAGATGGCGCTAGCAATTCTACCTCCACCGTAAACACGCACGGTAAACCGGTATCCGCAAACGTGAAGAAGTTTACGGATAAACTAAAACTCTCTAGTGTTTCGAAAACGAAGAAGGTGTCCGCCCAAGAGCATGCGCAGTAAACGTTGAGTGCATGATATCTGTTTGCCATCTTTCACGTTGTCATGTCGTTTATACTGGAGAAAAGTTCGCACGCATCACTTTGCTGAACGCAGCCATCGATAGCTTGTTTGTGAAGGTTGTTCCTTTCAGCCCGTAAACGAGATGCTTATGAGCATTACGGAAACTCTGTCGAGTGCCGCTCGAAACACCCACGTCAGGTTCCCGCCGTTCAGTTTTACCAAACTCAAATTTTAAAGGCGAGGTACCATGCGCACCTTCTGAATATATATGAACACTACGCTTCCGCAGCCGCCGTACGCTTCGCACAAAGAACACCGAAAGGCAGCAGTGAAAGCAATATGAAACTGAAGAAATATGTACATTTCAATATAAAAAAAATAACTAAGCATAGTAAAACGTATAGCAAGAGTGCGTGATCTGTCAAAACTTCTTTGGGCTGAGGGTTGAGCAGAATTTTAAGCTTCCACTAGATTACAAACTCCTTCTAGCAGCCGACGTGTAACAACGGCATTTGCAATGTGAATGAGGAAATGAAGAACACCTTTCTTATTTCATACGCTGTAGACTGACGCCTTAGTCGCTGTTGTCGCCCTTGATCGCATGCAACTCATGTCGGAGCTTGTACTTTCTAGTGGCGGTTTCATTCATTGAAGCCGATATGCTGATATTTTTGTTTTCTTCGTACAATCTTGCGTACAGAGTTTTGATTTAATTTTTTAGCCGGTTTGAAAGATTAATCAAGAAATGTGCCGCACAGCATTCGAGTTTTTTATTCGCAAGTAATTCTCACGTAAGCAGAAAAAATGTTCGCGTGGGGAAATCAATGAAGGTTTTCTAATAGCACGTGTCTCTGCGCTTTTAATTTCCGACAAGTTGTCGAGTTTACAGACCGCCAACTAAAAAAAAAAAGTTTTGCCGTCCCCTCATTCTACGCAACGAAGGGAGCCTCTGCCCAACTTGATAGAAAGTGCAAGCCCAGAAAATATAGCTCACGACAACAAGCAGTTCTCGTCACCACAACGTTTACAATTTAATATTTTGCAAATACTCTTTCTGTATTGCGCGTATAAAACACATTCGCTTTAGGTTCTCTTTTCCTTGTCTTGGCGCATTCCTCGTGAGCGGTTGACAATGATTTCCCATTAGGAGATTTTCTGTTTTGGTGAAATTCGTTGCTGTTTCCGTTTAGTTCGCTTGCGGTGCTACTTCGCTGACTTCTGCAGATATTTTATTAAAAAAATTATTTAAAAGAAACTGACCGACAACTAAATACAAGTGTAGACGCCTCACATTTCTGTATCATTTTGCCTTTATTAATGTATACCGAAAGGAACATCAAATGCCGAGATTTCATTTTATAAGAAAGTAAAGGGAAACATAACCACTCCCCTGATTTCTCTTTACCAGTGTCGCAATAGTATCTGATAAATGCTTTTCAGTATGCGTATTCTGCATCGAGATGCATTCGATAAGAGAATTTGCGTCTCAGAAGTGAAATACTTTTACGGTGTAACGACTGTATCCAGATACTGTGCCAGACGAGGGTATCTTGTTACTTCTTTTGGCGGAAATGAGCGGACGTGTTTGAGCACAGCCTATGGTTTGAAAGTGGGCGGAAATACTTCTTCCATCTTTTTTGTAAAACCATGCAAGGTGCGCCACCGGACATCCTGAGCTTGAAAATGGAGACATCTGGGCTTCGGTGTGGTTATGGCAGACACACGTGAGATATAAGCGTTTCTATATAGCGAGACGACGCGAGAAGAGGCATTGCCATCATGCGGGACATTCATTCACCGAAGGCGGTATTTGTTCCTCATAGCTCGTCTGCAGCTGTAGAGGTGTTTTTTTTTTTTTGTTTCTTGCACGCGAGTCTTCTGTTAAGGTCGGACCGACGCTGTATACAAGATTCGAGAAACTGGCGTTGCTTTAAGAAAGATTACCTCGACAGTTTTCTCCGCAAAAGCAATTTTACGTTGAAAATGCATAAGTTTTCTCAATGCACAGTTGTTGGTTAGCGATTTTGAGCTATGCGCGAATCTCAGTGCTCTGCCACATCGTTCATAACACTACACAGTGATAAATGTTCGGGAGGAACAACAGCGCTCACGAATTACGAAAAAAAAGGACGTCCATTACGCGTATTATTTTATCTGTATTCCTGTATCTATATTCTGGTATCTTTGTTCCGTGATACCTTTCCTGACTTTTTGTGAAGGTGCCGTTATGTCAAAGACAAAGATCTTCGCATGTATTTCGATATCTGCATTCGGGAATACCTTTCTGACTATCTCTGCCAAGCCCTGCTCTTTACGTATGCTGCTGGTGGCTCGCTTGTCCGCCTCTATTATTGCTCCAAAGGCAGTGCTAATCAATACGTGCTCAATTAGTGAGCAATAAAGAAACGCTCAACTAAAACTTTAATTTCCATTGGCTGGGCGAGGCGCACTTACGTGTTTATTTTGCGATAACTCCCCCCACAAGATAAGTGCCACAGGAGAGTGGCTGGAAGGCATCACAAATATATATCATAAGTGGGGGGGGGGGGGAATTTACCTTTGAAAAAAAAACACTAAAGAACATCTATGTGCAAACTATTCCACCCATTATTCTCTTTTTAAGGTAAGCAGATGCGTGCAATCTCTCTTTTTTTTCTTACTTGTAGAAAAACGGCCGGAAAGCCACTGCCTCGCAAGTTGAGAGTTGGCGTATGTTTTTGAAAGGTTTTTATAGACTACGGCAAAACGTACCTGATCGAATATAAGCTTCATTTGAGCTATGTTGACGTGCCAGAAAGTGTCTGCTGCGCAATCTAGTCGCGATGCTTTTCTAAGCGTCCCGCGTGTTAACGCTTTCAACGCAAACACGATCAAACGAAGCGATAACGACTCGCCGACCCGGGTGAATGTCTCTGCACTCCAGAGAAGAGTTCTTTTTTGTTTTCGCGCTGCTATTTCTAGCGCAAGTTCCCAGAAGGTCCACGCTGACAAGTCTAACTAAAAGTAGGCCCTGCTGTAAATATAGGAAGGGTCATAAACGAAAGATAAGGCGTGCCTTCTGCCCGGGAGGCTAGCTAGTCGCTATCTGAAAAGCAGGGAAACAGAAATGGATATGCCGGTGGCGACTCGCAGCCGCGACAGTCGGTCAGATAGCGTTTGATCCTTTTTTGCGACACTCCGCTGCTTGTTATCTCTCCCCGATGTCCTTGCAAGTGTGTCTCGTGACCAACTAGATTGCCTATCGTCGCAGTTCAGGCAATGTCACAACAGCTGATATGTGTGCGGATAATTTCAAACACCTGAAGACGCGTGCGATGAGGAAATACGATGTTATTACGGTTCGCTGACGCTTCACGAGAATTGCATCCATAGTGGCCAATAGCCTTTGTGTCGCTGGTGACAGCGATAGAAAAAATCAATCAGGAAGACTGATAAAATGGTGTTAGATTATTAGATTACTTACTATGAATTCGGCTAGATCTTACAACCTTAGCTATCTGGTTATCCAGGAGCTTTAAGCTAGTCGCTGGCCACATCCAGTATATGATACGCTAGTGATTATTGTTCGATGTTTGTTACGTGTTAGACTGATTGAAATGTAATACTTGTGGCCCGCGTGTATGTAAGTCATTAGAATGCAGCCTAATATGCATTTATTCAGATAAAAGGTGACATGCCTGCGATTTTTTTAATTGAGTACAATCGGTACGTTATTTTACACTGCAGTGGTTCGTCCTGTACTATAATTTGAATTTTACGAAAAGAGAAAAGTGCAAGTTCTCCAGCCGATTTCAAATTTATTCTATCCGTAATATCATACCTCAACTGGGTTCTTCAGCTAAAGCTATAGTAGCGTTCAGCTAAAATTCCATTTCTGTACAAGTCAACAGGACGCAGCAGTATCTTAACGAATGGAATCTGCTCGTCTAGTTTTCATTCATTCATTTGTTCATTTGTTCAAGTGTGCATGAACAATAGCGTGGGATCATTGATCACGTTGAACATACCTGTCAAAATAAATGTAAATTGCTACGCAAGCCCTTCATAACTGCCTAAGCGAAGTTCACGTACAAAAAAATCTTTATCATCGTTGACAAGAAATCTCTATGATCGTAACATATTGTTCTATTTCCTTTATTATAATACCCTCGATAGAAGATAACAAAAAATGAAATGAGCAGTGTAATATATTCACTTTGTGGACGACAGCGCCGCGCACAAGGAAAGTATTGCGAAGTTGTTTCGTACTTTCGTCAAGAGCGAAGTACCAATGCCTTAAGTTTCGCCGCCACTTCCGTCATGATAAGATGGAAGTGCCGAGGGCAGTAAGTTTCACCAAAACAAAACTTGTACCATCATTTCTTGGATCATAGGAAGTATAACTTGCCAGCAACACTGTTCCCCTGCTTATGCCCGAAAGAACTCGATACAGCAAAGGGACGATCAGGTACAAGGTTAGCTATGGGAAATGTATACAGAGTGTACAGCGTGTATGTTTCTCGGACGGCCCGATATCGGGCAGCTGCGGTGTTTCTCGTGGTTTCGCTCGGCGCAATCCTATCTCCCCTCAGGCGCCATTCCAATATCTCTCCGAAGCCCTCTCCCGTATCGGACCCGACAGTTTCGAGAGGGGCTCGGTAGGCGATGCCGCCGAGCGCGTGCGGTTTGTAGATTGCGGTGTACAACAATCACTTCTCGTTACGCGGCTCTTTGCGGTCATACATAGAGTTCAAGGGGAAGCTTCGAACGAAAATACATCCTTGTTGTGGCTTCGTAAAGCGTATACAGCTTCCTCGACTCTGAGATTTATGGGTCGAGCAGGTTGCGCATGAGCAAGAGTTAGCAGCAGTTTGGGAATAACCAGCGCCCTTACAGGCAAGTATTTTTTTTCGTTCTACTTGTATAAACCAACGTTATTTTCGAGAAGATATCGATACGGGATTGACGACTTCGCAGAGAGAGTGCTGGGTATCTCTGTCTGATACCAATACCTGATCGAACAGAAAAAAAACACGCAAAAGATAATACCACGCAGTTATGTAAGTTTCGAACTAAATCGCAGTGTAAATGAAGAGACAAAAAGTACCGAATGTGTATTTGTTTGTTTCTTAAACACGCTATACAAAAGTGTTCGCACTATTGCCCACAGCAGCGAGGCAGGGTCAGTTCAGCAACAGGAAACATGAAAGATGGTGTTTTTATTGACATTTGCTTCGGCAAGAATCGAAAGTTCCAATTGCTTATCTCAGCCAGCGCTGGAGGACACCGCTGCAGATAAGAGGATTCGAGGAACTCTGTTATCGCTTTGCAAAAAAAGCAAGCACATTCAAAACGCGTCTGCCCTGTATATAACCGCGCGAACACACCGGGCGTCCAGGCCTGACGGACTGGTTGTACAGATTGCCATGTTCTGATCTGTCATTTTGAAAGGTGTGCATAGACACTGAATCGTGGTCTGTTCAGCTATACGACTTGTGTTTCCGTATCATTGGGGACACTTCTCACAATCTAGAAAAGGTACTACGTTCATATCAGCGCGGTGTATTGCCCACTGCTTAGACGGACGCTTCCTGGAGTCTTCAACTGAAAGTGTATGATACTCTTTGCGATGCTGTGTCTAGTGTTCTAAATTTACTGCTAAGGTTATGAGACTATTACACCGGTACGAGTATAGGAAATAAGGGTAATGCGTCTCCGTAGTGGATCTCGAGTTTTATTTTATTAACACAAGGTTGCCCACAATGCTTTTCACAAGGCTGTCACGCTGTGGAATCACCGTGTGGTTTTTTTTTGTTATCGATTTTAGCACAGCATACCATTGGGATTGTTGGGGCATTCTTCAATAAAATATTTATTGTGAAACTCTTGCGTCCGCTCCTGCTTCGATCGGTTTCGCCCGCCTTATACTTTGAGACATAAATACTTCATTTATTAACCACGGTTAACTCTCTCATTCTGATCTGAATGTAATGATTAGAGACAACTGTATACCGAGGTACCCTATTGCATGTAGTTTATTATGTGCGTGGAATGTGCAATACACTATGCGCTCCATATTGTTCTTCCTAAGCTGACGAGGATTCATACCGGCAGTGATGTGCAGACTAGTGTGAAACATGTTATGTTTACTAGATCAGTACTGGAATTTGGGTGCTTCATGCTTGTTCCCATTTAAAACGAAATGATATTTTTTTTAAAGAGCGAACATTCTGTGGCTATTCTGAACCTCCATTACTTTGTGAACAAAGTGTTTGCCTTGAATGGGAGCGTTGTTGCTCTTTCCTAGGTTTGTTGATTTTACTGAGTTGTGCCTTTGCGACGTTTTACTGTTGCCAAACTTCATGTCATTGCTGGTCTTTTCTCGTTTCTACAGAGAAATCAGCCTAGACAGTGGGAGCATGAAGGTAGCCCTGCTTCTATGCATCGTGGGCTGGTACAGTGGCCCGCTTTTGGTCTGCACCGCTGAAGGTAAGTGGCCAAAGCACCTTCCTTCGTAAATATTGATTAATTGACATTTAGATATTACTGCCTTTAATGTTGCTGCTTCTTTCACTTGATACGTTGAAGCGCGATGACACACTCCATAAGGAGAGGGTTCACCTGAGCCAAAGCACGGTGGATCTTGTTATCTCCTGGCAACACCTGACCTAACTTATAGAAACAAGTTGCCTCTACAGATGTCGCATCTGCGGCTGCAGAGTTTAGAACAGCACGCCAAGACTAGATGGAAAGGCGACAAAGAGCTCGAAAGTTCCTCCGAAACCCGTCCAAGTTTTGAAAACTCTTACACCCATTCTTCTGGGTGCACTTTATTGCCACTAAATATCGATTGCCCAGGTGATAAAATGAACTGATATTTCACGTTACAGTAGTTATATAAGAAGAAGGACGGTTAACAAGGGAAGTTAAAAATGATGGCGGTGCGTTCACGACGATTTCAGCTGGCATCAAACTAGAGCGGAGGAGGTTAAACGGCACCATCGTGACTGCGAGTTTAAAAGCGTGATAGTACACTGGAATAACAAAGATAAGGGAACGAGCAAAATATGGAGGCAAACGCACTAGAAAGAAATTCGCTGCCAAGCTACAGGTTTCGAATATCAACGAAGACGTCAACGGCGTGGATTTTATTATTTTTTTCGGGCAGCCGTTTACTACTATTTCAAGTTTTGGGATTAAAAGGAAATCCCATGATATATTCAAATTTTGTAAGTTTGCCTCACAGGACGTAAAGGTGCAGGCTCTCATTAGTGCCGCAATATATACTCGAACTCAGTGCAGTTCCTGGGATCAACCGCACATCAGAAACGAAGAGTTTGATAATGTTAGCACAGTGTCGTTACTCTACTTCTCCCTCTATAAATTTGCTCTCTCAACTTGGACATATTAACAATTCCTTGAGACTCGCGACCCCGTGAGTCTCAAACAATCAGTACCATTGCCTCCCTGTGAAATCCGAGAATAGTAGTGTAATCTTAGTTGCGTCAGTGCTAGACTCATTTCGGCGTTGGCGAGCAGAAAGAAGAGCGGTCTCATCATTATTCATTGGTGTCCGCTGCTTCAGAGCCAAATGACTGTATACTGTGCCGCTTTCATCTAGAAGTGGAACACACGAACTGGTTTCCGTTTCCTGCAGTTTAACTGCGACCCCCTTATTTTCTCTTCCTGTAGTTATGTCTCGAGAACTTTTCAATTTCGCACTAGATAACAGCTATGCTGCAGTATTTCCACATGCTGCTAAGAAAGGAAGTGGTGAGTCAGGTCAGGCATGACAAACAGCTCATTAGTTGAAGTTCTTGTTCCTTTTTTTTCTCATTTAACATAGTAAATGAGCCCATGAGTGTCGTGCTTCTTTGAAAACCTTATGATAAAATTCATAAGTCCGCAGAACATATTTTCTCTTTACATACTCCGATGCATGTGTTTAGATTGATTGATTGATTGATTTGTGGGGTTTAACGTCCCAAAACCAGTTCTGATTATGAAAGACGCCGCAGTGGGGGTCTCCGGAAATTTCGACCACCTGGGGTTCTTTAACGTGCACGGACGTCGCGCAGCACACGGGCCTCATCATTTCGCCTCCATCGAAATGCAGGCGCCGCGGCCGGGATTCGATCCCGCGACCTTCGGATCAGCAGCCGAGTGCCATAACCACTAGACCACCGCGGCAGGGCGTGTGTTTAGAAGAAATGGTGAACGGTTAACAGTACATCGTACTGTGCTACGGGAGAGTTCCGCAGTGTCGTCCCGAGAGAACAGGGCACGAAGATACGTTCAGCAAAGGGCATCCACTGCTACATACACACTCTCGGTATTACCTAGGTCAGTAATCGTCATGAAGGTTCCACGTGGCGCACAGTTATTGCCCAGGTACCAGTGGAAAGACACAGATTTACTAAGCAAAGCTTTTCAACTATGTACGACCTAATGCAACTTTCTTGGAACATGAAGGGGAAAGTACCTTATTTTCGCACCACTGTTGCCTTTTATATGAAACAGCATATATATTGCTTGTTGTTAACTACATGCGCTTCGCGCACGATGTTAAGAACAACCAATGCCACACGACACTTACTCGTATTCTACATTCACTGAACGCTCCTCGCTAATGTTGTCCAGCGTCGGCTAAATAAGGACTGCTGTGTCCGCTGGCGCTTATTAATGTTCAAAAAATGCTAATAATTGATGCTCCGCGTCAGTAGTGCTGACATATGTTGGTTCAATAGCGGCTATTCTTTCCAATGTATAAATAATTAACTGAATATTGGCATGGGTTTGTCATATAACAATAAAGATCTGCTAGTGAAGGCTGAACGTGGGCAAACATTGCCTAATCTTATCTGTACACCGTGATAGCAACAACGGTCTTTTCATGCAACATTTCCGTGATGACGGCCTCTCGTACAATCTTACTTGTCGTCAAAAGTGCTAGGTAAGGACAGTGGCTGTGTGGACTGCACGGTAAAGAATTTTAAAATGGTTGCGTGCGTATAGAAGGAAACCGAGTGATAGCGGACAGTTCTCTGCGCTCTCTTTATTCTGTGCTGTGTGTGTACGCTTAACCCATTTCAAGACTCTAACCTTACTGATTTCTCTAACATTGTCACGTTAGTTTCAAGATATTAGTGTTAGTTAGCCCTCTAACTTTTCTTTAATATGTTTTCTTTTAACTTTGCAGATGCCAAGCTCCTGTCCAAGCCGGACCAGAGTACGGTATCGCCAGCGCAGCTAGAAGATTTGCACCGTGCCGGCGAGGGCGCTAGTCACGCAAGCGACGGGGCGTCGCAGCCCCGCGCGGAAGAAAGGGCCGGAAGCCTGAACCGGGTCTCGAGAGCGGCGCGCGCTTTCGAAGATGCTAGCGGTTCCGTGGATGATTACGGAGTTCTCCGTGCGGCTATGACCCCACCTCGGCGTCACCGGTTCCTGCATTTCGGACGCAAAAGGGCGTTGTCGGCACCATACTACGGGTGAGCACTTGCGATATGAAGTACGCTTATGGGTTTTAAGGTCCACGATACTGAATAGGTACCTAATAGAACTTTCTTACAAAGGGATGACACCAAACACTTTTCAAAATGCGGTGCTCAAGTAACTTCGGCCCGCGCCTGCTGCGTGAGAGTTCACGTAAATCCGAGTCTTGACACCAGTCGGCTAGCGAGCTTGGATACCGAGCTCCAGTTTTATGTTTCTATAGTCCGTTATACGCCACTTTGATCAAGAATAACGAAGTTTGAGTCCTTTGTAAACATCGCTATTACTGTACTCATGAAATTTCTGTAACATGTTAACAATCATCAGCAGTGTTACTAGCGAGGACTCTTTACTGGAAGCATACTGTCGCAAAATATTGTAACTAGAAATTATTACAACCCACACCTTAAGTTTTAACAGAGCCTCAGAGGCAATTTTCTTGAAGACTCGAAAACATTGTTTATAGAAACAAAATTTAGGTGACCCTTTTTCGGCACTGAAACGTTGAAATATTTGCTAGCCAGTGGCCTAGTTATGTAGTAATAATTGTAGGCCAGCCTTAATACACCTAAGAATGAACGCAACGGTAATTAAGACTCGGGCAATCATCGGAATTGCCCTCACGTGTTTGACACATCACCAAGCAGCAACGATAACATGACACCTAATGAGCCAGTATGGATGTCTTACCGAACGAATAACTGCTGCAAAATGTCTCATCGTCATCTTACTTGGCAAGGGTGCGCTACAGATACAGTAGTAATAATTCAAACACAGTGGTACTTATGGCACCAAAATCAGTGTTGTATCCAACCCTAACTCATGCAACAAATTGTTCGAAAGTACAGTATTTCCTCGAACAGCTGTAAAGTAAAACGCAGATCCATGGACCTTTCTGGGCTTAAATAATGTCATTACTTCGATTGTACCTCTTTCTAATAATTGTATCTTTGGTACAGCTTTTCCTATTTTAACCAACGCTTGTTTTATTTTCTAAATTAGGACGAAAATCAGGACATACATATACTCTGAGGGGGTGAATACGCAATATAAGTTGATCGGTGCTCAGAAGTAGCCTTCGCGCTGATTTCGAACCGAAAACATTTGGGCCGTCGTGAATAGTCGCAGGCCTTCCCCTAAAAGATTCGCTAGTACGCCAAAGTAAACTGTGTAACAGGAGCTGCTGAGAACTATTCAGGACATTGTCGATGTGATCTTTGTTGTGAAATGTAATAATTTCGCACCCTGTCGTAACTTAATAAATTACGCAGCTGTTTGTGAGACAAGTTGCAACAGATAAGGTTTACTGTTTTATTCTTACATTGACTCAGCTGGCATGATTACAGATATAACTGCACAAATAGAAAAGCAAAAGTCATTGCATTAGGCTTTGCAACACGGCAGCAGTTCAAGCATTAGCAAGTTTGCGGATTCCTTATTTCACACACTGGTTTTAATTTCCCGCAAGTTTCTAACATACGTTACTCCACCGGACGCCCGAAAGGTTTCACCTCTTCCGTACTTATTGTTATTCGGTGCGTCACGAAGTGACCGCATCTGCCAGGTCTCTTCCTCTGTGCCATACAAGCTTGCCCGTAAGTAGTGACTCGCTTGTTAGCCTAACGCCACGATGCAATTGGGCTGCTACAGGTCTCCGGTACTCAACTCCGAAGACACGGCCTCAGGCGAGGAAGGCGCGGAGTGGAGCGGAGGAGAAGACGAGGACGACGGCGAGGCTACCGCGTCCCAAGAGGGCCCGGAGGCGTCTGCGCTACAATGGGCCAAGAGGGCTCTCCGTGATGGACCCAACAGCTTCCTGCACTTTGGCAAGAGGGAGCCGGAGGAGAAAGCAAGCGGTGGAGAACAACTTAGGTAAGAGACTGCTCTGCACTTCCCGAAAGAGAGCGAGGAGTGCTCGTAGCCCAGTTTCTTTCGAGTGCCCTCTCCTCTTTCTTGGGGGAGGAGGGGCACCGAATTGTGTTAGTCTGTTTTCTGGCCTAGCGAGTGCAGAACGAATCAGGAGGCAGATAGTAACAGGAGTTAGCGGATACATTCATTCGTTCATGCTTTAAATCTAACGTCTCATTCGCCTTTACTATCTAAAAAGGAGCCATGATCAAGGAAAGATTTACGGAAAAAAGTGTGTTTCTTTATGTGCAGCTGGCACGGGCAGTCATGTGGTAGCTCTGAGCCATTATTTACGTGTGCAAAATGACGTCTGATGTAGATTGGTTTTGATGTTACTCTACGCAGGTTCCGACGCAGTGTGCAAGAGGTCAACTCTGGCGAAGGGGCTAAGCTTCCGAAAACAAGGCCTGGAGATTTTGGGTCTCAGAGCGAACAAGTCGACTCAACAGACTCAGAGCACCTTGCCCCGACATCAAAGACCAAGCGATCCCCGAACCGCATCATGCATTTCGGCAAGCGTCTACCATCGGATTCAACGGTTGGCGAAAGTGACGGCGTCAAGCGAGCATCCCACAACAGCATTATGCACTTCGGCAAGCGCACCAACGAGCAAGATGTTGCCGCAGCTCTGGAGAACGTCTACTCTACCATGGACGGCGCTTTAGATAAGCGTGCTGCAAACCGCATGATGCACTTTGGGAAGAGGGATCCCGAATACGGAGTTTCAACCGGACTTGAAGGTGAACCGGAGTTCGAAATAGTATCTGCCGACAAAAAGGCTCCAAACCGGATCCTCCATTTCGGTAAGAGGCCCAGCAACAGCGGGGAAGTGGACGCAGAGTTTGAGGACGCCGAAAAGGAGAAACGCGGAAACCGCATCATGCACTTCGGCAAGCGGGAAGGGAAAGACTCTTCAGGAATGACGCTGCCTTCAATGGATGAGGCACCGTCCGCCACTGACAAGAGGGCGGCTTCGGCCCGTAGCAAGTACACTGGAAGGCCCGACCAGTTGCAGCCATTCGGTGGTATCGGGAGACAACTTCAGAGGCAGTTCCAGGAATGGAAGAAGCGAAACCGCATCCTGCACTTCGGCAAAAGGGAACCTCAACAGAGGTCCAGCAGCTACTACCAACAGAAGCGCCTGGGAAACAGAATAATGCACTTTGGCAAGCGAGCCGGGTACACATTCTACGCCGAGGGCCCCGGATCTGCCGCCGCCGCCACGAAGGACAAGAGGCTAAAGCATTCGATTATGCACTTCGGGAAACGCGAGGAAGAGCTCGCATCTGCCATGGGAAATGACAAGCGCAACCGCATCATGCATTTTGGCAAACGAATCGGAAACAACGACCAAGAATACCAGTTTCAACAACAACTTCCCATGGACAAGCGTGCAGGAAACAGGATTATGCACTTCGGCAAAAGGCTGCAGGCACCGACATCGGGCAACGCTTGGGACTACGGGATCGAAGCGGCCGCTGGCACATCTCGGGCGGCAGCCATCAAGAGGGCCCATCGAATCCTCCATTTCGGCAAAAGGGACGGCGGTACGAGCTACGACGACGCCGGTGCCGGGACCGATCCTCTAATCATGGCGGAGGGCTTGGAGGAGGCCGACTCGTCCAATGTCTCGGGCGGTCGTGGACAGTCCGGGAACCAGAAGGTCATCAGGAAGAAGAGATCCACCGCACCTGACGAGAGCAGCGACTACATCGACGACACTCTCGCCCAGATGATGGGAGATCTGATGGGTGAAGATGGCTACGCAGACCGAATCACCATGGGTCACTCGGGCTTGTCCGGGCCTCTTCACCTACCTCACGCGTACGTGGCCGCACAGGTTTACGGAAACGCATTTCCGCGCATGCTCAGTCGACCCAGCCGGAGCGACAGGTTATTCCGTGCACTCTACAGCGGAGAACATGGCGCCGAGATGATGCCGAAAGGCCAATCTCGCAACGTGTTCCTGCACTTTGGCTGAGTTTGTTCCACACTTCACGATGCTGAGCCGTGGCAAAAGAAGCTCCCTTATTCCCTTGGCATTCTCTTCCCATTATGCTCTGCGCCGAACAGCGGCATTTCTTTTTTTACAACTGTCGTTCTTTCTTTCCTCTTCTTTTATTTACTTTACGGATAGAGAAGATCTGGGTGAAGACGAACCTGAGCGCTGTCCTAGGAGTTTTTTTAGTTACTAGGTCGACAGTCAATGGTTTTCTCTGTTCACTTACGATCTCCATTTATGTCATGTTACTGGTCTTCGTGAAGTGTTCCTGTTTGTTACTCGCTTGCTTTTATTTCTTCGTTGTCTTATTAGGGGACATGTACAGGGTGACGACTGCAGATTGTTATTTAAAACGCTTTCTGGTCCTTTTCTTTGACAGTACTTGCTCAGTACGGTAGTGTGTCCAGATCACTCGTCAGCCCGCTGAGCTCGATCGCGTTCCTTCCAACGCACTTTGCTTGATTTTCACAATGAACAATGCGTTTCAAGCTCGTACGCTGCGGTCAATCTTTCATTCCCCTCTCCCGAGAATTCCCGATGGCACTCTCGCATTGGTGTCGTTGATCTCCTGTAGAAAGCCCTTTAGCGAGTACGAAAAAAAAAGACAAGCACTACAAGTGCTCCCTTTTGTCGAAGCAAACTGTGATACCTTTTTCGGCAGCAAGAAGAATGAATTCTGCATATTCCTTGCAGGCTTATGAGTTGATTCGCTTCTGAATTTGTTTTCCTTGTCCTGTCCTACAGAAGCGGCTGTGGTCCTTCCACTGCAACATTTGGGAATTTAGGTATTGTTACTCATTCACATGCTTCTTCTGCTGCTGAGCTATACTTATCTCTGCGGAATTCCGAGCGATTGGGTAATGTCTCTCAGCACGATGTGAGTGCACGATTATTCATTGTCATTAATGCGGTGTGCTAGCGCCTATGTTAGGCTTGCGAGAAGTTGAAGGTGCGCATAACATATATATGAAGCTGTTGCTACGTTGTTCCGAGGTTTCCACGTTGCTCGTTTTCTTTCACTTTATCTGCTGTTGATACTGAGAAGGTGCAATGAATTAGGTGTCGCGATGCCTCCTACAAGGTGTCCAATTACTGGGGAGGATGTGGCACAAAGAAATAACTGATCTACCTCTTTTGAGCACAGAATGCGTCTCGAGGCACGTGGATTCAGGCCCGCAAGATGCTTTTCTCAGTTCCCAAAAAAGTTGTGCAAAACGACATCTCCTTGCCGAAATCAAGAAGATATGCTTTTAGATGTCGCCTTATACAGTTACGTTCCTTGGAGTGCGACTTGTGGGTCTGAAAACAACGTATTCGTTTCGTGGGTATTGCTCGTTCAACTCAAAGGCCTATGTTTGTTGGTTGCTTCCCTGCGACTTCCTTATGAATCGCTTGTAATAGTAGAGAAAGCCTACACAGACTTCTTTCCAGTAGTGGTTGCCCGCTATTTTAACTGGTACTTCGCTTTATCATTGCTTTGTTATCTTTCTTTTTACTCAACTGGTGCGTTGACGTATTTTTAAAAGCATAAATTAATTACTCATTGAAATTAGGCTCATGCGGAAGTCGAAAGACAGCTTTTACGCGAAGAAAACTCATAGATGGGCTTCGTACTTGATTTCTGCTGCGCTCTTCTGTATGAGCTGTAGAAGCTCTTTGAACGCAAATGAATTCAGCTAGTTTGTTGAAATAGGTGTGTTCTGGCAGAAAAAGAAAATCAGTTTAGCTGGCTTAGGGATTCTCAACTATGTAAAGAAAGAGCGCGATGCAATTTAATAGCCGCGAATGAGTGAACAACTACTGTCAATAATGGAAAATATCTTTTTTGACTCTCTTGGTGGAAAGTGATGTTATACAAGTTGCTGTTATTCGATTTCTGCCACTTTAAAAGAAGATTATGGTCTGTTAAATCTCTTAGATCTTGCACAGGTGTTGTCCATCATTTATTCCGAAACTTCACCATTTCTCGAGCCATTTTTGGTCTGCGCATAAAAATGTGGTGCATGCTTCCCCCCAGTTTCTGCTAGAACGTACCGGTGATAGCATACCTGTATCCTCTGGTCCAATTACAGAAATAGCCTCAGGCAGATCTCTGGTTTTGGCACCCTATTTGATGAGGATTGCGAAGTATCCAAATAGCGTGACAACCAAATAAGTAAAATCAAGTATTCTTGACGTATGATCATCGCTGTGTAATTTAGGCGCTCGGTTTATTCTTACGCGGTTGCACTGACTAGGAAGTTTGGAAAAGATAGCAGAGTCATTGCAAATTCTACGGTTTAAGTACAAAGGCAAAGTACGGCCCGTAAATCTACATTTGGAAGCTCATTACGTCAAGTGTTTGGGTTCATAGATCGACGCCGCAAATTACGTAACCGTTCCAGCATCAATAGACAATTATCGCATGCAGCGCCTGTTGCTTCGAATGTTCAATACAGCTTTCTGTTTTCAATATATACATTTGGAAAGGCATTTCTACTTGTGTGCCAAGGGATGGATGAAAAACTGAGTGCCTGAACAAATGTAACGCGACCATTCAAAACGGCATTTAGGTCCCGAGTTCGAACTCCAGAAGCTCTTGAACGCCATAAATGGTTGTTTTACTAGTGAAATCTTGAGCATTACGTGGTTGATAAACGGAACCAGAGCTCACCTGTATCTAACAGTCCTGTGAACCTGTTTAGTAAGTAGTGATTACACGAGCTACCAAACACGGTACTCCTGCTATGCCCGTAAAACACTCGTTTTCCTAGTGAAGTTGTTTCCCATAAGCTAGCCTTCCAGCTGATATTTTTAGTGCACTATTGCATATCCCATCGGGACGTGAATGTAACTTCACTGATGGTGTAGTGCACTCGGTTTCCATCCGCTATCAGTGAAGCTTCAGTGTGATAGCACGTTTTGTTGCGCCATATTTATTAATTTATATACTTAAAACCATTGCTTCTCACTTTGTTCATCATGTGCTATTTATTTCATTTTCGCGCTCAGGTTCATCTCTCCGATATGCGGAGTCGCGCCTATTTATTTTATTTATTATGCTATTTATTTACGAGAGGCCGCATTTCCAGCCTCACTCAAACCTCTTCAGGCTGCGAGGTGGCCGAACGGATTGCTCCTCACACGACACTACCGAAGGAGGGCGAACGACCGTGCGAATAAAAAAAAAAGGACGTTGACAATCTCAACTGGGACGACCAAGCAAAACGCACGAGAATAAAAAATAAGAATGTTTAGAAGTGGAACCACTCGTCTCTTTCATTTCTATCTTCTTTTCGCAGGTTCGATGAAGCACTGATGCACGATTCCAGGTCAATAACTTACGCTCGTGGTGTAACTCGAATACGCACAAAACACACAGACAGGATGCACAGAAGACGGGGCGATACTTGCAACTCTAACGTAACTTGAAACAAAACATAATGCGCTCGTAACCAAAGCAAACATTGTCAAACGAAACTCTGCAAGAAAAGCACGCTCATTAGTGAATAAAACTACCGGCGTTTAAACTATGCAGTGTTTCGTGTGATTATGTCTGGTTTGCTTAAGCGACCCCTGTTACGTGCTCGTTGTGCCTCTAGCGCTTGAGCGTGGGAATGAGCGTATATTAAATTTTCTTTCAAGTTTCATTAAAGTTGGCAGTAGCGCCAGCCTTGTGTGCCGCCTGTCTGTGTGCTTTCTGTGCATTCCTGCTACACTAAGACCTTAAAGAAGCACCAACTAGCCCAAGAACAAGTCCATCTGCTGGGTCAATAACAGTGTCCCAACGTAAGCACCAGCAGGAGTCAATGACATCAACACGACACCGCACATAAGAGCTTATGTCACTGCATTGTCAGCTGCGAGTCCTAAAGACAGATATAATTTGTCGGGTAAATCCGCAATGATACGATCAGTGAACTCGGCACTGAATGGCTGGCATCGAAACGTCGGAACTTTTACGTTTGTGGTTGATGTCACCTTATCTCAGCTATCATTATCCTGCCCGACCAGACAGGTTTCTGTCAAATACTCCCGTTTAAAATTCAATACTGTCTCATTTTCATTATAATGGGCATCTTTCCTTCTGTCTCTCACGTTTCCTTACATCAGGTACCTTGTCGAGCGTGTTAAGCGCGAACTTCAGGGGTATGCAAGGAAACACTGATACCACCTGCACTATAGAAAAATCTCCTATGTCACATCTCGAACAACCTGTATGAATCATGTGAGAAGACATACGATTCGTGTGTGCTCATACAAGGTTATTGGATGTTAGGGATATGTGTCACATGAGATTTTTCAGCAACGGTAGCTAAACGTAGCGGGAAAGCATATATGACTTAGGGGCACGTCAATTTCGCAATAAAAACAAAAGCCTACAGAATTGCTCGTACCATCTAATGTGCAAGAACGAACACCTTCTTCCCGATAATGAACACGTCACAGTTTGTATCCTTGCAGTCGGAGCATGATTTCTTAAACGAATAGTGGGTGTTTCCTCTCCGTTGCTCACAACTTCACAAAACCCAGCATGACGTGACAAAAATGTAGTAGTTGTAATTTCGCAAAGTGCAAACTGGTGCCCACTGAAAGGTAGCGCCACGCTACAAGGAAATGCGTGCGGATTTCATTGAAGCTTCGTGCAACAATAAACGACGCATTGAAAGCTACTTCAACGTTTCTTACGAAGAAACACAAATTAGTGATAACTACTCGACTGAAATCCATCTCGTGTCCGCAGTGTTGGTGTGTGTCACACAGGAGCGAAATCGCTCAAAAACGCAATCTTCAACTCATAGCGGAACACCTTATGGTTTCATTTTATTTCTTTTTTACTTTCACATTACAACGCCTAAGCGAAAATGGGTAGCAGTCACCAGAAAATGGCGACAACAACCGCTTCACTTAATTCTACATCCATAAGAAAACGTGAATAAAAATTTTCCCTTTCATAACCATAGTACCGCCTTGGAGCATTCCACATAACTTGGTTGCCAAGCTCTGAATTCTCGCAATACTTTACGCTGCGCTAGTGAAAGTGCTCACACTCCCGCCTATGAAAGCGAGTCACTGACTGAAGGCTTATTTTCAAAGGTCAGTATGTACCGTGCTATACCCTAGGAAAGTGCATTTGTGGACGAAATATGAAAGACGGAAATATTTTTCTACTCAGAAATGTGAAACGGTAGTACGGAACATGGTTGCCACCAAAAGCTTCTAGAGAAAGATACGACGAAGATACTGCATACTAAGGCTTTGCAGTAAAGTAGATAGGGTGCTGCATCTTGCGTAAACACCATTTTTTGGCTTACTCATACCAAAACGCTGACCTCGGCCCATAGCAGAAACGGGACATGTCTGAATGAAAAGGAAAAAAAAGAATCCTGAAACAAAAAGTAGAAATTATATTGTGCCAAAATGGTATGGATTCTAAACACAAAGAGAATGATACCAGTGAAGGAATCCAGATGTTGCTGAAGTGTTCACTAGCAGCTACTGAAATAAATTTTTCTAGTAAGCAAGGACACTTACTGCGCGGAATATACCAAAAGAAACTAAATACGGGATGTCGTAGATTATTTTCAATGCACCTTTTCGAGCATTGAAATTACGGTGTAGAAATTTGTACATTGGAAAGCAGAGTTAATGTTGCAGAAATGTTTGAAGTGAGATTCTGATACCAAACTTCTCAATTTGCTGGATCGAAACTTAATCTCCAATAGTTAATGTGTTCGAATTGTTCTCCATCAGCTGAACATTATGTGTATTCAGTTATAACGGCGCCATATACCGCTCCTCGTTGTTTACAAAGGTACGTTTAAGTTATTTGAGTATTACTTTATACTCACTGAACCAAAACTACTATGCCTTCCATACGTTGATATAGATGCATGGCAAACAACATCTCAAATAAACCTTTTGTTCCAGTTGCTTGCTGTCACAGCCAGCGCAAATTGAAGGTGACAATAGCGATCAAATTAAGCTAAAACTGCCAGTGATCAACACAGGAGCCGAGGCGAGCTCAGATAAGGGGACGCTTAAAAAGTCTACAAGCGCTCATAGTATATTGTCACATTACAAGAACACACCAACCATAACTGCCATCATCTTTATTACACACTAATGTATGAGATTTTCTTGAAGAGTAGAAGACTCATTTATGTACCGTTTCTTGCCGCTGTTTTAAGGACGGCAAAGCCTATTTATTCTGTAGAGTGGTTTTATTATATTATCACTACGTGCAAGATTGGCGAGTTCAACAAGAGTAGCACGCGTGCAACCAACCTTTCGTGGGATGTGCGGCCATCAATACGGGGAGAAATTAGGCGGAGATTAGTACTTGGAGAAAAAAATATACGAAAAAGAAAACAGCTGTTGGAAAATAGAAGCCCTGAGACTTTTCTTGGATGCACCGGTTTACGCGTGTAGTCGTGATCCAGTGTTCATGGTGAACGGTACTATTATATCAATAATTAAATATCTTTTATTATGAGCATATCGCAAGCCATCGATCTGAAACTATATTGTCATAACAAAAATCTTCATGAGGGGACACCACGACATCTTGATTTCTGTATTTTTTGTCCCAATACAACGCTGCGATTATATGAGACACCGTAGAGGACGGCTCCGCAAATTTTCACCAGGTTGGGTTCTTTAGCATGCACTTACGTCACACATTATATGGGCCTAAACATTTAGCCGCTATTAAAATAGAACTGCCGCGGTCTGGGTTCGATCCCGGAACCTTCGAATCAGCAGCCGAGTACCATAGTGACTACACTACCATGATGGGGCATCAGCACATCTTGAAGCCCTTGTCACACAATTGTAAAGACAATCAGCATAGTTGTCAGAATTGACAATCAGCAGAGCTGTCAGAATCGCAGGCAAGCTTCAAGTAAAATCTGCTGAAGATGAAGAGCCAATCCGCACGACCTCGCGGACCTCTTCATTATATGGCGGTAGCCATAAGTTCACCTCGCAAAGGTCGGCCTCTCGGAATACTGACATGGAAAGTGATATATTCCAAAATTAAATAGAAATATTATACTAACCATGAAGTTTCGCTAGGTTAATATATGTATTCGACTGAGGTAATCGTATGGAGTCGGACAAAGTCCCTTTACTGACGGTAATTATTAAGTCACATTAATAAAAAGACCAATTACATTCCTGGAGCACCTAAATGCGTGCACTTGAGCTGTCGTAGCTCCACAATTAATACAGATAAAATGATGCCGTTTGACGAACAAGCAGGTTGGGCATATCAACGTCTAAATTCTAAACCGGTTGGACCTTAATCCGTAACCTTCCTAAAATCTACGTCGTACCGCTGTGAGACGGTGAAAAAAATGATAGATTTCCGCTTTAAAACAAGCAAGGAGAATGCCATATGCGAACTGAGAGACATAAGTTGACGTAGGATTCAAAGCGGCAACCGAGTGGGAGTCAAACCCGTGACCTACGGCTTATGTAAAGCGTAAATGTTGCACATCTTCTACATAGCCGGCGGAATGCTACTGTCTCAAAGGATCAGTCCCGTGCTGAGTACTGCACAGGCCTGTAGTTTTCAATTGCTAAAAATTACACTTATCCCGTGGAATTTACGGTCAGGAAAAAAATTAAATAGTCCTGCTACCAGTACCTTAAAGCAGAATAAAAAGGAGACATGTAGGCTGAAAAGAAAGCGCGCGGGAAAGTCACCGACCTGCGCAAAACTGTACCAAACGAGAGAAGCTGCAGCGACAGCCAATGCAATTAGATTTCACAGGAGAAACACCGTAGTGGATGAGACGACACGCATAGTTCGAATGAGACGTTGGTGCACCTGCAGAGAACGTCTCGTCGTGCTGTGGTAGCAGCGCATAAGGCAGGTAGCATACCTACAGAAACATTTCATAGCACTGCCGTCAATTTACGGCGCGAACGGCACACGGACAACTATGACACACAGAGCGCTGACTAACAAATGTTTTTTTTTATTTGCCAACACTCACAGATATGTATGCGCATTTTACAAGAAAATAGTAGAAAACAGCGCAGATTAGGAACACAAGGTGTTGTTCAGCGGAAGACAACCGCCCATACACTCTTAGTACGGTAACAGTCCGTTTATTTTGTAGGTACACAAAAATGTGAAAACATGCTCCTTTACTAAAGGTTAAAGCACTTTAACCTTTAGTAAAAGAGCATATTTTCACATTTTTGTATACCTATAAAATAAACTAAACGTTACCGTACTAAGTGTGTATCAGGTATTTTACTATAATTGTCCCGATAGAGATACGGAGGATTTACTTGCCACTCTGGCAGCAGAAGTAACTCTACACTGCACCATAACTCAAAATGGATAAACACATAGCAACACCTACTATATACGGGTAGATAGAGACAAGCATCACTTTAAGTTAGAGTACCGTCCTCAAGCCGACGGTCTTACAGAGAGGTCGAACCAGACCATCCAAGCTCGGCTCACATTTGTACTCGAGAAACAAAAAGCACAGCGAAGCCATTCGGGAAGAACACCTTCTTACGGTGTTGAATAGTTCACAGGAACCGCCCCTTACGATTAGGCACCTAGTGCTGGCACAAGCATCACTTTAAGTTAGAGTACCATCCTCAAGCCAACGGTCTTACAGAGAGGTCGAACCAGATCATCCAAGCTCGGCTTGGACGATCTGGTTCATCAGATGATCCAGATCAGATCAGATGAACAGATCAGATCCAGTTCATCATCTGATCTGGTTCATCAAATGATTGGTTCATCAGATGATCCAGATCATCTGGATGATCTGGATCATCCAGAAACAAAAAGCACAGCAAAGCCATTCGGGAAGACACACCTCAAGCGGATGCATACGCAGTTAATACGGTGTTGTGAATACTTCACAGGAACCGCCCCTACGTACACCGGTTACTGGCACCTAGTGCTGGCACCAAGCATCACTTTAAGTTAGAGTACCATCCTCAAGCCAACGGTCTTACAGAGAGGTCGAACCAGATCATCCAAGCTCGGCTCACGATGTACTCGAGAAACAAAAAGCACAGCAAAGCCATTCGGGAAGAACACCTTCAAGCGAATGCATACGCAGTTAATACGGTGTTGAATAGTTCCACAGGAAGCGCCCCTTACGATTAGGCACCTAGTGCTGGCACCAAGCATCACTTTAAGTTAGAGTACCATCCTCAAGCCAACGGTCTTACAGAGAGGTCGAACCAGACCATCCAAGCTCGGCTCACATTTGTACTCGAGAAACAAAAAGCACAGCGAAGCCATTCGGGAAGAACACCTTCAAGCGAATGCATACGCAGTTAATACGGTGTTGAATAGTTCCACAGGAAGCGCCCCTTACGATTAGGCACCTAGTGCTGGCACCAAGCATCACTTTAAGTTAGAGTACCATCCTCAAGCCAACGGTCTTACAGAGAGGTCGAACCAGATCATCCAAGCTCGGCTCACGATGTACTCGAGAAACAAAAAGCACAGCAAAGCCATTCGGGAAGAACACCTTCAAGCGGATGCATACGCAGTTCATACGGTGTTGAATACTTTCACAGGAACCACCCCTTACGATTACGCACCTAGTGCTGGCACCTATGGGTGCCAGCACTAGGTGCCTATAACCGCTTGTACGCTCTTGTAACTGCAGGACGTTCTGTTAAGCGTCAGGCGCTTTGTCACAACATCAGTGAAGAGGCGAGGAAGAAGAGTGTGCAAGCCGAACAAGAGGAAAATCGATCACCGCCACTGTCCCGCATCGACCTACCACATCGGAGCCGAGGTACACTGTCCACTTCAAGAGAATTATGCGCAAAGTTTGAATGGCTCTCTGCTAATACGGAACGCGTGGGCGAAAACGCTTGACACGTACGATCATCAGCTTCTGACGCGCATAGAGACATGAAGAAACGTGAAAAAACTCTCGAGTGCATGTTTTCTGTTTAAATAACTGTATACAGTGACCGCGTTAAAGTGGCACTTTGCAGCCGAGTGTGGTAACTGAGAGTGGCAATGAAGCCATGGTGCTCGGGATGGGAGCGCGAGGTAGAAGAATGCGAACCTCAGTATAGAACAGCTAGGCTAGCAAATAATGAACAGCTGCCCAACCAAATAAACAACGAGTGCAACATCGTAGTCGCTCGTACATACATGGGAGGTAGCGTCACCTTTTACACGCAGTCGTACAGCTTAGGAACATGGTGCGGGCTCGCAAGCCTCCAGGTCACGGGATCGAATCCCGGCCCACGGCGGCCGCATTTCGATAGAGGCTAAACGCAAAAAAAACAGTCATGCACTCAGATTTCTGTGCGCTCTAGGTGACCGAATTTATGGAGCATCTCTCAGTTATACGGTGTGTGTGTCACAGCCGTATCGTTGAAATGGCATGCAATGCCCCAACGACCATTTAGCGTTATTATTATTATTATTATTATTATTATTATTATTATTATTATTATTATTATTATTATTATTATTATTATTATTATTATTATCAAAGACCAAACTGGTAGCGAAAGACATGGCATAGCTAGAGCTCCTGTGTTGAATGATAATTCAAATGCGCACGCCAATTATTCTCTACTTTTTCGAGTCTCATATCCCTTCTCGTCTACTGTAAATCAACGCATGATCGCCGGATCTGCCTTTGGGCCCAACGCTGCGAGCTACGATTACGTCTTATGAATACCTTATCACTGCTCTTGGTAAGTGGTGGGCGCGCGTCGAAGGGAGCCGTCCCGTGAAACCGCAGCGCAAAAATGAAGGCGAGATTGCCAGCTGATTTCGATGAGCAGATAGTTATGGGAAAAATGAAGAGCTCACATAATTTCCATAATTACAGGAAAATTCTGCTTACGCGACGATGCGAACAGATCGTGAACGCTGTCAAGGACGACGACGGAGCACAAGTTAAACGAAGCGAAATTTGCGCGTCATCAAGCGTGTATGCCTAGACTATCCGAGAGAAGCCGGCGGTTTCTGCGGCACTCGATTCAAGAAGCATGTTAACTTAAGATCACCTGCTTATGAGCTCTATTGTTGACGCGTTCATTCAGAAGCGAAGTCGTGCGGAACCCGTTCTTTTTAATGGGAGGCATTTCTCGGCGAACATAATCTATCCATCTATCCATCTACCCATCTATCTATGCCTGTACGCTTACGCCATGCAGGAAAACTCGTCTCGTTCACACTCGACATATACCAGAAATTGGACTGTCAAAGTAGGACTGTACGACGAAAATGACTGATAGCTCACGAGAACAATTATATAACATACTTTCCTTACGCCACAATTAACTATAATACAATCAGGCGTGGCAGGTCGGTGGATTGATACGAGTTATAGTGAAGTTAAATGCTTGACATGATCATATTAGCGCGGCATGAGACGAGTCTATGAAGAATACCAAACACATATCATGACATAAATATCATCACTGAATGCAGTTCTATACCTCACGCGGTGTCGTTGTGATATCACGGGTATCGATGGCTTCGTTACTTTGCTATTAATCTGCATCAGATGACGTTCGGCCTACAACAAAGGTCGATCACGACATTATTGACATGCATGTTTTATAGGTCCCAAAATTACTGGTTCAGCTACCACGATGTCTACATCGCGAAGCCGTCGCTGTCGTTTAAACGTAATTGTAATGTACATACATCAGAGAAATGTAGTAGCACGAGACACGACATGCCATGAGCGCAATCACATGTCATGGCAAGAATGGCAGATGAGCTCATTACAATCACTTCTGAAACTGGTACTTATATCAACATGCATGGCATCATGTAAATGTTACATGATATATACGCTATGGCATATGTGGGATTCGCTCATTTAAAACGAACACCGGTTAGCCGCAGCTAGTGTTGGGCGGAGTTCCCTCATCTTGGTTAACCGTGGGCATTGTGCACTAACTTTCTCTTTGAGGCCCCGCCAAGATGGTCTAGTGATTGTGGCTTTCGGCTGCAGATAGGAAGGTCGCGGGATGGAATCTCGGTAACGTCAGCTGCTTTTCGATGGAGGCGAATTGCTGAGCCCTGTGTACTGTACGATGTCACTGCAGGCTAAAGAACCACAGGTCGTCGAAATTTCCAGAGGCTTCCACTACGGCGTCTGTCATAATCAGATCGCGGTTTCGCGACGTAAAACCGTACAAATCACCTCTGTGGTGAGTTGGCTAACACACAAGTATCGCGTTGGATTTTTCCCGTATCGGCTACCGCGGGGCGTCAGACCTGAAGGAATATTTCGTTCTACTCGGTTTTAACTTTTATCGCATTCATCGCACTCATGGCTAATAACCGTTTGGTTGGATCGGTTTGCGTAATGGGGTTCATTATCCACTTTAGTCAAATTAGCTCTGCGAAAGACCGCAAGGTTGAGTAACGTTTTATGAAAGGGGAAATTAGCGTCCATCCGTATGCAGCGTAAGGCTATGAGGACATCCGAACGGATTTCTCAGATATGACAGCTTATCGACATTGCTATTGTAAATGTGTACCTGTGTCCACACTTTTGTCCTTCTTAAAGGAAAAAGTTCCGAGCAGAAAAGGCGCTCAGCCTTATGTACCCTTCAACGTCACTTCGATAACTGCGCGCCCGCCTGCTTTGCTCTGCCCAAGGCGGTCTCGCGATGTATTCGCTCTGCGCGCTTTTTCCATTAGCTGCCGGCTGGCCTTTCAATCGCCGGGTGAACTGTAATTGCCTTCGTCATTAAAATACGGAAAGGAAGTACAAGTATGCATTAGAAAGGCAAAATAAAGACTGCTGAGAGAGGCGAAGCATTGACGCGGGGTTCTGAGCATTCTGCTTCCAGTGCACAAAATTCGCAGATCATACGCGCGATAACGACGAAGGAAAAAAAGACCATTTGTCTTCACCACAGTCATTAACTGCCTCTTCAAGTCCGCATCAGCTGAAAGTCTACGCGACGAAGGAATGTCGCAGCTGCACTCATTTGCGCAATTTTGTGCACGTGCTGAACAGTGATAGTCATTTTAAAGCCCGCTCGAAAACGAGTAACAAGGCGGCCATCCTACGAGCACGGCAACCCGTACGGCCCTGCTCCGCGACCCCCAACAGAGCCTATAGAAGGAAGGCACGGCCCTGAAGAGCTCTCTCCCTCGCGCTAGCAGACTCCGGGCTCGCCAGTTCGAGAGGGCCGCTGGAAAAGGCTGTAGGCTTCTCAAGGATGCTGCGCATGATGTCTTCTCGAAACGGTTGACCACAGTGTCGGAGAGAGCGTCTTCTTCGAAACCCTGAGGTTCTGGGTACCTATTCGAATTGGCACCGGGCACCCGTCGTACTTCCGAGCAGAAGAAGAAACTGTCGGCGGCCCGTCCGCTCCATGAACATGGTCGATCAGCGAATTTAATCTTAGTCGCACGTACGACAGCGAAACTACGTAACTTTTGCAGGATGACCGAGGTAATTGCGCCGCCAGATGTAAAATGCGCTTGCTTGCGCCTGATTGGTTCAGGTGAAATGCTACGACTTCACGTCTCAGCGAATGGCGTTTCATTGGGCACTAATTATTACGACAACGGCCCGTGTGAGGCAGACCTGGGATGCGATTGCGGCCAGAGGGTACCTGGAACAAGGGATCCTCCACCTACAGTGACCTTGAGGTTGCACGCTCAGAACACTGTCTCGCAAATAAATGTTTATTTCTTTTATCGATTCATTCATTGTTCCGCTCTTCATTGCATTCTCTTCCCTGCTCATTCTCCCAGCCATAGGACACTGCGCCGGCCTTTCTTATGAGGTGCATAAACAAGTGTCGTTCCTAAGCTCAAGTGACTGTAGCAGAGCCACGATCAGCCAACGGTATGCTGTAGTACCCACGTGTCAACGCTACTTTCTATTTTATCATGGTCGGAGTAGGGCGTCGATCTGTCCTTCGCGGCCTTGTCTTATAGCTGCCTACATTGTGACTGCGTCCGTGAGGGAAAATTACTAGGCGAAAATTCGCAGCTTCAGCAAGCGGAGGTTCTGAAATTGCTTCCAAATGAAGTGCGGCATATTGGCCTGTCTGCAGTCAGTTTCTAAGAAAAAAACAAAAAGAAAAAAAGAAAGAACAATAGGCCCCACTACGACCACCACTGCGGATGTAGTAGTGATTCCGGCTATCGTAATGAATGAGAAACAAAATTCAATCAAACGAATGTCGCAGTCCATTAGGAGTTGTCAAAGTATTGTGGCTTTTGTGTATCTTACGTTTCTTATTTAAAAATTGCCATAGTCACTCTTTTATTCTAATGAACGCCTCTTATTCTGATAAGTTCGATTTTCTGCGCCCTCGCACCATTTGTTAACACCACTCTGCACAGACTTAAACGTACTTTCTAGGAGGCACGAAACATCTTCGCCGGAGAAAGGAAGACCAGGAAAAGAAAAGACGACCTCTGCAATGTTCACAGCCACGTTGAGGTAATCGAATGTCTGAATTGGCAATAGCGAGTGATCGAAAACGGAAAGAAAGAAAAAAGAACAAACTTACACAAACCGATATGCGAGGTACGTACCTAGTCCACGGTATTCGCACTTAAATCCATGGCTAATGAGAAATCAGCGGACCGAATTCTTGCTGCAACACAGAGATTTGAAGTGCTCTTTGGGCAACTGGAGGATGAATTGAGCGTCTCGATGGTACTTCATTATGATGCGATGAGAGTAGAAGCAGTACCCCTCAAAACAAGTGCAGAAACTAAGGAAGTACTTCGTGCGATGCTGGTGTGTTCTGTCCTGCCCCATCCCTGTCCTCTCCGACAATGGGTCACAGTTCAACAGTTGAATGATTGAAATATTTTCCAAAGATAACAAGTGCATCGTGTTGACCTGTTTCATATTTTCCTCAGTCAAAAGCAGAGCACGCTGTGAGCGCCATCAAGGAGGGAATCAACAAGAAGAAAGAAGGGAAATGCGCTCAGTCGGATAAACAAGGTCTTGTTCAAAAGGACAGAAAGTTGAGCGACACAAGGGGAGAAGTGTTGTTCGTTTCTCCCCTTGTGTCCGTGTCTTGCACGCCTCTTCATTTGACAAGGTCTTGCACGCCTCTTCATTTGACACGGCAAATCGTCCGCCAAGACGTCGCTCGCTTGTTAGCCAAGGACCCGTCTAAGCCCATGTTTACCTGAGGATGCGGCACCAAATCCTGCGGTACACACACTCACGGCGCCGATGCCTCAGATGTTTCCTCATGGCACTCCCGTGAGGTCATGCCACAGACAGTTACGCAGTATGGTGACGTCATTAAGAACTAGGCGCTTGCCCATGGTGGACACTATGTTGCCTCGATAAGAGTTGAACGTGCAAACAAGCTCAAAGGACGACGGACGGAAGAGAGAAGTGACACACAACAACGGCTGGACTAACAACTGTGCTTTATCAAAAAAAGCATCTTCCAGGAAAACCAGGACACAACTAGTATCTTGCCTGCTAATGCGCTACGCCTCGAGAATTCCGCGCTCGAGTTTCCCCATGCCTCTACCAAGTATCCTAACATTGTAAAATAGCGGGACACAACCCCACTGCCGACAATGGCGGGGCTAATCTACGACATTCTACGAGCTATAACTATAAAAGAAGTTCAGCATGTTCTACTGATTTATTTACCGGGTTCTTAAGTCCCAGAAACGCCGTAGTGGAGGGCTCCGAAAATTTAGACCACCTGGGGTTCTTCAGCGTGCCCTGAAATCGCAAAGTACATGGCCCTCAGCATTTAGCCTCTATCAAAATGAATCCCCCGCTGCCAGGTTTCGAATCCGCGACCTTCGCACAGCTTGTTCTATTCTGTTCGATCCTTCAGCGCCGCAGTTCATTCTCATCTTGTTGAACAAATGGACAAGGCAAAAAACATAACGAAAAGTCCTATTACAAGGTAAAGTGGGCGCGCAAGAAAAAATAAAGCGTCGAACGTGTGCCCTTCAGTCAGGAAGAGAAGCCACAAGTAAAACATCACAGAGGACGCAACGACGCGATTAGTTCTAATGGAACGATGGTGCACGTAACTGAACAGCGTCCTTCTGCTAAAGCCTCAGTTCGCAATGCACGTAAGACTCGGTATTTACTAAATTTGCACGGGCCTGCGGGATATGCAAGCTAGCACCACATTATTTTACTGTTATTTCATCTACGCACAACCTGCCCAGCCCTAACTCCACCGTACTATTTGTGCATATATGTACCACTTCACGTATCACCAACCGCCATGCTTTTATTACATAGATCCTTTACCTTACCTTGATTGTTTTTAGCCCCTTCACAGTGAATTTCCACATACATTTTAGATCTTTTACTTCGTTGTCGAGCACACTGACCTAACTGGCGCTCTTTGGCCGTGCGTGGCCCTTGCGCCATTAAAGCCCTTACAACACCGCAGTCATTACCGCGGACATGAACATCCGATTCAGTAGCTGCATGCGTGAATATGTCCCGCAATTGAAGTCATAGGGTTCGCTCGCAATATCGTTCTCGGTGCGCATGCCACTGGCACAGAACACCGTAGGAACCTGCTTAAGCGTTATCTAAAATCCAGCGGAAGAAACGACAAACACAAAAACACCGCCCATGCACCCCGTACAAAACGTAACCAGTGAATTTGATATGTTCCTTTCTGTGTTTTTCGGTATGTGCCTTTTGTTTTGCTGAGCTTCACTATCACGATGATGGGATAGTTGGCTCCAAGGTAGCCTAGTTTTCCATGTTCTCACATTTAAAAAAAATGTCCGTTCCCATGTTTATTATCAAATTATTCTGTGCGGTTCATCTGTGCCTTTCTCATTTGAGGGCCATGTATTTTTTCTTTGTTTCTTAACAGGGCGGAGCGTCATGGCGTTCTTTCCTCCACGTGGGTGCGGCCAGCGGTTACAACGGCCTCCCGCTAGGGAGTCCTTACGTAGCTCCTCAGGATTAATTAAAGTTCGTTGTCTGTCTGTCTGTCTGTCTGTCTGTCTTAATGAGGTTACTCATACGTTTCGCTGGGGTTCGTGACTTTATTTCAAGCGCTATGCAATGGGATTTGCATAATCGTCGTCACTGAGGCTTGCGATGAACGGTACACTGCGGTAGTACAGTGGCTTCGTCAAAGCAGTTGTTATTTATGAATCTTCGTGATTCATCATTCGAGAGCATCTCGCCTTTATTGACGCATTACGCATTGGGGTTACGGCTGCGTTGGTAGAACGCCTCGTCCGAAAATCGTAAGTCCGATTCCTACCAACGGCAAAGTGCGATTTTTTTTTTCGTCCCCTTTTATTTCCATTGCATGCATGTCATTACTGAGCGCCGCTAAAAACTAACAAGTTCCCCTTTGCCTTCGTTGACATCATTGCCTGTTGTATTCAGTAGGTCGTGCCTTACAAAGGAACGAGCCATTTGATCCATCCCACCTATGTTATTTCATAGTGAGGGTCTCACTATGGCAGACCTTGTACCCTTAGGTGGCATGCCTATGCTTGAGCAGCCAGCTCGTATTGAAGCCCCATGCTTACCTGACCCCTTCTCGCAAGAAGTGTTCCACACTTGCCGGCATGGCTACGAGTGGCGCTGACTGGCATTCGCAGAATGCCAAGCGGGCGAGGGTAGGGACCGCGTTTATAGCTCACTTTGAGAATAATCGACCGCTTTATGCAGAGGTCGTAGGTTCGGTCCCTGATGAGCATAGATGTTCTTTTTTTTTCGGTCACTCTAATTCATTACCAGTAATGTCACGATTAATGAACTACAGCTAAAAACCACAAATGATTTCCGCTACGCCTACCTTGGCCGCGGTTTCTGTTGAATTCTCCTGTGGAAAGTTGCACTGCAACCTTTCATTGAGAAGGTAGCTACAAGAATCGTTGCAGCCTTGCTCTGAACATGGTTCCCTTGGGAATAAAATAAAATATTTAGTGTTCGTTGATTCACTCACCGCTGCTGGAGCCAAAACCTGCTGGGGTCGACACCTGTACGTTGCTTTAACTCGCCGGAAGTCACATCGAACGTGTCACTCGCAATGCAACACATTGCTGGAACAGGGCAGGACACTGGGCAATCGTGAAATTCGGGTCAGCGAAATGTAGATGACTTACGGAAGAGCTAACCAGAGAAACACTGCAAAGGGGGCGGATGCCCTATCGCAACAGACCGACTTTCCAAGCGCGTTTTCCTGCTGCTTCTTGAACGCCCCCTCATTTCTTTTTTAATTTTTGAGGGAACAGACGTATTGCTGACTAGCTCAAGCCTTTATCTCTAGCACGAACTCCCTTTCAAATTTACTAACGAAGAATATTGCATTTCATTCGAGCAAGTTTTACGCGTTAAATCAAAAGTTGTTTTTATTTAAAGCGAAGTTCATAATGGCGCACTTATACGGTACTTGTGCTGTCGTGGAAGACGCTGGCGAAGAAAAAATAAAATACTGCGCGCGGACTACTTCTTTCGCTAGCGCTGAAAATAAAGTAACAGACTAGAAATAAAAGGGCTCGTCTGGCCGCCGGAACGAACGACCGATCGCTGGGGCGTAAGGTCACCACGATATCAACTAGCCACTGTCGGTGCATGATACGCGCGCTTCAGGGTGCGGTTTTATATGCATGAAGGTAGACGTAGAGCAAGGTGAGCTCTCCGACTATGTGCACGCTTTTCAGTGCATGCTCGAAGAAAGAAGAAGGTGTGAACATATCTCAGCCATATGAATCCCTCGGATTTTACATCAAAGAAAGAAAGAAATGCACGCGCATGCCAAGCTTCCCTTGTCCCCATTTTGCCGATAGGGAAAGGCCTCCAATCTTTTTTTCTTAGTAATAGTGTTTGTTTCTTCTCAACTGGTCGCCCCGCCACGGTGGTCTAGTGGTTATTGCACTCGGCTGCAGATCCGAAGGTCGTGGGATCGAAACCTGGCCGCGCCGGCTGCATTTCGATGGAGGCGAAATGTTGAGGCCCTTGTACTGTGCGATGTTAAAGAACCCCAGGTGGTCCAAATTTCCGGAGACCTCCACTACGGCGTCTCTCATAATCAGAGCTGGTTTAGGGACGTTAAAACCCACAAATCAATCATCAAATCTCAACTGGTCGCAGAGTCTGAACTGCCACAAGCCTCCACCATGTCGTCACTCACACCGCGTTTTCGAGCGTTTTTCGTTCATAAGCGTTTTTCGCCAACATGTAATCTGACCTTGGTTCTGACAGGTGGACTTGTCTAGCCTGACGCTTTCCTTTTGCCATTTTTCTCTGATCTTGAGAAAGGCGCGTTCATGTGCGCGCGCGTGTGTTCGTAGCTTGAGCGACATAAAATTCGGTGACCATTCATTTGCTGAAGAATGTTATGGCTAGCAAAGCTGCGATTGTGGAATATTGGCTCACCGCAGCAAAATCCTCTGTGGGCATGACTGGACAGACGGACGCACGACTCGTCGGAACCTAGCCATATGGAGTTTAAGTAAATGCGTTATAGATTTGGTTCACTTAGGCCACCTTTAAATCACTTTTAATAACACTTCATTCACTTAATTTGGATTCGATTTACACCGAATCCCTTTTAGTCCAATTATCGCGCATTGCGATTCGGCTGCACATATAAAATAAACCTACTGCACCAGAAGTTTCGATAATTGGGCTCGTGTAACATGAACTGTGCTCCAAATGTGTGTTCAGGTAAGAAACAATACACATGCTATATAATCGTTCGGCATGCCTTTGTCTAACTTTACTCGACATACATATATCCATATGCATATCGAGAAAACAAATCGACGCTTAAGATACGCACTCAGCTCATAGCAGCGTGGAATTCACTTGGACAAACGGCGGACACCCGGGCACTAACAATAACGTGAGTTCCAGCGTGTACGTCATACTGTGATCTACCGTTCCGGCACCATGGGGCTGTCGATCTTCCTGGTTAGCTCACGCAAAGCATGTTCATTTTATTCGTAACACTTAGCTGAATGCTAAGTGTCAGAAGCAATTTTCTCGCTGACTGTTTCGCTCGGCACCGATTCCTACAATAGGTGGGATCATTTAATTCGCGTCCTATTGTGCGTATGAGCGACTGATCCACACCCTGCACCGTCCCCGGGATCAGGGTGTTTTAAAACGGTAGTTCCACAGTATGGTCCACTATTAAATTTCCCGCTTGAATTTTACGCCTTTCCTTCGCGAATCTCGTCTGCAACGGGTGTATTTCGATGGAGGCGAAATGTTGAGGCCCGTGTGGTATGCGATGTCAGTGCTCGTCAAAGAACCCCATTCAGTCGAAATTACCGGGGCCCTCCTCTACGGCGTCTCTCGCAATCACATCGCGGTTTTGCACGTAAATACCAAGACATCAATCCATCAGTTTGATGGAAATGTCGAAGGCTGCTTGCGCGGCCGCCGCCTTAGCGCTTCGTAATGAGGTTGTTGACACGGAAAACCTGGAGTTAAAAACCGCATTTATTGCGCACTATCTCATCAATTCTCCGTTGCGAAAACGCGCCTAACGACAGCGTACTTCGTCGGACACATGCCAACGTGACTGGAAGTAGGCGATCCCAGAGGTGATATCTTGGATGGCATCCAGAAAATTACCGCATTCGCGGTTTCCAGTGTGGTTAAATGCAGCGGCATTGCGCGTCTTATCATCTCGCTTGTAAGCGATAAAAAGACAACCTAGCGGCGAAGGTAACTACCGTTCCCCAACTTCCTTGGGCGGTACTTTCATCTTACAGCTTGTAAAAGCACAGACTCCACTTCCTCAGTAGTAAAGTAGGGCAGATTACCGAATGATTACTTGTACGGCGCATGCATTCCTTCATTGAGACGAAAGAACTACTGCATATTTACAAGCGGCTAAAGAAGAGCAGTTCTTTATCAGACGACAATCAACGCAATTTACTTGTAAACCTAAAGATAGTGCGAAATTTAGGCTCAAATGTTGCACGCATAGATGAGTCTACCACATGGTTTTCTTCGACTTCTTAAACTATGTGTTCTCCTGCGTGAGTCAAGGTAGATAGTGACCGAAACAGTGACCGAGATTTCTGGCGATGCTGCCTGCCGCCGCTGCCGCCTGTATCCGTAACCGCATCGGCTTCCATCAGCCACGTCTCTCATATGAAATAGGGGTCTTCCAGGCCATTTCACATTACTAGCCGCCGGCTGTGCTTTCGTAATTGAGGACGAGAACAAAGACCTCGGCGAAGGTGAAGAAGGAGGAAAAGGAGATGATGGCGGTGGTATTTAAGAAAAAGAAGATAAGCGGAAAAATAGACGGCTTAAGCGCGGGATCGAATCCCGGCAGCGATGGCTGCATTTTGTTGGAGGCGTACTGTTGAGGCCCGTGTGCCGTGCGATGTCAGGGCACGTTAAATAACTCCCTGTGGTCAAAATTTCCGGAGACCTCCACTACGGCGTCTCTCGTAATCAGGGCTGGTTTTGGGACGTTAAACCCCGCAAAACAACATACACAGCGCAAGAGGAATAACAGGAGGGGAAGAAGAAATAAAGTGAGACTGAAAGGAGATTCACAGAGCACGCAGCAACATCTAGCTCATTGATTGATAT
Source organism: Hyalomma asiaticum (assembly GCA_013339685.2). Classification (NCBI taxonomy): domain Eukaryota; kingdom Metazoa; phylum Arthropoda; class Arachnida; order Ixodida; family Ixodidae; genus Hyalomma; species Hyalomma asiaticum. The sequence goes on along the minus strand of CM023488.1, from coordinate 34,397,498 downwards.
TTGGTTTTTATTGGCGCAAGGGCCAAATGTGGCCAAAGAGCGCCATTAAAAGTAAAATGAAGTCAGCAATGATCAATGTACGATGCAAGATTTAGAGAGGCTGTAAAGGGGCCTAAAACCAAATCGCTGTATGGTAGCGTAAAAGATATATCGTATAAAAATACGACAACGAAATGTGTGCTAGTCTATGCCTACCGAAACATATGACTGGTGATAATGATGTTCGAACTCAGTAGCGTAAAATTAGCACGTATACCTCCTCAGAGCCTTTGCGTCCAAAGGCAGGGAGATTGGTGCTTTCATCGGGTAATGTTACCTTAGCAGTAACCTCCCCTTGGAGGCTGTGCTACGGATGTCCAGGGAAAATAATATTAAAACTATGTGAATCTTTGAAAAATCTGAAGACTGACACAAAAGTGGTTCTGGTGCAGTGGGAGATGCTCTTGGAATGACGATGTATATCTAGCTTATGCTGCCACTGTGCGGCTTCCTCTGCGAAGCACTACGAGTTCTTTTTTCTTGTTCTAAATTTTTTTATTCTTTCATGTGACGTGCGTTAACGCTTGGTGCACGCCGCGCACGTACACGCGTGCTTAATCCCGAATGAGCCCAAGCGAGCATATTTGGGTACCTTCCAGGTTGTACGTGAGCATCTGAGATGTAGAGCTTGAATGCACTCTTGTGCATGTATATAAGCCGAGTCACGTCGCCGCTGAGCGGTTTTTATTGATGCCCGACGATTGACGTCACCGCTGCTGTCCTAAGGCCAGATTTGCTTTCATTTCTGGGCACAGCTTTGCCTAAGTAAAGAGTTTGACCTTTCCCATACCCGGATTATGCGTCCTTGACACTCGCGACCACGTGACACAGGCGTTTGCGCACGCCCATGTTTATTTCAAGGTTTCACGTTCGCAGTGGAAAATTTTCCGATGTACGTCCAGATCTTAACGTGATAATCCTTTATCAAAGCGGTAGAATTATGCCAACAGAACCGCCACATCTGCCGCTCCCGCAGACACTAGTGCCAGAGCTCGCACTGATAAATATTCTACGAAGCTAGACGAAGATTTGCTCATGATATTCCCTCGCTAAGTAACCCGGGAGGGTGAATTACGTGATTACTGAACTAGATAGGCAAAGTATAAAGGTGGGCGTTAAAATTATTATGCAGACATCTAACCTACTTTTCAATAGCCCCTACCGCTTGGTAGGATGCCTGTCGGTGTGTACTTGTGATGTCTGCATCTAAATGATAAGCTACGAAATAATGGTATGCCTGTCTTGTTTTCCAATGTGTTCTAGTGGTACATCAAATGTCTGTTTCAGCTGAACTCTGATTGGCATATAGGCTCTATAAAATCCTAACACCTATGGCGCATACCTGAATGTAGTGGACGATACGGGTATCAGCCACACGTGATTGCAACATCGTTATCCTTGGGGTACACGAGGACAATATCGTTAGTGATCAAAATAGATTTGATTGATTTGTGGGGTTTAACGTCCCAATACCAGTTCTGATTATTAGAGACGCCGTAGTGGAGCGCTGCGGAAATTTCGACCACCTGGGGTTCTTTAACGTGCACTGACATCGCACAGCACACGGGCCTCAACATTTCGCCTCCACCGAAATGCAGCCGCCGCGGCCGGGACTCGATCCCGCGACCTTCGGGATCAGCAGCCGAGTGCCATAACCAGTAGACCACCGCGGCGGGGTCAGTGATGGAAAGATCAATCGGTTGCTGTTCATCATACACTCGTACCCTACCATACAGCTTTTGGTATATGTCAGGCGAATAAGACGACCACGACGGCATCGAGACATGGAACATAGATAGATAGATAGATAGATAGATAGATAGATAGATAGATAGATAGATAGATAGATAGATAGATAGATAGATAGATAGATAGATAGATAGATACCGTCAAAGTAACAAGTTCGCCAAGAAATAATTCGCATTTACTAATGAATACTACAAAAATGCCATGCAGAGATGGGACGATTGGTACGTCTTCACATTGACACAGCGCGAAGAAGACGCGGACGAAACTACAGCGTTGGTTCCGCAAATTTATTGTCTCACGTTGCCTTACTTGTAATTTCCGCGGTTCCTGTAACAAACGTCCCAATTGCGATGTCTCCAAGCTCAAAGTGACGGCCAGATCACCGTGCACGTGAGAAAGCATGGATATGCGGCGCTTTCCTGCGGCATTATGCTTCAAAAGCACGTATGCAGATGTGCCCGAGCCTAAGCTTGCCTAAGAACGGGCCCGAGATGTCCACGGCCGCTCCAGGGCACGGTGCTTGCGCAAGGTGGGCCGTGCCGGCCCGACGACATTCTGAAGACGGGAAGCCTGGGCCTATGCCCGGCCCGCCCCGATCAGGAATCCAGTGGTGATGCCCACGGCAACAGAAAATTGAAACGTATCTAGTGCGAAAAAAAAACATGCCGTTCTTACTGACAGCTTCAATTAGCCGTCCATGAGAGTCAAAACTAGCACATAGTCATTGAAAAATTATGTATTTATTTTGTTTATATTTATAGATACTGTGATCTTACACAAGGCCTTGGCAGTGTGGTACATGTGTAATTGCACAGAACGGAAGAAGTAACAAGGGGGGAACAGCACTCAATAAGTCGTTTCCCTCACGTGTTTGAAAAAATTCACAGCATATCCACGGAGTGAATGATGATGAGTGGGCGAAGCTCCGGATGTTCATCGTAGATAGTGCCGAGTCCCGGATTAATTTAGTTAACGCGCACGCTACGAATCCTTATGGTTCAACTATGCACAAGTGAAATCTCCCACTGGCACTTCATTGCAAGTCAAGATCCAGTGCCTATATATATATATGGGTGGCCGGTGAACGGTTCTCCAGCGCGAGCAGTCGGTATTTTTCAATCAAGAAACTCGCTAGACGACGCTGCTTGCACCAACGTTGTCTCTCGCGGGTGATGGCGCGTTCTCCTTCTTTGCGAGCTGGTACAGCGTTCATCGAAGAAAGAGCGTTTCCATAGTCGACGCGCGCCTTTCACTCTCTCTCTCTCTCTGTCTCTATCTCTCTCTCTCACAAGACAGCAGATGGAAGAGTGAGAGAGCTCGCGCGCGGGGAGGCACACGCCGAGGGCGAGCGCGAGCCTCCCGGCGGCGCGAGGTGGCTACATACATACATACTACTACTACTACTACTTCTACTACTACAGAGGAGGGAACGACCCACACCCTAAGGAGCTTCGCCCCTAAAACAAAATACGAGAGGAACAAAAAAAATACAAGCTACACCAATACATCAATTTTAAAATCAAACAGTAAAATAATGCTTAGCAGTGAAGGTGTGATTGAAATCGCTATAGTGAAATCTGTGTCACAGTTCCATCGGGCAGTTTGTTCCATTCTAGAATCGACCACTGGGAAAAAAATACTTGAAATAGTTGACCCGCGTAGCGGATAGGGTTACATCCAGTGAGTGTCCTGATGATATGTAAAAAGGTGAGATGCATCGATGCCGCAGTGGCCATTTGTTAGCTGGAAAAACGAAGTTTAAGCGACAAACGTGATTGTTATAAGTTATAAAATGTAGGCCGCTTTGAGCAATAATTTTGGTGGGTTGAAGTGCGGCCATATGTATTGTAGGTTAGTCTATCTGCTTCTTTGTACGCTTTCTAGTTTTCCAATACCGGTTTTAGTGAACGGGTCCGGAATAGTTACGTCATATTCGAAAACAGGGCGGAGGATGTTTTGTATGCCAAGCGAGGTAGACCTTCCGTGGATCATTTTAATACACGCGTTAGAAGGAACAATCTACGGCGGAAGGAAGGAACAACATCCCCCTTTGCCCTCCCCCCCTCCCTCCTCTAATGCAGTGTAGGGCAACCAGACGCTCTCTGATGAACCTCCCTGCCTTTATCTTTCCTTACTAGTCCCCACTCTTTTTAATGCTACTCGCGTGTATATTATCTTGTCAAAATTAATGTATGTAAGCAATGCATGCAAGCATGCATGCAAGCAATGACAAATTCAATTGTCATTGCTTGCAACATTCAACTGTGATGTTAAAGTCCGCCTTAAAGTTAAGTGGGTCTTCTTTTGTTAATATTTCATAATATATAGCACACAGTCATCAGCGTAAATCCTCAGTGTTACTGATATGTTAGAGGCGATATTATTAAAAAACACAAAACAAAAAGAAAAGCATGCCAACGACCGATCATTGTGGGACACCAGGCGTGAATGGAGCTATACCAGAAGCTTTCTTCTTTATATTAAAAGATTGCTGGTTGTTTTTGATTGAGGATTTATTCCATACTATCATTTTATTATTTTTAAGACATCGTCTAGCTTAAGAAGAAGTTTAAGGTGAGAGAGAGTATCAAATGGCCTGCTAAAATACGTAAAAATGACATCTGTTCGTTTTCCTTTGTTTGTAGTGCTAGCGTGGTCACTGACAATTTCAACAAAGTGAGCAGTCCTCGAAAGCCCTGCTCTAAAGCCCAGCTTTAGAGATGGGCACTGTTGTATATGCTTGTTTGGAGCTTTGCTGCATATTTGTTCAGAAGTTGTGTTCATGAAGAAAACTAGTTACGTGCTTGTGAATTAGATGTTCTAAGAGCTTGAGAGATGTCGATGTGAATGAAATTTGTCTGTAATTTTTATGCACAATTTATTCATGACGTAGCACAATGCATTTTGCAGAAATAGAAGGTTGTACATGCATTTTTGGTTCTGTGGAGCGCGCAGTTCATGCACTATGTGCCATGTAACACTAAAGTTGTTCTCGCTGCTGTTACTTTATTGTACGTGGAACTGCCGAGACCTTTGTTGCAAGGTTGACTAGTTTCATATAATTGCTTTCTTACCCTTTCCAAGACTCATAAAACCTCGAATTGGGACCAGCTGCTTGTTAATTTAATTCTGGTCATGAGCTAGGCTGCCATCAATGTGCACAACCCGTTGAACGGTACCACGTAATTTGTTCCAAGTGCAGTAGGTTGTGACGTTTCGCAGTGGTCGGCTTCGAACGTGATTAGGTTTTTCAAATGGTTCCAGGAAAGCTATCAGATCTCTGATCGTGATTTTGTGAATGGCTCTTTTGGCGGGAGGACTCCATTTCAAGCAGCGCTTGCATATATTCGAATTGCCGGAACACAAAGCTGAGCACTGCAAGTTTCTAGTTCTCGTTGGAACCTTCAAGAGCACTCCACTGCTGACTTGACCGGCTAATCCACTTTTTTGAAGAATCTGAAGATGCATTTTACATTCCGCATGGTCTCATGGGATCGAAGAAATTCCTCGGCAAAAGTGTCGCGAAGGGCGAATGGGCCTTATACTTCAATCAGTAACAGCGCTGCAACGCACAAGTACTATTCGTGCCCTGGCGGTTAACATGGCTCCTAAAACAAACGACGCAAAGTCATAGGCTTAATTTCAGTCACTAAATAAAATGAGACTTATGGCTAGAGCTCCGTCGAGGTTGCCATCTCGTCGCCGGCGTTTGGACTGGTGATTCGGGTCGGGGATGTGCTGCTGTTCTTGAAGACGCCGTAGGTCGCGGAGTCGTTCCGACGATTGCCGCTGACATCTTCGGAGTTCGAACACTCGCGAGGACTACCTGATTTTCCCGGAATTGGGGTAACCGGATCGCAAGACTCACTCTACTGACTACGTTTCGAAATCAACGACAAGGTCCATTCACCTCCAACATCGCTCTTTCATGACCCCGGGGTCACTTTTTGGTTTATACTGACCCCGCCCGTCTAGAACGATTACCCAACTGTTAGATATAGTTGCGTCCCCAGTAAGTACGTGCCGGTCCAATCTGCCATTCCACTGTCGTTTCTAAGGCCTGACTCCATAGGATCTAGTAAGGCTAAGCCCTGCCCTGAAACAGGTGAAGAAAAGGAGAGAGTTCCCGGTGAGCTGACAGGCGCCGCCTAACACGTAAGCCATGCAGACGCCATTAAGGTGGCCAAAAGGAAGCGTTAAGACGAACCATCTGATTTCCACCTTCGGGACCGTTCTATGCAGAGCCATTTGTTTTGTCTTCGACCGAGTACGCCAGCCTGAGGATAACCTGCAATGCACCATTTTGTTTTCGCGTTCCAGGAAATTCCACGTCGCCTTTATGTCCACCTAACTCACTTACTTCCCCTGTAATTACCGCTGCCCCCAACCATGGAGAGAAGCCGGCCACAAAGGTATTGCTCGGCCTGATAAAACGCGGTAAAGAGGAGTCCCACCATTCCGAATGCTGAAAAGCACTGTTCCTTGGTTGACGTTTGTCACAAAAAAAACGGTCACCGGTCTAACAAAGAACCCTTTCGCTTTGTGTACCAAGGTCTGCTGCCCTTAACGACACCGTGGTGCCACTGGGGGCGGGAGCCGCTCATGTGAAAGCCGTCGGAGTATAAAACCTTTCACAGGTGCGTTCGAATTCAACGGCTATGATAACGCATACATCCATTTCTTCCGACGGACTGGAAAAGCGGGGTGTGATCTACATATTGACCAACACCGCCTGCCTCAAGCAGCCGCATGGTTAAGCAAGTGCACTACAGAGGCGCACGCACGTGTCCTATCATGGACGTGTGGTGTGCGCATGTGCGCGGACTCCGCAAAAGTGCACTGTATATGCTGTTTGATACTTTCCTGTCTCCCGTTAACGTTGCTCTATGTAACAATATATAAAAAAAGTCCGTGTTTAAGCGTGGTGAACGACCCCTTTATTCACCAGACATGGAGCCACACTGTCCGGATTGCGGCGAATTGTACTGCTCGCTATCGCGCATGCTTTGGCGATGCTCCGCGTTAAGCGGCACCGAGTTGAGCACAGAAGAAGACTGGGAAGACGCGCTGTGAAGCGGCGACCACCAGCCACAACTCCGGGCCGTCCAGAGGGCTCACGAAAGGGCGGAGGCTCACGGGCTTTCCGTCCCAACGTGGGTGCCGCGACCCCTGCCGACCACTAAACCACGAGTGGGTGGGGAGGGGTTCCTCCGGACTGGATAAAGTTATTTCCTCCTCAGCGTGGTGAACAGCATGGCTACACAGTGCAGGCGCTCAGCCTGGTCTCGCAAATGGCGAGAAAGGACGTTTTGGTGCCGTCTGGCTCGGCACTTCCGCTTTTGTCGGCACGCATTAGCGGTCAGAACCATCCACCGGGGAAATAATCGCACTGTCTAGAGGCCATCTATGGTGAATCAGAGCCCCTGCAGGTGGCTCCCAAAGCCGACATATTTGGGTGATTGTAGCTCGGTTATGGAAAGGACGCTGCTTTCTGCGCCCCATACCGGGAGCACGGCAAAACGTCAATGGGGCTAGTGGAAAGGGACTGGAAGAGACACAAAGGAGAGGAACACCGTAGTGGAGGACTGCGGAACTTTGGACCACGTGGGGATCAGGTGCACCGAAAACTCATTTTACACGGGCCTCTCGCAGTTTAGCTTGCATCGAAAATGCGTGCGCCGCGGCCGAGATCGAACCTGCGTTCTTTGTGCCGCAGCCAAGCACCATACCCACTACACCGCCGCGGCGGACCGATATATTTGTTCTAGATACCGCTGTTATGTTCGGAGGTAGATCGAAGTGAAGAGTAGGCGACGGTGGCGTAGCGGATGGCTTTACTGTAGAAACTTCTTCGTGTTTAGGCAGTACTCAAGAACAGCGGCGGCTTTGTTCCCGCGACGCCCGGGGTCGCTATTTGCTGCGCCGTTCCGCAGGTGCACAGCTGCGGGGATATGACGGGTGACAGGTTTCTCCACCGTGGGATCCTACAGCATTTTCGGAGGAAATGCGGCATCCGAGAAAGGAGCAGAGGGGGCAGTGCCACTTGCAAGAACAGCGGCGGCTCGTGGTCGAACTAATCCTTTGACCTTTCTGCGCGCTCGACTGTCGCCAAGGGGTCGCCGTTTCGGCGGAGATGATCGCGCCGGGGCAATGCGCGCAAGCGCTTTTGAGCACAGTACACCTCTCTGGCAGTACTGGTCAAGCGGCGGCTTGGATACATGCGGCCAGGTAAACAGAGTGGCAATTTCGCCCTGCTGCGGAGTTCTGCTAACTCATTACAGGATTAGTGCCTGATACTATCTTTCGCGGAAGCTCGGTGCAGCGAGCGGTTCTAAGTGTGCGAACTCGAAGGCGTGACTGTAGGATTAGTCCCCGATGCTATGTTTCGCAGAAGCTCAGTGCAGCGAGCCGTTCGAAGTGTCGAAACGCAGAGGTGTGGAAACGCAGGGTCACTCTCTGAGGATGCAGAGAAAACTGGTTTTGATTGGTGAAGTGCCGCATATGGGTTGGTTCCAGAAGGAGGTACAGAAGCAATCGAATGTACTTCGCGGGGAAAAGCAAAGGGGAGGTGAGAGCTTAGCTCTAACTCGTGTCGCAGACGCGGCAAGGTGGGCAAAGGTCGAGCTTGTCGCTGCCTCTGATCGAGAGATGACGTTGCAAAGCATGGTGATTATCCCGTTCGAGTGTAAACGTTAAGGCCTTATAGTGAACCACTTCGTGTGGTTTGAGCCGACTTGTGTTGTCATGATGTCTGCTGACAGTACTGGACGCCCCGGCCACGTTTTGTAAATATTGTACAGCCAGTCTAAACAAACCTGCGTGTTTTTGCTGCGAGGATATATTCGCCCAGACACTCTGTTCTTCAACTTGTCGCCGCGGTAATCGGAGCCATCAGGAAGGAAGGCCATTCGAAAATTGTCTGACACAGTTGTAAGGATTTTTCGACGGCTTTCTGGCTGGACGGTGAGGCAACCTGGAGCTATATGCAAGCCCTGAAAGGGTGAAGAGATATGAAGGAAGATCTCAGCATCACGGCTGGAAATCCGCGTCTTCACCAGCGCTCCTGACAATCATCCGAGCAGTGGGTGGGGCAAGCGAGACATTTGGACTGTGCACAGTTCTTCCAGCCTAGTTGGAAAAGCCTAAACCAGCGTCGCTGCAACCTGGGACGCCGGAGAGCATTTGCCTTGGCCCACCGACCGAAGGTTTCCACCACGAAACGACGTGGGAACCGCGTGACACGACACGTCGGCGCACAGTGGATCACAGGTGGGTTCCTGTTCTGTTTTCTCCGGGTGCACCACACCAACCACTAGAGTCGCCCGGAGTCAAATGGTAGGAAGTAACTCTGATGAGCAGGATGCAAATCGCAAGGGGGCATCAGCGAAATTTGAGGTTTCAGATGCGCGTTCTATGCAAACTTTTGACTCGGCTGCAGAGGTGCGGATGAAAGAGCAAGAAATTGAAGCTTTGAAACATCAAACCGAGCTGCAAAAATTAAAGCTTCAGTCTCGGCGGAGTGATGCAGGATATAGCTATGGGTATGACTTGGCTAGGTACGCAGATCATTTGCGGGCAGTGTTGTCACCAGTGTCCGATGAGCTGGCGGCAGCATGGCTCTGGGATGCCGAAAACATGCTTAGGAGCTGTGCGATTCCCGAAGATGTGCAGGGCTTTATTATTCTGCCGTTTCTGAATGAAAAGTGCCGCACATTGGTGGCAAACGAAGCGGACGCGCGAGCGCTTTCCGACGAGGAGGTTCGGGCGGCGTTCGTGGTGTTCACTGCTCTTCTTGTGTCCGTGTCCTGCACGCCTCTTCTTTTGATTATGGAATGTTACCAACTCGCTCAACTTTCTGTCCTTTTGGAGGTTCGGGACTTGATCTTGGGGGAACTTAAGCTCACCCGCGAGGAATAATTACGCCCCCTTTACACCTGTAGGAAAGGAGATGAGACGTGGGAGCTGTTTTCAACTAGGCTGTAGATATTTCTAGACTACTACCACCACAGCAGGGAGATAAGGACAGTTCAGATGGCGCGTGCGTGCGTTGCTGATTTCGGATCGGGTCAAACAGCCTATGGAGGGACGAATGCGCAAATACGTCCTGCAACACGAGACGACGGAGTGTCTTATACACCAGGCTATAGCGAAGCTGGCCCAAATGTATAAAGACACTACAGGGCGTAAAAGTTCAGGTGGACCAGCCGCTGTTCGAAAAATAACGAAATGTTCATTCGCCGCCCGGCGAAGAGATCATCCCAAAGAAACGGGAAAATAACTCAATGTTACCAGGGCGGTGAGAGCGACCATTATCGTTGGCAGTGCCCGCAAGGGACGCCAAAAGCGACGGGAGCAGAAGGGGGGCAAATTCCATCCCTGCCTGAGAAACTTATCGCGAGGGCTGCGTGCGAATTTACAGCGGAATGGATAATTCCCGCAACGGACAGGGCCACTATGTCAGACCTGACGTGGATTGACTTGGTAAGTGCGGGGCTCGCGTTCATGGTATGTTTAGATTCCGGATCAGACATAACGGTCTGTAGAGAGAAGTTCATTCCGCTGAAGCGAAACTTCCGAGAGTAGGGAATGTACGCCTAAGGGGGCATTTGTCCATGCCTACTAAGCTGCCCTGATGTACGATCCCATTCGGTCTGCATTCCACAGGTGGAGAGGCTGGTCCTGAACTGATTGAACTCTGTGCGGTTACAGATAAACTTGCCGTAGGGGTAGGGGAAAGGGAGTGAAAGAGATAGAGAGGAGAGAAAGGCCGTAGTGGAGGGCTCCGGAAATTTAGACCACCTGGGGTTCTTTAACGTGCACTGACATCGCACAGTACACGGGCCTCTGGCATTTTCGCCTCCATCGAAAATGCGACCGCCGCGGCTGGGATCGAACCCGCGTATTTTGGTTCAACGAAGAAAGAGCGTTTTCATAGTCAACGCGCGCATTTCGCTCTCTCTGTCTCTCTCTCACAAGACAGCAGATGGAAGAGCGAGAGAGCTCGCGCGCCGGGATGCACGCGCCGAGGGCGAGCGCGAGCCTCCCGGCGGCGCGAGGTGGCTACATACATACTACTACAGAGGAGGGAACAACCCACACCCTAAGGAGCTTCGCCCTAATATCGCTGAGCATGCCGAGCGTGAATGCGTAATAAGCGCCGAGTAGGTGCCGAGGCACAGGCCTGAGTCAACGGATTCGGGAGAAGGGTCTCGGTGTTCGTGTTGTCCGCTTCTTCCCATAGTGTCAATGTTTTGCGCGCCTGTTTTTTTCACTCGCGCACAGGCACATGCTTCAGCGAATGCAGCTGACTATGAGGTGTTCGTAAAGGAAGAAAGATAAGACAGCTCACTGCGGACTGCATGGGATCAGGAGCGTAAGGGGACACGCGGAACGTTCCTAGAGGAAGACTTGTACCAACGTGAGCTTTTGAATGAAAGGCAGTGCCGCCAACCAGCCGTACCTGAAAGGCGCCCGGGGAAGTCATGCCGCCCACATATGGTGGACCACGTGACGAGCACTTTTCGAGAAACGAGGTGAATGAGCTTGTTCGCGATGCACTGTCTTGTCAAATGACATCGGGCACTGGAAGGCACTGCCAGTCGTGCTTTAGGTGCACGGGAAGGGCTTTTTTCTTTTTTTGACTTTTTTTTTATTTCGCTCATTTCCCTCCCTTTCTTTGTCAGTCTCGCCACACCTGTCCAACATTCTCGAGTTGTAAAGTGGTCGATGGATTGCCACTCAGTTCACTTACGCGAACTAAACGATTCAGTCGATGAGTGAGTTGACGCGTTGTCCCGATTAGACAGCTTGTATCAGCAGAGGAAGCTGATGTTTACATACGTTTACCGCTCGGCAATTTCTCCGCCGTTCCACAGTTGCACAGCTGCGGGGACATGATCGGTGATAAGTTTCTCCACCAAGGGACAGTAGAGCATTTTCGGAGGAGATGCGGCATCCGAGAAAGGAGCACAGGGGGTAGTGCCACTTGCAAGAGCAGCGGCGGCTCGAGGTCGAACTAATCCTTTGACCTTACTGCGCACTCGACTGTAGCCAAGGGGTCGAACGTTCGGCGGACATGACTGCGCCATGGTAATGCGCGGAAGTGCTTCGGATGACAATACACCTCTCAGGTAGTCGTGCTCAAGCGGCGGCTCGGAGGTAAACACAGTGGCAATTTTGTGCTGCTGCGGAGTTTTGCAAACTCATTACAGGATTAGTGCCCGATGCTATCTTTCGCAGGTGCTTAGAGCAGCGAGCCGTTCGAAGTGTGGGAACGTAGAGGTGTCGAAACACAGGATCTGAGGAAATATTAAACAAAGGTTTTGATTGCTGAAGTTCTGCATATGGGTTGGTCCAAGAAGGCGGTAGCAGAAGCAATCGGATGTATTTAACGGGGAAAAGAGAAGGAGAGGGGAGAGATTAGGGATAACTCGTGCCGCATACGCGGCAAGATGGACAGAGGTCGAGCTTGGCGCTGCCTCAAACCGAGAGATGATTAAGTTGTAAAGTTTCGTGCTCGCACCGTTTGAGTGTAAACGCTAAGGGCTTTGAATTAACCCCTTGTTGTGGTTTGACCCCAGTTGTGTTGTCATGATATCTTGTGAGAGTAGTGGCCGCCCCGGCCAAGTTTCGTAAATATTGTACTGCGTGTGTAAATAAACCTGCGTGTTTTTGCTGTCAGGACATCTTCGCCAGACTCCGTCCTTCAACGTGCGCCGAATTAATCGAAACCATCAAGAAGGAAGATCATCGAAAATTAACTGCCGCTATCTACATTTCGCTGTAAACCTCTTCATCCTAGAGAAACAACATTATGCTGGGCTTTTGCTCGTAATGTGTTGCTGATAATAGAGCGATCACCCCTTACGCAAAACAAGCTGGGGGGGACGGGGGAGGTGAAGGAAGGAAACAAAGCCAGTGGCATTCAGACACACTCATAAGAAATTGGGATTCCTTAGGACCTTGTGAGATAAACATTTGTGATACCGCGCTTGCCCTGTTCCATAGTGGCAGTGCCTGATTTTGCAATGCACCTACTAAGCCTGTCACCGTTGTGTTCCCATCAAAGTGGGAAAGTTGCATTCTGAATATATATATATATATATATTCACACTCGGACTGATTTCACTAGTCCTCTAAATTATGTAAATATATTCTTAAGTCGATTACCGACAGTTTGCGACGAACATTTTTTAAACGATGCTCGCGTTAGGTGACTAGTCAAGGCGCTGTCGACGGCGTGACTCCTGCGCTAAAGACCATACAGCAAACAGCTATCAGAAACAAACGTGACAGCCAGTTCGTGCTTGCAGAGCGGCTACATGGAGCGCATGCGCCGCAGCTAAGTCAGCCGTCGTGCTGAAGTTCCCATCGCGCCTCTCGTCGTAGGTGTGACGTATCCAACTCCCGGCATCTGCTGTTGCGGAAGCGCAGTAAACAATGGACTGCGTCTTGACCTTAACAGGATACGAATGTGTACAATGTCCTACCTTTGACGAAAAAATACAGACCAATGTTGAATGCAGTTGAGTCTGCCAGGTCATCTTACTCGGTCATGCGAGTTCAAGGGCTAATTTTACTTGCATGCTACGAGAAATCGTTAGCACTGGCCGGTTTTGGCTATTGATAAAAGGGCTAACTTTTCCACAGATCACTAAATAAGTAACAATTTTGGCTGTCAGCTGCGATATAGAGAAGACTGGCTTCCTTCATTAAACATGAAGTGTTTATAGGAACGCGAGAAACGAGTTTGCGGGCCTTTTTGCCATAAGAGAAACCCAAGAAGTGCCTTATCCTATCTCGGCTGCGCCTATGTACTGGAGATGTGACTGCATTTTGCATAACAGGCTTGCCGGGTATCCAGAGCTATCGCGACATGATGCCCGTAGCGAAAGATTCGTGCCTGCATACTAAGGATGTTACGCATACTGTATCGCAGTTACCTCTTTGTACTGAAGGTCAACCGAAACGCACACCTATCCGCGACATCTGCCCTAGAAGTCACATCGGCTACGCTCACACGAGTCACACACCAATTAGTAGGGTCCGAGGCAGCTCTATAAATATTGCGCACGAATTGCCGTCCAGTTCTCTCACCTTCACGGCCGCAGCTTTGCCTTTGACGCCCGCTGAGCCAATGCATTCTGGGTAACGGATATATAGAGCAGCAGAAAGCATCCAATGAAACATGCCACTATCATTTCTTCTCTGACAACCAAGGTTGTGTTTCACTGGCAACGCCTGTCACAGAGAGGAATTTGGCACGTACGAAAGAAATCTTATCTTTTCGCTATCACCCAGCAGGGGCGTTTGTTGATTTTGTAGTCCTTTCCCAGCACTGATCTTTGCGCGTGCTTTTTTCTTGAAAGTACACATTTACTTTTTCGCTCAGTTCCATTTTCAATAGCCTGCGCTCGTCTGTATCGTTCCGTCCTAAGAAATGCCGTGCCACGCTGGATTTTTCAGGCGGTTGAAAAGGCTCAAGAGGTGAAGATTTTGGGCCATCGTGGCTGTCCCCGAAATCCATCATCCACGCTGGCAGGGGAGTGTTCGGCTTCTCCTGGTACTGTGCTGGCAAGCAATGTCTCCTTGCGTGCAGGTGGCCAATCCGGAAGTCGAATACGACTGCGATGTCTACCTGTACATACGGCCCTTGTCCTTCTCCGAAAGTTCCCGTTCCGTGCAGGCGCCCTTATCAGCCTCATCATCTAGGACGTTATCTCCATCGACGGAGGAGGATAGGCAGATAATAGACCTCGATTTCCTCAAGCACTGGCAAGCTGTGTTCCTCTTCAAGAACGGCGCGCCACCGACGGAAAGCACCGCCAACGCCGTCGTCATGCTTGAAGCAGGAAAGAATGGCGGGTACCTTGAGGGAGAAGGGTTTGTGACATCGAGGGAGGTGCTCGAAATGGAGAAGCCGCACAAGGTTAGTAGTGCAGTGACTTAGTAACATTTTTTGTAGTGATAATAAACTATATATATTACTAATAATCAGGGTATTAAGTGCCAAAATAAGGATATTCTTACGAGGAATACCCCATAATGGAAATATCCTGAATGTTCGAACGCCTGGGGTTTTTTAACAGGCACCGAAAACTTACAGTACCCGGACCTCCACCACTTTTGCATACATCGATTATGTGGCTGCCGGGGAGGGGGGGGGGGGGATCGAATCGTTCTGAGGGTCTGCATACTCGAGCACCTTAACCAGTATACTGTCACACGTCACTTGTATTGGAGAGTGCATGTCACCAATGCACATGTCACTTTTATTGGAGAAAAGAATGCTTTATTTCGTTTTTGTGGAAGCCATCTTGCGGGGAACGTGTTTGCTTGTGTTCTAGCTCAAGTTGCAACGACAGTGCGGTACATGGCTTGCACATGCATGCTGATGAGTAACTCGGGCACTGTAAGAGTATAATTAGGTGAACCAAGCTAACTTGCTGTCCTTTTGAACAGAGGTGCTGAATTTATGAAGCCCAACGCCCTTGTTTTCAGGTGTTTTCCATTAATTGCAGCTTAATTTTACTACACAAATAAGTGTCGCCTGTTGAACATAATATTAATAATTTGTGCCACTCATCACTCAATTTCACCTGTCGCCATCACTATATGACTAGGAGGCGAGCTCAATTGGAGGTCTCCGATATTTCCGACCACCTGCTGGGTTTTTTTTTTATCCTGCACTGACATCACGACACTAGCATTTCCTCAGTTTCCTTTACTTAACCTCCACTGACATGTCGGAGTACACGGCCTTCTAACATTTCGCCTCCATATGAATGGGTGTCATCGTTAGCGGGACCGAACCAATGCCCTTAGGCTCAGCAGCCGTTCACCTTATCCATTGTATCGCCGTGGCGGGAAACAGCCACGGTATGCATAAAAGCGTCCACGTCACAGCGAGAAGAAAATAACGAACGAAGCACCTAACTAAGAGTGCTATTGGAGTTAGCTTCTGCAGTGAAATATAAGTAGCGTGGACTTAGGAAACTTGCAATACTGCCGTTGTCTCGGTATGTAAAATCAGCGGGCATTTATTACTCGGAAGCCTGAAATCCGGAACCTTGTATCACTATTAGAACCAGGATTCTTCATGTAATCCTTGGGATTAAGCTGTATTGCACCATCATCGCGTGACTGCCTTATTTACCTGAAATTGCCCATTTGCACCGTCGGCGCTCGAAACGAGGTTTTCTTGCACATGTCACTTCTTCAGCGAGGATTTCTTTGTGTGGAGGGGCATTGCCTGAAATTTTGATTTCGTGTTTTCTGGCATTTCGTATTAGTGGAAATATCAACGTACTTTTATTGTTCAAAACAAACAAACCAATAGTACTTTGGTTCCGCGCAAACTGTAACTCCCCTTCATCACATCCCACTAGAATGTCCGATATCCGGCAAGCACACTTACTTTCAACTTTGCTCCGACATATCTTTTGTTGTTCTAAATTATAGTGCTTCAAGGTTCGTCCCAGTTTCGATTACTTAGGACCAGATGTCTCAGTTCGGAAAATCCCAGGCCGAACCATGCTCGTGCCAAGCTTTCACTCGAAGACACTTCGTGAGTAGCTCCTTTGGAGCCACCTGCCGTGGTAGCGCACCAACTAGCTAGGCCGTCAGCCAGCAAGCTTGAAGGCTGCGGAATGGAATCCCGGCCATGGCGGCCGCTTTCTGGTACGGGGTAAATCTAAGAAACATCCGCGTACCTAAATTTAATGCATGTTAAAGTACCCCAGGTTGTCAAAACTACTCGGGAGCCCTCCAGTGCGGGGCTTGCCTCGTAGTCATGTGGTATTGCCACGTAAGAACCCTTCAGTTGTTATTATTATTATTATTATTATAACCACAAGACCGCCGTGGCGGGGCGATGCTACAAGATATAGACTTCGTATTAGCCGGAAGTTATTGCATGATAATGCTTTTTTTTTCTTTCTGCGGCCTACACAGTAACTACGTTGAACATTATTATTATTATTATTATTATTCCTCACAGAAATTGAATCATTCATCGCGGTAGCCAGAGAACAAGGATGGTGGGGGAGGAAACCATCCACCTCTGGAATCTTTATTGATCGCGTAATATCTGTACAATATCCACGGATTTAAATGGGACAAGTTAGGGCTAAGTAATTCACAATACATTTGTTTCTACAAGCATCAAGTCGTGTACCATCTCTGTAAAATTGGTTCGTATTCCTCTTTGTACACGAGAAAGAACACCACCTTCAGATGCCAGATTCGCTGCTACACCACGCGGTTACAGCGAGCATTTGCACATTTTAGTCGATTTAATTCAATGTTTACCTGCCCCATTTCAATTCGTGAGCACTGCACATATACTCTGCACATGAAATCATGACCACGGCCATCCGCAGAGTCGGGCCCTTTATCAAAATTGTTGCTACACGCCCATGCCCATGCATATTATCGGAACCGAACTGCGTGTACGGTGAAGCGCTGCGCATGAAATCGTAGCGCTACCTTATTCGAAGCGAGCTGTTGGAAGTTTGTTCCGCTGAGAGATTGATTGGTTTCTGGGATTTCGGGTCCTAAATCCACGGTTTGATTGTGAGACACTATAGTTGGAAGCTTCCGGAAAATTTCGACCACCTGGGTTCTTTAACGTGCACTGATATCCCACAGTACACGCGCCTCAGCCTTTCGCCTCCATCGAAACGGAACCGCCGCGGCCGGTATCCGATCCGGCGACCTTTGGATCAGCAGCCGAGCGCCATATTGACAAGACCATTGTGGCGGCGCGATGTCACAAGATCTATACTTTCTAATTTGCCCGCAATTTAACACATTAAAGCTCTCTTTTTCTTCTGACCCACACATTAACTGCCAGAACTCACTGAACAACTTACAACGAACATTTGCTCAACAACTTGACACTTAAAAAGAGTCCTGTTCTGTACATCAGCGCGAGAGTGGAAAAGCTGCTGTATCATTGCCAAGTGCGCCGGTACTGCATTACACAAAGGTCAGCGTCCGAACACAGTGTTTTGTGAACTGTGTTTACCATATGTTTTCCTCTTTGCACATTTCATTATCTCCGAAAGCCAAAACAAATCCGCGTCACTCTTTCTTTTTTCTTCGACATCGGAGCTGTTCAGGGGCTAGGAATGCCGGCCACCGATGTGTTCATCACGCTTTATGCAAAGCTTATAGCGTAGCGCGAAAACCGACACGGACAAAGGATCAATTAACAGAAGAACACAAGCCCCCTAAACATGAAACAAGCCCAAATCGGTACCCTTGTCGGCTTCATGCATAGCGTTCCCTTGCCTTCGACTCACTAATCATGGCGCCCCGCCACGGTGTTCTAGCGGTTATGGCACTCGGCCGCTGATCCGAAGGTCGCGGGATCGAATCCCGGCCGCGGCGGCTGCATTTCGATGGAGGCGAAATGTTGAGGCCCGTGTGCTGTGCGATGCCAGTGCACGTTAAAGAACCCCAGGTGGTCGAAATTTCTGGAGCCGTCCACTACACCGTCTCTCATAATCAGAACTGGTTTTGGGAGATAAACTCCACAAATCAATCAATCAGTCGATCACTAATCACGGCCGCACTCGGACCCACGTTTGCCCCCAGCCGACTACTACATAATAGTGAGAGTTCGAAAAAAAGAAAGAAACTAAGGAAGAAGGAAGAACAGAAAGTTGTGATTGTGCCGTGGGCGTGGTGAAAAATCACAGAATATGGTAGATAATCGCAAGGAAAAACACAGAAGAACCAACGCAGTGTGGTTTCAGCAGATTTCACAGTGGGTGGAACTGTCTTCCAGTTTTCTCTCGACGAACTTTGTTGATTTAGTTATTATAGCTTATTCAAATAATTGCCTACCCTCGGGGGCTTCTCACACAGATATGTGGAAGCGCGGCTCGAATAGGCAAGTTCCCAGCATATCTAAACTACAGGCGACGATGTTTATCCACGAATGGTGATATGCCACGCGAGCTATCGTTTCGGCTCGAGCGCTTCCCTTCGACGAGGGACAGTGTTTCTGCAAGTCGTCTCGCGGGCAAGTCCGTTCCAGCGATATGCCTTCACCAACGATTTCTCAGTACGTTTTCAATATCGGCATTCCCCTAGCCCTCCTCTGGTTGCGTAGTGCCTGAGGTATTGGACGAAGACGTGGGTTCCCAATGGGAGCGATATGCGCGCACACACACGCACATTCAAACCACTTTCACGCCGTGAGAACGGTCGCAACAGTGAAGCTGTTCCTTATCGTTCATCGAGACGTAACAGTCGAGGGTGCAAAGTTGTTTTGTGGGATTTAACGTCCCAAAACCAGCTCTGATTATGAGAGACGCCGTAGTGGAGGGCCCCTCAAATTTTGACCACCTGGGGTTGTTTAACGTGCACTCACATCCCACAGCATACGGACCTCAACATTTCGCCTCCATCGAAATGCAGCCGCCGCGGCCGGGATTCGATCCCGCGACCCTCGGATCAGCAGCCGAGCACCATAGCCCCTAGACCACCGTGGCGGGGCAAGGGTGTAAGGTTATCGGTGTCACGACCTATCACAATAAGATTAGCCCGCGAAAACATGATGTCCCCTAACTGGCGGTGTCTCAATATGCCACCCTCCATCATAATTCACTGAACCCCTTCACCATGCGCTAATGCAGTTTTCCTTTTTTCCTTCTCTCTTTCTTTGTTCGCCTTTGGCGCTATGTAAATGCAGCCGGGACTGGGACAATCGAACCTTCGAGCTAAGCCTTTTCTGCGCTTTATCGCGCATTGTCCTTGGCATAAACACTATGATGCAGCAGTCGGCTCGATGAAGAATCAGTCGACTTCTGTGAAGCAGCAGCGGATCGATGGCAAGAACGGATCCGCATTTCCCTGTTGCATGACGATGAAAAGACAGCGGACACTCGACTTGGAACAGTGCCGCTTGTTAAAACGCTTACAAAAGGTAGATATGCAGCACAAGCAAAAAGATTGATTTCTGGTATTTTACGTCCCAAAACCATTGGTGATTATGAGACGCCGTAGTGGAGGGCTCCGGAAATTTTGACCACCTGGGGTTCTTTCACGTGCACTGACACCGCACAGTTGCACAGGCCTCGACATTTCGCCTCCATTGAAATGCAGCCTCCGCGGCCGGGATTCTATCCCGCGACGCTCGGATCAGCAGCCGAGTACCATTGCCCCTAGACCACCGTGGCGGGGCACAAGCAAAAGCAACAAGAGGCACAGGATAGACTGTCAGGAGGAGTATTATTAACGCTCCATCCTGTTCCTGCGGGCACGAATGACGTCTTTACGTTTTTTTTATTTTTTGCATGGTATGAACCAACTAGCCCACCGACATGTGCGATTAAAGTACTTACTTGCACGTTAAAGAACCGCAGGTGGTGAAAACAAATGAGCACTAACTCACTCACTGCGGAGTGCCTCAGTAACGCTTGTCACAACTTACGAACTTTATTATTTCATGTTTCGATATCTCGTGCAGGTCTTCCTACGGAGCATGCGCATCTCCCTGAAGGCGCTCACCAACGCCCTGAGCACCATGAACGGGTCTCGGTCGGCCTACTGTCTCGTATGGAACAACTGCCAGGAATGGATAGCGGGGCTAATGCGACGCCTGAACGTGGTCATGAGACGCACACGCTTCAGCAGGGTGGCCAATGCCACTATCGCCGTGGCCAGTCTGGGCCTGTTCGCCTACGTCGTGTACCTTGCGTATTCTTCGGCATCCTCATCTCACCGGTGGGAACACAGTGGCAGCACTAAACAGTGGGTGCCGTACAACGCGACTGAAGAGTGAACTGGTCCATGCGAGATGTGAGACTCGGAAGAACTAGGTGTTTGTTGTGCCTCGTGAATGTACATAATGAGACTCTGCACGAAACGCAAACGTTGTACATAGACCAAAAACCATCGACGCCGCAACGATATAGTATTAGAAGGAACCCCCTCTTAGAAGCCCCTGTAACCAGCACGGCGCGCTTTCGATTACCAGCTGCAGCGGCCGTAATCAGATCGGGGTAAAGTGTGAAAGCCCTCATGTACTGGCATTTGAAGGGGCACATCCACAGAGTTGAATCACATGTTCCAACTATGGCGCGACTCATAATCACATCCTGCTTCTTGTACATAAACGCTTCCACACATTTTCATTAAATCCATTTATCTGACTGATTCTCGCCAGTCGGTTGGCTTTTGTGCAGAGAAACAAACACTCTGGCTTTCACGACACGGATGCAGACAAAATAATGGCCGTAACTGTTTGCTTAGTAATCATTAGCGAATACCGCATACACATGATCCTTGCTCACACGTCAGTTACATCACTCATTTAGTCTGCCGTGCCGAATCGATGGCAATTTTCTGAAGTGAGCTTCTCAGAAAAACAAACAAAGAAGACAGAGAACCACAATCATGAGAGTCGCATTGAAACGTGCTTTTGTTTTTGTTTGTGCTGTGGTGGTGAGGTGAAGTCATGGCAAACAGATGCTGAATTTAAAGGGTCCTGAACCAACTGTAGAGCCCGGTTGAAAAACTGGAGAAGAGAATCAGATTCTGAAGAAAGAGCTCCGTATTCGACAGCTCGGTCAATGAATTGTGAGATCTATACAATCTAACTTATCTACAAAAGCTAGAGAGCACTATCTCCTTTCCGAAAATGCGCTCGGCCCGTGTTTGCTCGAAACGAACTATGTGGTTTGCTTTGATGGCTTCAAGGTTGAGGATTGTGAGTCGGATCTAGTCAGAGCGAAAAGTGCTAGATATGATGGAACCGGCATACAAACGGCTCTGCCGTAATCACCAAAGTCGTAATCAGTCCGCGTCCATTCTTACTGCTGGACTACATAGGCCTGTACGAGATGCTCCCTCAGGAGCGCGCATGTGTTCTTTTAAGAACAGTCTTCTAGCAAAATGTTGTGATGAAGCGAGTCAAATGATTTACTGGCATCTAAAAAATGCCAGTGTGAATTTGTTTTCATTAAAGTTATTTATTTTTATTTTTTATTCAAATACATCACAGGTTCCCATTTGGAACATTATGTGAGGGGGGTAATACATCATTATTCAAACAGCACAGATCGTAAGTCAGTGAATTAAGAAACTGGTCAGTTGTACAAAGTGAATACTAAATACAGATCTTTCAGTACACTGAACATATAGTAGTAATATGGCTGAAAGCGACAGGCTAAATGCGCAATAAAAGAGACTTGACTCGCCCATACGGATTTAACAAGAGCGAGCATCCTTCGCACAAGCCGAAAGTCGGGGTTGTGCGAAAAAAAACACAAACATTAAAAAAAGCTATGAAAACAAAATGTGTAGTTATTTTTTGAACGCTTCAGGGTCGTGTAGGCCAACAGTTTTATCCGGAAGATTGTTCCAGTATTCTATGGCACGAGGTAACGCCGATGAATTGAAAGCCTTTGTTCGACCGAACAGGCGTTCCAAGCTTCGATGATTGTGAAGACGACGAGATATATGATGCGCATGGATAAGCGGTAGTGTAGATGGTTGTTGACTGCAGATTACCTTATGAAGGAGACTGATAAGTGCGATGTTTCTTCGAGACTCCAACGATGGAAGTGATAGCTTCGATTTGATATCAGACACACTTGATGCGCGCCTGTAATCACCGACGATGAAGCGAGCTGCACGATTTTGTATGGATTCCAGTGAATGAATCAGGTATGCTTGGTGAGGGGACCATATAGAAGATGCAAATTCCAGCTGTGGACGGACAAATGATAAGTAGGCTAGTTTTCGAGTCGCTGACGGAGCATTCTGAAGATTTCGTTTTAGGTATCCAAGTGTACGCGTGGCCCTTGTAGTTATTTTTTCGATATGGTTGGACCAAGATAAGTCTGGTGTCCGATGAATACCTAAGTATTTGTACATAGATGTCTGGCTTACAGAATTATTGCTAAGCGAATAGTCAAATGCCCAGTTGGTACGTTTACGACTGAAAGTAAGTAACTTGCATTTGTCCGTGTTCAGGGTCATTTGCCAAGATGAACACAGCTTTCTTTAATGTCAGCAGCACAGTTTCAGTGGACTTGCCGCTTCTAGCACCAAGCTCTTCGTCTGTTAACACCTTACGGACTTAAGAATTTCGCAATGCGAACCGAAAGTTGGCAGATCCCATGTGCAGTGGGAATCAAGGAAATGCGAAGCATGCATCAGGAACGTAAAATGGATTTGAATTGTCTCGTTATACCGAGTTTGGTACATATGAACTTAATGGAACGGCCGCAAGAGCACCAAGACAGTGGCATGTAAACCATGGCGCTCATGACACGTATGTTACGATTCTAATGTTATGACCTGTCATTTGGCATGTATCACGGACATACTTCATGTTCTTAGAACGTGTCACCCATCGTCGTCATACATTGTCGTCTCGCCCTACCAATTTCGGTATATATCAAGTTAACGAAACGGCTCCAAGAGCACCAAGACCGTGGCACGCAAATCATGCCGCTTATGTCATCATTTTTGTGTTATGACGTGTCATTTATGTTCGTCATGCAGTTCATGTGTCGTACCAATTTTAGCATGCACCCCATTTAACGGAACGGCTCCAAAAGCACCAAGACCGTGGCACGCAAATCATGCTGCTTATGTCATCATTTTTGTTTATGACGTGTCATTTATGTTCGTCATGCAGTCATGTTTCATACCCAATTTTTGTATACACCATTCAACGAAACGGGCATGAGAGCACAAAGTCGTGGGCGGCTCTAGATTAGATAGATAATAGATAGATAGCTAGATAGATAGACTGATAGATAGATAGATAGATAGTAAGATAGATAGATAGATAGATAGATAGATAGATAGATAGATAGATAGATACGCACGCTCCAATTCGCCGAAGTTCGCTAAGAAATTCTTCGCATTTAAAATGACTTTTTCCAAATATTTGCGGAAGACAGGGAGGACAGATATAGGCCTGCAATTACGTTTTATGTTGCGGTCTCCTCCCTTAACATGACTGATACTCGTGCTTTCTTTATTGCTTCAAGAAAAACATCATCTTCCAGTGCTAGGTTATAGATATTGACCAGTGCATGACTTTACTGGGACACAAAACACACAAATCAACGAAATGAAACGAAGCCACGAAAAAGGCATATATGAAATTGCCAACTCGCGCGAAAGGCGCGCCAGCTGTAATGTTAGAGGGAACTAGCGGCATGAAGCCTCAATTGAACTTCTCCAGATGGCGCCAGATGTACCAGATTCTCTGAATGCGGCAACTTGCTTGCTTTCTCTTTGCCAGCGTGAACGTTCGTAGTGGAGGCTGTGGAGTGCGTGTGATCTCGTTCTCGATCGGGAGAGGAAAGCGGACCTGCTTTTGCCCTCGACGCACAGCACCCACCCTTGCCCTCAGCCTAGTTATGCGTGATAATGATTATGCTAACGCCAACGTACGATAATTCGATGGAGTGTAGAAGAAAAAATCAGCTCGAAATGTTGGGTTTTATCCTCGCACCTGTGCCTGCATATTCGTAGCGCGATATGCAAATTGATTGATTTGTGGGGTTTAACGTCCCAAAACCAGCTCTGATTATGAGAGACGCCGTAGTGGAGGGCTCCGGAAATTTGGACTACCTGGGGTTCTTTAACGTGCACTGACATCGCACAGCACACGGGCCTCAACATTTCGCCTCCATCGAAATGCAGTCGCCGCGGCCGGGATTCGATCCCGCGACCCTCGGATCAGCAGCTGAGTACCATAGCCACTAGACCACCGTGGCGGGGCAAAATATGCAAATAAGCAAAGAATTAAATGCAATAGTGGGCGCCGAAGGATCGCGTATGGTCCGTCGGAAATGAAGGGAAGAAGGACTTACATAACTGGTACCTTATTATAGCTTCTCATCCTTGCCAGTTAGATCACTATTAACGACAAATGGACAGATTAGATGTTATGATGGCTTTTACTGTCTGGAACTGGCTTGGCTATTTTTCACGAGAGCATTGCTAGGATGAGCATGGCGTGTTCTTTTTTTGTTTGTTTTAGTACGGTGGCGATACTGAGTGGCGATACCGATGGATAATAATTGATGGCATTTTGCGCGCCAAAATTAGGATATCATGTTGCACTCCCTAGTGAAGCGCTCCTAAAATTTGCACCACGTGCGGTTCCTGACCATACGTAGGATGTTTATTAGCATTTGAAAGGCCTCAAGCATTGTAATGCTCTCGAATACATTTCTTCCGGCGTTTCTTCCATATGTACTGCGTTTGGTTAGTGTGTAATAGCAAGGAACCGGTCAAATGACGGTGTTACGCCACCGCAGAACATCGTACGAAAACCGAAGGGGTTGTCGATGACGTTCCTCTTGAAGCAGGCCGCGCTTAAACGGCGCGTAATGGGTACACATTTTGCACGCTCTAAATGAATTCGAATGTTTGCATGTTAATTCTGGCACAAAGCAGAAGTTGTCTAAGTCGGGGGCTTTGCCCGCGTTATCGCTGCGTATCCGGCATTTCCCAGTCATGAAGGGCGTGTAGCCATAAGCGTGACATCACGATCTTAACGAGCGCCGTGTTTTGAAGAAAGGAACTTTTCTTTTTGGGGCGCGCTGCCGCCCGCCTTCCCGATATCGTGTATAACGACCTATAAGTGCTCAAGTTTATTGAAAGCGGGTTCGGTCTTGTCGAAATGCTTAAAGGAGTACTGACACGATTTTGCGGCCGCTCAAAATCTACATTTTCTTTCTAGCCATGTATTGTTAACGGCCTCCGCACACGGAAGCTAGAGAACAGGTACAAAAGAGTTTAGTTTGGTTTTAAAGTTTTCGTCCCCCAGCACTCCAAGCCAGCCCCAGCGCAATGGACACTACGCTGACGTAGGAGCACAGTCTATTAAAAATCGGCGATATCCCTGTCAGAATCACTGGACGACCGTGAAATTGCCGTTGTTTGCGCGCCCCACGTGTAACTGACCACAGACGACACACTTGCAGCGACGCTATCACGAATTGCTGTCCCTACGTGACTTGGACGTACGTCCGACTGTGTTGACACGTCACTAGGAAACCGGCCCCTCGAAATCGAACCGAAAGTGGGCTTTTAAGGAAGCCGTATTAAAAATATATTCATTGCCTTGCAAGGCAACACCATACTCTTTTTTGGGGTTCTCCCCGCCATTGCTTTCATTTAGAGCAATACTATGAGAATGTCAAAAACTCGTGTCAGTACTCCTTTAAAGGCGCTCTGTTCCTCGGGCATTTTTTTTTCGGTCGTGATGAAAATGAGAACATAGTTTCTTATACTGGCGGAAACGAGCTGGGTTGTAGCCAGCAAAGAAGGAATATTTTACACTTCGTTCTGGAAGTTGTAAAAAGATGACTGATGGCGCCACCCTCGGTGATGTGCGTCAATCTCCAAGTGTAACGAAAAACCAAGGGACACGCCTGCAACCTTCAATCCTGCTCAAAAGCGAGAATTACATTGAACTGTATTTGACACGCATCTGGTAGCCTTCTTTTACACCGGGAGAGTAACTTTCATTTTTAAAATAATTTTGCCGAAGCCCAGTTACCAACGTTGCCGCCGTCCCTACACATACAGGCGGGCGGGGTGACTACGAATACCGAGAAAATTCGAAAAAGTTACAACATATCCACGGAGTGAATGATGATGAGTGGGCGAAGTTCGGGAGGTTCATCGTAGATCGTGCCGAGTTCCGGATTAATTTAGTTAACGCGCACGCTACGAATCCTTATGGTTCAACTATGCACAAGTGAAATCTCCCACCGGCACTTCATTACAAGTCAAGATCCAGTGCCTATATATATATATATATATATATATATATGGGTGGCCGGTGAGCGGTTCTCCAACGCGAGCAGTCGGTATTTCTCAATCAAGAAACTCGCTAGGAGACGCTGTCTGCGCCAACGTTGCCTCTCGCGGGTGAGGGCGCGTTGTCCTTCTTTGCGAGCTGGTAGAGCGTTCATCTAAGAAAGAGCGTTTCCATAGTCAACGCGCGCCTTTCGCTCTCTCTCTCTCTCTCACAAGACAGCAGATGAAAGAGTGAGTGAGAGAGAGAGGCACGCGCCGGGAGGCACGCACCGAGGGCGAGCGCGTGCCTCCCGGTACGCCGGTTACGCCTGACGCCTGACACAGGACAAGGTTAGACTAAGAGGAGCTTCGCCCCTAAAATTACGATTTAAGAACATCTATAGCTTCCCTGCAAAACCGCCTCAAGCTTGTGCAGTTCGAATGACACGCTTCCTGTAGCGATAAAAAAGAAACAAGAAAAACAGGAAATCGATGACGGACGATAGACAGACGCTTTAGTATACAGAAAACAATGCGAAAATTTATGCTTTTCGCTGAAAACGGGTAGGCTTGCACTATATAAGGCAATGGCACAGTAATCGATAGCCCCCAGGGTTTGTATATCGCTATGGTGTTCAAGCATGGCCAGTGCCAAGAAGCACTGAAAACAGGCGCGCAATTCAATGCGCGCCTGAGATGTATAACAAGCGCCAATCGCGTGTAATGACTGTTCTCGTCACACTGGTCTGTTGCTACTAATTTACTGCTCACTGTGCATAGGCAACAGGTCTCGTAATAAAAGCTGCGTGCTTTCGCCACAGTATAAAAGTTGGGTCAACTTGCGTGATACAGGTCAACATGTCACAATAAAACAAGTACTCACGTGAACGCTCGTGATCAGCTTACCCACGCACTCGTGGTGCGCATATATGATATCGACAAGCGCCTGGAAATAGATTTCAGAAATACGTCCTAGGCTCGTATCATTCCCATCACTAACACAATGCTGATCCGCAAGGGAAAAAATGATCACCAACAAGATTTTGCTAAGCGTTACGCGACGGTCAGGTCATCTGGATTGGGATAATTTTAGGTTATATTTTATTTAAACCACCGCTAATGGTTGCCTAATTATCAGTGATTGGTATGTAATGTTGGTTAGAGAATAATTACAACCGTGCTGGGTGGTCCAAGAGAAATACTAACGTAATTTGGGAGATGTTTAAAGCAAGCGAAAAGAACTCACCACAACTTCAAATGACCGCGAACGTCACAAGACTCATTGTGTTACTGACTGTATATAAAGGCACGCACAATCCTTTGCTGCCTCTACGAACAATAGTCTTTTTTTCAGAAATCACGTGCCCCATGCGCACAAGCCTCTCTCTCGAAGAAGAGCGCGCGTTCGCCTTTCTGCGGTACACGACCCGCGATTCCGGACCCACTACTTTGCTGACTCAGGGTAAATGATGTCGAAGGTAACCACAAGGTCCCCGCGCTTTTGCGGATCCTTCGGATGCGGCAGCCCTTCGTTGTGGATGCGTTTCGTGGCAGAAGGGTAGATCGGCCCCTTCAGAGGCAGCTGTACCACGCCGCCCGTAAGCGTCGGCACGGTTATGTCCACCCCGCGCAGAGAGTCCGTTAGGGTTAGCTTGGCCACGTAGTGCACGTCCACGCCGTTCCTCTTGAACAGCTGGTGCGGCTTGTCCCGAACGACGAACACGATGTCGGCTGGAACGCGTCCTGGAAAGCGGTCCCCCTCGCGTTCGAATCGGATTTTCGTGCCCGCCTTCCAGCCGGGCTTGACGTTGATGGTCAGGACTTTCTGCTCGAGGGTCCGCGAGCAACCGTCGGGTGCGGTCACGGTCCTGGTCACCCTCATCCTCTTGACGCACCCACGAAGCACTTCATCCAAGGTCAAGCCAAGGTCGTGGCGTATCTCGCGGCCCTGCGCAAAGGAGCTGCGTGACCAATCTGCTTAAAGCGAGGCATGTGTCGCGTTAAGGGAAAGTTCATGCCCCAGATATACTATAACTAACAAATTAGGGGTATATGCTTTTGGAAGTTTAAGACAAAGATCAATCAAATCGAGCCAAAGTTCTCGCTTGTATACCTACATCGCGTGCGAAGAATTGTCTGACATGACACTGATCTAGTGCACAGTATCTTGCCAAATCGCATCCTTACGGTTTCTGACATTTCATGGCTTTTGTTTCTTCTAAACCGGTATAATAACCGTCTCAGGTTGAATCCCTCCAGGTAGTTTCCTTTGTTTGCCGTTCTTGCTGCCACATTATTATAAAAACCGGAACTTGCAACTAATCAGATAAATAAATAAATGCAATAAATATGCAGATGCACACCTACTGATCGCACAGTGCATCCCTCGGTATTCAGCTAATGGTGGCTGTCTCTGGGAGAGGCAAGAAGAGATGATGTTAACGTAAGGGCGGCCAAACACTATCGTCTTTCGACGGGATTTTCGGCGAAGCAGCAATTTTTTAGATGCACTGTTCTGAAGTGCACCTCTTTTCGTTAATCGCATACTAAACGATAGTGCCCACTTGGTCATTCCAAGGGTTGTAGTATGCAAGCTCTCCCGTATAGTACAGAGTGCTCTACTGCCTTTCCCTATGAGCGCAATACCGGTAATAGCGGTACGATCGCGGTTACGGTGTTTGCCTGCCAACCGGGATGACGTGGGTTAAACCCCGACCGCGACGGTGGCGTGTTTTATGGATGCGAAATGAAGGCCCGCGTGTTAAAAACTCACGTTGGGGAACCAAATTTTCCGGAGCTTTCCATTACGGTGTGTCTCATAATCGCAGCGTCGATTTCCCGCAAAAAAAGAAGAAACCACCAATACAAGCGTTGGATGCAGTCAAAAAGAATTAAATATTTAAGTGTTCATTAGTTTTTTTTTTAAATCTGAAACTGATCTTATCGTTCGAACACGACCGCCGTACATGGCTTAGCAGCGATGCCAGAATACCAGCCGAAAGCCACCGCAAGGAGCAAGAAAGACGCACACACACACTGTGCGTCAATGTTTCAGAAGATAAGTTGTGAGCTTGGTTACAGAGCCCGAATATCTTGGCATCTTCATTGGTCCTTCGCTTGCATTCATTGGTTCCCTCCCACCGAAACGAACCAACCGGCGAAGCATTAACGCATTTATGCAGCGCAGTACGGTCACTTTTCTTTCTCTCTCTTTCTTACTATATCTTACCGCGTCCATGTATCTTGATTTTCTTCTATTCGTAACGAAAATCTCTTCTTCCTTTCGCCCTCCACGGTCGTGTAATGACTATGGTGCTCGCTTGCCACCCTACCCCCCCCCCCCCCCCCCGAAAAAAAACTTGGACCATCTCCCCGCAGGGAACCCTGATGGGATGCGAAGCAGCAGCGTTGCGCACGGGTGGCGTCACGGGTTGAAAGGCGCTAGCGCGGGTACTGGAAGAACAGTTTGAAGCGAAACTCGGTGTAGCGTTTACTGGTGTAAACGTTTGTTTGAAACGCAGACACGGGAGGCGAGCGGGCGTTGGAGCCGGCAGCTGCGGGCGCTCAGGCGGGTGAGGGAGAGAGTGATGTACGCGCGCAGCCCAGCTGCGGCGTGACCTACTTGGCACCGCTCCAACACCTGCGCCGAGGGAAGCGCGTTGCCTCGCGCTTATAGGGAGGATGAGGATGATGATGATGATGATGATGATGATGATGATGATTGTGGCTCGGAGGGACAGCGTTATACAGGCTAGTCAAAGAGCTGCTTCGCATCTAAAAAACGTGGGTTCGGTCCTGGACGTGGCGTTCGCATTCTCGATGGAACCGGAAATGCCAGAGGCCCGTGTACTGTGCGCTGTCAGTGCACGTTATAGAACCCCAGATGGTCCAAATTCGCGAAGCCCTCCGACGACGGCATTCCTCCTCTTTCGATACCCCTTGGACGCTGAACCGTGCTCCCCCCGACATGGCCTGAAGAAAATAGCACGCTTTCCTGAACCGGAGCCACGATCTTCATTTACACAAGCTGATCAACGCTGCCTACAATGGCAACAAAAGTAGCGTCTCTTATCACAGCATCTGGTTTTTTTGGGTGAGAA
This sequence comes from Hyalomma asiaticum, assembly GCA_013339685.2. Lineage (NCBI taxonomy): Eukaryota > Metazoa > Arthropoda > Arachnida > Ixodida > Ixodidae > Hyalomma > Hyalomma asiaticum. The sequence continues at coordinate 34,366,824 of CM023488.1, read as the reverse complement.
GCGCCTTACGCCGTACCGTACAGCTTTCAGCGTCTGCTGTCGGCGTCGGCATCGCCTGTAAAGGTGACGCAAGAAGGAAGCGCGCCGTGCGAACGCCGCACATTGAGCATTATATGTAGATGTGAACGCGCACTCTTGGGGACCAGAACTAATCATAATTGTTTTTGTGGCGCCAGCTCGGGCTCTAGGTGTCTCCTGCCGGCGTCGCCACATGGTAAAACGAGCTGTCAAGTTATGTTGAAATAAAAGAAACAATGTATTAGCTGTCAATAGCTCATGATGCCCATAATTCTGGTTCGCTTTAGGAAAGGAGGCCAATATCTGCCGCCCACGTGGGGAACACGGTTAGGCGTCCGTGTGGAGAAAGAAGAAAAGAAAGAAGAGAAAAAGCCGTAGAAGAGGGCTCCGGACATTTTGACCAACTGGGGTTCTTTGACGTTCACGGACATCGCAAAGTACACGGGCCTCTAGAATTTTCGCCTTCATCGAAAATGCAAATAAAAGGAATAGTACATTAACTGTCATTAGGTACGCGATGACTGTTTTTACAATAAATGTACACATGGATATATTTGAAACAAATCCAGTCCTCTGCCTCACATTAGCAGCGATTGACCTTTGCATCAATGCATGCTTCGCACCTTTTCAAACTTCACGTTAGTGGAACTGCATTACCGCTGGATTTTAAAAGCTTATTTCTTTTTTTTTTGTAGCGTCTCTTCTTCACTCTAATTATATCGCCTTCTTTTGGTGCATTGCTCAAGAAAAGAGGTGCAGAAAAATATCGCCGCTTTTTCAATCGAGTCGCCGTTACTATGTAGGTAGCAAGAGTGCAAAGAGAATTTGTCGAATTAACCACAGCGAGATTATGTAGGTAGCAAGACTGCAAAGAGAACGTGCCGAATTAACCACAGCGAGGAAATGCATTAGCGACACTTACCTGGGCATCATCGTCGAAGCGAAAGTGGTGGAACACGTCTTCGCCGAAGGAGAAGGAATCCGCGAAATTGAGCTTGGTTCGCGCACGGGAACAATGGTTCGACGAATCGGCCCTCTGACGGCTGGCTCCACAATGAACACCGAACCTGAACCTTCCGTAGCCCTCGGCTGTCCTATCGTACTCTTCGCGCGTCGTCTTGTCGCGCAGCACCGTGTAGGCCCCGGTGATCTCCTTGAACCTCTCGGCCGCTCCCGGGGATTTGTTCTTGTCCGGATGGTAGCGCAACGCCAGTCTTCTGTAGGCCTTCTTGATGTCCTCCTCGGTGGCGTTCCTGCTGATGCCCAGCAGCTTGTAATAGTCCTTTTCCGCCATCGTCGACCCTCGATGTTAACGGTCACGCCAGCCCTAGCCAGAAGGATCACTTCTTCGTCGTCGTCATCTGCATGCGCGTTTCAATGCTGTCCGTTAGGCACGTTCATGGTTTGCAGTCACTCAGAGGATGCCGATGAACATGATGATTGTGGTTCAGTTAAAGGACGCTAATTTATGCAGCTCATGTTGTATGATGATGATTGTGATTCTGATAAGCAAAGGACGCCAGTTTCAGCAGCCCATGTCGGCAGCACGGCTAAGCGTTCGTAGCGGACAGGAGAGAGGGATTGAAAGAGATATAAAGGAAAGAAAAGCCCTAAGTAGTAGAGGGTTCCGGAAATTTTCACCACCTGTGTTCTGTAACGTGCATTGACAACGGAGAGTGCGCGTGCCTATGGCATTTTCGCCTGCATCGAAAATGCGACTGCCGTGGCCGGGGTCAAACCCACGTTTCTTTTTCTTTAGGAGGGGGTGGGGGGGGGGGGGGCGATAGTGATAGCGTCGTTTGTCACAATGAAGTGACACCAGATATGGGTGATAAACACTACAATGAAAACCGCGTGATCTATATCCACCGAGATTCGGGCAGCCACTCACAACATCCTCTACAATATCAGTTTGGCGCTCAGAAACGCTGTCATATTATCACGACTTTACTGTCTAAGGTTCATGATACAAAGCTAAAGCAAATACAACCCTCAGTAACTCGAGCACTAAAGAGCGCGCGACGAGCCCGTGAGAAATTCCAAGCGCACTGCATGCGCTGCGGCTAATCGGCCATGTTTACGCGTCGACAATTTACACCTGGCATTTCGCTCTACGCAAAGCGCTTTGCGTGTCGCGGTTTAGCTGACACACTAAAGTTCCCTTATTTCTTTCAGTCCCTTTCCCCTACCCACACGGATCCTAAGTCTTGCTCCCAACATGGGCGGCAGAAATTGGCACCTTTTCCTGGTACGCAACGCAACTACTGCCAACGCAATAACACAAATAAAAAAAATGTGGCCGACCCCTCTGTCAACGGAATCGGTATAACACGGAAGTGAAATATCTCTTCGCATAAGCAGATGAATGTTTATTGTTATATCAATGTTAACTTGCCCATTGCTACCCGTCTTTCGCTGGTATGGCACTGTTTGATGTGGATGAAGTAACGTTCACGCATCGCCTCCATATCTTCAAGGATCAGCCCCTTGACGTAGCTTAAGTAGTTTACGTAATAACTGGACACAGTCGATCGTAGACGCCGCGCGACAAAGGTATCGATCATATTTACTTGCGCCACTTTGACCCGTCAGTATCGTTACCGTGCTTGGGCGACTAGCGCAGCAGTTTTCTTGTTGCCCTCACGCTCCAACAGTGGTCGGCGGGGGGAACGCAACCCACGACGAAAGGCGACCAGTTCTCTACCACGGCGCTGTCTGCGCACATACGCTTGAAGTTGTACGAACGCTGATGTGTGCTTTATTACGCTTCTACAGTGCCTAGAAAATATACTTTCTAGGCACTGTAACGCTTCTTTCCTATGGCCGCGCGGCTCCGCACGCGTTCATCGAGGCGGACTTTGGAACGCGCCTTGAATGGTACCGCCATCCAGGAGAGGCGAAGTAAAGATGCATTGATTCAATTTGCCCCTCCTAGGTGGTGGCACCAATGCACGCCGGCAGAGCCAGACAAGAGTGTCGCAAGAACCCACGATAACAAGGAATATTGCCCCACTGACGCTTAGCCGTGCTTCCTACATGTGCTGCAGAAATTAGCGTCCTTTCCCAACCGAACCATAATCATCGTCATGAAGTAATATAAGCCGCGTTCGTACAGCTACGAGCATGGGCGACGATAGCGCAATGGCAGAGCACCGGGAACCTCTCGCCGTGGAGCGACGGGCTGCGACTTCAATTCCCAGCGCATGAACAGAAGTTTGAGTGTACATCTTTCCCGTTCTTGCATGCTTATCTTACTGCATCATGCTTATTTAGCGCAAAAAAACAATACACAGGAAGGAAGGACAGCTTTGTCCTGTCCTACCTGAACAAGAGCCAGGTAATTAGAAGAATGACAGACTTGGCAAACGCTCAATAATGCTGGGCAACTTACAATAAATTAAGGAAATTTGAGATTGCTAAGGTGATTAGAAAAGGGGGAAAAAGGCCGAAAGATACAAGAACTCCGAAGACTGATAGCGGTAACGCTAGAGCACTTGGGCTAAACGTCACAAATATCATGGCGCCTGCGATTGAACTCGGGGCTGGAATTGGTGCTCTATTTTTATTTCAGTGAAGTCGCAGTTATTAAAAAAGGAATTAGGCGTGTATCTGAATACCAATAACCAGCGAAGTTGTTAGGCCTCAGCCCGAGTCTTTATTCCAGATATGCGCACATAAATGCATGGTTGAGCAGAAGGGAAAAAAATGCCGCTCAGTCGCGGTTTTGACGATGATCCCTTTCCGCCGTATACATAAATAGTGTTGCGAAATGATGCAAAGGGATGCAAAGGGATGCGCAAAGTGTTGCGAAATGATGCTTTCGGGGAAAAAGGCATAGCGCTTTGTCCTGTCCTTCCTTCCTGTGTATTGTTTTTTTGCGCTAAATAAGCACGATGGATTCACACCAACTAGCCCGACAACGCATTGTGTTGAACCATATTACTGCATCATATCCGGCAAGGTAGTGCCGTATGAGTTCGTGGTGGACCCTGGCATAGAACACTTTCGTGTTAAAACATAATCTGGGATGAACTCTAAAATTATAGTATTTATATTCATAGTTGAATTTCAACTCCGGTTATTTCGTCATCGTTGTGACAAACAAATATTTGAATGCTCTTTTCCACCAATACGTCAGGCGGGAGTTCAGAAGTACAACGCGCCGCTAAGGCGCTTTGTGCTGCACAGGCGACGCGGTGCTCTCGCCGGCTAGCAGACTACATCGCGTGGGTCGGCGGCGGTGTTTCTACCATATGTTTAGCCCGCTGCGATGGTGCACTGGTTATGGTGGCTTGGTACTATCCAGAAGGTGGGGTTTCGATCCCGGACAGGCGGTCGCATATTCAAGGGAGGCGAAAATGCCAGAGATCCGCGTACTGTGTGTTCTTAGTGCACGTTAAGGAACCTCGGGTAGTCAAAATTTCCAGAACCCTCAACTACAGCTTTTCTCTCCTATGTCTTTCAGTACCTTTCCCTTGCCCCCACGAAGGCTTGGCCGTATTCCCCACATCGGCTGCAGAAGTTAGCGTCCTTTCCTTAGCTGAACGATAGTCATCTACGATATGTTTCTGCTGCATAGCAGGGCTTTCATCACGTGCTTCGTTTCAGGTGCCCCGCATATCATCGCAACGCCAGCAATGCCCTCGTCACGTATCGCTCGCGCGAATGCGTCTGCGGGTGCCGGAAGGAACGCGCTCGCTTGATGCCGCTGAGCGCTGGACCAAGTTGTAGATTGATTTTGGTTCGTTTAGGAAAGGACGCTAATTTCTGCAGCCCATGTAGGGAGCACGGCTAAGCGTCCGTGGGGGTAGGGAAAAGGGAGTGAAAGAGATAGAAGGGAGAGAAAGGCCGTAGTGGAGGGCTCCGGAAATTTAAACCACCTGGGGTTCTTTAACGTGCAGTGACAACGCACAGTACACGGGCCTCTGGCATTTTCGCCTCCATCGAAAATGCGACCGCCGCGGCCGGGATCGAACCCGCGTGATTTGTGTGGCAGCCGAGTACCGTAACCACTACACCACCGCGGCGAACGACCAAGTTATAGAGTTACTGTACACACAGACAGACACACGCACAGAGAGAAGAGATAGCAAAAAAGAAAAAGAGGAATACGTAGCGCAAGCAAAATTAGATGTGATTTTTCTAACAAATTGCTTCTCCTTTGCATCATTTCGCAACACTATTTATGTATACGGCGGAAAGGGATCATCGTCAAAACCGCGACTGAGTGGCTTTTTTCCCCATCTGCTCAACCATGCATTTATATGCGCATATCTGGAATAAAGACTCGGGCTAAGGCCTAACAACTTCGCTGGTTATTGGTATTCAGATACACGCCTAATCCTTTTTTTAATAACAGCGACTTCACTGAAATAAAAATAGAGCACCGATTCCAGCCCCGAGTTCAATCGCAGGCGCCATGATATTTGTGACGTTTAGCCCAAGTGCTCTAGCGTTACCGCTATCAAAGTCCTCGGAGTTCTTGTATCTTTCGGCCTTTTTCCCCTTTTTCTAATCACCTTAGCAATCTCCAATTTCCTTAACTTATTGTAAGTTGCCCAGCATTATTGAGCGTTTCCCAAGTCTGTCATTCTTCTAATTACCTGGCTCTTGATCAGGTACCTTCAGAGTGGATGTGCGCCATTCAATTTGGTCCTACATCTACATTCCGGCCTTTTCAGCCCCGTACGACGGGCTACCGCAGTACCCCCATCAAAGAAGCCTTGTTCCTGACGGATCGGGACAATACGCACAATAGCACATAAAAACCCACATAAAAACCCAGCGAGGTGATTTTCGACTTGCAGCGTCGAGACGCATAACAGCCTTTTTACTGCCAAGTGTTAAGGCTTTTTTTATTTCTCTCAAGTACAGTCGCTGCATCAATCTTCTCGAAATTCGTTTCATTTGCGAAATTACTTTATGTACCAGTTTCACTTCGGCCTTCAGTGTTGTATATTCTGAGCTTTTGGTCTCCACCTTTGTAGAACGTTTTTTTTCCCTCTCTGCGGATGTTGAGAATTCTACGTAGATACAATTCCTGTGAATATCTTTTAAGGAAGGCTTCCACGCAGTCTACTTGGAGTTGGCTTGCCAAGCAGTGGACACAGTCCTTCGTTGGCTTTTTTCTTTTGTGATGGTGGACGTAGGGAACTGGCTATAACGGCCAGGTTAGGCACAATAATAATAATAATAATAATAATAATAATAATAATAATAATAATAGCTTCTTTATTTCCATCAACGATGGCAGGTACGTAGCCAGACAGAAATGACCGCCTCCATTCCTAAGGCTCACAGTTTTACCGTCATGCATTTATTCTCGAGGTGGCGCGATACGAACTGTGTGGAGTGGCAGCTCCCATTTTTTTTCTGTCGTCCTCTCTGCCCATTAAATATTGCGCTGCATTGCAGAAATACTTCCACTTCCTTCGGCACAACGAACAACTACCAGCTTTTCTTGCTTTACGATGGAAAACAAATACATATTTGGTTTGCGTCTATGATGTGAGTTATGCTGCGCTTAATAAAAGATTCGGAAGAAGTGTGTACAGTGTTTGTACCTGAGTGTTTCTTCCTTACCCGTGCATTAGGTGTACCCTTCTTGCATATAGATACGATATAGTAACCCTGTCGTCAGGCAACAGTCAATTAGCACGAAAAAAGCAACCGCAGGAGTCTGCTTGCGTTGATTATCCTAGCGTGGATATCAAAAGGCATGCAGCCTCACGTGTGTGCACGCCATCTAACGGAAGCACCGTCAAGCGGCATCAACCCTACCCATACCCGCCGCTTGGCGGTCAGCACACTTCAAGTATCCTAGCCGCTGTAGTACAGCTTTCTGCGCTACCGTGTTACCCTTAGCATACAAATTTAGACGCCAGCAACCGCAATGGCGGCGCCAGAAAAACTGTCCATGAGGTTTTTAGACGCCCACAGGGATGGCCGTGGTTCCACTGCTGCAGTGTGTATGGGACTTTTCCCTGGATACTTGCGTAGCCAACCGGATCTAACGCTTGAGGGGTGGGTTAATCCATCGGAACAGCTGAAGATCTTATTAGCAGCATCCCGTCTCAGGCAGCATTTGACGTCGCCCGTCTTCTGTGAAGACCAGAAATTATCCGCAATCGCACGATAAGACAACATAAGCCGAAGAGCAATTGTCTTCGAAAAACTTTATTCTGTGATTTCCCTGCATCGCCCCTTTTTGCACACCTGTAAATGAAGGAACAGGCTTGTAGAGTAAAAGCAGCGCTTCCTATACTTTTGCAAAGGAGACGCCGCAACCAGGATTTCAAGACAGTGTGTACGAATTAGAATGAAAGCAGCAGCCGTTTTATTATGCTAGCGTGGGCGGGCCACTAGGCGCTGCTGTGTGTTTTGAATAAACATGACCATTACCTTGTATCCGCTATCCAAAGTGTTTCGTCTAATTCCTCCTAAATGCAAGCGTTCAACTTTCCTCTAAATGCAGTACGCTTGCGTAGATCATTTCTGTACAAATTACGAATATGCTGTTTCTTTGATTTCGGAGCGCGCGCACCGCATATATATATATATATATATATATATATATATATATATATATATATATATATATATATATATATATATATATATATATATATATACACTCGAATTATTCTTTGATTCTCTATGAGAACTTCTGACCACAAGGCTGTTACGTGTGAAACAGTAGCCTTGTTAAGAGAAAATGATCTCCTTTTCTCAGGGGAGATACCTGAAAGGCTGTAGGACTGCAGGGCACGGTATTGCACATAAGCAGCGTAGAAAACTAACTGCACTTTCTAGGAGTAGGATTCGGCACGTGTCCATAACACAAGGCAATGACAGAGCTCCAACAGGAAATAGCTGTGCTTGGGTACTACGTTCATTAACCTCTTCGCAAAAGAACGGCGTTTCTCGTTTAGGTTCGGACTTCACTCCCATTCGGTGGGCTGTTGTCGGTGCCGAAGTACACCGGCGAATGAAAGCCAAATCAATGGCTCTGAAAGGCAGCCATCACATGTGCCTATTGCGTTGTAAATGATTCCCTCGGTTCCTTTCAATTGTGATCCTGCATGAGCATAAGAGACAGGGTGCAACATTCGTGTGTACCAGCAAAAACACGACTCTGGGTGGCAGCGCCATATCGCACCTGTCACTTCACCGTTGTCACTGCAGATGTGTCCCGCAGTTTGCGCAGACCCCCATTTCGTAGAAGTTACGGGACGCAGATGCAGGGTGAAGAAAAATCCCGGTAGTTACCAGGCGTTGAGGGAATGGATTTTTTGCGAAGCGATCAAATATATATTTGCCCGGGCCGAAATATTTGGCTTCAGCGAAGTGTTGCAAGCAGGTTCAGCGTCTACGTTCAAAGTGAGTGGTCGTGCACAACGCGGCTTCACAAGGCACGTCAGCAGCAGCGTGGTAACAATGGGGAAGCACACTGTGCGACGTAACGTCGGCACCCACATTAGTGCACCAAAATCTGTAAAAAACAGAAGTGCACGCTATAGAGCGCGTAGTGCATCTAACATGCAGGTCTCATTTGTTGGCGTATACCTGCAGTGTCGAACAATGCTGGAGAAAGGCATTTGGGTAGTAGTAATATATGAGTATTCTTCCTTGCAGTACCGCGACTGCCGTTAACCCACACTATAACCGCGACGGACATCTGAAAAGCACCATCACCACAACTGCTCATGCAACGGTTTTGTGTACAATATGTAGCGTATTAGAGGAGCCGCCGTGGTCGAGTGGTATATAGAGCGCTTTCTTGACACCCTGGAGACCAGGGATCGATTCATACCTGTATGAAACACGTGATAGGTTGTCACCTGTTGTTACAACACGCTTATCTGTCTCCCTCTGCTTCGTATGTGCGTACTTCTACCGCAACCTGCTACAAACGGTTTATCTCCCACTTGTTTGTCATGCAAAGTTTATTCTGGCAAAATTTTTCACTTGTATTTTCTTGGTACTTGACTCGTTTAAGTTGAATTGTTAACATACAATCACGAATGGCGCATGCCCGCCTACCGCGGTCCGAACATTACGGATACGGGCCCACACGTTATCCTATCGTCGGTAGTCGTGACGTACGTGGTACATGACCATTAGATAATTTTAGTCTTGTCTATATCACTGCTTCATGGTCGGCATGCAGTGATACCCTAGCGTGTCAGTTTTGGCGTATGCGGAATAAACCAGACGACCAAAAAAGCGCCAAGGCGTTGGCCGCTCGATAGATAGATACGGCCAAAGTTGGTCAAAATTGATAGCTGTGGTCAATGTTTTTCAAAAAATAATTCTAGATTTTAAGCATCTGTGATTCCGTTCAAATGTCACTCAGATTCAGCGCTAATGTGGTTCCACTTAACGTGAAAGCTGGGGAAGTCCGAAACAGTGATTCGCCGAAACAGTGATTCAGTAGGAACACATGAATCGCTCCTCAGGGCCTTGCCCTGTGGATTAGCCAGGTGTCAGCGCTGTCTGTCGCCGGCGACCGCCTGCTGTCGCTCAAAATCGCTAGCGGATCTGCGTCCATTAGCCACCATAGCGTCCATCACAGAAAGGACGTTCCAGTGAGATGACGATTGTGCTTCGCTTAAGCAAACGGCGCTAATTTCTGCAGCTCATGTCGTGAGCGCGGCTAAGCGTCTGTGGGGGTAGGGGCGAAGGAGCTTCAAATTGGGGGAAGAGAGACGACTCGTGCAGCTAGCGATATTTACTTCACCTGAGTACGCCCCCCAACCCGAGCAACGAATGCTACAATGTACACAAATGCCTCAGTGCGCAGGAATATTCTTTACGGCTGGGGCAAAACGACAACGCAAGAGAAAGCGCGCGTTTAAGGGAGCGATGGTGACTCCGCTCACCTCGTGTGCCTACGCGCTCAGATCCAAGTGGGGTGGATTCTTCTCGTTGGCGGAGGTACCAGGCGATGACGGTCGATGTTGATCACCCGACTTGGTCGAGGTCCGGTTGATGCAAGCCCTTCTAGGCCGAATGAAAAGCAGTATGCGTTCGCGGACTACTTGGTAGGACATTATTTTGAAAACAAGAAATGCGCAAGCTAGATGCGAGACACGAGGGTAGAAGGTGGCTGAGCTAGGTGCGTAATTTAACCAGTTTGTCTATCTCCTGATGTAAGAGATCGATTTGGAGCGCATCGTCGACACGTCGTCTTGATTATTCTTGCACATGCGCAATGTTTTTAGGATGAAAGAACGCGTGCTTGCTACAAACCAGCTGATAGTGCGTGTTCGTTATCTTCTCTGTCCAGTTGTCGGTTTCCTTGATCAACTCTAGTTGTCAAAATAAGAAAGGCAAACAGCCTCGAGAAAGCAGTACGCACTTCCCGGCCTGAGAGAGGAGGTATATCCCCTCAGTCTTTTTTAAAAGGGAAGGAGGAAGTGGAGCGCTTCCGCTGCCGCATCCTTGTCCGCATAGGCGTTATAGTGCTCGACTATGGGAACAAGGGTCGTAAGTTCAAACCTAGCCGCGGCGGTCGGATTTTAGATGGAGTCAGGAGCCTAGTCAGGAAAAACAGCAACGTCTGTTTCCTTTTGCCTGATCTCGGTGGCATGTAACTATTTTACGCATGCCAGAATAAAGAGTATTATTATTAAGATTAAGGCGAGAATGGTAGAACCTCGTGTACTGTGTGTCATCAGTGAGAGTTCGAGAACCCCAAGTGGTCTCATCGGCCGGAGCTCTCCCCTACGGCATCCCCCACCTCTCTGCTTTCATTCCCTTTGAGCCTACCTCCACGGATGCTGCACCGTGCTTCCTATATATAGGATGCCGAATAAAGAGCCATTTCTTTAACCGAACCACAATTATTACCGTCTAACTGCTCGTAGCTTAAGTTCCTCCATTGACTCCAGTGCTCGTTTCCGACCTCCTTAACGAGAAATAATTCACCTTCCCCAGGCGTATCTCTCTGCCAGTTCTCTTCGGGTGCTGGGAAAGGGGCGCGAATACTGCACGCGAAGCGACTCTTGTTTTCGATGGCGCATCGACGGAAGTCTGGCAATTACCATTGCGTTCTTTGCAATCGTAACAGCAACGAGAATGGCACAAGGCTTGAAGCTACCATTCAGATCATACTGAGCCTGAGTGAGACGGTACGAAAATTGAGCGTGGCGTGGGTTGCCGCAGTGGGCCGAAGATGACACTTAAATATCACCGCTCTGCTCAGTAGCCCTACATTTGGGTACCACGTGTACGCACCAAAACGCCAATTTCTAGGTGCGAAGCACCTTAGGCGCACGGGCTGTCGGCGTATCCTGTCGGCGTGTCCTCAAGCCGTCGACTCCGTAAATCAAACTGCGGTGAAAAAATCAATACAGAGTTTGCAAGGAAATGTACCACCCTCTAGGATTCGAACCCACAACTACTCGGGATGCGACGGAAGCAGTAACGACCACACCACCACATTTCTTTATTTTTAATTGAATGCATGCGGACAAACGGGTCTTGTATCTTCGCTACACCGCTGTACAATTTCCGTCTAATTAATGTTAGATTAAAGGAAAGGTGCTTAGCAAGCAAAATTGCCCTTGAATTAACATCGCCTGTCTTCCACTGCACTCCTCACGCGCAGCGATGACACCGCCACCTGGGAACGACACAGCGAAGCAGATTGTCGTTCTAATACGCGCCTCACGGTGGACCGATCCTAGAGGAGGTGCAGGTATACACCCGGGCAGTTGGTTTCTACTGTCACTCCTTGAGGTAGTGTAGTCAGTGTATGTGTAGGGCTGTCTTGTCACAACCGATTTTTAACGAATTCCTATTTATAAGCCCGGCCTGTCGGCGTCAAACCTCGTCGTCGTCGTGGCCACGGTATATCAAGCCAAGGCAGCGAGACGTGTTTCTGTGAGAAACACTGACGCATCGCCGCACGCTTCGTACATTCCCAGGTTTCATGTTAGTGGAGCCGTCTCGTTTCACTTTGTCGTTGATCAAAAGAAGAACTGCTTTATATTCCGGAGCGCGTTCTTTTTAGCTTTTTACGTTCACTTACGGCCAGCTAATAATACCGCTTCTCTCTTTTCGTAGCGCATCAAGAGGCAATCAATTATTTTCCGTTTTCAATTTCGCTTTGATATTTCCTTTGCTAATTTTATGCTGCTATGTTTTTATGTGTGCTATACAGCTCTTGTACAACTGCTAACTCGATGCAGCGCCTCCTCGCTTACATAGTTGTATTGTGCCAATAACCCAAGCGTTATCCACGTAACTCCACTAGGAGCAGAGCTACGGGCTTCGGACTCTGTAATTACGCCCCTGATGGCGTTGAGTCATTACACGAGTTATTCATAGTCATCCACCTCGGTACTAATGAAACGTCCATTTTCTATGTCCACTTAAGGTAAAGCATCTGCCCTTTCCTCTCATTCCAATGTGCAGCAGGTACAAACATTCAAATAATTTTCATTAATACTGTTTCACGGCTAATTGGCCGCTGCCTTTGCTAAATTTGAGCCCCTAGATTGTATATATGATATAACCTGTAAAATCCTTGACTATAATACTACACCTCGGGCTGCGCCCCGCCACGGTGGTCTAGTGGCTAAGGTACTCGGCTGCTGATCCGAGGGTCGCGGGATCGAATCCCGGCCGCGGCGGCTGCATTTCGATGGAGGCGAAATGTTGAGGCCCGTGTGCTGTGCGATGTCAGTGCACGTTAAAGAACCCCAGGTGGTCGAAATTTCCGGAGCCCTCCACTACGGCGTCTCTCATAATCAGAACTGGTTTTGGGACGTAAAACCCCACAAAACAACAACAAACAACACCTCGGGCTGCCGCTTGACCGCAGCTGTGCTGCGCAAGCCCTGATGTAGCTACGTGCTAGAGCCATGACGAACACCTTCAGTTTTATTTTTTTTCACTCTTCCGCACTTCCACTGCTCTTCGCTGTTCTGCAACTTCCGTTTTATGTGCTATCAGGAATCGGGTTCATGTTTGCCGACAAATCGAACATGTGCACAATGTACTGAGCCTGACCAGAATTCATTCATGCATCACCATGGCATCGATCGCTCGATCGCTGTGAGGTACGTGCTGCCGACGTAGTCTCGATCGGTGACATTGGTGCGACAGAAGTGTTTACTAACTTACGCTTCGAACTGCCGTACATTAACTTTTAAAGAATTACTGGGCTAGTTACGCTGCTGCCGCTGTACGCAGGACGCCCAGCTTCTGTACACCTGTCGTATTCGTGCTCTGCAGTGATAAATTTTGTAAATTTCCGCAATGATCAGATGGAATCGTCGGTCACCAAAAATAATGACAAGAGTGAGAGAAAAGAAAGAGAATAAATGCAGGGAGGTCAGTAGCCGAGCGCCTGGTTTGCTACCCTGTGCAGGCTGTTAGGGGATGAGCACTGGAGAGAAAGATTTGACGAGGATTTGTAGCATGCATGCTTTGGTAAACTGCGAAACTGACTGTTGCGAACATCCATTGTATGCGCCAACCAATTTTCCGGCGGCCTACAACAAACGCACCCCTCAGCCAGATGTTGATTGACCTTGTGGGGTTTAACGTCCCAAAACCAGCTATGATTATGAGAGACGCCGTAGTGCAGGTCTCCGGAAATTTCGACCACCTGGGGTTCTTTAACGTGCGCTGACATCGCACAGCGCACGGGCCTCAACATTTCGCCTCCATAAAAATGCAGCCGCCACGGCCGGGATTCGATCCCGCGACCTTCGGATCAGCAGCCGAGTGCCATAACCACTAGACCACCTTGTCGGGGCTCAGCCAGCGGTGGCGCCCGATTTGAGGAACACGTAGATCAATAAACGTTTGAAAGAAATTTGCCAATGCTCATGATTTCTGCTTCCGTGCTCTGCGAGAACTTCTTTCGCATGATCATGGTGTAGTGCCTCGATTTTGAGAGTTAACGATGCCGTTGAAAGGTATCCTTTGCGTGAGCGAAAAACAGCGCTCCTGCTCTACAAAAGAAAAGCAGGTACACAACCTAGAGACAGTCCACGCTACTACTTAAAACTAAACGATGACATATTGCTCTTTTTGCCCCGGTGAGAGGAAAATGAAAGCTTGGCGGGGATAAAATGCCCCACGTGCCCCTTATCCACCCCTCGGCCATTCGTCGTTGGCCTAATCACTGCGGTGAAGTCCGTATGTTTTATACGTTATAAGTTTATTACCGTACATCAGCCTTAAGCACAATCTGCAAGTTGGCACTAAATAGCTTGATGTAACCACTGCCAAAGTGCTTCGTTATCTGTAGTTGAAAACGCCACCATGTAATGGTAGGAAGTTCAGTGTTAAATTGAGTACGGAAAGCGGAGCCTTAAGGTACTCTTCAAGTCTGCCCGACAATGCACGGCTGCTTGATATGGCTAAGCAGATTTTGCCACGCCGCAGCCACGAAGGTAGTCGTCCATCACGTTTCTTAAAAACGTAGGCTGAGGCGTGTACATCGTGCACAACCCCCTCGAAATTCGGCCGAAACGTCTACACACAGAAGTGCACGCAGCGCAGGGCACAAGGCTTGCGCAGACACGTGCTGTGCAACGGACAGTCAAGACAGTGCACGGACAGGGATGGCCCCGTGCTCTTTGATATTTCACGGCGCATTCAGCGCTCACGCAAACAGTAAACAGAAAAAAATATCAACAGGGCAATTTCTGGAATTACGTTTTCTATGACTCGTTGTACATTGTTCGTTCGTTGTGTGCGTCAGTGAAAGATGGATTGAAAGATTGCTCGACTACATGTCTAATAGCAGGAAGTGGCGTTTCGCAAAGAGCTCTCAAAAAGAAAAAGTTAGTTGCACCACTGTACCACTTAGCATGTAAACAGGTTGTACGAAAAGACAACAATTACCTTGTTAGCGTTCGAGGTGTCACAAGGTGTTCCATCGGGTGCGACTACGGCAAAAACCCTCTGTCGGGTTGATGTTCTAGAGCCAGCAGTGCAGACGACGACACATTTGACCACGTGCTTATCTGTCTGCTGCATTTGCAAGAGAATTGCTTGTAAATAACGAAGCAGTTTTGTGAAAAAATATATTTGCACTTCAGTTACTGTATCTCTAGATACCATCCATCGTAGCACATGCATGGGAACAGAGATGCACATAGTTTCCTACCGAATGCTAGAGGGAGCTCTGGCGCTGCAATCATGGAACTGCCATGGGAATGGTGGGCAGCACATGGATTTGTCTAGTCTTCTTGCTTGCGGCATGAAACGTTCCGGTGGATTTGTTTATTGCAGTTTTGTAGCTATAATGACGGGAGTGACATTACTACACTTTTTCGTAGGCGGCGAAGGCAGCCGCCGTAGTGCACGCTTTACTGCTATAAAAAGAAAGCATCACACTGCCGCGTTTGCTAAAGACGTTTGCAATGATAGGGTGCCATGCAGTCTTTTTCGGTCGTGTTTGTGGTCATGGCAACTCGTATTATCGCAGCGTTGTTTCACCTTACTTGAAAATATTTCCTCACCGTGTCGCGAACCTTAGCAATGCGGTTATGCTGCATTTTGTTTTCATCAGATGCGAGGGAAACTTCAAGCGTGTGGCCACTTTCACGGCTAACATACGTTCCTTGTGGCAAGCCTGCTCGTATAGCTTGAACTACATCATTTCAATTGCGCTATCTGATTAAGTCAACGCCGACCAAACGCGCCAAGCAGAAGCACAGTTATCCTGCCTAGCAGACGGCGACTATCGCCGATCAATCGCGGCGGCTTCTGTGAGCATGTGAGCCAAATATTCTTGCACTAAATGCAGCGGCGAACTTGCATTTCGCTATCAAGATGCATCTCGCAAACACTCGCTCCTATTTCAGCAAAACACGTCATAACTTGCACTGACTAAGAAATAGTTTCGGGACCTATCGCTAGCCTATTCTCGCACACAGTTGTCGCTGACGTCGTTCGGTGGAGCCATGACCCGGCAGTGACTCTATCCACAAACTTGTCATCACTTATGAAAGAGAAGATAGCATGCACCCATTTTGTAGCGAGCGCCCCCGTCAGGCGTTGGTCCCGGGTTCGAACGCGGACCAGGACGAATTTTTCGGCAACTAGGAAACTTTCATTTTTGAGAAATCCGTATGGATTTCCTTGTAGCCTTGTGCTACAAAACGGGTGGATGCTATTTTCCCTTTCATAAACGTTACTCCACCTTGCGGGTTTCCGCAGGACTCACTTATCATCACTGCGGAAGCGCGAATACGTTCAAAGGAAAAGAGAAGAGGAAATCCTAAAGTTGATGTGCACTAGCGTGCCTTCTTTCCCAGTTTTCAACCACCCCGCCTCCCTCCTGTGTAGCTTCCAGCGCACTCATCGCAACAAAACGAGAGTAAACGCGTTCGAACGGTAGCATCACCTTAAAATACAGCTTATTTATTTATTTATTTATTTATTTCACAATTTAAGCTCTAACTCCGGTAATACGTAACCATTAGAAAAATTTTGTGGTAGGAAATTTGTGAGGCAATGAACACTCTGGGTCTGCTTAGAAATATGCTGAAAGACTTGTTTAGTGCTAATTGTTGTGGAATAATTAGGGTCGACTGAAATAGAATAAGGCGCATGACCGGGAAGTAACGCGAATTATGTGAGTTGTGTAATAATGCGGCTAAGAGAGGGGATAACGGCGTCTCTCATAACAATATCGCAGTTTCCGTACGTAACACCCCTGAAATCATCAATCAGATGTGATAAGAATGTAATTTTTGGGCCTCGAAGGTAAGAGCATAGGGGATCTAGAAATTTCTTTCGGCAATAGCATGCGTCCTTCTCGCGCTTGCTTTTCAATGTACGTACCACCCAGAGAGAAAAGTAAAGAATAATGGATGTTATTACGCAGTACTCCGGGAAAGTGGGGGAGAGAGAAACTACCTTACCGCTGCCGTCAATATGTATTCTCCCATCTCTAGGCCTATTTTACACTTCCTCTCGTTTTCTCTTTCATGCTTTGGTGCTGCACTTTTCCTGGGAGCTTCGGGCTTGGGTGCCGTAGGCGCAACGTAATTTTTTTCGAACAAGCACCTGCCATGTCTCCTGCGAAAACAATAGGAAAAATTGCTCTAGACGCCTAATCTCTCGAGTTAAGCTCGCTATGCCACGTTGACGTATGCGTCTCGCCAATGCATACGTCAAGCGATACAATGCAAAGACTTCTCGTGGCGTTGGTAATCTACAGTGCTGCATTATGTTTCCGTATAGCGTATTGTTTTGACGAGTGGTATAGCAATAATGAGATTGCAGCACCTAAATTGAACGTCTCATTACTGGACAGATATTGCTTACGTGACGTATGACGAGATGGCTGCCTTACTGCATTCGGAGAATTCAAGCCGGATGTCGCCTTCTGCTTTAGGGCTCATGACGTGTCCGGAATTAGGCGGGCACTGTAACGAAGCTGGATCCCCGTCATGAGTAGAACCTAACCTGCGCACGATAATGCCATGGGAAACAATTGTTAGGTTCAGCAGCAAGCATTTCAAAAGAAGTATAGATGGATAGGAGTACATGAAGCATTTTTATGGCACGTTGGGTGAGATTTCGAGGCGAATATTTTTAATTGGCTCATTAAATGTGAGGTGTCAGCGCCGGCGACAACACGAACAGTACAAAAAATATGACTGCTACGGATTGAAGGACTCTGTCAGTACGCAACATGTCTGATGGCTACCAATATAGCGCGCGCCCCAGCGATGGCGACCGCGCGAGGCCCACAGCTGCTGCTCGAGCGACTGCCCGCCCCGCCCCCTCCCCCTCGCGTGTTTTCATGATCGCTAAAGACGGGCAGGGCGTCTCCTCTCCGCTTCGACGGCGGCCTCTGGAATGGGTGACGTTATCACATGCGCCCTCCAAGCGACGGAGATGAGCTGGGCTCGTTTGATCTCTGCTTCAGTCGCGCAGAACGTACGACGCTCCGGGGCTGTCAAAGTGGAGTTTATACGGCACATGACGGCCACGGCAACACCCTGTGTTGACTGTCCATACAACTGCTATCGCAATACAAATACGCCTGTCGTGAAATCACGATGTGGTGTAACTGAAACAAGTGGTTGTGAAGGGATAGGTGGTGATAAAGCCCATGGAAAAGTGCTAAGTCAACATCTTTGCGGCGATACTGTAAGTCTTCAAGTCGAGTGTGAAAGTCGAGTCTTCAAGTCGAGTGTGTAAGTCTTCAAGTCGAGTGTGAATTGTGTGTGAGAAACCCTTACAGAAGTAAAGGTGATGCTGCAAAATACTGTTATAATCTTCGATGTAGTTCAATGCGTGGCTGGGAATGATGCGTCCACGCAGTTTCTAAAGATACCGGTGAGAGAGGAGGACCGATAGCTATGGGCGTAGGAACGCTTGTCTAAATTTTACCTGTTACCTTGGTTACCTAGCTGTTCGGAATTATCCCGTTTGAAAACCATTGCGAAAACAGGCATTATAACAAAAAACAAAAGCTTTGTGATGTAGCCTCTTTTGCATGTTATGGTTAAGGCCAAGATGATAATAAGTATTAGTAAGCTTAAGGCTGCTGAGCAAAGCTGAGATATCAGCTTCCTCAATAACTCTTTCAAGTATGAAAATATTGCAAAATTCATTTATTTATGGATGTCAGCTTTTACGTTCTTCGGTAAAAAACTAAAACCAGTTCCAGGTCCCTGAAATCCGAGTGAACAGCGGGCCTGGGTTCCTTACGTGTACACACCATGCAGACCACATCACTTATTATGACCTATGATCTACTAAACACACGTGCTCTACTTTCTATTTTCTTGCTTTCAAACGGTTTTCATTCATCTCATCTTCTCTACCAGATTTACTCCGCCCTGGAGCTCCCCCTTTGTGGAATAGTTATACTAATAAGGGCTCAGTGCGTCACTGCAGGCTAGACAGGTATAGCTTTGAGATTTTTTATCCCTGACTCACGTCACGCATTATTCGCGTTCAAAACACCGCAGTTGGGACCTTGCGCGCCAGTCCATCAGATCTTCACTTTTGTTCCCTAAGCGAGTGCGTGTTTCAAATAAAGTGTTATCGACTTCCCAAAATAACTGCATTTTGTACAATTCATATTGTCTAGATCGTACAACGCAGGCTTCAGTCGGTGTTACATCAGAAAAACATTGAGAATGTGCTTGAGAGAATATGCTTGCCATTTCAAAAAAAGGAGGTCACGTAGTCCCCAATGCTAATCTGAGCATTGTTCCATTGCCGCCCGACAAATTTTATGTTCAGTGGACGTTTTCAAGCCCATTTATGAAGCATTTTGTCTACTGCCCACAATGTGAATGTAATTTCGGTGTCACAAATAAAACCTGAACGCAAGGTATTGAAGTGTTTTAATTGTGATCGACACATCGCCGTGAAACAAGGGAGAAAACGCTGTAGGTGCTAATAGCTTTCGCCAAAGTATAGGTTTGCACGCTCACGTGTAAGTCTTTGGGCTACGCCTAGCGTACTTCAGCCCGCAATGGGATCTTTCCATATTTATTGGGAGCAGGCCTGAGCCTCTCAAATGAGACCTCGCCTACATTTTTAAAGGTCGTGAAAACGAGTGAAAGGTCGTGAAAGGTCGTGAAAGCGAGCAGACATTTTTAAAGGTCGTGAAAGCAAGCAGACGCAGGATCTACCTAAGTGTCAAGCGCTATCTTGCTACCTTTACGTATAGCTCCGCTACGGTCGCTTTTTCAAGGAGCACTTAGCTACTGCTTAAGAGACGTAAATGAGAAAACGAACTCTTGCAGTCGAAGTGAGAAGCTAGGTGCCTTCAAAGCGATGTCTTTGGGAGTCGAATATCGCATTAAAGTGATGTGGCGTAGGCGGTAAATCTTAACATGCGATCACGTGAGAGTCGTAGCCACATTTGATATGTGAGTGGGATCCGCACTTGATCTTGTTAGCATTATTTCTGACATAGTGGCGGAGCCTTTCATTTTAATGATGTCATTATCTATCGGTCATATCAGTCATATATTTGAACCCTTCCATGTGAGTTTTCCTTATACCGACCGAAAGAAATCGAGTGTTTGAGTTTTTCGGCTATGTTCTTCAGTGTTCTGGGAGCTTTCCTCACGTGGTCACGAAAGGTCAGCCTTACAACATTGTATCTAAGGCTTCCGCAATGAAACTGGAGACAAGTATATATTCTTTAACGGGAAGACACGTACATATACAGTGACACATATGGATTGACTAATATACAGATGAAAGTTAACATGTGTGCATCACGTAACTAACAGCCGAACATAAACAGCTTTAGCGGCTTACTGCACCATGTGATGTTGAGTAAAATTTGTATTATAGCAAAGCGTCCTCAAATTACTCACAGATGTCCTACTTCATGAACTGCACTCATCACTCCAGCATGCTTTGCTCCATTGTCTGCCACAATGAGAACATTTCGTAGAGTGCATGCCGATGCTGTAAATGAAGCCCCTACGCACATAAAAAAAGCGAGTGAATGATCTGGTGCGGTGGACATCGATACAAATAACATACATTAAAAGCAGAGGAGATGAGGAAGCTTCAAACACGGCAAAGTATGGAAAGGCCTTAGAGGTCCAAAACATTGCGCTGAATATAGAGGGCGCTCCATAAGATGTGTCCAAAGAGCTTATGAATACGGAGAACCAGTTATTTTACACCGTTTTCTTGCATTGCATGTTCGATTGCTGTTTAAGTATAAAATAGTAACAGTGAAATTGTCAACATTAATTCGCAAAATTTGACTAATTAACCTTGATTAACATAATCGAAGAATGGAAGTTATTAGGTGCGACGCATTTCGTCGATAACTTGTCACTTTGTCCGTATCTATCTATCTATCTATCTATCTATCTATCTATCTATCTATCTATCTATCTATCTATCTATCTATCTATCTATCTATCTATCTATCTATCTATCGAGCAGCCTTCATCTCGGTGCTGTCCTGATAGTCTGGTATACCCAAATATTTGTGAGGTAGGGTATAAATGTATGACGAACATAAATGACTCATTCTTACATCACTAACATGAGATACTCATCATATACGCCACAATCAACGATACTGCAATCTCGCGTAGTTTCCTGCCCCTCACACGATGTATTGGGTCTGGAATGAGCCCACACATCGGACAGCTGTTTTAAAGAGGTCCGTTTTAAAAGCAAGGCAGGCACACTGCTTCTCCTTGCTTCCGATTGATACGTAGACATAACAAGCACATAGTCACACCTGGAAACTACCAAGCGGTGGGACGTATCTAGATAACACGGGCCCTCGAAGAGCCAAGCAAGCACGCTAGTACTCCGCAACGACAGCTTCTCCCACACGGTACATCGAGCAGTTCTTATTGCTGTCATATCGTGTGTGTCCCTTCAAACTGCGTGAACTGGAGGCACGGAATCATGGCTGTGTGTCGTAATGAAATCATTTACGTAGGAAAGGACGCAAAGATAAAAAATGTAAGAGTAGGTAGCTTAAGACGAAATAAGTGTAAATTCTAGACGGCTAGGACTTAAGCAATTTATTCGGCGCCCTACATTACAGCTGCAATCATATTTGAGAAATGCAGCGCAAGGGTTCCACTGTCGCTTTTCGCGTTGAAAACGCCGCTGCCTGTCGCCACGCCACCGCTAAGCGCCGCCCCGTCACCAATACGCTATCATAATCTGGTCGCACTCTTTTGCTAAGTATAATGTGTATTGAATCCCAAATATCTCCCCAAAAATTAGAACGACCTTTTAAAATGCGATTACTCAACTGTGGTGGCTTCATCAACGCTACAATACTTCAGCTATATGACTTTACTCTTGCGCCAACTGTTTTTAGCGGATGTCTTATGCTCTGGGTAGCTGTGATAGCGTATTGGGGCAGACCATGAGTGTGGCAATGAATTGATAGCTCACATAATAACATAGTGCTCTCGTGTCGTGGGAAGCAAGCTTGAAACTAAACGTAGGGCTATGTTTACTGCGTTGCCTTCATCCGGCAACTGTTTTCAACTGATGTCTTATGTCTGGGTAGCCGTGATAGCGTATTGGGGTCCGCCGTGAGTGTGGCAGCGAATTGACATCTCACGATTTAACATGATGTTCTTGCGTCGTGGGAAGCAAGTGTTATATAAACGTAGGACAATGTTCACTATGTTGCCTCCACGAATGTGGCGATGGGCGTGTGCTGCTTTTCAGTGACGAGTTTGACACTATAGCATATCGGTCATAGGAGTTACAAACTGGGCAAGCTATTTGATGTGAATTTGCCTTCTTTGTTTAATGCTATTCACATTGAATGTATAAAAAACTTGAATGCGAAGATGAAAATAGGCATATGAAGAAACATGGGTTGACGTTGTCGTCTTTCCCAGCTCGTTTCTCTTGTCTCTTCTGTTTTTCTCTCTACTCAAGCTCAGTAGCGGTAAACGCAAGACAGGGTCCTCTGTTCAGAATTGGTTATTCGGTGCTTTTCTAAAATAAAAAAGGAGAAGATATCAGATTGAGATTCAATCAAGTCGTACTATGATGTATTGGAGCATAGCACACCAGAACGATAATGGTAGCAGATCAAATAGATGAAAATGATGTTATTCACTTTAAAACAGCGACGACCTGAGCAAAATAGGATTTTCACAAGTTGTTGGAGCACCTGAGTCTGAAGCTCTAAATTTCTGGCTAAATGGTATTGCTTGTGTATTGATATATGTATGTGCCTCCTCCAAGGAGTGGATGGTGAACGTTAAGGTTTCCTTCGAGATATGTTGATAATCAAATTCAACTTAAACGACTATTTTGAGGACTTGCCTTTGTTTCAGTCCCACTGCAAACATTGCATACATTGACGATATTTATTATAAATTTTACCTTTACAGCTGGGTATTTTGTTCAGGTGTAATGGTAATTAATTAATAAGCAAGTCTTACTACATTATTAGAATAATGCATGTACCACAAGGCTAAATATGGCTGTACCATACGATACCAACTTCCGGCCACCGGATTCGATTTGTATCATGTTCCGTCTGAAATGCGAAAATGAATGAGGTAAACAACTAATTTTCCAAGCAAGATAAGCCGTTTGAATGTGTGACACTACTACGTAAACCTAAACACGCTTTCTTGAAGACGTTGCCCTACACTTCCCATCTTAACTTTTTGGGCTATTTGGTAGGCACAGCAGCATATTAAATAGAAGATAAATTCAAGCCTGTTCCGAGCTTGTGATATCTGAATAAACACTGGAGTTGGCAAGCAAGCACCACGACCTGGTGAACGGATATTCAGTTTTCTTGTTTTTTTTTCAGCGTCTTCTTTCTGTCACCTTTCTTTCTTTCATCTATTTCAACATATTCTTTTTTTTCTTTCTGTAATCTTTCCGCCTTTCTATACAGCGCTATGTCCTCCATTCCCTCCTCCTCACCTTGATTTCTTCTATAACCCTTTCCCAAGCAATGCTGTATATCGTTATGACATGGTTTGACGTGTCGCCTGCTGCTTTCCCTCCATTCATGACTCCTCGTCCTCACTTTTCTTTAATGCCCCCTTCCTGTATGCTGAGATTATGAATGGCTATGTCGTGCTTTACCCTCTCCCCTCCTCTTATCCTTCCTCCTCACCTTCACATCACTCCAGACCTTCACTTGTTCTTTCCAACCCCTTGATAATGCATCGATATGTTATGCTAACAGTTGCCTGGCAAATACCAACTTTCTTTGGCGCATGAGTTACGTTACACAAGGCTATGCCGTGCTTTACCCTCCCCCACCTTCCGTTTCAGTCCTCTTCACACTTCATTTTCCCCAAACTTGGTATATTAAACTATGTTTGGTTATGGCATGATTGCAGTTGCTTGCCACCTACCTCTTCACCCTTAAGTAACTCCCCCGCATCCTCACTACCTATTCCCACCCCCTTGCTATATTATACTATGTCTGGTCTATGGTATGTCTGGAGCTCCATACCCGTATTTTTGGCGCATACACGTCTAGACCTTTTTATAGTAAACAACTCCGGAATTACCCCGAGCTTAAACGGTTCCTCTGTATCTGGACATTGTAACTGAATCTGGACATTTCTGCACTACAATTTGTTACCGCAAATCTATCCGAAGTCAGGGACCCGCCTTTCTACACGCAGGTACCATTTATTTGTCAAAGAAAAGCGCATATTCGCTCACCCAATCAACACCATGATAATGTCCACACGTTGCAAATCCGCTTTTGACATTGCATACAGCAGAAACTTTGCAAGCGTCTTCACGCTGTCGACCTGCTTTTCCTCCGTCAGGACTACGCATTTCTCCGTCTCCTGCGAGTTTGCATTTTGTTTGGAGGAGAACTTACCGAAATTGCACCACTTACACACTGCTCATCTGTATATTTGTCACAGATATCTGGCCAGGAGGCTGGAGTGTTTGAAGTACTTCGTTGACCTGGGTAATAAAGTAGCATAAATAGTACTATTGGTAAAAGCAGCAGCTGAAGGCATTACATAATGCAATGTACTTTGTGGAAGTTAGTTTGGCGAATCTTGATCTCTATGTGTAGTCTATTACAGTTGGCGTAGACTCGCGGACAACTGATTGTTATGACAGATACATTAATCCATGGGATGGCGATACATATGTTTATGTCCTTTCTTCCGATCATCAAAAGAATGCTACTTATAGAAAGCTGTCAGAACCTATCTCAAGTAACTTAGACCCGGGGCCACTTAATAGTCTATTAAATACGCTTGCGATCACACAAGTCACGGAATAACCACTTAAAATTGCCATGTTTCTCACAATGAACAATTTTATGGAGTTTTATGCCACAGTGCCCCGCTTTGTGTAATTATAGATTTGCGGCCTCAATGTGCATTGCATAGTATAGTTACCTTCCCCCCTAGATTTATAGAAAGCTCAAAAGGGGCTAAGATTACGAACGCGACAGAAAAAAACTCAGAATAATTGTTTTGGTGCATCTGACGGATTACATAAACTGCACGGATATATGTGCACTATTGATGGTTTATTAAATGAGCTCCAGGCCTCATTGTTCACTGAGAACACACATAAACAAAACAAACGCTGTACGACGGAAGCTTACCTACAAGAAAATAAAAGAAATTATTTGAGATATTTCAAGATTGGCTATTGTCTGCGTGCCTCTTTCCGCTTTAAAGCGCTCGCTTTATATGTTATGCATGCATTCTATGATAAAAATGCCATGAATGTCTAATACCCTTGGCCCTGCATTTCTTGTACACTCTAGACAGTGCTCTGGAAACAAAGAAAACAGCATTTCTGCTCAGACTTACTGCGAATAACCAACCGAGGTTGAGATGTTGGAGCAAACCCCGTAACAACGTACTACCGAGAAAGCGCATAAATTCAATCTCATTTTGAATATGCAGCGCACGCGTGCTGTACTGGGGTCGTCAAGAGAGTTAATCATTATCGTGCAGGGAAATAGCGTCTACAAATTATATTAATGAATGTTAGAAATGTTCGGCATATTTAGCTCTCCTGATATCTCTCCTGATGCTGGTTTTTTTTTAAATCTGCACTTAGAGTTTTGTGTCTAAAATTATTTTTGTATAAACGTTATCCGATATAGCAAACTTGCTCTAGAAGGTGCATTCAAGAACACTTTAGATATTGCCTTTAGTCTAAAAGTAATGAGATGGTGGTGGTTGCACCAGAAAAGTGGAATGTGGTGGCCTTTATTAGGCGCATAAAATGACATTCCTGGGAGACTTTACCTACCTCTTCAGCGAAATCAATGTGAACGGCAAAATCTTTGGCAGTAGAGCCTGAAACCTATTGGTTTCAAAAGGGAACCTTGGCCGTCGAATGAAAGCGGAACCGCGCTTGTAATCTACCCACTACTCACATCCTTGGCCTGAGCTCACTGCTACGTGATAGGGATAGTAAACCTGAGACCCTTTCCCTGACTCCGTGGTCCACTCCGATTTCACAAGCGTGCAACTGGCTTTATATTTTTTTTTCTGCGATGCGGAAACTTGCAAACTCTGCCATTTCCCGTCGTGGAACATACATTTTTTCGTGCGGCCTTCAAACTACGCAGAGCAAAACTTGAGAGGGTCATGAAGGTTTCCTTTAAAAGTGAAACAGGCATAGAAATGAACAGTGAGTACTCCTTAGTTTAGGCAGCAATAAATAATGTTGAGAGAGAAGCAGGTCATCGCAGTTTTGATTAGTCAGGAACAGCAGAATCAGTTTTACGAAACTTTTGCTTCTAGAACCTCGCGATGCGTGGACCAATGCGGATTTATGGATGCAATAGAGGATGCGTGGACCAATGGGCTCAGTATTTTGAAAGGTTTTCAATTATCGATATGTGCAAGCAGCTAGAAATTATCCACTGAGATGTTCTGTCATGCGAAGTTCAGGCGAACGGTAAGACAGCGGTCTTATGTACATACAGTGTCCACAAAGGTACTTAGGTACTCTGTCAAGTCCCTGCCTTCGCTCTGCAACCGCTTCTCCAGTTCACTGTCCAAAATGATGTGCGTCTCTGCTGTGAAATTCTGTGACGATCCTTCCTGCTCTGTAAGCAAGAATATGACGCTTCAATATTGTTGGCATCAAGTGGCGGAAAACTGCAACAAAGAAAAAAGCGGGAGCCAATTGCTCATACCTACCCTCTTCCCCAATGTCTGGCTGCTGTTCTGTAATAAGACAAATACAATGGCATTCAGGTATTTGAATGTAAACCCGTTTTTTATGGCATAAAAAGCGAATGTTTCAAACTGTGGCTTGATACGATTCCTGGGGCATAGCGTCCTCGAACCATGATATATAGTGGGGGCCCCGTAAATTTCGATCAGCTGGGGTTCTTTAACCTGCACTATATCAAACAGTACACGAGCCTCAACATTTGGTCCTCTTCGAAATGCAGCCGCTGTAGCCAGGCTTTCATCCCGCGACCTTCGTATCAACAGCCGAGAGCCACGGCCACTAGACTACCGTGGCGGGGCTGTTTCAAAATGTGACTTGCCCTTATAGAGAAAGAACACACCAATTGTTAAGTCCAACAGCGGCTGCTTGGTATATGTTTATGTCCATAAGGAGATCGGCAGAGCAGGGAGACATAATCAGACAATCAGTAGATTATGCTAACACAGTTGCTCCTCTCCGCATTCTGTCTACAAGAAAGCTGCCGCTTTTAGTGCGCTATCGGTGTTCCTCCATGCAGAATCACTAACACGTCCACTTATTTTGGCTCGTCCACGGCGGGTGCGTTTATCACTTACTTGTGGCGCGCATCACATGCCGCGCTTATTTTGCATGCGGATTCTGGAATCGGGTCCACCATTCTGCAAACTTCGCGTATCCCACGCGCACATTTCAGTGCTTTCTAGAACATCAGTTATAATGCCACAAGGCGCTCTAACGAATGTATAAAAGCCGTTGTATTTCACCGCTGGTCAGTATTTATCATGGACCGACGACTGGGCCGCCTTTCTTTCTGATAAAATCGTTATAATAGTCCTGTTATGAATAGGCCTACCAGTCACAGGGCACCGTTCTGCTTACACTCGCGTTGAAATGCTATCGGTGTTCTGTACAATAAATTCAGGGACCAATGCCGAGAAGCATGCAAGAAGTTCGAGTTTAGTTACCGACAGTGAAGGAGCAGATGAAGAGAATATTGAAGAGCGCGTGGATCTTCCGCAATCCTAAGAATCGTCGAGACCACATCCGTAGATCATCACACCTCTAACTCCATCCAGAACTTGTCTATGCAAGAGAGATTCACCTAGATTCCTAGATAACCTACAATCTGGGCAACACTAATCTCCACGTCCCCGACTTATTTCAACAATGCATACACTGCACATAAGTTCTTAATAGTGCCTGTAATTAGTAAAATATGTTCCCCGAAGACCACACTATAGGCTAAACGCAGCTGCTGCGCAGGCAGGTATTGGAAATTCAATTACCGTGTCTTAAAAATAGGCGATACTGCAGCTGGAACCTATATAACAATGCGACAGCAGTTGCTTTGTGACGGCGGGGTCTGATCACCCACTTAAGTGCCTGCTCATTGCCAAAGCATCGAAACGAGATACATACGGCCATTCCGGAACAAGAAAAAAAAAGAACAACAAAAAAAGAGATGACAAAGCACTTGTCCCATCGTTCTTTTTCCTGCTGTCCGTTGTTTATGCGCGCTTTTATTCCTCATTCGGAAGTATCAGCCAACTAGCCCAAATAAATTTGGTAATGAGGTAAAAAATGAGCCAGGGATTTTGAAGTCAGTGTGGCAAATTGAAGCTAAGTTTCCGTGAGCCATGTTTGGTGCTCGAATCAGCGTAATTGGGCTGACACCACGGCTGGTTATACAGGTGTTTTCGTTACACTTGCGGCCACGACAATAAAATTTTGTACCGAGTGTTTGAGTAAGGTGGTGCACTGAGGGTTCCTTTCCGTTCCACAGGAGCTTCGCATCTTCCTTTTTTTGCCTATACTTTGCCTCTTTTCTGTCCACAATATTTGCATATTTGCTAGATGGGAGAACTAGTCCAACACTGACTCTTAACGCGACAACATTGAGAAACTCGCTTCGCAGAAAATGCAGTGTCGGCATCGTAATCATCTCGAGCTACCGCCACAGCCGCAGCAACCCGGAACAATAGAGAACGCAAGCATTTCGCCATGGCTTAGGTACGTTAGCAAACAAAATTTAATTTCTCAAGTAAAACCCATCTATAAATTGTAAAATGGGACAGCAATAAGACATATACATGTGATAACTCGGCCTGGAATTCTAAAATGGACAATGCTGTTACACCTGTTATGAGGAAACTTAATTATGTTACGACGCAAACTGAAACAATTCCAGCACCTTATAAAGAACGCACCAACGCGGCGCTTGTGCGCATGACATTTGCATAGGCGTGCACAGCATCCGCTGTCGCCGCATGATCACAGGTGCTATGACGTCAGCGCTAAAGCAGAATGTGCCGAAGCGCTCGCAAACGGTGAAACATTGCAAGCGAAACCGAAGTGTTTGTGAGCGGATGGCTTTGTGAGCGCACACTTCGCTGTGCGAAAGGCGTATCATTTACTTGTCGACAGCCGTCTTTGCGTAACTGGCGTAAAGCGCGTCACGACGCAAGTGGCTATCATATACGTCACACATGACAATTTGCGCATCGGCCGTGGCTAAAGCAAAGCGCCGGCAGGACGCCGAAGCCTGCGCGGCGATAGAGCCGTCGAATGTACTGAAACGCTAACTGCCGGCGCGCATATTGACGCGACAATTTATGACTTCGCTCCATCGTTCCTAGGTGGCGGTACCACCGCTGAGAATCAGGAGTACAGTGAAAGGGAGGCGATGGTAATTAAAAAGCAATTTTGTTTGCTAAATACGTTTCCTTTAACCGGACATCAATCAGGCGCAAATTGTAAGGCGGTCTAGTAAATACATAAGGCGCGTCTTTTCCTCCGTGTTGCAAGTCTATTGGTGGCGTGGTCGGTAGCGCTTCCAGCTCCTGCCGACGCACCCTGGCTGTTTCTGGGTTCGTGTCTCAGAGGGTGGTACCTTCAGTCTGAGATACGTGTTCATTTTCAGACCTCTGCTTCCGTTACAGAAACGCGTCACAGATTTCTTGGTGGTCTACGGCATAAAACATTTCCGTGCTAAAAAAAAGACCCAAGAAAGCTTCACACACGAAAAGTGGCACGTTCCCTTGTTAAATCCCTTGTTCGTGAGCCCTCGTGTAAAGTCACCGAGGATTCGCTGGCGGACATCTGTGACTGCTGGTGGATGTGCGCAGCGTCCACGAGCTCATGCGCCCTTTGGTTTCGTTGTCTGATAAGAACTTCCCTATCATATAACGTCGGAGTCCATCTGCACTCCGCTGGCACTGCTCCGTCAGGCGTAGTCCCGCCTCCCCTCCCAGGGAGTTTTGATGCTCCCAAAGCCGAGCGTTCAAAGCACCCGTGCCCAGTCTGTCGCACATTTACACCCTCCGATGTACAAGGAGTACTGTCAGAGTTAAGCAACGTTATTACTCTCTGCAGAGTTCTTTAAGGCTATGTGAGAGTAGTGCGGAGTGAGAGTAGTGGGGACACAATCGGCGATCTCACTGCTGCCTGTACTCGCGGTAGTCTCTGGCGAACTGTGATGTTGTTGGCGTCCTCGAGATGAAGTCTACTGCTATACGAAGCACTCTCTGGCCCCACCAATGTACTAGCGAAGCTTAGCGTAGCTTTAAAGAAATGCCCGTCTAGTGGCAGGTTCTCCCGCACTCGCTTGTCAGGAGCCTATCCGGGAAGAAGTTGGCAGTGGCGTGCGTAGTATAGGTTTAGTGAGAGCACAAAATGCGTCAGTTTTGGTTAGACTGATATTTGGTTCCCTGCGTACTAAAAACGTTAGCTCGTGAAGGAGATCTCAGCCAGCGCTTATGATTATAGGTGGAATATTCTGTTCCGTTTCGCAGTCGTAAGGCCGAATATAATGAGCGGCTTTGACTTTCCCTTAGACTCTAAATCTTACAAGACTGTCCACTCTTGTGTAGGCGAACAGAGTGCAGTCGCGATACTTGAAATCGCCGGTGAGAGTTGGAAACTCGTGGCAACCACACTCTCCTTAGTCGTTGTTGCTGTAACTATAGCGGTAATGATTGGACGAGATCATCGGTCGTTCCTGCACCGATTCTCTTACATGACAGTGTTCTTGCTGGCTGCTCTACTGACAGACCCGGTTCCTCAATTCAAACACTTCCTCCGCTTCATGGTTGTTCGCAAACTCGAATATTTGTGTGGTTCCTGGCGATACTTGCACTTTCCGTATGCGTCCACAGTGAGCTCACGTCAATCTTAACGCCTGCCCCGCCAATCGCGTAGACATGCTCAGGAAATTTGTGAATGCTCTGACTAAGCTTGATGTGGCCCCTTGTGTGGTTGGGGGCACGGCGCTCCACTCCAGGCTGAGGCAGCGTGTAGGATCTGCGCCGCCACACTTGCGTATACACAAGCTTTACTTACTTGGCTTTTAACAGGCACGGCGAGCGAGAACTTGTTGTCTAGAACCTGACTGGCCCCGCCACGGTGGTCTAGTGGCTATGGTACTCGGCTGCTGATCCGAGGGTCGCAGGATCGAATCCCTGCCGCGTCGGCTGCATTTCGATGGAGGCGAAATGTTGAGGTCCATGTGCTGTGCAATGTCAGCGCACGTTAAAGAACCCCAGGCTGTTGGAAATTTCCGGAGCCCTCCACAACGGTGTCTCTCATAATCGGGGCTGGTTTTAGGGACGTAAAACACGAAAAATCAATCGTCAGTGGAACCTGACTTAGCATCTGCGTTGCGCGAAGACAGGGGGTCGAACCTTGTAACGGCTCCCTTGTATAAGCCATCGACATATAACAATCTGCCACACGAAGGTAAACATTTGGCAGAAGTCGGTCTCGATGGGACGGAAATCGTGAATGTATCGCAACACCAACAAAAAGACCGAGCTGGGGAGATCCGACGTTTCGTAGCCAGCCCGGCCTTTTCCTTAGGGATGACTGAGGCCAGGTTCCAGGTGCGTTATATAGTCCTTGGCGCGGCGACCACACTGTGTGATTCGCCTTTGAGCGCAGAGCGTGCTTATACACCGTGGGGAAAACTCCCAAAGAACGGTTCAAGTTGCACTTCATATCCTCCATCGGGGCTTGCTTTCGAACACTGTCGTCGCACCGCAGTGCAATTTTGCAGTCAAATGCGTTGCAATTTGCTCGACGACGGCGCTTCGCTCTCTGCCTTGCTTCCAGACGTCACTCCAATGTTGCCTAAATCGTTTCGCGGACGTTTTTTATCTCGCCAATGTAATCTCGCCACTTGTACTACTGCGCTTCAGTGTAGGGAAACACCACACTTACACACCTACACAAACTTACATTTAACGCAGAAAAACGCACTGAGGTCTAATGAAAACGCCCCGTTCTCGGAACGCACAGATCCACTTTTTCGTAAGTACAGATTTATAATATCAGACAAAATACACACCTACAATTTACTAATCGTGTATAAAAGTGCTCAACTTGGCAAACTTGACAAGGTTTTAGACCTAGCTCGCTTCATGGAAACAACCGCGTTGTGTCCCTTTAGGACAAACCGCCATATGAAATTCCCTTCTCTCGCACACGTTATGGTACAGAGAGAGTTAAACTGGTTAAACACACAATGCCACTTACATTAAACGGATACTATGCATGAGACATAGATATATTAACACTAACGAAACAAAAAATACTCGATCTCTGCGTGGCCTAAAAAAAACTCTTTGTACCTTAAATAAGTTTTCTTCATTCAATTATACTATGTCTGATTATTACTAATGGTATTATGACAAAATCGTGTACTATAACTTAGTTATTAGCGAATACATGTCCCGATGGAGTTTGATCACTGTTCGTATTTATTGTTCTTATTGTTTGTATTTATTCCTTTATTTATATTGTACGTAAAACACCAAAAACAGTCATCAGTAGAACCTGACTAAGCATCTGCGTTGCGCGAAGACAGGTGTTCTTCCGAGTCCGCGGTCCATATTCTCCGGTGCATGCATATTAATCGTCTATGTAGCGAAGAGAAAATTTTAGGTCGGTGTGACAAAAGATTCTGGCAATCCAGAACTCACTGCTCCTGCAGAAGAACGATCTTAAATTAATAAGAAAAGTGGAATCTCCAAGAAGATCTCCATCTCCAGGCCCCGTAGTTGAGCGCTTAGGAACAATTTTGTCCACCTACGAGTCTGTAACGTAGACAGAAATCTAATTTAATGGGTGTTTTCTTGGATTTCGCCGCCATCGAAACGCGGCCGCCGTGGCTGGGTTACGATACTGTGACCTTAAGTATAGGCAGCCAACATCAAAGCCGCTGAAGCCACCATGGCAGGTGCGCGGTCGGGTTTCCGGTCAGTGGCGTGAATTGCCCGTTAAGCCATGTTTCTGTTCTTCTTGTGCGCCCCCTGATAACGCGACTAACCCATCACTGTCAGAAAAACGATCAGGAAAAGAAGTCAGTTTGTCTCTGCCCCGCTGCCCGACGCACGCTCGATGTTGTTGGGGGCCGCAACGTCAGCAGCATAAAGTCTATTATTTCTTGCAATGTTCAAGAAATCATGGACCTCAAAAAACAGGCAGAAGTAGCTCTGTTTAATACATTGCTAATAATCTGGCAGCTGTGAGCGCTGGTATAGGAAATGCTGAAGGCAGACATTGCGCTATACATACAGTGTAGTGTTTGGTCCTTCTAATGCACGCAAAGCTAGAGTTTTTGTCTTATTGATATCTGGTTGGCTCAGGCTGTCGTTCTCACTGTGCACGCTGGTAATTATATTTAGCCCTGGGAAATCCGTGCGTAGTGTGTAAGTAACAGCACGGTATCCTGGTACTCGTCGTAATCGTGAAACGGCATGCTGTAGGAGTTCGTAAGTGTCGGCACAACAGACATGCCTTCACGAAATAGACATCAGAATGTTGCGCAGCCTGCGTGAAGCACTATTAGATCACACTAATCACTTTCCACAAGAAAAGAGATTTGTTTTGGGGTTAGGATGGTTTGTACAATGACCACAGCAAAACAGTCACGCAACTGCAGAAATCTTTATTATGCGGAAGGACAAGCTGAAAATGGCAAATAACACTTGCGATTTCGGAGTGATATGTGCGCCATGTCTAATTAGACAGATCGAGAGTACATTGGCTAACGCATATACACAAGATATTTCTTGTAGCTCCTAGTGAAGTTTTGTCTTTGCACTAGTTCGTGAGAATCGTGCCACCGACGACAGGCCACTGTGCAATGTGTCAAGAAAACTTCTCGAAGTAAAAACAAACAGCCGCTAGCATTAATACTGTGTAAGCTACAAAGAGTGCCGCTGGGTGTCACGGCATAAGACAAATCCAGCCTCTCAGTTTTCTCCCCGTTCTAAAAATTCGGTCGGCGTGGCAACCTTCTGACACAGGGAGAGAGGCACGCTGGACATCGTTAACACGTCAAATTGAGATCTCTACAAGGTAAAGGGGAAGAGCTCCGGGGAGTGCACACGCGGCATTCAGCGAGTGCTTATTAACACAACATGCTTGTGAAAAGCACGCAACATGTGAGAATGCTGCGCTTTTCAGGGGGAAGTTTGTTAGTAATCTAATAACGAAGACAACCTGCTTGCGAAATGAACACGTAGAACGTAGATACGCTCGCGACACATCTTTAACTCAGGTGCGTCTTGGTGCTGCAGTGAAACTATAGCTCTGACACCACGGTGCTGTAGTGATACTACAGATCCCCAACTTGCGGGTTTCCGCAGAACTCTTTGGCCATATATTCACGCCCTTGTGCTTCGAGCTGTCGATAGAATCGACCTCGCGCTGTCAATCGCTAGCCTCCTGGTTAGCTCAATAGGCAGAGCGAGCGCCCGGTCAGGCGTTGGTCCCGGGTTCGAACCCCGGACCAGGACGAATTTTTCGGCAACTAGGAAGCTTTCATTTCTGAGAAATCCGTATGGATTTCCCTGTAGCCTTGTGCTACAAACCGGGTGGATGCTAATTTTCCCTTTCATAAACTGTAGGTCTATCCCTCAGGTTCCACACGTTGGGCTATAGAATGTCTGTATAGCACATTGAGAGATATAACCACGGCCTTGTGTTCGTCAGAACAGCCAGAAATGTGGTGCATAGTATACGGTTAATCGCGCGCTGATTCATGGTCGCTCGGAATCTCGGCCTGTTCCACTTTTCTTCGGCCAGCGCTCGCATTCGACAGCGTTTGTATTATTGCGCGAACTACCCAGTAGCAGTGTACGTGCGTGGATGATGATTGATTGTGGTTCGGCTAAAGGACGCTAATTTCTGCTGTCCATTTGGGGATCACGGCTAAGCGTCTGCGGGGGTTGGGGAAAGAGAGCGAAAGAGATACAAAGGAGAGAATAGCAGCAGTGGACGGCTCCGGAAACTTCGATCACCTGTGTATTTTAACGTGCACTGACAACGCACAGTACACGGGCCTCTGGCATTTTCGCGTAGTCTTCCTCCTTTGCAACGAAGGTACGCGGGCTTTTCTGTGCATGCCTCATTTCTTCTTCTGACATAACCAGAGATGAAGACGACGAAGAAACGCAACGTGCTCTCAGGCAAGCACTGGCCGTACGTTTGGTCAATTCCGGTCAAATCCGGCGGCTTTTCTACCATATTCTGATGTCGCTGTTTTCCAATAGTACTGATAGCCCTGAAGCAGCCACAGTTATTCAATTTTCTCAAAAACTCATCAATAATTTTAAATAATCGAATGAAAGATGTGTTCAAACGGAAACCGTAACGGGTAGACGCTTTGTGCTGCGTATGAGATGATGTCACAGCCTTCCCGCCATCAGAAATATGTAGCTTGTGCCAGAAAAATGAAAGTAGCGATGTTATCCAACGATGTACTGAGCACTTCTGAACTTGACGGCGACGATTTGAGCGATGAAGTGTCACCGTTTTGCTGTAGATAGCCCACCCGATTGGGTAGACAGTGTTGCAGGAAATGACGTCAAAAACACAGGGTTGCTCGAATCGGAGTCCGCTCAAAAATTTAAAATTCATTTCCAGGAAAACTAAGTGACTTGCAACCGCCTGGCTTGGCATAAATTATTGTAGTACCGAAAAGAACATGCACTGAAAATTTGATTGAGATGAAAGACAATAAAAGATCGCCCGAGTTGCCCTTTAATATCGGACATGCATGAATGGTGGCGAGCTTGCTTTTCACTTCGGAGCCGCAAAGCAGTTTCTATCCAAAGCGCGAAGTTTTTTTGTAGGAGGTCCACTAAATGGTTGTCTTCGCTAGCATTTCTCTGAGAAAATTGACATCGAAACCGCACCTTTTGTTTTCTTAATACAGAGAAGCAGAGGTCACATAATAACAATGTTTCTGTTGGTAGCGTGGGGATTTTCCCGCACATCTTGATACGTCTTGCGCTAGCCTTGTGGAGCACAGCGCGAAGCTAGCCACTTTAGCCGCTCGTCTTAAAGACGAGAGTTATATAGCTGTTACCCTTAAAATATTGATGCAACAGACGCCCTCAGTGGGGTTAAACGACTGCGTCGTACGATTTAGCCAAAAATATTCCCTGTCGCACCTACAACGCCGCAAAATATATGCGCAATGTCCCATGTTTTATTTGCCAGTCTTGTCTGTTGGCGTGAAGGCTAACAGCAACAGAACCAGCTGTGTCGTCTACAATTTTGTTACTGGGAACGAAAACAAGTTTTGAAGACATCGTGCTGATTTCCAGGTTCACTAGATGTAACAGGCGTAGCCTATTTTTCTATCTCTCCCATCCGTAGGTCTTTCAGTCATGGCTGACACATGAGATGGGTCGCACAAAAAACTTTCAACAACATAGTGTTAGAGCTGCCGGTAGTGAGGCACCTTATCTGTCGTTCCACAACTTTTAATAAGCTATTCTTCAATGTGAAGTGCTGCGTGTGCTACTTGAAACAAACCGAGATGTGCGATACGGGGCGTGAGAAATTTAGCAATCTGTGCGTAATCCCAGAAGCGGCAATACAAGATACGTTTAGACAGAGATGTACATGAAAATTAGGCGCGAAAATATCTTAACTTCCACAAGACGCTCAACACTAGAACCTCTACTCACGGGATATAATGCAGCTGTAACGAATTTGAATACTTGTAATAGCAAGGGACGTTGTCCCTCAACGAATTTGGTAGAACGGTGCCTTACGAAGACACCGAGCGACCAGCACTTCAATCAGAAGAACAGAACAGCACGCTGCGTGCAGAACGGCCAGCATCACAAAAACACCGGTCATATCGAATATGGTCTCTGCATCTCCATAATCGTACTTACGAGCGTGAAAATTAAATAAGCCTTGCTCTTCAGCCGCGAGGAGCAATCTTCTCATCGGCTTGTACACTTCAAGAAACTTGGGCATCGCCAACCCGGTCAGTTCCATTCTGAGGCGCTCGACAAATGGTTGTACGTTTGTGTATTCATCAAAACGAGGTGGGTTGTACCATGTAACTGCACCGTAACACACTCTATCGGGCCTCTGCGCGCACTGGAGACACCCTTCAACGTCTTTTACAAGTCCCCCATCACCGTGTCTCTTGAAAGCCAAGTGAAGCTTGTGCATGAGCGAAGGCTGCAGTTCAGATTCCGCTTCAACGACCAGATCGTTGTGGTAGGCGCTTTGCTCAACAACACAAGGAGCGACTTCCCGTCTTTCTAGGGCATCCTCGAGTTTTTTCAGCGTGTCCATGCGATTGGCGGGACGCCTAAGTGTTAGGATGGACGTAAGCTCGGTGCGGAAGTACATCGATAGTGGAAGCATTCCGAGAAACCAAAGGGCAAGAATCCCTTTCCCAATGACGGTCAAGCGGCGCACGAGACTGGGCTGAACAGCTGAGTTTCCCAGAATCGCAGCCAGCAGGTACAAGGTCACTTCGGAGAATCGTCGTAGATGTGACTTACCTTTCCCACTAATCGCCCACGTGACTAAAGCAACGAGTGCGAGCAAGAAAAGGGTGGTTGAAACGACTCTACAACTCTCATGAACGATTTCTAACGGCGTGACTTCGCGGTGGCCGCCTATTCTAGAGTAGAAAGTGGCATGTTGGATGAAAGGAAACGGAAAGTCAAATTCGGTTATATCGTCAGAGTGTATGGCCACAAGAGAAAGCATGATGTGCCACCCATTCGAATACAAGAAGCTGAAGTACGCGTTTTCATCTCGAAGATATTCCACTTTAATTGTCAAATTTTTTGCAAGCATTAATCTATATATGTGGCTAACCTGCCTGTTATTACATGTATCGATCGTCCTCAGAGTACTGCTCCAAATCATGCACGCCATAAGCAAGGCCTGTCAGGAAACGTCTTGGCACTCGTAAGTGGTACGATTCTCAATTTTTCTAGCAATTTCTTCGAACTAGGCTGTCGATCAGTGTGCGACTCTAGGGGCCAGGAAATTTCACGTATATTTGTGGAGTTCATTCCAATAACGCCTACTACATCACACGGGAATCGCTTCGGCCACGTAGTAATCGAAAGATCGTGCATCTGGGAGTAGGGTCGAGCGGACAGCCAAATCAAGCACGCCAAAGGTCCTAAATGCCGCAGAGTCTTCAATGTTTCGCCTGGATTGCCAGGGTCTGCGGTCACAAGTATTGGTCTCCTGCCGCGGGATATGCTCGTCCGCAAGTACGAAGGCAACGCTTGGTTTGTCGCTTGCCAGGTTGTTAACGGTCCGCCAAGAAGACGCGCAAATGATGTGTCCTCTTCGTCCCACGTTTTCTGCAGTGACACTACCATGACGTCAGAGATGCTTGTACAAAGGGAGGATAAGCTTGCTGGTTGCTCATCGTCAACGGTAGCCAAACCACTGGGATGTAACAACGCAAGTGCCACTGTGATCGAAATAATAATGCACCAGCCCATGGTGGCTATGTGATCCGTCCAGGCTGAAACGGCAAATACCAAATAACCTTTATTACTTTCTAAGTATAGCAACAATATGGTAAAAGCACTATTGCACATCAGACGAAAAGACAACACAGACGAAGCTCGAAGAGGAATGATAGAATAAGTCTAGAATAGTATTGAGAATACAGCTATGTATAGTTTACATTGCGTTAAGCAATCATTAAACAAACGTCTTTTACGAAAATAACCGGCTATGTACAAATCTACACAAATCAACTTCAAATAAGCTCTGGTTATTTATCGTGTAAGTATATAGACAGTTCCATTACTGTAAGCAAAAAGAGCCTGCGAACGCTATTTCCAAAAAATTGACCCACCTCCTGCTAAAGGGGACCATGCGGCGATGCGAAGCAACACGGGGGGTGCACACCGCGTTTGCATCGGCTTGACTAGGTATCACGTTTGCATCGGTTTCACGCTAGGAGACGCTGCCTGCTTCAGCGTAGTCTCTCGCGGGCGAGGGCGCGTTCTCGTTCCTTGCGAGCTGATAAAGCGTTCATCGAAGAAAGATCGTTTCCATAGTCAACGCGCGCCGTTCAGAGAGGAGAGGAGGAATGCCGAGAGGAGAGGAGACAAGGAGAGGAGGAGGATGCGCATGCGCAGTGCGGGTGTGGACGCCACACGGTGGATGGAGTAAGAGACATAGCCCGACCAAAGCTGCTTCGCATCTAACAAATGTGGTATGCCAGGCGGCGTCCGTGATTTCTCTAAGCTAGTTAATGCCAATGAGAGGGTGGCTTTTTTATTTGTTGTGCTGTGGTTGTTGCCCCCGTGGCGAGCGAACGCCCAGCCATTAGTCGTATTTTTGGTCAAAATAGCAGAGAAACACGCAATTAGAAACACCAAAATCGAGTTTGCGAGCGCAGCAGCCTACCACGCATCAAGGCTGTTATACCATTTGACTAGGCTTAACGATGGCAGTGTATGAAACACTGAGTCACAAATGTTCATGGGGTTTCTTCGAGTATTGCAGCTAAAGCGTAAGAGGAAGGTTGCCTAGTGCCGTCCGAGCGTCTCACAAGTAAACTTTTGCTTGGATTTTAGATGTGTTGCGAAAACATTGCGGGTTACCAAGGCTAGCGAACAGACTCCGAGAGGAACTTCCAATGGGGTCAGTTCGAGTGTGGAAGGAAGGGTGCGCTACTGCCCCCAGCCCACCTTGCTTTCTTCCCTTCAAGTCGTCTGTGTGAAAGCCCGGGATGTTGCATGCATCACATACACAATGGGTGCTACATGCATCCCTGGGTTTCGCATTGCGGCAGCGGATATGACGCCCCTAGCCGTTCAGAACCATCTAAATTCCTTAATGCACTGAACAGTGCATGGCGCAGGCAGTGTTGTTGAAAGAAATCTATTCCGAGATGAGCACAGACCGCGTCAACCCGAACGTCCATCAATGTGACCTGTCTTTGCTTGCCCACACTGCACAAAATACCGTGGCAGATATGGTAGTCGCGTAAAAGGTAAGCAGTCTTTGAGCATTCCCAAGTAAGATTCTGAAATATCTGGTATGGTGAGAATACTAGCGATACGGAGTGAAAGTGTGCAGAATGTTTTCTCTGTCAGGAAACCGTAATATTTAGGAGCACATTTATGTTGTATGTGTCATCCGAATATTCTATGAAAACTATAGCAAAAGTGTTAAGGTCAGTATGCCTACTAATTGCTGACAAAGCAGAAAGGAAACTCACCTTAATAGTGCCACCGCAATAAGATTGCTCGTGCAGTGGAGTGCCCGGATTGTCGATTCCTACGCAAAGTACTATTCGTACTTCAGGTACTACGAAAAACGGCAGCAGTGGTCGCCGTTAACACAGTAGCAAGCACCATGCTGTGGCATTTTTATTTAGCGGCTCTTGTTGAATAAGCCGTCTTGACGTTTCCGAGGCAACAGTTCCGGGTGTAATGCAATCGATACTGTAATTAGACTCTGAAAATATTTTCTCTATAAAGGCACTCGTCGACAAGGTCACGCGAAGATTCTGTTATAGAGCTAGCAGCACCGCCTACCTCATCACACCGTTCGCTCGCTTTGCGTATGAACAAATAATGCCACGGGCCCTACCCAGTTTTCAATTCCCATGATCCTTTAATTAAAACACTTAATTAAGGTCCTCGCAGCCATCACAAATTTTCATTGAAAATAAAGCGGTTGTTTTATGGCGTGATCTGGGGTTTCTGGTCAGGAAACCTTTGTGTGCTTTCTGATATATAAAAATCAAATACAGTTGAGACGTTTCACCGTACACAAAGCGCCGGTTTCTATAGTGACGGGCGCAGTTCTTCAGGTTGTATCACTGAGTGTTTACATCTAATCTGAACTCGGAAATGCGTTGCTGGTGAGGAGCCAAGCGCGCCTGTTTTGAATATTGATTGATACACCTCTGGGGTTATAGGAATCGAAACCACGACATGATTATTAGAAACGGCGTAGAGCAGGGCTCCGGAAGTTTCGACCACTTGGGTCTCTTAACGTGCACTTACATCGCACAGTACGCGGGCTCCATCACCTCGCCTCCATCGAAACGCAGCCCCCGTGGCGAGGATTCGATCCCTCGACCTTCGGATCGGCAGCGGAACGCTGTTTAAATATGTACTGCTACGTGACGTAACTTTATGTGTATCGTCATGGCTTCAATCGAAAACCTTAGCTAGGCAAAATGCTTGCATACGTTTAAGTAGTTCGGCAAACCTTACCATAAGAACGAGCCGAAAACAAGCGCCCTGCCCTGTAGGCCTACAGTAAAAGCACCTATCACATGATGTAGTCCCGCAGTAAAATCACAATGATATGTTGTTAAATACAGTAATACCCTAGTAGGAATGTGCAAAGAAAGCAAGCAGTCACGGGCGTTTAAAAAATGCTTCGAAATTAAGAAGCAGCTTCGTTACAGCTAAATAAAAGTTGTTATTGAAGAACACCAAGAAAAGGGGTCGATTCGACACAATCTTAAAATCAATTAACTTGTTCATTTGAGCCACTATATAAGCACAACAGAGACATTGCAGCTACCTGCGTCTGGAAAAAGCATTGGGTTTATTCG
Organism: Hyalomma asiaticum; assembly: GCA_013339685.2. NCBI lineage: Eukaryota > Metazoa > Arthropoda > Arachnida > Ixodida > Ixodidae > Hyalomma > Hyalomma asiaticum. Next base: position 34,325,300 of record CM023488.1, on the reverse strand, counting down.
TGCCTCCATACTTGTAGCCTTGTAGCGGTGTGTGCTAACGAGGCTGCGAATAAGAAAGAAGTAAAGAATATCTTAGGTGTCAGGTGAATGTGGCTTGAAACAACGCCGTGTTCCTTGCAACAGAACGCACTACCTATCCAAATGCATTTACTATGTGCATCGTCCTTTCTTGCACACCTGAAATACCAAAAAAGAAATCAAGTGGCAAGCATCACGGCGTATCGTAAGATTTCAAAAGATAATATGTCCGGAATTATGCAGTGATCAAGCAAGAATGCTGACATACATTTGGCTGATACTCGCATAAAACTGCACTTCGTTTATTGGTAGGTTTAGTTCCCTTACCTCTATACACTTTCTCGAACGACAAAAGAAACATGTTCACATGCTTTGCACATGTATTGGCAATGGCTTGGTAAAACTTCATGCAATCAAGGTCTCTCTCTCTGTCCCTCTTTCTATATATAATGGACTGTTCCTAATTAACAGCTTCCAGTTCGAAACGTGGTCATGTACATTTCAGTTGTACACAAGTACATAGTGTCTGCGTATTAGATACCACTGTTAAGTTCATACATTCTCTGCAATTCTTTCCACTCTAAGAAGGATACATGTAAAAACCAGTGGAACTTGTTATCGATTGCCAAGCGATCATCGAAGTACATTAAGTTCGCTGAAACACCTTATCTGCAAATCCGTGATATCGGAGGCTATGACCGTGGAAGTTATACTTTATGTTGTCTACTAAACAGCGTGCTCACGGAACGAAGACGTTGGCACACCAATGCAATGCAACCTAAAAAACGTCAATCGCTTCGCCTCGAACGAAAAACCCTCGTGGAATCTCAGCATATATACCGAATACCAAAGTGGTGCGTATATGTACGACTGCAAAGTGCGGGACGGGTGTTCTGGGGTTACGTTGATTACAATTTTAAATTCATTCAGCGTCCACACCGTGGACATCAGCGTAATAAAAGAGCACGGAATCACCTGCTTTTAGGCAGTCTTGCTTTCTTTTTTTCTTTTTGAAGCCCGTGCCGTTAAAACAACTGATGTAAAGGCAAACAGCCACTTCAGATAAGTTATACTTTATCCTGTGGTGTTCCAAAGACAGCTTTCTCTGAACTTACCTAGCATAATTCCTTTCCTGGTAGGAAACCTTTTCCAATGGACTATAGTTGAGGCACTATATTGTGTTGGCGATATTACGACATTAACTTGCACGAAATGAGCACTTTCTGAAGCAGTAACGTTTACCTTTAAGGGGTCCGACTTGTCGCATGGTATTCCATTTGGTGCAAGCGTCCCATAAACGTACACTTGATACGATATTTCTGAGACCGACGTACACAGCATGACACACGTCGCGTTGCTCCCGTTCATCTATAACATTAGAAAGGAAAAATGCTGATTCTCGTCACGTAAATAATTTATTTGATTAAGCTAACTATACTCGACTTGAAGCTCATGTGTTGCAGTTGCATCAGCGGAAACAAACTTGGACGTCGACACACCAGCTGCTCGAAAAGGCTTTCAACGAAAAGTAGGATAAATGTTCCTTTCAGCTACGAAACATTGTAACAAGCACAGCGTAGGGGTGAAATAAATTGTAAAAAGTCTGTACGGAAATTCGTGTCAGTAAAGCAGCTCGTAACCAATAGGACGCAGCTTTTACTGGCTCAGGGTGACTGCATATTTTGTGGCAGCTTATTATAACAATGGGTAGTGCTGAAAACGTTATGTGCATCATGGATGCACCATTCCACTGAACCTACTGGGTGCATTGGCTAACTTTCTATCGCTTTGTTGCGCTGTCGTATGAGAAACAGTACTCCCTGCGAAAATTGCTACAGTGTGCCGTTGGATATATCTTTTTCCAAGGATTGTCCACAAGAGAATTTTTTTTATCGCTTGCTGCCTCATATTTCTGGAACAATAAAAATATGACGGTATTGCGCTTTATGCGTGACGCCCTCCATTTTTATTTTAACTACGGTTCTATTTTGCGCCGCTTTTGCAGGAACTGGCACTAAATTACTACTAAGCTAATAGATTAGACAGGCAATCCATTTTCACATTTGTAATTTTATCCACTCAAGATGTCATGCTACCTTTACCATTGCTGAGGTAAGCCCACAACTGATCTGCTCCCTTTACTGCATCTCAGAGCGTCGCATTGTTTACTGAATGCCCCTCACTTCATAACGTGCGTTTTTCACTAGAATGACTTCATGATTTCCTTTCTTTTTCTTTGGCCCCTCCTATTGTCTCTTAATAACTGGGAATGCAACTTAGCCTGTTCTTGCATTTAGTCTTTTACAATGAAATGACCTGTAACTTTGATTGAGTTAGACACAGCGCTTCATTTTTCCTCGTTATAACTAAGGTTTCTTCTGAGAGCTTGCGTACTTATGTTTCAGTTTAGTTTGTTCTTTAATGTCGTCGTGCGTTGGTGTCTCAGATACATGTCTAGGTAGAGTCTGATTTATGAGTTCCGTAATATTGACGTCTTTAAGTTCTAAAGCTGCCTTTCAACTGCCCGTATCAGCAGAAATTGTTCTGGTTTTAATGCGACATCCTATATTCTTGGTTTGTTACATTCATTCATTGTACTCCTTCTCATTTCGTTTGGACAGCAACCTTAAATTCCCAAACTCCATACATGCTGTATTTCTTGCACAATATGAGACCTTCGCCACTTAAGTGCGACTTTACGCTTAGATATTACTTAAAACTATTCTCTCCGAAACGAATACGCTGAAACATTGCTTAGAGCAAAGAAGTTGTCAACGCACGCACAAATTTCAGCCACATTTTAGTGCGACATTAAGATTTAGACACGTAATTACGGTAGCACTTCACTCGAATGGTTGGCAGGATACACATTTACAAAGTAATAACAAGCGCGCTTGTGGAGTCATCATGCATTATTTTTCAGAGGATACTTGCTGCAGAAGCAGGTGCTTTTTGCACTATATTAATGTTGCTGAAAGCAGGGAGGCAAATTACTGTACCTGAACATCCGAGAGATGGTATCCTTCTGACAAGAACGTTGCACACTTTCTTCTCATCATTTTTTTGTACCTTTTGTCGTCCCCACCGGGTGGAGCCAATGTGGTGATGACACCTCCTGGGACAGTCGCTGGAGGTTGGGTGTTACTTTCTTGAAACAGGCATTGAGCACGTGTCCTGCGAAAACGTAAAATGAGCATTTTCTTTTCCAAACAGACGCTTAAGAACAGCTCCAAAAGCTTTCGTTTTCTCAAAATTAACACAAACGTCACTTATATAACCCTCTCCGTTAAATAGGGAAATTGTTCTTTAGATATGCCTGGTGTGAATAAAAAAACCGGGCCGCCAAGCAATTATTGCCTATGCTATTGAAATGCCCGATTTGCTGAGCCCGCAACTCTTGTTCACCGTTTGACCGAATCGTGCTAACGTTTGCCTTTAGCAGGCAAATTCTAGGTGCTTCTGGGAAGCCATATGATAAACAACAGGAGAGCTCTGCATTCCACTATAATTAATGTACTTGTGTGGGAAGCCATGTTCGCTTGACTGCGTCACTTTCGCAGACACAGCGATTTCCTTAACACGGGACCTCCAGAGGCCATGCAGACATTCAAGCACGGCTCGTACATGTGCATCGAGTTTACTACGGCGGGACACAGGCTGTAGTTTACGCTGTCCGAATTCACACAAGTTCTGTGTCATAAGAGATGATACTTACTGACCAACGGACTTCACTCATAATGTGCCAAGCAACAAAATTTGTAGAAATCTTCTGTTGCTACAATAGTAGCGTAGGATGTTTCCTTTATGCGTCCTGCTCCTATGCGACACGGGTTATGCGTCTCTTTTATGCAGACCTTCAGAATCGGTTGCGCGGTACCGTGGAAAAGGGCGGCTTCCACGCTGCTCAACCAGGTTCAACTCCTTTAATAAATTTCAACTTCTGGCTTTGTTTTTAGATATCATGGCTCAAATAGCACACAGCCGCAGTCAAGGATGGTAGAGGCGGCCAAGAAAAAGCGCTCTCCCATTCAAAATGGCAGCACTAGTAAATACAAGCGTGCGCTGGTCGTACGGGAAATTGTAAATACGGCGAACGCACCTTTCCACGTAATCTATCGCGCAAGTAGCCTAAAGTCACCAGGGAGCTATAGCGTGTCCGGTAAATAGTATACTCAACAGCGAACCGGACAGCGTATAGCGTTGTTTGGCACAGTCTAGTGGCGCCAGCTGTGGTTGATAAACAGAACAAGCAAAACCGCGTGATCTATGTCGCCCGAAGATTCTGGCAGCCACTCGCTGAGCCTACAGCCTCCGCAATTTGAGTATCGCGCCCGTAAGCGGCGTCCAATTGTCACAGATGCTTTACTGTCGAAACTCCATGACACAAAGCTAGAGCAAATACAACCGTTTGTAAGTAACTCGGGGGCTACAGAGCACGCGACGACCCTTCGAAAGACTCGAATCAAATGGCATACTCTCAGGGTGGTCGGCGCATGCGCTGTTTACACCCGGTGTTCCGCTCAACGAAAAGTGCTTTGCGTATTGCGGTTTACTGGACATGCTAAAATTTCCTACTGACCCTACTCACAAAGTACCCGTCAAGCATCACGAGATAGAACCGCCGTACTTGGTTGTACCGGTGCGGGCATTTTGCATACAACACTGCGCGTTTTTCTGCTGTCGTCATGGCGTCCTGAGGCAAAATAATGATTGATGAGTTTTACGTGCCCGAAAAAATATATGGGAATGAAGCATGCCGTAGCAGGTAGCCCCGGAAATTCCGACCGTCAACATTGCCCAGAGTTCCCTAACGTGCACTGGTGACGCACAGTACATGGGCCTGGACCATTTTCGCCACCATCCAAAATGCGACCGGCGCGGCAGGCATCAAGCCCGCTTCCTCCGTGTCAGCAGTCAAGCACCACAAACTTCTAAAGAACTGTGGCGGACGGTGTATCGAGGCATAACAGAGCTTCACATTGGTTCACGCTGTGCTTGCACGCTTATAGGCAAATCTGTCTCTTTGCCTGATATCTCACAGGCGATCACTCGAGTTGCACGAAAGCAGGGCCTCTCGTCCTTCCGTTACACAAAAACAGCATTGTCCTTCATACAACCCGAACCGCCATGTTGGACTAGTGTTCATGGCACTCGGCTGCTATGTGAAGGTCGCAGAAACGCATCCCGCGCGCGGCTCCTGCATTTCGATGTGAACGAAGTGTACAAGCCCGTGTACTGTGCGATGCCAGTTCACGTTAATGAACCCCAGGTGGTTGAAGTTTCCGGAGCCCTCCACTAAGCGGGCTCTGGTAATCAAATCGTCGTTTTGGGGCGTGAAACTCTACAAATGAATCAATTCATACCACCCGCGCAATCATTGCCACAGATTCCACAATGTTTCTCGCGTTGCGCAGATAACGTTGTATTTTGACATGCACCTTAACGTATTACGTCACAAACGTTGGAAGGTTACCAAGTCCTACAAAAATTTGACGTATTTTTCGACATCACACTGCCGAGATGCCGCACTACAACTGGTGAAACACCTAGGCGCCGCGAGACATGATTGCGCGGAGAGATGTGCGTATGTTATGACGAAGGAAAAAGCATTCGCTTACTTCAGGAACGCTGATATCGCTTTCTTGCTGCACTCAGAAAATCGAGGACGGATTACGCCCACACCTTTTCGGCTCATTATGGTTCCAACGTCACCAGGGCACCCTGGTGCTTCTTCACTACCGTCATGCGAAGAGCCAATCCTATGACGAATAAGTGATCATGTATTACTTGCGCGAGAAAGTAGACGTCCAATCCTCCGCTTACAACAAACAATATGACTAAGAACATCGCCGAGACATGATCCATGTGCAATGGAAGGGATAATATGGGTCACTGGGGATTCTTCTGGATGGTAGTGTAGTAGCCATAAGGTTATTAAGAGACAACTGGCTCCGAGAGGCTTCGAGAGGCGCCCCTTATCACACTTCAATAAGCAGCGAAACCGCGAAACAAGGCGCTTATATTGTTTGTATTGCTTAGAAGAAATGTGGGCTAAAATAAGGCATCAACACTCACCACATGAGAACAAGAACAATGACGAAAGTGGTGATTGTGTGCTTCGATCTTCCCTAAAGTAACCATTGTTGAAAGTGCCTTTTTACCGCGAACTGCATTTGAACCGCTCTTAGAATGTGTACTGCACGAGACCATGTTCGTTCATTAATTTACACAACACTCAGCAAAGTACCTACATTTAAAGCTCCTTTTTTAGAATTTTCTGTAACCGTAAGTCAGGTTTGAGTTTGTCGAACGCGAGAGCATATTATTCCAGCGCTGTTTTATTCGGGGGCTGTGAGTAGCAAAAGTGGCGCCCAGCAGTTTATCCACACATTTAAGAATTATATTCAAAGATTTCGAGCCATAGAGCAGGTCTCAATAATTATTTATTGATTATATTACCGTATGCTTGGAGACTGCGTCACTGTTCCTAATCGGTGGTGGTTTTGTCACTCCTCGGATTAATACCATAGACAACGAACACGTCAAAGACACTGTAAAAAACTTACGAGAATTGCAGTGCCAACTAGGTTGGAATGCTAGTGCTTGCTAGGTTGGAAAGCTAGTGTACATGCTGGAGGAGGCACCTCGGGAATACCTGCTACAGGTAGAATTGAGAATTGCTTTTGTTACAGCAAGACGGATGAATTTAGGCTACTTTTTTACAACGCGGAAGGCCAGGCACAGCGGCTGAAAAAAAAAGTGCCGCCAGCATCTTCCCACGGGGGGAACTCGAGTAAATGCGTCGCAGAGTGGTGGGGGTATCGCGTGCATGTTGCGTAATTGGGTATGGTTTGGGAATGCTTAATTGTTATTTCGTCTTTATTATTCGTATTTATTGAATGAAGGAGAAGTGAAGGCAAGGAGTGTAAAGTTAAAGTGTGTCTTTATTGCTTGCTGCCGTCGTTGTATTGGACGGAGAGGATGACTGCTTTGTGGTCGCTAAAGTGCACTGTCAAGGGGTCTTTGAGGAGCGGTCGTGCGATTGCGTAACTGGTGAAGACGAGGTCGATGCAACTGCCGTGGATGGTGGTGGGCTGGTTGCCGTTGTAGACGTTGTTCTTCGACACGCAGTACAGCCCGTGTCGAGTGCACATGCATGTAGTCGACTAACCAATCGTCCTTGCGTATGTCGACGTTGAAGTCTCCGACGTGCGAAATCCAAGTAAAGACGCCCTTGACTGAATTCCGAACGCGCGCTCCGCCGCTTATATACACACCACCCGCGTTCAAGGGAGAGGAGTACGGGGGAGAGGTCCGCAAAGACGCCCTTGACTGAATTCCGAACGCGCGCTCCGCCGCTTATATACACACCGACCGCGTTCGTGGGAGAGGAGTAAGGGGGAGAGGTTCGCACCCTCACTGCGCATGCTCGGCTTGCTGAACGCCCGGTGGGCCGGCATGAGACGAGCCGAGCATGCGCAGTGGGGGTGCGGACGGCGCCACCGACGCCGAAGCGCGACATCGTGCGACTAAGAAATGCTCCGCATTTAAAAACGACAAACGCAGACGAAGCGCATGTAACGCCTTACTTAGAAAACACAAAAAAACGGGGGCTTCCACCGTGTTTATTATTTTGTCGCCCCTTTTCCCACCCCTCCCATTCTCTGTTTACTTTGCAGCCCTGCCAAGGAACACAAGTGCAGGCTTTACACACACACACACACACACAAACTACCTATACTGCTTGCCTCGCCTGCAAGCAACGTGAACCAACGGACGTGGTGTATTACAAGGGCAATGCCTTTTGACGTTGGTGGATATGGCAAACGGTGCTCTTAACATGCCACGGTTCAGTTTTAGGGGCGAAGCACCTTGACGTCGAGGCTTGTCTGTGCGCGCGTCCGTCCGTCACGGCACAGCACCGTTGCTGTACTATGTGGGTGTGGGCCCATTCTGTAGGCAGTGCAGTCAGACGGTGTGTGTGTGTGTGTCGGTCGATCATGAAGGTAGTGCACCCAGACAGTGTATATATAGGGTTGTCGGGTCAGAAATGATTCTAACGATCTTCTGCTAATGCGGCTGGGCTGTCTGCGTCTAACGCCGTCGTTGTGGCACGGTAAAGCAAGCCCATTAGCAGCGGCTGACGTTTCCTGTTGGAAACACTGCGCCTGTTTCGCACCTTCCCAGGTTTCACGTTAGTGAGCTGTCATGATTGTTGGGGCGAAGAACCTTAAGACCTAGCTTTGTCATCGACCCTCGCTGTCACGGTATATAGAAAACCTTGCTATATTCGAAACATATGAGTGTATGTGAATCCAGAACGCAAGACGATATACGACTTATAACAAGCGGATTAAAGAGCGACGGAATCAAAGATATATATATATATATATATATATATATATATATATATATATATACTTTTATGTCACTCGTTTCACATTCGCGATGGTAACGCGCGGGTGACGTACGGTGACATACCGGTACGATACGCAGTGTTTCGCCACTCGTCATAATTCACATTAGTGGAGATGCGGCTCTTTTTTTTTTGAGAATTCACAACGCCCTGGCGCAGACCATTAAAGCGAAAGACCCATACACGCCATTACCAAGGGCCTCTCTTACTGATTTTCAATTCGACCAGTGGTGGGGAATTCAGCGAATCTAACGTATTTACGCGAATGGCTAATCACGCTCGCTAAACGGCGCTTCTCAAGCTACATTTCGTAAGCTCACGTAGCTGAATTCATTTATGAGAAATCCGTATGGATTTCCTTGTAGCCTTGTGCTACAAAACAGGTGGATGCCAATTTTCCCTGTCATAATCGAATGTACGAAAAGTTGAAATATAAGAGTCACCAATGAATATACTCACAAATGCCCTATTTCGTGAGCAACGCTCATTGGCCCTGTGTATTTAAGTCCGTTGTCTGCAGCAACGATGACATTGTGCTTTGTGCATGCCCCTCTGGTATACGCAAGACCTGTTTGAACAGAGACATGGATCTTGTTAACCGCTGTCAGCTACGAGGAAATGACATATTCGTTAATATTTTCGGAAAACTTAAGTCCAATTACTATCCCAAACGAGTCGTTTCATAGTCCTTGCTTGTTTTTTATGTATCAAACACCATATAAGCCCGGGCTGTCGGCGTCTAGCGTCACACTCAAAAACAAGTGCTGTCGCGTGTTGTCACACTGTGTTGTCAAACAAGTGTTGTCGTCACGCTCAAAAATAACTGCTCAAACATGCGTACGACTGATAAGAAGTGGCTCAAATTAAACTAACATTATTCAGAATAATTTCAGACTCCTGCCTGATAGAATTAATTAATAGAGAATTGTTAAATTGTGTCTGACTCGACGTGGAAGCTGGCATATTGCTCAAAAACAAATTAGCGCTCCTTTCCGACCCACACCCCCTTCTGCAGACCGTGGTTTCTATGGTAGGTGAAGCTGTAAAAATGTTTTCGCGTGCATACACGGTTGCTATAAACTGAAGACGACTGGCATTTATATGAGAATTCCGCAGCTAGGCTATGCAACCTTTAAGCAAGCTGCTGCATGCTGATAAGCAGCGCACTCTTGGAGGGGGTCCTCCCTTTAAGAAATATGTTTTCTACTCCAGCAAGCTAGAAACCTTTCTTTCTTGACTGAAAAGCGCGATAGCCGTGGATAGATTATAGACAATACCGAAAGTGACTACACTCGCCGCCCAAGCAATGAGGTGTTTGAGGAGAAAGTCCATTGGTAAAACGAACGCAGTTCTGCACTCTCTGCAAAAATACTCGCCTAGGGAAATTTCTGCAATGCGCGCATTCGGGTCATTATTGTTAAATCGGCTCCTTCGTCTGAAAATCCGACGTCCATCATCTGGTGCGCAGGTGCGGACGCGAACGACACCAAATTGCATGCGACCAAGTGATGACGTCATCACACGACATTATGATGACTTCACGATGAGAGTACCACGTGACAACACGGGAGACGTCATAACAAAACATACTTTATAAATTCATTGTTTGAGTAGAAGACCCTCCAACTGGCGTTAGATTTGTCAAAGGAGTATTAATGTTTCAGAACATCTGGCGTCAGTATTGGCGCCGAAGGCGGATGTAATCCCTGCGGGCTACCACTGCTTCCTGGACAATACGGCCATGTGAACCCTCGACCTAGGCGCAAGTGCTTTAAGAGAAAAACTAGAATTTTTAACAGTGAAATCCGAAAGTAAATTTTGCATAGCACAACTTAACTAAACGCTGCACGCAAAGTAACTCGAACTATAATTTGAATGTGCGAGACAACATAATTGTGTTTTGCGAGGACACTCGAAGAAGTTCCAACATTTTAAGATATGGAACTCATTTTAATGACTGCCCAAAAGAAGTCAGTGCGAACGGGGTCCAATAGCGCTTTAGCGTTACCCTGTTAAGAATGAGGGTTAAGCATCCTCCAATTTCTGAAAAAAAAAGAGAGAGAGATTCGGCGCTCCGGCTAGGATTTGGCGACGGGCCCAGGTTGTGCTACACGAGCACGTTTACCCGCCTACACGGCGACCCTTTGGAGCTAGATCACCTACCCTATGCACAATGTCTGCACGATTGCGCAAAATACGTCGCAAGCATGTGGCTGACAAAAAAATCCATTCCAATTTCAATACGTAAGCAGCATTACAGGCTAGCAACTTTTACGGGCTGAGACAAGTTTTGCGAGCCTGTTTGAATAGGCAACAACAGTGAATCCGGTATAATAATGAAGGGACAATTTTGCTGAAAGAGCCTCTCAAGTCTATTAGAGCGTTTGTAATTGTGTTCGGTTCACTGAAAAATTGTTTATGTTACAAGTAGATTTTGTAAGTTTATAGTTTGCGTCATAAGACATTAAATTTAAACAATGTACATTAACTTTGACATTGCAGCGTTCTTAGCCCAGATATTTATTGGTTTTCTTGTAGCCACTCGCAAGAGTTCGTATGACGGTAATTCACTTTGAACTATATTCGTCGATACGCATGATATATTTTCTTAGAAACCATTCTAATTTACGTACATATTACATCATGCACTTACCAAGCGACACTAATGTCGTGCCATCGGGTCTTCCATGTTCCATGTACCTCCTGCAATATAAATGACACGTATAGGTTAAATTATGCTCAAGGAGGAGGTGGAGTTGGAGAACAGAGGCAACGCAGAAAGGTAATTCAGATGTGCGTCCGTTAGATGTGCGTCCATATCGCATTTTAATCCCGGGAAGTGGGATTAAGAGACGAAGAGAAAGAAGAGGGAGTAAGGTGGGGCTCTCAATCGTGCAATGCGCCTGTCCATTACACGGCTACAAACAACCAATTAATCCCGGGGAGTCTAAAATGAATACCGATGTCTATGTCACTTTGGTCCTTTGTGGTGCGTTGTACCATAATCCCGGAGCCTTGTCCAACGGAAATCGTATCTGGTTAAGTTTGGTAAAGACATCGCGAAATGTATAGCTTTCGTTAACAAGGCCAGTAGGCGTGTCCGCACGCACGCACACACACACACACATATACACACACACACGCACACACACTTTGTGTGTTCTAACGTCTATTCACGGTTGCAAGCGCCGGACCTGGAGTGCTTGACATTTCAATGTGAAAATAGTAGGCATTTGAAAAGCCACACCTAAGCACAAGTGGCTCAGTGAAATTCTGTCGTGGCGGAAGAGGTCTGGTGGCATGTTCTGTCCCCGTAACAAATCAACCCCTTACGTACAAGACAATTTCACACACTCTGTCTGTCTCAGAAATTTTTGGCATTGCATCAGGAAATGAATAGAAGCCCTTAGCGGCGTCTTTTCCTGAAAATGGTAGCAGAATTGTCGTGGCGCCCTCGACAGTGGACAGAGCACATGGCGCCATACAGCGTGGTCGTTACCAATGATTGCAAAATGCGCTTACAGCAATTGGAATATTATGCGCTGTCCCTTTCGAAGCGCTTGAAAAAATAGTTCTCTTCGATCGTTTACTAATTGTTCATGCGCCCTGCGTCGTAAAACTGATTATATTCCCTGTGTAATATACTAATCACTTTTGAGGTCGGACTTAAAGCACGTAAATAATAGTAGCACGCAATGGGGCAAACTCTGCGGCCCAGTACATCGTACTGTGGGACTCTGTGGAACTACTTTAGCACCTATGTGCCTTAGAGTGAGAATGGTCTGTTGGTGCGAACATGATTTCGTTGGCCAGATTACTAGTAGACTTAAAATATTGCTTGTTGCAGGGCCCCCCTCTGAAAAACGTGGGCCTCCAGAATAGCGCTGCATCTACATGCGGCCGCTACGGGCAGTATTCGCGTATTTACCACAGGGGAGGAGAATAGAGTAGAAAAATAAAATGGAAACCAGGTGCTTGAGTTAGCACACAAGGAGTAATGGGAAGTAAATGCGAGCATTATGGAACAGAATAGAAGCTGTTTCTGCTGTATTTCATGCCGGAGAATGTACTCTTACGCAGGGGCATGCAAGGTACAAGAAGTTAAACAGTCTTTCCCCGACAGTTATTGAACCGTCACAGAGGGAGGATAGTGCATTCATTGGTTTCTGCTACGGTAGTATATGGTGTTGTAAGGTCATGAAATTTTGAGGCATAGGATGAAATGAGCTGCAGCAAGACAAGAACACCTGGAGACTGAACCAGTATCAAGGTAAAAGTACGGCAATAATGCTGACAATATTGACTGCGATAAATAAAATACAACACGAGGAAGCAGCTGCAGTTCGCGCTGCTGCCCCGACCTCGTCTCACTTCAGCAATGAAAGATACATTACGGGCATTTCTTTTTCACTCACCCTACTAAATAAACGACGACGTCGGCCTGCTGCATTTCGTCGCTTGACTTGGCACGCTCTTCCACTGTGTGTAGTGTTTTGGGGGCGTCCACAACATTCTCTTTCATAAGGACCACGTAATCATTGTCAGTGATCCTGGAAATTCACCATTGCAATCAATACAATGAAAATGAACAGTGCCACTTACTGTACCTTTGTTTCAATCGCCGTGATGAGAATCTTGCCAGGAGGTTCAAGTTGTCCTAGTATTTGTGACGCCTGGTACAGGAATGTCGAAGATGCAACATTATTTTCAGGTAGTTTTGAATGTTTACACGAATGCACAAACCGAATTCGCAGGGTTTGCTCGCACGAAATGTTATTACACGTTCTAATATTTAGCAGTACGAAAGAACAGGAAGCGTCCCTACAAAGTACGTCGGGACAAGCAACTCGAGTTGTTCCGGGCGCTCGAGGCATATGGAAATTCTCTGTACTATTGCACATCCACGGCTTGTATGCCGGCACGAAATGCATGCACGCCTTCAACAAGGGCTTCAGCCGTACAGAATGCTCATGTTTTGTGGTCTGGCAGTATTTGGCGCCTTGGCCGTGTTCTTGGGGCGCCGTCGCGGTATCTTCTGCAAGGAGCCTGGATCAAAGGGAGACTCAGAGGCAGTCGTTGACGGAGTACTAGGGCCAGAAAATGGAGCGGTTATCTGCGGGCTCCTGTGAAGAAAGGTCAGCGGGGCTTAGTGTGCCCGCCAAAGTCGACGACAACACGATAAGAATGTTTTGCTCTCTTAAATACTAAACAGGACCGACAGATTCTAAGATGCACCGCTTCGCAACAGAAATATTATGCCAGTCTTTTCCGCGTATCTGAGACAAGCGTTAGAGCATATTGTTTGTCGATGGGGTCTGAGTACAAAGTATGGCTAAGATAAGTATGGCGATGCAATGTGCCACTTGATTGGCTATTGCCACTAAACGCGAACCAGATGTGCAAACCACACTCTTTCTGCTGGACTTATGGGACGCTGTCCGTTTCCACCTCTCATTCCTCCCGCCGTGTGCATCACTGTATGGTCCGCAGTTATGCGCTTGATATTTGCTGAAAGGAACAATGCATCCACCGGGTACATATTTGCGATGCGCCAAGCACATCTTGTTTAAATTGTTTTGGAGCTTGCAAGTATGGCTGTAACGCCAAAGAGAGCTCCTGTCGGCAGACTGCTTGCTGATTGCATGTACGTACCGCGTATGTGTTTCAGAGCACCGAAACTTATTCCCAGTTTTGCCGGACTACCACTCTCTTTCAGTAAATGAGAAAGGGGCACTTAATAACGAGTGTACTGATATTCTCAGAAAATGAGATGTCCGTAGCGGTCGTGTTAGTGGTTATGGTGGTCGGCTACCACCCAGCGAACGCGGATACGATCCTGTCCTCGGCGGTCGCATTTGAAATGCAGAGAAAAATGCTAGAGGCCCGTGTACTGTGCGTTGTCATTGCACGTTAAAGAACATGAGGTGGTCAATATTTCCGGAGATCGGAACGAAAGCGTTCTTCTTCTTTCAATGTTTTTCGCTCCCTTTCCCTTAACCCGGCGGAAGCTAGCCGTGCTGCTGACAAGGGTTGCAATAAATAGCGCCGTTTTCCTTAACAGAATCACAATTACCATCAGTCAGAAAATGAGGAAAATGACGCTATTTCATTCACCAATTTAACGACAAGGGGGCTTGAACTTCCTGCCATTCTATCTTACGTTGCCTCTGGCTCCGCAAAGTGTTGCCAAAATTGTGGGCCGCTTTATTACAGTCCCCAGCAGGAACGGTAGCGGAGCGGAAAATAACAGAATTTGGAGGAACAGCACGTCGTCCTGTCGAATTGCAAACAGCCAGTTCAAAATCGGTACAGACTGAAATTGAATAACGATTGGAAGTACCTGATGTAGTGTTGTATAAGATGCATTAAAAAATGAGCTTCTTTTATGCCAGGCGTTTGGTTCATACTAATTACTGGCATTCCAGGTGGTTGCAAATTAGCGCAATTCAGAATGATATTGGTAACTCTTGTGGTGCCGCGCGTTCTGTTAAAATTTACAGATTTGCAGGGAAATCAGCCTGTATCTTTTGTTAACGAAGAGTTACTTGCAATGTATGTTGCATAAAAAGTCCGCTGATAAGTAGTTAGTGATTAGTGTGCTTACAACGAAGCACTGCTGCCATATGTGTATAGTAAACAGGGATAGTAGTATAGGGATTGCCTTCATTACATTTGTCAGATACTTTCCATAGCTTTCGCATCATTCGCATATAGTTGGTAATTTAACTCACCTGCATAAGTTAGCTTTTCGTGGACATTACACGTATTAGTACTGCAGAAGGAAATGTACAATGCATTGCAAAAGCCCTTTTTGTAGAAATTTATTACAGGGCCATAGTATTGCAGGAGAAAAAAGCGAGTAAATGAAGAGGACACTTGCCCTTTTTGAACTAAAATTTCAGTGTCTTGCTCAGACCTAATTGCCAGACTATACATGCAGAACCACAATGAGCATTAGATGCTGCCGTAACGCAATCCCTGTTCGCAGAACTTATAAATTTTATTGCACACATTGATAGTGCACAATTTACCTGTGCCAAAGCAACTGTCTTGGGTGATTTGAAATTCTAATCGAAAAACATTCGCTTTTCGGCTACTTTCATTTCGTGGTCACAATAAGCGCACCGAATATGGTAACATCGGGAAATATATGACGTTTAAGGAGCTTTGAATGCTTAGAACACACAATTCAAGACAAGTTCTTGCATGCTTAGGACACAAAATGCTTAGAAAACATAAATACAAGAATAATTCTTGTACTTCACAATATTCCACTAAACGGCGGTTGAGGGACGTGTTTCTAAGGCCTGGTAGTAGACGCTGATCAACATTGATGATGACTTGATGATTTGCGGGCTTTAACGTCCCAAAACCAGCTGTGATTATGAAAGACGCCGTAGTGGAGGTCTACGGAAATTTTGACCACCTGAGGTTCTTTAACGTGCACTGACATGCTGATCAACATCAACACAGCTGATATTTACCTAGCATTTATTATTGTGTAACATACCTTACTCTACAACAGTTGAAGAAAATGTAGCTTATTTGTAGAATTGCTTGGACGTATAAGAATGATAGTAGCTATACATACCACACCCATTACGAACTCCACGTAGTCTTTCACTGTGTTCCCTTGCCTTGTTACACGCTGCGCGAGTTGGCTCTCAACAATGACGTACGCCTCGAGAATAAAGCCACGATCCGATTCCAGTGCATCTGCATTAAAAAGAGAATATGCATCCTGTGAGGTGCCTAATAAATATTTCTAAGCGATTGCTCATAGAAGTACTTTTATATTACGCATATTTATGAGACGTTGCTGTGTAGTTCGTTTCCTGGGGAGATCACATACAACCGCAGTGTAGTTAATTATACGGTATTTGAGAGTATGAGAACCCTAGAGTCGAACTGCTACTGCTACTGGTTCTCTATTAAAGAAAGCAGGCAACAGGAAACAAAGAGAAAGGGACACATATGCCGAAATGTCAAGATATTTAGAACGATAACTTACATTTCTAGAAGACGAATGTCGGTAATTTCAACATTTTATGTTCAATATTATAAGAGAGAATGGATCTTAATGCTTTTGTTTTAAATTGACGTCGGAACTAGGGAACATAATGACTTCAGAAGTCTGATTTCTAGTTTTCGTACTCTCGCCACATTCTCTCCGTCAAATGTTCTGAAACTGACCGTGTTAAGTCTCTGGCTTCTTTTGAACACAATGCAGGCATTTCTTACCAATAGACAGTTACGTAGGCCTTAGGAGACGCCGTCAAATATCTGCGAAGTCACGCGTTTTAATGCTGGAACTTGTAAACCGCGTCGCCACCCGTGTTTGCTTCTTGCGCGTTTCCTAGCCTAGCCTAGAGCCTTATCCCTGTAAGAGAGGTGTTTTGGGTTTTGCGCAAAACGAACCTACCTATATAATAAAATTATTTTTCACCCCAGTATCTCTTTAATACAGAGTAATTAGTGGTCGGCCTGCTGGACACCCTCTATTCGAAAGATGGCCTGAGCACCCGGCGTGCGACATCACAAGAAGGCCCGACAGTGCGCTAAGGACCACGGGTGGAATCATAAGCCACACGCTGCTGTGCAAGACTGACAGAGGCGCATTGGTTATTCTTAAAACTTTAGCGCTAAATAATGCATCGAATACTTAACGTGGGTGCAATAGTTTGATAAGCGCATCAACCGTATACGCGCGCCTGTATAGAATAGCTTTGTAACAGAAAAGAAACTCTTTGGTTTTTTGTTGCCCTAAAGATTGCCCTCAGAGCCTTCTAAACATGATCGTTTTCTTTTGTCTATGCACGAAGCACACGTGAACTGCTCTGGGGTAGTTCGGCTTGAACTCTTTCTGCTCAGATACCGCCCCTGATGACCTGCCCCGTCTAGGCTCCCTCGAGTTTCCTTGACATCGTTCACAAGCCGCACTTCATGTCCAACTTCCACCTTTTTTCGGCTGCACTAAACCCTGCTCTCTTCAATGTGCCTACCGAGCCTATCAGAGCGGAAGCTAATAAGCCATGTCACAGCAGGCGTTGCTGTTCGTGTTTCGGTGAACATGAAGAGTATTTGATTGAGCTCTGTAGAAAAGAAAACGGCGTTTTGCATCCCTGCTTGCAGTGGCTGTGTTGAAAATATGTCAACAGGCGAAAGGGAATAAAATATGGGGAATAAATTTTCCGTATTCCGGAGGCCAATATGGTACTACGGAATGAGGAACACTATCCCGCGTGCGTTCTCGCTGATTGAGTGATTCTTCCTCGACTGAGAGAATTGGCCAATAAGCGATTGGGGATTGCTCAGGGGCTCGTCTATTCCGTCTGTCAGCGTAGAAAGGTCAGAGAGGACCAACACGAAGTACTATTTGCGTTCTGTGGTACCGAGCCCTAGGTCCCTGTACAAGGGCTCCATGAGCAAGTTTTTTTGTGCATCAGACTGCGTATACTACATTTTTTTCCTTTCGTTTCTATTCATATTTTCACACATGCAACATTGTGCCTGGTTCCAGCTATCCTATCCAGTGCTTTGGATACTTCACATCTGTTATAGCAAGTAGTTTTATTGATTTTGTATAATAGGAAACGTTTTCTTTTACCTTTGGCAGTCAAATTAATCACGGAGCCCTTTAACGCATTAGCACCGTCATCCCATTTGAGTACCAGCCACATCCTCCGACATAAAGTGACTTTCTGGCTCCTATGGATCATTTTTCTAAAAGCAGTAGTGCAGCAGCGCCTTAACGTCGTAAATTATTTACGCTGAGTAACTATCTCAGTTTCAGTTCTTACCGTAACGGCTGTATTTGAACGGGGTAATAGAGGCAAGAATGTGGAGCAGTATTTTTTACGGCCCGTCGGACATGCATTGGAGTACTTACGTCGCTTTTGAATATCGTCAAAGCTTCTGTTTCGTGTTTGTTTCATTAAGAACAACAAAAAGAACAACGCAGGCCACACCAGCAAAGAAAACACTTGGGCCTCATGTCTACTGCCTTCCGCAAAAGGTTATTGCACAGCAAACTACATTACTTACCGACGACACCACCAAGAAGAATAAACATCGCAAGGAGGAACTGCACCTTCGTACACCCCATCGCATTTCCTTGACACATTTGCTGTTGTTGCAAGCGCAGCTGTTGCATGCGGCGCATTTTCAAAAGGGAGGTGTAAAAAAGAACGATACCGCCAAGCATATCCAGCGTTTGTGTGTACATAGGACCCTCCAAGGATTCGTTGCACGGACATGACCCGAACACCTATTGTGCATTGAGGATTGTTGTGCTATCCGCCTCTTTTTGGTCAGGATTCACTCATCCCAGCGAGCAGAGTTGCGAGTAGGGCAGAGTGCAGCTATTGTACAGATAGTCGGCAACTCAAGAAGCTAAAGAAGCATAAGTTTGATTGTCGGTTCAAATCACAGCTGCCTGCAGCTGCACCGCTTGCACATCAGGCGCACTATCATATATTCCTAAAGTGATTTTTGAGAGCATGTGTCAAAATAGCGTGAGTCTGTGCGCCAACGAGTGAAATGTTGTCTTCTTGTTTACCCGAAAGACGCGGGTTTGATCCTGAGCTCTGTGGTCACATATTCAGAGATTAAAATGGTCGAGGCCAGTGTATGGTTATTAGTGCACGTTAGAGGATCGCAGTTGGCTAAAACAGCTGGCGTTTTAAAATATTAAGAAATACAGCCTCGTGTTTGTGACGATGAAGAACACAGTGGAGAAACCGTTAAAGATTTAACCGCTTCGACCACGTATGTTTGTGCCCACCTATGCGCACTAAAACCAAGCACTTTGACAGAAACCTCATTCGGGGGCAAAAATTGTCTTCTTCCAATACAAGGGCCACGAACATTGCAACTAATGGACCATGCTCAAACAAGTTTCCGAATGTGCGCAGCCGCTCGTTACAGGCCTGCCATCTCAGTGGAGTCAGCAAATAACATTAGGGGACGAGGAGGAAGGAAAAAAAATGAAAGACAGGTAGGTTAGCCAGTGCATTCGAGACTGTTCCAATACACAAATGTGGTGGCACAGCGAGTTTGACAGGGGGACACGTCGAACTGTTCGAACAGTCAAAATGACGCCGTTGAACAATCCGGCCAGATGGTCTGTGGCTTTAGCACCGGCGATGCTGACAAGAAATTCGCGGGATAAAATGCCAGACACGGCAGACTCAACTTGTCGGAGACGAAAGGCTAGATATCCGTGTACTGTGCAATATCCGTGGAACTCCAGCTAGTCGAAATTTATGTATTCATCTACCGAGGCGTATCTTGTAGTCATATCGTGGTTTGGGTGACGTAAACCTCACAAATTATTATTAGTTTACTTAATAACATGATAACGTAGATATCTACACCGCTTCCATCGTCGTATACTCTAAAATTAAGCAAAGCGCCACTTCTAAATCTGCAGCCGTACAATCTTTGCAGCGCGTAGCTTCATAGAGCAATTTGAAACTCTGAACTTAGCACTACTGACACATGGACAGACAAGAAGAGACGATGTAGATAGGCCAGGCGCCACTAACATCTGCTTATTGCGAAGGTTACCTACCGAATAACATATGTCGTAACGCATGTGCATTATAACGCTTCATGAAAATGCCCAGGAACCCACGAGACTAACATGTACACATCAGGTAACGGTCTGCATGAAACAAAATTCTGACGAGTGCAAACCTACCTATGTCATGCTAATACAGGTTAGCTCGTTCTTCTTTATGGAGAAAGCTTCTAACGCTATCCAAGCTATACAGCTCTTGCTTTTACCAAGGATTCTTGTCTCACAATCACGCGTAGTTATACATGTGCAACTAAATATGAGTGCTTGTCTTCCGGCTTGGTTACCTTTAGAGCATTCTCCTCAAGAAGGTAATTGAGCGATCTTGCAGTTTGGTCGATGTAGATCTTCCCACAGGACAAAATAGTCTAATACACGACTCTGATTGAGCACTTCGCGAAGGGATACCCGTGCTGTATAGTGTACCCTTGTGGTCCTCTAGCAAAGGCGCGTGGACAAAGGTTTTGCAGCTTATTAGAGGCTGCAAAAAAAGCAGAGGGGCATTGCGTCTGCCCGCAACCTTCCGGAGGTTACGCGAAAGAGCATGTGTATACATTACCCCTCGCATCCCCCTGAAAGGCTCGGTATGAGTGCAATCCATTCCAGCTCCAGACATCACTCTTGTCAATAAGGACTCGGCCACCGCCACTACAACTTTCGTAGGGATACCCGCTACCAAAGGGCGGTGTATTTTGTAAACAAAACTTCTGCGTGCAATGTGAGCACAATTTTGGGAGCGCAGAATCCGTACACTCTGTCTCTATGCCCCCTTTGATGGTTTTAGAATGAGTAGAGTCGTAAGGCAACAGTTATGCTCGCATCACATACAGAACAGCTTTATGTATCAAGTAGAGCGCCCTTTGGCAGCGGGCTTCCCTTCAAAGGTTGTAGTGGAGGTGCCCGAGTCCCTCTTGCAAGGAGCGAGGCAAACGGTAGTGGTTGTACAATGAGTAACGGAGGTTTCACCACATGACTATAGTGTACCAGATACGACCAGAAAATCTGATCTGGGCAAAGTACATGAGCTTGACAAAGGGAACGTCGAAATCTCGTGCGTCGTGTGCGTCCTGAATTTTTTTCTCTTGTTCTTGCAAGAGCAGTTAACCAAATCGGTCGAAAATCCCGCAATAATTGTAAACAATGAATGATATGCGAACAGATTGCGTCTGACAGGATGAAGAATGTAGGGTAAAGTCTTGGGTTCGGAGGACTAATGCAGAGATTTAGTTTATTTCAGTACTGCACCTTAAACACCATCGTACTCGGTGAATGAACGTAGGCTGTGTGACAGACAATCCTCGTAAGAAAGGTGCAATGTACTGTCGTCGCCAATTCTAGAACATTCATACCGTTGCAATCGGACAGAAGGAGAGGGAACAACTCCGCGATTCGCGTCAATATACAGTCCCACAAGGCGAGTGCACCCTTCTGCTGGCCTTGCTGATAGTCTGAGCAACCGTACACCATAATTAAGGTGCTGTCGAGTGCTTTTTCCTAATGTCCTCCTGCAGAAAGCTCGAAGGTACAGTATTAAAAAATTGCTAGTTATATTCGGTCACCCACGTTGTGTTGGGCGAGCTTCTTCACCGCGTTGTCTTTATTCGCCATAGAGACAATATTTCGGCAATTTCTGTTTGGGCTGCATCTTACGTTTCTTCCTGACTTGCCCCCTTTTTTATATATGGGTTCCTACCCGTGTACAAAAGAGTGTGTGAAAGTAAAAGAAAATGCCATTAGCTAGCAGAATGACGTCCAAGCTGAATACTTCATGACACCTTCTTTGGAAGCGAATAAAAATCAATTAGTTCAGCTGATTGTTACATGCAGTACCCTCTCTTGCACACCTGAAAAAAATAAAGGACGCAGCATTAGCCGATTGGCTGGTGAGACTGGTTAATTTGGTAAAGTAAACTGTTTGGAGTTATGATAATGACAAATAATGATAATAATAATACTTAGTAGTAGTAAGAGAAGTAATGGGATGTGATCTTTCAAGAATACGAAAAGATTATGAGAAGCGCCGTAGTAGACGGAGCCGGCAGTTTCGGTCATGTGAGGAGGCTGAGTACACGGGCCTCTAACCATTTCGCTTCCATAGAAAATGTGCTCGCGGCGGCCCGGATTGAACGAGTGTGCTTCGGTTCAGCATCAGGTACTGTAACCAGTAGACAACATCGCCAGAAAACGTAAAAGAATGCGCATACGAGCGGCTGTGGTGTAAAGAAAACCGCCTTTGCGAGAAAAACGTTGAACTTGGAGCCCCTGTTGCAAGTTCACCTAACGCTTCTCTCTGTCCATCATTTACCCTCTTATACCACTGTTCTGGCATATGAGACTCAGTGCAATAAGAGAGCTATCTTCAGCTATATACTCTCGAAATATAACAAGTTCCACCCCTTAACGTTAAGATCTGGGGAAATCATGCATCCAGATGGCTGCAAGATCCTCCTCACAGCCTCGAACACAGCCCAACAAGACAGGAGGCTGAAGCGTGCCCATGAGTGTGGCAGCAAGCTTTGCCCTCTGGACATCCAGTAGGCAACATAACCTTGCCACTAAACAACAATCCGACTAATCAGATATTTTTAATGCTTCTTCTTCTCTTTCTACGTAAGAGACGCTGTGTCTGTCCCAATAATCGCGGCATGTACACCAAGTTTCTTTCTAAACATCAACCTAATATGCAATGCAGAGAATGTACTCTCCAAGAAGTATACCGAAACTATACAAAGTTATGGAGTTACAAACGAAACTTCAGCTGCGAATGTATGAAAAAGTGTGAAATTCTTTTCACTTTTGTTGTCAACGACTTTCAGCTGACCATCAGTCAAAAGTCTTAGCCGTTACGCGGCCACTCCGTCCAGATCATCCGGGCACCCGCACTAGAACATCCGGGTGTGCAAAGGACACCATCCCTTCATAAAATAGTTTATCCTAACATTACACATCACGGATATTGAGAAATGTTTGCAGTGCTGTAACACTAGTATATAGAGCTAACGTTCAAGCTACATAGAACTATCACATGTACAAAGACTATATACAGCATTATATTCATGGCACATGCGTACACAGATGTGCGGGTTCTCGCACTGTCGCCAACACAAAGGGACTGTCGTAATATCAGTCAACATAAATGAATTGTCATACAACACACATCATTTTCGTTATATGCAAACGTCCACATGACGTCTATGTACAATATTATATAATGTAGGCAATTTAAAAAATTATAAAGTGACCGCTTCAAACCTGTACACACAAGAGACAACATACTTAAGGGGCACGCATGCAAAAATGACAGGCACACGAATGGCGTATCCTTACATCAAGCAATACTTGATGGCTTGGCTATATGATCTAGGTCAATTCAGAAACAATCGCCATCCGTCCATCAACTAACCATAAGGAACGCCGCGACCACTGCCGAAAAAATCGCTCTCCCCGGCGAAAGAACAATTCCTCCGACAAAATGCATTATTCCTAGAAGTCGCTGTAGAAGTGGACACGAGCGCGGCGACGTTGTCTTGCTCCAAGACGCGGATGTTACGCCACCAACAAAAGGCCCCCAGAGCATTCAGGAGCCACACGAAGCTGTTACGCGATTCTACCTTACGCAACAAAATGATCAACTCCTAGACAACGGGAACCAGTACACACGGGCCTCCAAAAATGTTAGAAAATATGCACTGCTGCAGCATAAGCTGGTCGAATTCCTTCGGGGACCGTTACGACCCATTGGACAATGCCGCATCTCTCTCGTCTCTCCCCATAAAACTACATGAAGTAGCAGAGATGTCCAGGCACAAAGAATGTCATAATCGTGCGACATGGAACACGGCTGGAACGTGTTAGACGCACTGCAGGAGCCAAAGGGGGCAGCTAAGCTGTCGTTGAACCCACAACACGGTTTTAGAGAAGGTCCACATCAGTGCACACATCTTGTGTGCAGATAAAATCCCACTGTGATTGGGTATAGTGCAGGCGCTTTAGGTACCTGCAGGCCGGAAGTCTTATGCAAGGTCACAAATCGCGGATGTTTCTGCCTAACATATTGCAGGGCAGTTCGCGCACAGGATGTTCATCGGTGTGTGATAATCGCAGCTGGAATTTGACGGCAATCAACCGGCGCCGAATAAGCTCGGATGGAAACGGAAACCCACCGCTAGTGCGTGGTTGGCCAAGCGCTGCACGGAAAACCACCTCAGGGCCACCCTACGAGAAGAAAGATTCAAAAACTGACCACCACTATTTAGTGATACGTCAAGGCGGTGTGACAACTTGACACGTATCATGCACGAGCTCAAAAGTAACTGTGTTATTTACCGCCTTTCCTTCAGTGGTTAATCAAACTGTTCTGCTTCCAGAATATGTCCCTATATGTCTTCAAGCCGCACAACAAGCATGGGGTACTATATAGTGTTTGGTTTATAATTATGGCTCATAATGCCAGCAGAACTCGTGTATTAAAGTCTGAAAAAGGGTCAAATTCAGCGCAGCACCCATAGAAAGAGAGCGAGCGAGACACAGAAAGCCTGCTAAATTCCGGGAGGTCAACAAGCGCGCTATATAAAATCCTTCCGCCGCGCCACCATGGTGTACTGCCTCCGTCACTCGGCTACTGGTACGAAGGTCGCGGGATCGAATCATAGCTGCGGCAGCTGCATTTCGGTGGATGCGAGATGTTGAGGCCCGTTTACTGTGCAATGTCGGTGTGCGCTGAAAAACCCCAGATGGTCAACGTTTCCAGAGACCCCCACTACGGCGCCTGTCATGGTTATATCGTAGATTTGGGACGTAGAATGACCGAAATCTATAAACTCAAGGTTACTTTTCTATACGCAGCAAACGTACAAATGCTATGGGGTTAGCTGGGTTAACTGTCTCCGTTCTCGATATCTTCGGCGGCCGCTGTCACTTTCAAGGTACCGCTACCAGCGACCAGGCACAGGGAGGCCTCGGATGTATGGCCCTCTGAGGAGAGTGCCCAAGAATCATTCGAGGTTGAGCACGGGCGGTACATAGCCGGGAAGAAACCCATGTCGAAGACCAGGGCTAACCGGAAACGGCGTACTTTCATATCAGTCGATAAACAACGCTCTTCGAATATTTGTATAATGGTTTCTGAGAAGCTCAACGAAAGTCTGCGGGTAACGGCATACGCTCAGTACAATAAAAATATAGCAGTGCTCAAAGCGACTGAATGTCTTTTTTGATCTAGAGAGACCAAAATACCACGCTCTGATCTATATAAGAGATATATAGCTGCCTTTAAGCGCAGTGATGTTGTGACGCCGCTGCATCCATCCACAGAATGCGAGTTTCTGCATCGAAACAAAGTCTGCTTCTAAATGCATCTAAGTATCATTTCAGATGCGGAAGGCCAAGCTAGAGCAACCTTGGCAGATTTGAATATGCGAGACAGGTCTGTGACGTTGGAACGTCTATATTTTAGTACAAAAATAAAGAAAAGGAGGTTCTTACTGGAGGCGAGTTGAATGTACGGTTCCTCTAACGATTTTGCAAAATAATTGCATGACGCGAAATATGGTCGACGTTTTTCGGTGCAACACTCTTGTGGTAGTAATGAGTTCGGCGATAATTATACACACCTGCTCTGTGCAAAACGCTATTGTCGTAGGTGGCACTAGTTACCTTTACTGGGTCTGACTTGTCGCATGGTATTCCATTTGGGGCAACCACAGCATAATGCATGACCTCGTATGCCGCTGCAGAAGCAGCAGTACAGAGCACCTTACAGGTGACGTTCTTATCATCCATCTGCACACGTTGAACACAAAGACATTAACGCATGTTAGCAAATTAAACTTAGTGTAAATGCTGGACATTTACGTATAGCACATTGCAAACAGACTCTTTCACACATCTGGCGCCTTGATAAACGCATTGATGAAATGCCTGTTTTCAGAAAAGGAGTTTAGTACGTAGAATTACCCTTAAATCAGCATCTGCTCCCTTTCGCTGCATTTCTGGATCGCAGCTGTCGTACCACGATATAGGAGCGAAGCTGTACATTGTCGTGCTAATCCAGGCTGGCTGATGGCGCTTCAGCAGGCCCTGCGCCTCTATCGTAGAGGAGGCTAGCGGCTTGGAAGCGCCAGGCTGGCGCGTTGCTCGGCCAATGTACAAGCACCGCAGCTACAAAATTTGGCTTGTGTAACGCATTTGGTATAGACCGTTGTGTTGCCACTCGCTCTCCTCCAGGAGCGCAAGGACGGCCACGCAAAAGCAAACGATGTGCCTTTCGCCGTAGCGGGCTGTGTATTCCCAAAACGATCCGCTAACAACCCGTTCGGTTTCGCTTGCAAGGTTGCCTCACCGCTAGAGTACGCTGCTGGTTAATGGCGCCTTTGCGCAAGGCTCTGTTGCGTGCAGTGCGGTGTATCCGGAGGGATGTGACTCGTTCGGGAACTTTCACTTCTGTGAAACTGTGGAGGTTACCCTGCGCAGAGTGGAGGTGTTACTGATGCCTACATGCAGTGGTTTCACATATCCAGAGTTCGCAACCGATCTCCCGCCCTTCGATTCATCAGACTGCCGCTTATGCATTGTACTGCCTCGCGAAGAAAGGTTTCTCTGTCATTCTGTACCGATTGCTATGACAGGGTGCGCAACTACAACAACGACAACAGATACCACAAAATACTACTTCAGTTCATACACAACACAGGACTTGCAGCAGACATTTAACATAACACACCATAAACTATGCCTTAAGGGCAAGCAACTTCACAATAAAAAAAAACAACTACATTTTTAACAGAGAAGCTGTTCTATCTCTAGGTAAGATGTCTTTCGTGACCTGAAAAGCCGTCACATCGGGGACGCGCCAGAGGAGTACGCAAACAAAGCCTCAGTGTGTTCTCTGGTTAAATTGAAACAACTCTTCGCTAGTAAAGTAGCAACCTGGTAAGTATTTCGCGCGACTAGGTCACAACGCTTTAGCTGCGAGATACCTTATGATTACTTCGAGTCCGTTACGCTCACATCGGGACAACGCTGTGTTCGAGTGATAATACAACCCAGGCCGTCTGCGTGGCAGGCATGTGGTCTCATAAAGAGTTACGGCAGCAGCTGGTGTTGCTGTAAAAAAAATCGCGCACACACGCCGTGAATAGCAAAGCGTATCCACGTGCACAGTAAGGAGGCGGGAAAGGGAATTGAAGCTGAGGAGGTGGGGGAAACGGCAGGTAGAGAGCAAAGCATACATGTATTGCGCTATAGTATAGAAACGAAGCTCAAAAGGAGTTTGAGGGCGAGTTAGCGAAAAATGAAGAGGCAAGAGGGTAATCTATAAATTTAGTCATATCTGTCTAGGCTCGTGCGTTATTTAGCGCTTAGCGCTGCCTGTTTAGCACGAGAGCAATATTCTTCTCGTAAGTTTGTCACATCATATACTTAGCACCAAGTTTCTTGACGTAATAAGCGTGAATACAGAGCGATGACTCTTACCTCAGAACGCGTAGCGATTATAGGTCTTTGTTCATAACAGCGTTTTTAGCTCGGATATTTTCAAGTCACTCTAGATGCTTCATCCTTGCGCTACTTACATAAAACGCAAACGCCTGACTTTTCACATCAAATGCGTAACGCAAATTTTCTTGACGTAAAAAAGTATGAATACATAGCGACGACACTTAACTCAGAACACGCAATACATCACTGTTGTTGACTGAGTAGCACGCTACCATATTTATGGAATTATACGCCGGTGGCCGTTTTTTACTGAAGTGAGAAAGTTTTGCATGCGTCAGGTGGATATTTTAGTCGAGTAAAATAAATATATGACAGGTTCATTCATGGAGCCGCATGCACAAGACCGATCACGACAATGCTTTTGCAAATATCACGCACCTGGAATGGCATACTTAACACGGGCGTCTTGGACTATGTTGTATTAGCTGTGGCGCTTTTTTTCTTCCGTTATCGCAACCGTATTTACAGAGATAATAGTCTCACCAATATAGGTATTTTCCTGTGCTTGAAAATAGCATACACTTGGTAGTGCGATGGATTAGCGCAGCGATTAGAGGTTTTTGTTCATAACAGAATGTTTAGCTCAGATGTTTTCAAGTCGCACTGGATGATTCATCCTTGCGCTACTTACATAAAACGTAAACGCCTGACTTAGAGTGCAGGCATGTGCACACGGGATAGCTCGGAAATACTTTATATATGTAGTAGCAATGTGCTTGTCGTTTCAGTAAACTTCTAACACCTTCTCATACCTTCGCGTAGATGTATTCTATCTATGTTTATTTAATACTTCCTACAGAGCCGCTGCAACGTCCTCCCTCACGGCCGCCCCTTGTAAACATTTTAGTAAACTCGCCGGCGGCGCTGCGACACCCGGAGCTCGGAGGTAGCTTTCGCGCATGCTGCCCCGGCGGTGGTGGCGCGACCGTGCAGGGCGGCGGCAAGCGATGGGCGGAGCCCCCGCGCCACGGCGTCGCTACAAGCGGCTGGATATATTGCCGTCGCCTACCAGTGCTTACTTGCACGGAACAGTAAAGCAAGGGGACGGGAAAACAAATTTTATAGTGGGCAGGAGGGATGCGAGGATGAGGAAGAGGGAAATGGAGATGGGACAGGGTAAAACACGTCATATCAAAGCGTGGGTATGACACGGCCGGCTACCAAAAGCATTAGCTTCGCATCTCTCAAGTGGCCCTTGTGATCTCTGTAACCATCGACGATATGTATTCGTCTTGGTTTTGTATCACTAAGTCTCAATATAAAGTATCAGTGACAATTCGACATAGTTTTCTTAGACCCAGACTCAAATTGTCGATGCGATAGGCTTAGCAAGTGGTTACCGCAACATCGGACGAGGTAGATTACGAGAATGCTTGTTCTGCTTATTAACTATAGCTGGCGCCACTGTGAAGTGACGTTAGCTTTACGTGAAACGCTATACGGTACCTAGTATACTCCTATGCCTTTGCGTATAGCAGAGTACCGGACACGGTAACTCTTGCATTTAGCAACGGCGTTAACATCTCCGCACGTATCATACTGACTCGTCTCCTTCGCAGTAGTGAGTGAAAGTGCTAAATTAAATCAACTGCTCATAGTCGGCTCATGTGTTGGTCTCCAGCCTTTAACCCTCTCCGCGCAGCGGGCGCAAATACGGAGAGTGGGAAAAATTCCAGCTTAAAATTATTTTTGAACCTACACTTATCTGTATTTGCGTTTGCCTGAAGTATACACTGTAAGCAAAAGTTGCCCGATATTTGGGTTTTTGCGGCTCATGAGCCTTAAAAACTCCCTTGTTTTCAAAATTACTACGTCTTGTTCAGGTAAAAGGAGCATATGACATAGTTTTACTACCACCTGCTAGAAACGTAGTAAAAGGACGTTATTGTCCTATTTTACTACGTATGGGGTTTTGTGTCACGTGATAAAAAAACCCCAGTCTAGAGTTTAAAGCCACGTGATCGAAAACTACGTACCACGTGACGTGGTAAAAAACTCCAAACTGCCGTGGTGCAGGGCGGGGTCGTGATAGCCCTCGAATGACTATTTAGGCCTAGCCACATTGTACGCGTTTGCAAGCAACTGTTCGTCAAAAGTGTCGGTCGCGGAAGAGGGGACGCGGCGTCTCGGGGCGTGAGTGTGAACGGCGTGAGTGTTATCGGCGCGTACGCGTATCGGCGCGCGCTCCGATACGCGTACGCCGGCGTCCGTCAACCAGAACGTGATACCGTGACATCTCCGGCAGCTATGCCTAGTGACCGTCGTTTCGAAGGCACCTCAACTGACGTCTTGTGGTCTACAACTGCGTTACGCAAACTATTCCTCATTTTTACTGTGCCAGGAAAAAGGAGTAACAGAAAGCATCAGTGCCTGTGAATAAGGCTTATAGCTGTGCTATTGTTAAGACGATCACATCGCCTTCCTTGGGGCTGTAGCATAAATCCTAGTTAATTTTTGTTTGGCCGCTCATAATCATAAAAAGGAATTTGAGGCGATGCTTACGCCTGCGATCTTCCAAAGACTCCAACTCACAGGACGTTAACACAGCCGTAACACAGTGTGTGCGTCGGTATTTACCGCATATAAAACGAACTGCTAATCCTTCTATCCTCTCTATTCTTGCCCTCAGAACCTTCTGGTGAGGTGACCACGCAACACAAGCATATTCTAAGACCGGTCGTACGAATGCTTTGTAGGCTGTTAGTCTTACATCCGTATGGCATGTTCAAGTTCCTTCGTTGAAAAATTCAGTTTTTTGCTTGCTTTAGAGCAAATGCTACGGTCGCAAACGTTCCTGACTGACCGCATCGTCAACCAGTACGACAACGACACGGCGAACTACCTCGAGTGTTACCAGTGCGGCGTGGTTTTTGTGCTGAGTTCGAGCGATGCTGGCTGTCCTAGCGCCGGTCTTGGTGGACGGCGGCCAAGTGAAAACGCACTTTCGAGTATCTCTGCTCCCGCGCTTGTGCCTGTGTTTGTTGCGCTCTCAACGAGTGAAAACGTGCTTCCTATGTTGCAAGTTCGAAGGGTGAGCCCTCGTTTACTGCTCAATAAATTGAGTGATATCTGCATTTTGCGTAAGCCTAGTGTTTACCCAGCCACAGTAAACCTCGAATGAGCTTTAAAAATAACTCTACAAAAAGCCGAGAGAACATTGTTTAGGCAGTAAAAAATTGCTCCGCGTATACTCGCAGAAAACCTCCAGGGGGGTAAATAATTACTGCCGTTTTTACGTTCAAGAACTCGGTTAGCGTGAGAGTAAATTTTTACCTTGACTGTTACGTAGTAAAAAAAAAAAACCCCAGAGAAGGTAGTGCGCTAGAGGACAAGCTGTTTACTCCCGTTCCTGGTTATTTTTGTTTAGTGTGTAGAAGACATAAGTTTACATTATTATGACAAGCCACTTTCGAAATATGGTTGTTCTTCCAGCGTGCAACGTCTTCAAACGACGGTTTTCGCAGATGTGTTTAGGCGCATTGTATCACAAGTGTTACTACTTCTGAGCAGCAAAATGACTTACCTCCACATCTAAGAGAGAGTAACCTTCTGACAGGAGCTGATGACACTTGTTTCTCATCTTCCTTTTGTTTTTTTCATCATCTACACCGCTCGGAGTCTCAGTGATGGTGGGAACTTCCGTTGCAGTCGTTGTGTCTATAGGGTCGTTCTCTTGAAACAAGCACTTTGCACGTGTCCTGTGCGACAATCGGAAGGTTGAGAGATTCACAATGGGATATGCGCCTTAAGTTTTGTTAGCTTATCTTGTAAATACTTATTTTATTTATTTGATACTGTCAACCCCGTGCTTGGGGTCATTACAGGAGGGTTTTGCGTTACAATACATGATATATAACATTCGTGCAAAAAAGTAACATTAAATAGTACATCAGGACACCAAACAAAAGACCAACATCAGAAAAATAAACAATCTTCACCGATTATAAAAATAAATGTCAACCAATAAATTCTCGTACCAATATCTGGTGCATATCACTACAGAGAAAAGCGTCTAAGGCATCTCAAAATCAACTGACGTCTTATGGTCTACAACTGCGTTACGCAAACTATTCCTCATTTTTACTGTGCCAGGAAAAAAGGAGTAACAGAAAGCATCAGTGCCTGTGAAATAAGGCTTATAGCTGTGCTATTGTTAAGACGATCACATCGCCTTCCTTGGGGCTGTAGGCATAAATCCTAGTTAATTTTTGTTTGGCCGCTCATAATCATAAAAAGGAATTTGAGGCGATGCTTACGCCTGCGATCTTCCAAAGACTCCAACTCACAGGACGTTAACACAGCCGTAACACAGTGTGTGCGTCGGTATTTACCGCATATAAAACGAACTGCTAATCCTTCTATCCTCTCTATTCTTGCCCTCAGAACCTTCTGGTGACCACGCAACACAAGCATATTCTAAGACCGGTCGTACGAATGCTTTGTAGGCTGTTAGTCTTACATCCGTATGGCATGTTCAAGTTCCTTCGTTGAAAAATTCAGTTTTTTGCTTGCTTTAGAGCAAATGCTATCGATTTGTAAGTGTCAATGCAATGTCTGAATACTGACTTCCAAGTACTTGAAACAAGCTGCATTACTTAAAGTGTGATTTCCGATGTGATACATGACGGATAGTTCCCACCTACTTGACTAAATATCCGTAAATGTTGTTTTGCTATAGTTTATTTTCATGTACCATTTGTGACATCATTGATCTAATGTCTGTAAGCATCTGCCTGTCACTCGTGTTTGTTTCCCTGCCCCAAACGGAGCCGGTATTACATTCTTCCAACGCGTCAGTAACACCCAATACCTTAGCAATACACGCTGGAACTTACGAGGACGACAAGGGAACCGTAAGTTCAGTTTCTACATGCTCGCAGCGCCTCAAGCCTTCTCCATAGTAGCGTCTCTCGTAGCTCGTTCTCAGCGGCGCACCTATAGAGAGCCCCGTGGCTGGTTTCGACGCACTGCTGGAGATCACGCGTGCGCGAAGAATAATAAATGATGGGGGTTTTACGAGCCACAACCAACTTGAAGTAAAACTGTGAATCGGCCTACTTGGAGCCGATCGATTTCCAAACTTTTTTAGTGCCCAAACACACAACCACGAAGAATAGGAGACGCACAGCATGAGCGCTCTCAAACAACTGATTTTATTTCGGAAGAAATATTCGCTCTAAAAGCCGCCGAACTACGAAATTTAGTCAAACTGAACACACCGATGACGCATATATCAACACCTGCGATAAAGTGTCCCGGACCACCGCAACCCTGTCAACGTAAAATGGCAATGCGCATACACCAAACATTGATGAAGAACATTCATTAAAGATATAAGGACTTGAACAAAATGTTTTATTTATCTAGCGGTCAAATGGAATATCCACTGATCGACTGATGCACTTTTCTTTAGTTGTTGATTCCAGTAGGCTTCCACAATTTCCCGGGCGGTTTGTTCTCGGTGCTTAAAGATTTTGCAGGCGCTCCTAGAACCCGTCATACACGAACGCTCCTGAGAGTGCATGCCCAAATGCGTTCTGGGCGCCCCTTCAGACTGGACAGGTGTCCCTTAGTCTCGTGTTGACGCCCGTCGCAGTCTGCCCTATACGTACACACTACCACACTTCATACGAGCCCCGCCACGGTGGTCTAATGGCTATGGTACTCGGCTGCTGATCCAAGTGTCGCGGGATCGAATCCCGTCTGCGGTGGCTGCATTTCGATGGAGGCAAAATGCCAGAGACCCGTGTACTGTGCGATGTCGGTGCACGTTAAAGAGCCCCAGGTGGTCAAAACTCCCGGAGGCCTCCACTACGGCGTCTCTCATAGTCAGAGCTGGTTTTGAGACGTTAAACCCCACCTAACAACAACAACACTTCATACGAATCCTTTGCGAAACATATCTTCGTGCAACAAACCTCCTCATATTCAACTCCCTTTGTCCCTCCTGGCTGCACTCATCTGTACATGGCTAAAGTATGCCGCGATCTGTTACCGCCTCCTTTCCCTTCTCGCCCTCACTCCCGTTTCTCTCCCCATCGCTATAGTATACTAAATCACGTGGTAGACATGCATGGCGGAGTCTAGCACGTTACTCTTGGCTCTGCGCAGCTCATTCTGGTTACTATGGCAAAGCGAGGTGGCTAATAGCTCGGCGGAGTTTTGCGCAGATAGCTAAAGGGGAAACGGCTTGCTTAAACAGCACAGCACTGTTAAGAAAACAGGCATGAATGAATTTTAGCGTGCCTGCTAGTCGTCTCGGAAGACAGGGTTCATTTTGCATCGAAGGCGTGAAGTTTTGCCCTGATAACCATTCCTTGAAGCTGTTCCAGGGGAAACACGTGAGAAGTTTAGCATCAAAATGGAGCTTCACTGACAGGGATGTTTCATACGTATACACGCATCAGACAAGACGCGAGACAGCGGTAGCCTACGATATAGCCAGGAGAGATTAAGGCACTCTATTATGAGAAGAGCATCTAGGTTCCACTTAGGCGTTCGTTGGCAACGACGTATGTTCTTTTTGCTTTATTTGGTATCGCGTACCACTTATTACTTCCACGCATCACTTCAGTTGTGGTTTTCAGCGCTGGTCCTTCCTACCCCTCTTCATGTTCCCACATAGCTAACTTCCTCTTTGCGAAATGAACGCAGAACCAACCGAAGATTTTTTTTTTTACGTTAGGACGCCATCATTATTTCCGCAAGTGACGTCAGGAATGAAATCATTATGACGCCATCGCGTAACGTTGTGCTGAGGCGTCAACATGTCACGTCGGTGGTAATATCACCAGTTTGCCAGCGCCGTATTTTAAGGTTTGTTGAACAAGTTTGGCGTGGGCGACCCCCACCACTGCCACATGATGCTTAATCACGGAAAACTTTGGAAGGCAGCTAGTGATGCAAGTAGGTAGGACTTGTTGAGCGAGTGTTCTTGTAGAAAGGTTGTGCGCTTAATTGTAACTGCAAGCATGAGAATTTCAGATCTTACTACATGTAACTGCATCGGAATAAATGTTGATTCTTCACAGGCATCAACCGCGAGGTATCCTGATTAAAACGTTTGTATCCCGGAACTGTACAACCTGCTCAGTCTAAGCAGTTTATTCGCGTAGAGTCACCTTTCTGTGCCGCTACTGCAGTCAAAGCTATCTACATTCAAATTTTCGTTACTACAGTCAAATTTTCTTTCTGAAAGTTACTTCTTGCGGTAGTGCCAGACTGGCATTCTTATTTTTTTCAATTCATCCTAATGATGAAGTCAATTTATTATATATTGAGCATGGAGGAGAACCGTGCTACAAGGTTCATACATTCTCAATATTAATATCATATCAGCGTGTCGTCTTTGCGAAATGAATTAGGACTACCGACACTTGCTACTCGTCGCCGTGTATCATCCCTATCTCTTTTTCATAAGTTATATCATTGTTCGCTTAATCAACCACCGTACATTATTCCCGCTGGCCGAACGTCACATCGAACTCGGCACATGAACCAAGTGGGCCGCCCCCGTACTCATACTGCTACTTTCTCAGGTTCTTTCTTTTTCCGCGCAGCCACAGATTGGAACAGCCTGCCCCACGAAATCGCCGCCCTAACCAGCGCACCCACATTCATACAAAGAATATCCGATCATTTTGCAGAATAAAAGCTACTGGATCTCATTTTCATCATTCCGGCTGCTTGTATACATTGCAGAATCATGTACCCATATTACTCATACCCTGTTTAATAATGCTTATACACGTGTTATTTACAACTATTGTATAATGAACATATGTAATCCCACCCCTTATGTAATGCCCATCTTGGGCTTTTAAAGTAATAAAATGAAATGAAATGAAATAAGTAAGCAGGCGAGGGGCCTAAAGCCGAACGACTACAGCGGCAACCCTAGCTTTAACGAAAGACTAGACGTTAAAAAACGATGGGAAAACACTTTACACAGGAAGGATGCGAACTAGCAACAGATTTTATTTCATAGGCACCTAACATATATACCACAATACCATCGCACCTTTCGCATCGCCGTTATCCAACAAACACCTCGAAATTCGTCCACATACGTGACCGAAATATGCTGCTTGATGCATTTTGCATAACAACATACATCGTGACCACAGGACCACACAAAAATGACGTTTGGTGTTCCCTTAGCGTCGGTCTTGCAAAGTTTACCACAGTCGGCGAGTTTCTTAGTTTCACCTGGCTAACGAAACGATAGCTTTAATTCACGCGACAAGCATGATGTTCACAGCATATTCCTTATTTGTTGATGACGCAGCAATAATTATACCATTAGATTTGCCTCGGCACTTCACGTGAAGGACGTTCACAGGAGGCAAATATTACTCTAACTTCATGCTCTATATCTCTCAATAAAAATAACGAAAGGGAAGGGGTCAAGGGCTCGTTCTTTATTTGTTAGAAACAACTTAATGAGCAAACAGACAATGAAGCCTAGGAAAGCATATGCTTTCCTAGGCTTCATTGTCTGTTTGCTCATTAAGTCTCAAGAAAAATGTAACACAATACCCAATGAGATCGAGATGCGATATCCTTGGGTAATGTAAAGTTCTGGACTAGATAAGCTAATAAGGAAACACAATTCTTACTTTACAAATTTGGAGATGGCTTCCTTGCTGCAGTTCGAAAATCGAGCACGTACTTCACCTACTGCCTGTGGGATCATTATGGTTCCGCCATTGCTAGGACAGTCGGGCGCATATTGGCTACCATCGTGGGAGGAACCAAGCCTGTGGTGGATAGGAAATCGTGGATCGCTTCATAGCACTTCGCATAAAAGACAACTAAATATCGCTAACGTTGGGGCCGCGACGCTTCTTCTGTGAATTCACAAACAGAAACAGTGCGCTTAAGCCCATGTAATATTTTTGGTAGTTACGAAAAAGGCGACATTATTTTTACAAAGGTTTAAACTATGAAAAGAACGGGAACTACGCTATAAACAAGGTTCGCATGATACTGCCTAAGCAATATTGCACAAAAAATTAATAATAAGGAACACAGCTCGATTAGGCACGAAGAACACGAGCCAATACCGAAGACCCAAAGTTACTCCACCCTGTCTGTATCATGACACTGGAGAAGTTATATCAACGTAATGCGAAGTATGTTGCGTTAGGCTTTGTCCGAGGAAAGTAGTTTTTTCTATCTCTACGTTTTCCTCCTCGACATTGGTCTCAAGTGGTTAACGTAGATGGAACGATGGGAAACTTTACGCCAGTGGTCATTTTATTCATTTGTCGAATGCGTGAAATTGCTTTTAGTTTGAGCGTCACAGTTTAGAATTTCGCATACGAATTAACGCTGCTTTGCATGAACCCTCAATACCGAAACGCGTCCTTATTTTTTTAATTCCAAGTAGCAGGTTGAAATTTCTACACTAATCCCAAGAGAGCAACAACATCCACACTAATTTGATTAATAAGCTAAAATGCCGCAAAAACACAAGTTGGGTTACAAATTCTGCCAGAATTTAACTTGTTCACTAGTTTACGTCAATACTTTCGGTATTGTATCTAACAAATGTGTCAAGAAGCGTTTTCGAATGGAATTTTTCGATTACTGGTCCAGATCTTTTCAACTCGGCAATTACTAACCTAAGGATGGGCAATTAGTAGAGGTAGTTAAAAATATGCCGGCACAAACACGAAGCCAAAAAGAAAAACAACTAAGAACACAAAGGACAGGAACTGTCTAGTCACTGTCGAGCCCCTGCTACATTTAGAACACGTACACGCAGGTATAGGTTGTTTGTCAATTACTGTGACAAAGCTGCATTTGCGTATAACAATATTTTGCTAAAACTACCGTGTATGCGCATGTCACGGTAAACTGCAAATTAAGGCGTAATGCAAAGAGAAAGGATGAGAACTTTCGCTTTTATATGAGTTCTATGCGCTGCAAATTCAAAAAAAAAATGCAGTCCATCGTAAAGAAAAAAAAAGTCACTCACAAATGTCCTATTTCATGAGCGACAGCCATGGACCCTGTATACTTTTTCAAATTGTCGGCGACAACGACAACATTGTGCTTAGTGCATGCTCCATTTGTGTACGCAAGGCCTGTTTAACAGAAACAGAATTATTTATACTCCGACATGATGCAACGGTAGCATTTACCACGCGCCATGTTTCGACCCTGTCCCTTGCTGCATGCCCGCTAGAGAATGCCAAGTTTTCCTCGCAGTAGCGCGTCGAATGAGCTGCATATCAGAACAACGTTTGCTTCAAGACGTTTCGCGTATTTAAGTTCAAGTGCATTCCTTGAAGTGTTACACCTTACGCAAAATGTACCGACGACTCATCGACCAGCAACACAGGTTATTGTGAATCCTAGCATTAGGATTCACAGGAAAAAATAAACAGAGGTTGTCTTGAGTTAGCAATGAGATTATACAGCCCTAATCAGTCGTTCGATATCTAGTCTGGAAAACAGCACGCAACTACATCTGTGACATCGATTTCTATTTTGGATGCCCAGGTAGAGAAACCCAATTTCCTTTGTTCGTTATGAGATGTCAGATATCTCGTGGAACGAAATATAAGTGCCGCATAAGCAAACGTCCAAAAAGGGTTCAAGTAACACTCCAGGTCGCTTAGACTTCGTAGTAAGCACCGCTCACGTGTGCGCACTGCCCCAGAGCGACTCTGCAAGCTAGAAATTAGAAACTTTGGGGTGGCGGTATTTGAAGAGACAACTTTTCAAATGGAATTCTTTGTACAAACTTTACAAGTCACACAGGAACATTCTCAGGTGGGGTCTTGAACGCTGCTGTAGAACTCTGCTCAATGCGCGCTTTCACGTCGCAAAAATTATCAAGCAAAAAAATGGTGCTCTTATATAGTTCTCTCGGTGTTATTGTAAGATAATGATGGATTATAATTATACATCAGTTGTAAGGACAACGCTATATTTAAAGTTAGAGATATCTAAAGGACTGTTATGATTAATTGATGGTGCAGCCAGGAATTTACAAGCAATACAGTTTGCAGCAATCGGATGGGTTTACGAGAATAAAACAAATGCCTCAGTGCTCAAGATTCGAAAGAATAAGAAGCGGGCCGCGTGGTCAAGGGATGAATACGTCATAATATGCGAGCAGTGAAAGCCTCGCTTCATATCTGTTTTAATCGCCTATAGTAAATATAAAGAGTCTCAATTTCAAATCAGGCGCTGCTGGCATACTGCATGATTAACATGTCTTTCTGACCAAATTCGGAACGCCACACAAAAAGATATGCATTTACATTTTTAGTTTCTACATGCACCATACCAGAGGGCCAAGAATAATTAACAAACGCGTATCTCGCTCAGTAAATCATTGAGGCGAGTGCTGCTAGTCGTCAAAGAAACCTCGTTTGACTATCTGGATAAAATGGTGGTTTTAAATTCGGTGAACGGAAGATTAAAGTGAAAAGTGTTAACAAGTCGACAACATTTTGATGGTTTTAACTGAACGGCTGGCAGAAAGATTGCTGCAGAATTAATAATAGCAAGGATTTCCGAAAAGCTACCCTAATCCGTATTAATGGCTC
Source organism: Hyalomma asiaticum (assembly GCA_013339685.2). Classification (NCBI taxonomy): domain Eukaryota; kingdom Metazoa; phylum Arthropoda; class Arachnida; order Ixodida; family Ixodidae; genus Hyalomma; species Hyalomma asiaticum. The sequence continues at coordinate 34,286,227 of CM023488.1, read as the reverse complement.
AATGAAGTACTGAATGCGAGCATAAGGAACCGTTCGTTTTAATCACGTAAATGTTGCCAAGAAATGTACCTCCAGACAAATATTGGAAAGCTCTAGAAATCAATAAATGTGATCTCAGAATAATTCATGTACCAAACGTTTGAATCGAATGCTTGTACTATATCAAGTTCAGTACATTTAGGTTATCATGTCTCATTCCTAATCAAAATTAGATAGTTACGATAAGGAGTACTTCTGAAAATAGAACCATATCTGAAGAAACAATGCGACACTTATGGATATTATGTTACTGCATATCGCGCCTCGCTTGTTCTGTATACTCAGTTAGATTCAGCAATGCAACTTAAACGAAAAGACCTAAGCGATATGATTATGACCGGGTGACTAAAAAATTATTGCTGTAATTTTTCTGCACATTTTGATTTCCTAATCCATGATATTTGGCATTATAAAAAAATCACACCATACGATACAAATACCGAGCCATCGGGTCTCCTGTGTTCCATATCCCTCCTGAAATTGAAGATTATAATTAATGTGGTGTTGAGGAATTTTCATGTATATTGAGACGTATGAGAGTGACACAGCAGACACGTCTCCTGAACACTGAACAATACACAATTCCGTTTCTAAATCAACGCAGTATTTTTATTGTTGCATTTCATGCTACGAATAAACAAGCAATTGATTCAGGAGACAATATTGATACGGAAATTAGTGATTTGTATTTAAAAGCTTACGAATGGTTACGGAAGAAAATCATGATTGACGCCACATTCGAGAAACTGCTGCATGGTGGCCATCATGCAAGAAAAGAGAAACCATGGCAGGTAGCTTAGAGGTTTCCTCGAAACTGAAGTGCAGATATCATTTTGTGTTCTCGCTGTGAACGAAAGGTACAGAATAAAAGGGGCGGGTGTGTTAAAAGGATCGGGTAAATCATAAAACACTGCCGAGCGAGTGAACCTACAATACAATTTGAAGCAGCACATTGTGACCGAGTAAGGTATCGTTCTGAACAACAGAAAAATAACTATTTGATACGATGCGAAAATATAGAGTTGAGCAGGTGTTGTGATACGTGGAACACATAATCAGTGTTTTATTTGATTTATAGCAGGGGTCATCAATGTAAGTAACGCGCTGTTAAGGTTGATGGCGAAGGTGGAAATGCTGTCAAACACCGGCGTTGCTGTACAAATACGTGCCTGGCACACGGTAATGGTAATTACATGTTACAGGGGACCTCCCTGTTTTTATTTTCAATAGAAGGCGCTCTACGAAGACGGTGAAAACACAGACAAAATAGAGATAGACAGCAGTTTTTGAATTTTCCAAGAGTTATGCTCACCTTGGACGTGTGAATGTTCACTCACCCTACTAAGTAAACGACGAGATCTGCACGGCGCAATTCAGTGCTTGTCTGCACATAGCTCTCAACGTTCCCTAGCGTCTTAGGAGCGTCCACAATGCCGTCCCTCATAAAAGCCGCATAATCATCCTCTGACGTCTGCAAATTAATCTCTGTTCAAAGGAACAGACTGAAATGTAGCACTTACTATACCTTTATTTCAATGCCCCTGAGAACAACTGCGCCAGGAGGGTCAAGTTGTTCTAAGATTTGGGACACCTGGGAATTAAAAAAAAAAAAGAGAGAACATTGCACATTGCACATAATAGTGGGTTGTGACTCACAATCATGTCAGTCATAACTCACATGATTGTGAGTTTCGAGCGGAACAAAGAGTATGGGTCGGTCGTCGACAATCAATCAGTCAATAAATCAATCAATTCCGTTTTGTTCACAAATCCGAGGAAATGTTTACAAACTATCTGAACTGATAGCCTACATTAGCCGGTGGTCTCTCGGTCTTTGAGTACATCAACCAGAGCACACATACACATGTAAACAAGTAATAAATTCTGCTAAAGTAAAGACAACAAGCATGTTCACAACCTCTTCTTTACAACATATATAGCAGGTAGGTACACGGGGCACCGGAGTAAGCAAAAAGAAGGAAAAAGAAAAAAGATGGAACTGCTATTCACAAATCCTGATTGCAAAGGAAATATCTTTTTACTGTACTTAAGGTTTCGTGCCCCTTTAACTGATAGAGGTAGTTGATTCCATGAAGTTTTGTCCATGAAATTCTAATAAACGTTTCCCTATACAAGTTAGAGCTTGCGGGTAAATTAAAATTGACGTTGGATGCATGCCTAGTGTTTTGCGAAGGTTGGAATAAGAGAGTGGAAGAAAGGGGAAAGGTGGGTGCTATGACTTCGCGAACACAAATATAGCCTTATTAGAATTCCTACTGTTTCCACCTACAATACTGTAAAGCGCTATGCGTTTTAATAGCATGAATAAATTGTCTGGTACGTACCACGCCCACAACAAGCTTTATATATTCCTTTACATCGTTGTTTTGTCTTGTTAAGCGATTCGCAAGCTCGCTCTCGACAATGAAGTATGTCTCGAGAACAAAACCACGTGGTGACTCCCGGGACTCTGTGAAGAAAAGATTGAGTATTATAATAAGAACATATTGAAGGTTGTTGAATCCCTTCCCCTTATCCTTAATGCGAATATTTTAACCAGCCATTCGTAAGGTGTCGGTTCTTTAATGATAAGATAACCCAGCAGATTCCTTACGACGTGAGAACCAACGTGAATGCAAAGCACTCAGCAAGAAATCTGCTTATGCAGAATTCTTTGGCGTCAGGCACAGTTATCGTTAGAAAAGCACAGCTACCGCCATTCACGTAACGTGCTCACGTAATGGATTTTTTACTATATGTGCTGCGTGGTATTAGCTGACATGGACGAGTGCTGGTGCGCTTGCTTGCCACCTTGGGGACCGGTGTTCGATTCCTGGCCTTATAATGCGTGGCAGGTTGCCTTCGGTAGTTACAGCCTTCTTACATCTGTCTCTCTTGTTATGCTGTCATAAGCTATATATAACGGTCTCTCTTTCTGCTGTTTAAGTTCATCATACTGTGTTCTGATGAAGTTTTCTATCTATATTTGTTCAGCTATCGATTAAGATAAGCAGAAATGCTAAAACTGAATCACCCGAGGGCGTGCCCGCCTACCCCTGGCTGAGCATAATTGGTATGAGCCACACATGACCATGTTATCGTTAATCGGGAACTACAGGACAAAAATTCCTGGTTCACGATGTCTAGATCAATTATTTACGTCCGCAATTCACTGATACAATATCATTAAAATATTGGTATCCGCAATGGGGGCGAGATGACCAGGAGACCACCTCAACGAAGGATGCTAGATAGATAGATAGATAGATAGATAGATAGATAGATAGATAGATAGATAGATAGATAGATAGATAGATAGATAGATAGATAGATAGATAGATAGATAGATAGATAGATAGATAGATAGATAGATAGATAGATAGATAATTTCGGCCAATGTTGCTGAAGTTCGCAAAACATGTCTACGCATATAAAACTTCGGATATACGGGAAAATTCGCAGTCTCTCAAGTGCCTAAAAGCTACAAATATGTCGAGCTCTTGCGTAAAAGACCGAAAGCATGATATTTTGCGATTACATGTTATTTTTCGTAATGCAGTGTGCAGTTCACTGATGTGTCGCAGTGTGCAGTGTTCTGACATGCAAATGCCATATTCCTTGCGCTTGGCGTAAATCCCAATAGGAATTGCTGGGTTTTAAGTGCCATAAAGACCGTGTAACTACGAGGTACACCGTATATAGCACAGCGCTTCGAAATTTTTGACCACAGGCGATGCTTTAACCTGTGTTCACATCGCACAATGCACGGAACTCTACTGATTTCGCCTCCATCAAAACCGTGACCACTGCGGCCTGCACCGAACCCGCGTCCTTCTAGTAGTAAAAAGAGGAAGAAGATCTACAACTTATTCGCACTTGAGTACTCATTTTCCACTCCTTCATTTACCACATAATCTCGCTATTTAGATTACAATTTGTTCTCAGAGATTCAAACGGTGCTCAAACACGAGAACCGCTGGAGAATTTTCATGTGATGTAGCATTCGGCTGCTTCGTTTTCTGCTGTTGCATGATGAGCGAAGTGTGTCCTTCATTCCGCAGCAGGTTTGAAAGAGAGAATGATTTACGACTACGTCATGTACCACTTTGTTTTTCATTTTGCTACCTATATCTGTAATTTTTTGCAAAACCTTTGAGTATAGGCAAACAGTTTCATAGGCTATTACGGCAATAGCTACGCACTTTGCAGTTACCTTCCCAAAGGTAGGACATTCCCGAATGCGGGAAAACAATGGAAAAAGAGGTAAATAAAATGTGCCCCTTCTTTAAAAGAGAAGCTGCTTATGGGGCCGCCATGGTCACCTTTCCCGATGTTTCCTATATCCGCTGTCACACAGAATGGAAAAGCGGACCCGCTCTGTTGACCGCCTACCCACAGTGCTACATGAATGAGATTATGCGAACAACATAACAAAGAAGAAAAAAAAAAATTTACAGCATATCCACGGAGTGAATGATGAGTGGGCGAAGCTCGGGAGGTTCATCGTAGATCGTGCCGAGTTCCGGATTAATTTAGTCAACGCGCACGCTAGGAATCCTCATGGTTCAACTACGCACAAGTGAAATCTCCCACCGGCACTTCATTGCAAGTGAAGATCCAGTGCCTATATATATATATATGGATGGCCGGTGAACGGTTCTCCAGCGCGAGCAGTTGGTATTTCTCAATCAAGAAACTCGCTAGAAGACGTTGCCTGCGCCAACGTTGTCTCTCGCGGGTGAGGGCACGTTCTCCTTCTTTGCGAGCTGTAGAGCATTCATCTAAGAAAGAGCGTTTCCATAGTCAGCGCGCGCCTTTCGCTCTCTCTCTCTCTCTGTCTCTCTCTCACAAGACAGCAGATGGAAGAGTGAGAGAGCTCGCGCGCCGGGAGGCACGCGCCGAGGGCGAGCGCGAGCCTCCCGGCTTCGCCCCTAAAAGAAGTGATGAAATGAACGTAATGAATAAACAAAAGTGTTGGTTGGGAAGACAGGAAAAAGAACGGACTCGCGCTCCTCCTCTGCCCACATAATTGCCGTCGGCCCTCTGCTACATAAACGTGTTACAGTGCATCGTGATAATGATGGGGAAGAAAAAGAAAGTCTAGGGTTGGGGAGAAGGAGAAAGGGAAACGCATTTGCTCTCGCCGCACTACCCACGCTCTGGCCCCTAAACCCACTGCTAAATGACTGTGGTGCGATACTGCTACCTGAAAGTTATAACGAATTGGACACCTTCCGCCAAGCTCTGCTGTTTACTTAGAAGGTGCGTGCATGGAACAGCCTTTAGCTCTTTTTCCGCAGAACCGTACATCAGAAGAGGGATGTAATGATGTCTCGTTTCTTATCAAAATACAACATATTAAAGCTGCAGACAATGAAGCAACGATAATTATAATATACGGCAAGATTTGCTGAAGGTGCATCGGATCTTCGTGTCCGTGATTCAGCAACGTTATGTGAGAGCCATTATTTGATGGTAGAGAGATATTATCATTCAGGGTCTTGTTGTTTAGCTGCTACAGGTCACTCATACTCTGAGCCTGCGGTTGAAGCAACTGCTATCACGCAGGCCAAGCCGGCCACTTGAAAAGTTGTCTTAGTCACAGGTTTTAGGTGATACCTTTGATGTGGCTACGCAAGGTATCCCCAGAATAGATTCAACAATAACAATCTAGAGAGACGGGACAAGAGTCATGATCAGCATTACTGGAACTACCGCATGTTCAACAGCAAAATGACGTCAATTGCACCTCGCCTCTATTTGTACACTTACGATTAAGTTCTTTGTCTTTCAACTTCGTGATGTGTCCCTCTTAATAATGACATAAATCATAACACAAAATTTTACTTAAGAGTACTTGTTAAAAATATAACATAGCAACAATGATTCCAACCTCTACGCGCTTCCTCAGCTTGCTAACGTCCTTCGACATATGAGTGATATAAGAATAGTTTTGGGATTATTGTGTTCAAGGGAAATAGACTGCGATTTTACGCACCTGAACTATCATATGATTACGGGGCACGTGACGGCGGTGAAAGGGGGCTCTGAAACTACAAACCCCCTTGCGTTCAAATGCGACCGCCGCGACTAGGAAGACTCCCGCACCTTTGGTGTAGCACTGAACTATCGCAGCCTCTGGACCGTGGAGGCTGACGAACTGGGATATTCAAATACACAAACGCACATTTGATGAATAAGCTTTTACAAAATGTAAAATTCCCAAGAGGTACTGCTGCAATATTTCTGCAGCTATTCTAGCACGAAAGTTCTTCATGCCAGCCTCCGCCCAGAACTGTCTAGCGTAACTGCAGCCACTAGGAAAATGACATCAGCAGGAGAGCAAAATAGTTCATTTAGAGAGATTTATTATACCAGATGCACTGGTAGAGAATTGAGTCACAGTACAGAATCCTCTAGAATGGGAGAGCTCTTCAGCGCTCTCATCACGAAAAGGCTAAAACATAGCTTACACCGATGAGTTTAAATTATACTCCCAGAGTAGGCCTCGCAGCGCCTGACCAGCGAAGGTGAAGCCAGCGCTTGCCCCTAGGTAAGCACAACCTTGGCAGGTGGCACCGGTCATACGGTTTCATTCTGGCAAAGTATGCGCTAAGTTAATTATAATCCGAGTTCGTTTCTCGCCAAGAACCTTATGTATCCGAGTGATAATTCAAGAAGTCGGGTCTAATAATATTTACCAAGACATCGAGACATCTTAAAAAACCCAGTGCACGTTGTTTCGGCAGAAACATAAAATTTCGCTACTGAAATCGTAATTTGTTTTGAGCCTCCTTGGATAGAACAGATACGTGGGCAAGTTGGTGGAAATCCATTTTCCAGGAATAACAGCGGAACAAGTCGGCGAAACAGAAACCACACGACACAGAACGAACATATAATTGTGTGTCTTAAAGGTGCAGCAAAGCAACCCTTTCTATATATGTAGAAAACTGCAACTTTCTTGCTACAACTGATTCCTTCGAACGAGGAATCGGCCGCCAGTTTTTTCTGAAAGCACTGCTTAATTCTAACAGGTGAAAGAAAGCAGACTGCCTATAGATATTTCCGAATATCTCGGCCTCTCATCAAGATAGTGTTTAGGTAATGCAACTCATAGATGAGGTATATTTACCGATGACGTGGGCACGCAGGAAAACGGTCTTAACCATAAGGTGAATGCTTGTGTACCCCAGTAGCAGGCGAAGGCACATCGCTTGAACGAAGCACGAGCTTGAGGAAGGAAACACCACACAATTATATGATCGCCTCAATACATGGCCAATGAACACATCTTAAACGCAGGGCAATTATACATTAGTGGTAGCTGACTAAGTCTCATTAGCGCGGATGTATTCTAAGTGAAATCAGGAAAATAAAGAATTGGCTCGGCGCAGTGGTAGCTTAAGAGCCAGGTGAACGCGGCAGAAAGATGACGCGCTTATAATTCGTTGTAGGAGAAAGAAGACAGTGCTGCTACCTATAATGGAGCGTGTGAGTCACTCTTAAGGCGCCAGCCAAAGTCAGAGCCCTGTCCGTAGAAGCGTATTCTACTTTACGCTGTCAAATGCCTTTGGCCGCGCCACACTTCAGTTGCTGTGCAGGTGTCATTGTAAGCACGTACACGCACACACAGAGAGTGAGAGAAGAGAGACCGTGACATTTAGACTCTGTCGCCTGTTTGTGTCAGCTGAAATATAGGTTTGACATTCGCGCATGAAATATGGTAATGAACTGGCAGCCGAACTTTCAGACACATACTTGTCATCTCGCGACTCATGTGGGCTTTGCACGCACAGCAGATCCAAGAATGTTTTGAAATATCAGGTTTGCTGCCTGCTCTCCGGCTAAAGAAATGCAGCTACGCTGTAAACATGCGTGGTTTCCTTAACAAGCAGACTTCGCTGCTTATAGCACCCGGAATGAGTGGTCTTGCTGCGAAAGGCCGTGTATGCTGCTCCTTAGCACTTCAGCCGGGACATTGTATGGAATCGCGTCATACTTACGGTCGCATCTCATTACCAATCGGGCCTCCAGCGCGATCGCAACCGCATCAGGCAAAAGCATCTGGTTTTTCGGACGTTAGTCGCAATCACGCACCGTGGACATACTGAAAAAACGGTAAAGCTCGCACTCGGTATCATGAGATTTCAAACAGTGAAGCCGGTCGATCATAGCGGCTATTCCTGCTGCTGCTAGGTTGTAACTTGGCTGCTGCGAAGGTTGCACCTAATCTTCAAGCAGTTTTCACCAATCATTAGCCCCTATGATCGACCAGCTTCGCTGTTTTCAACCTTGCGTGACCGAGTGCTAGCTTGGCCGTTTTATTGAGCGACGTAGCCTCATCAACGTGAACACCAGAAGCCTTTTACTCATTCAAACCGGAAGTGTATTGTAAAAGTCGTCCTCACACCTCGCTTCGTCTTCGTCTCGCCAGACACGCAGTACCGGAAACTATTGGGGGAGATCGCCTTCGCCATTCAGTACATCGACCATCACTTCTTGATTCTGTTATTGTCTATGTACAGTCAAATGGATATTGTCCTCACAAGGTGTAGGGCGAACGAAATCTTGCTGCCAATTCCCGATGATAGCATTTAGTGAGTCGTCTTTACTGCGTTCGTCTTTGCACTCCGAAATGATTGGTGTCAGATCATGAAGGGGCCTTGTGATCACAGAGGTAAATCGGTAATCGTTGAGACATCTCCACAACGCCTTCAACATGAATGTCAGCAAATACCAAGTCAATACACGTCAATCTAACGGTCGCATACAAAGATCCGCATGTCTCAAACCATAGAAATCATGACAAACTAGCTCAACAAGTAATTCGAAAGGTGCTTCCCCTGCTTGAAGTTCACACTTGGAGCCACCCCCAACAGGATCGGGCCAATCTCAGTACAACTTCAAATTATTGTTCCGATTCGCATTCGGTGCCATGTATAGCTAACCAAGTTTAATGTCCATTCAACAAGCAGTGTCAATGCCTCTCCTCTCTCGACCGTGCGATGTTATGTGGCTCTACTTGCATTACGTTCAGGACGACCGCGGTTTTGGCATATACCTGACTCCACCAGGCTCGTCAGCGTTACGCTCATTGGAAATGAAAGTATGACCATCGATTTGCATCCGACTGCCACACGTGCGGGCGAGGCAGATAATAGAAATGGATCAAATGAAGTCGTCGTGGTTGACGTGCGGAGCATGACACTGCAGCGACCTCACGTTGAGCAGTGCCAAAGGGAGTTCACCTGCGGGAACCCCAGCCAGGGACTCTGCACGTATGCGCAATCGTTTCCTGCTTGCAGTTGTGAAGCCATTGAAATTTCATAGCCAAGGCAGGGTCGATGTTGTCAACCCCGCGAACAAACTGGACTCGCCGTCCCCTTAAGTCAGGTTTATCTTTTCGAGGTTCGTTCATCGGCTAAGTTTCCCGTAGATCAGCTTCTGCGGATGGTTCTTATCGTAGTCCTAGATGGCGCTCCCATCCGTTTCTCGCTGACATTTGCGCGCAAGTGCTGCACTCGCCTAGTTCAAAGGGTATGGATTCTTCGCCCTTTTTCCGGCTCAAGTTGATCGATACCCTCGTAGGTTACATTGGTGCCTAGTTTGACTAGATTATCTGCCCTCACCTCCGAATATATTGGGCTATCGCCCTGGCCTTGATGGCGGCAATCCAGTATTCCGGGCGCTTCAAACTTCAAACAAATTCGCACCGTAAAATCGATCTGCGCTTCTAACTGGCAAAGCATGAGTATTTCGAGTGAGTTATTCACCATGTTGGCGGTCAGGATGTACGGCCTTCCCACTGACAGCACAATCTTGCTGTGCACGTTACCCATACCAGATGTGGTCATCTGAGAGGCCTTGACGGCCGTCGGAACTCGACCCGCTTCCGTCTTCTAGACCCGCACCTCGTCTGGCGGCTGAATGTCCCTAGCTCCCGGGCTGTTCGTGGCCACATTCACGTTGTACATTTTGACGGCTTCATTCGAATAAAAGAGCCTGAGAGTATCGGGTGCCAAGCGAGCAGCTTTTTCGGCGGTCACGAGTCAACTCTCCATCAGTGCCAACTCTTCGGTTAAAGGCAGTACCGTCTCCGGTCTTTGTTATGATCGAGAACCGAAGATGCTTCTGCCTAAGTACAAGAACGAATGGAAAGTGAAATCGCATGCCACTTTATCTGATACCCGAACACGCGCTTCCCGTTTTTCGGACGCTTGTAAATCTCGCTGGTCTCGAAGGGGGCAAGTTCTGCGAGTCGCCACCGAGAAACATAGCTGCGTTATCACCATTTATCAGAAGACACAAAGTTTTACTCAACTTCCTTGCTTCACTGTGCTTATTACGGAAAGCTGTACCTTTGTCTGAATATCGATATTCCACAACTCTTCAGTCCTCCAGGTGGCAATATTTGTCTCTTTCGTTTGTCGTATTTCCTCCTCAATTTTACCGGTATCATATTTTACTTTTCAATAATTTCGGAACGTTTCTTGTGGTGTGGCCTGACTAAAAATTTTTCACCTTGCCTACAACACACGTAAACAACACGGTGCCCTCCAAGTGCACTTTTCAAAAGAAATATAGGCAGTTTTCTTTTTAAATGCCTCATATAAACCACTGAAATGATGCTGGAGTTCCATGCTCTTTAAACCAGAGCTAAAATATCTTTATTGGTACAATCCACCCTGAAAGGTAAATTCGTATTCTTTGCTATATGCATCGTCCTCGCCTGCAGACCTGTAAGAAAACATGATCCAATAATAGATTTCACATTGTTTAGAAACATTGCTAACGTAGGGCAAACAAGTTATTGTCAATAATATCAGTACTCTCAAGGAGGCCGTAAAATTTATGACGCTGCTGAACATCAAAGAATCATATGTTGTTGAAAACGTGCACGCATGCATCAAATGGCCGACGCTCTGAGCGTTCTAATAACAAAATTCTCTCCAACAAAGGCGCAATGGACACATAAGGACTTTTTCCCGAACACAGTGTACCGGACAGTACTACGCTGTCTCTTCGTTTTGAGCACTCGCTTTTTTTCACTTAACACTTTAGTGCACGCTGTTCACTGCAGTGGAGAAAACTGCGCAATTTGTGCAGCACGTTCACAGCTTTTAAAAAACTTGTGCACACATTAGCGTGTACGGTGGACTGTTAAATCTTCCTTTATGCGACGATAAGTGGCCCTATCACTTCGTTCTTTGTTTTTTTTTATCTCGGCATGTAAAACCAGAGCCTCTGTTGAGCGCACAAAGAAAGGGTCCCAGACACAACCATATGTGATAAATACTGATTAAGGCAGATGAAAAGACAAAATACATGTGTGCAGTAGACTTGTTACTAGTGGTAACAAAAACACATCTGTGAAGCCAAAAAGCCCTATCTATCTATCTATCTATCTATCTTCTATCTATCTATCTATCTATCTATCTATCTATCTATCTATCTATCTATCTATCTGTCTATCTATAATAATAAATAACATTGGGGTATTATGTTCCAAAAGCACGATATCATTATGACACCCCGTTCTCAAGTACTCCGGAAATGTCCGCAACCTGTCGTATCTATCTGTATTATACACATATGTAGGTCTTGTGCAAACATTTTTTAGCAATAGAGGCAACACCATTCCGACTACCAATTCATACATAGGATATCTTACGCAACTTACGTACAAAGTGGTTATGACAATGTTTCTGTCAGTGCGGCAGAAGTATGTTTGCAACGATTATGTACTTTGCACCTTCACACGCTTGGCGATTGTGAAAATCGGCAAATCGTACCTTATAGGGGTCGTCCTTGTCGCATGGTGTTTGATTCGGTGCAACCACGGCGTAAAGAATGTTCTCATCTGAAGCATTCGAGCGAGCAGTGCAGAGTATATTACACCTGGTGTTGTTCCCATCCATTTGCTGCATTTGAAAAATGAAAGTAATGATTCGTGAGACACACGTGTTCCTTACAGGTACCCTACCTAGACGTTCGATAGACTGCAATATTTTATTTTTATTTCCTTTTAAACCACAATGCTAAAGTGGATCCTCATTACTTGGCTACACCCAATATTATACTAGGAAGATATGTTTTCTAGAGGCATTACTGTTGGCACTGCTGTCTGCAGCAGTTTTGGAGACATTTATGCCATGTGAACGTAAAAGATGGCTGGTTTCATGTAATATTTCTCAGCTATACTTCCTGAGAGCAAAGCCAAATCATGGTTTTCGAGAGGAAGTGCGAGATACTTTTGCAAGGCATATCCAAAGGACGCACGTTCTCCAAAACCTTTGCCGTCACATCGTCACCATCGTCCTACTATAACTTCCTCATTGGTTGGCTCGCACAGTCGATTGTACTCGGCAGCTAAGTGGACTCAAACTCGCCTCAGTGAGCGAGCCGCAGTAATCCAAATTAGTTCCACCAGGGTGGGCCGACCCAGTGAAGACATTGGTAGATCGGAGGGAAGAAGAGGAGGAAAAGGTTACGCAAAGTGTCAGCGAACGTTTTCATTAGAAAGAAGGCTATTCGCATGCCTCATAGGTGGGTCAATACAGAAGAGGATTTGACGTCAGCATTGGCGAAATATACCGATACCGATGTTCGCAATGCCTATAATCTGGACACTGATTCTGATCGGGACGAAGCCTTATGTGCGCGCCTGGCCGCTGGCGAAAGGTACTCGGGCCGGATGTTTGAGATCCGAGCCGCAAATGAACAGCCTCATTTCCTATCCTGGTTTGCACAGATGTAATAGTCGTGTCGTAGGCAGCTTCTGCTAAGAGTAGCCGAAGTCGCCTCGATGGCTACTCCCACCAAAGTCCTCCTCAATTTAACAAAGTCGCAGCATAGGTTATTTCTGTTTGAAGCGTAGATTTACTTGCAGTGAGAACTACTACGTCTAGTAAAAAATTAAAGAAATGTATTCTTTAGATTTGCGTTTATAAAATTTCTTCCTACGTTTTATCCGACTAAATGAAGTTGAGTGCGTGTTACGTACAGCATTGAGTTTCAAAGTGAAAATTGGCGCTGTTTCTCTTTTGCTACACCCATTATGCTTCTAAGTTACACCGGTAATAACTTCCCTAAGACTTAATTTCTTTCATTCTAGGATGGATTATATGCAATTGTAGTAAATATCCCAACTGCTTCAAAAAATTATTTCTTGAGAAACACGCTGTAGATGAATCCTAATACCTCGTAACGCCTAAGACACCGTAAGGCTGGGGTGTTGGAAATAGCTTGAATTGAGCATATAATGAAAACATATTTGGAGTACAAAGCTTGGTACAGTATGACTTTTTACGACAGCATAATGAAAATCCAAGGAAGATACGTAGTTGCAGATCCTGGATTCTGCCATAACTGTCAGAAGGGATCACAGATCAAAGTAGAGCGTATTGCCAGTAAAAACAAAGATGCAGCTCCAAGGGATGCACCAGTATCCGATAAGATTGAGAATTAGAATCAAAGTGTGTGACTTAATGGTCCCTTGGTAATATCCCATAGAAGTGGCGTTACCGATGGTGGACAATCACAAATAATGCTAATGGCTGTGCTGGTCCCCTCCTACTTACCTTCTTTCTCACCTCTCTATTTCAATAAGCGGTATACGAGGCTTTTAGATGTCTTGTATAAGATGGCTTGCACGCACAACAAAATTCAGTTGGTTTGAGCACGTCGTTCAGATTCCTTCTCTTCGCTGTGAATTGATGATCTTAGAACACCATGCTCACCGATCGGCCGCTCAGAATGCCTCGAAGGCGCTTTTCGGCTTTCTGGCTTAAACATGTACCTTTTATGCTGTAGGACTGCTGATGTCGATTTTACATTCCTTTTTCTTTTTCATCCTTCGCTCCCTTCCCTAGTGGTGAGTAGCGGATCGGAGTACTGACTGGTTAACATCCCTGCATTCCATTCCTTATCACTCTCCCTCTGCTCACATTTGCTAGCTTTGAATGCATGACTGAAATGTCAGTCAAATCTGTACTCCCTATCCTTTGATACAAAAGCGATTGTATTAAACATGCGTTCGAACACTTTTCATGTGTCTTTTTTATTTGCTTTTTTTTAATTTGGTAAGAGACAGATCCTGCAACAAGGACAATGATGAGAGCAGGGGCTTCAAAGTTATTGAGCCGACAGCATTGAAAGTATAAGCAAAGGAAATGTGGTTGATCCCTTCGTTATAGTAATTGACATACGACGAAAGTGAAGCGCGTTTTCACAAAAGTGGTTGACTGTCACCCGCAGGGACGGCCATTTTGAGATATCGGGTGCTCGGAAAAGAATGGAGACGCGGGGAATGGGTTGAGTTTACTGGGCATGCGAAGCAGTTCCATGTAACCACCTGATCACCTAGACGCTGTTCGGGGTTTCTGCAAAAGTGGCACACATGCGAAAATTATCGGACGACTGGAAACTGAGAGAAGTTCGCCTCAGACACTGCACTGCATGCATCAGGAGCCTGATCAAATCCGCCGTAATTTACATCACGCAAGCGAAACCGAAAGTCTTGTGCATTGTTTCGTGAACTCGCGGTCCCCTACAGCAAAAGACGCATTAGAAAAGGACAACGGCCGTCTTGTCGGATTGTTTGGCTCGCGGCGTTCTGCTGGCAGGTAGCTATAGGACGCAGCTGCAGCTGCTTAGGTCCTTTTACTTGGTGAGCATGGCAGCCCTTAGGCTATGAATGCGCTCAGCTTCAGTAGCGGCGGAGGAAGATTCTGTAGGTTCAGCTGTGAATGTGGAAAGGCGGTCCGCTTCCCGCTGGGGTGTCTTTCTCCGAAAAAAGAATCAAGTTACGTGCCTTTGGGCAGCTTTCGTGCAACCATTTACGTCTTACGCTTAGCTAACACTACCGATCAGCTCAGTGTTCGCTTTAACGCTCCTAGATGGCAGCACCACACCAGCTTATACAAAGTCCATGCAGCAGAAAGGATAGCTGGCTTCCTTGTCCCGCTTGTCGACGTGGGGATTAGTGGCCTAGTCAGTAGAGCACCCGGTACCTCCCATCGCGCACAAAAAGGTTAACAATTAAACTTCGCGTTTTGGTAGTGCATTTCTACTACGTAGTTTTTGATTGACAAGTGCTTTGCACTTCTTTAGAGACCTATATTCTTTACGTGAGTATGTCAGAACTGCTGGCGGATTCCGGCAGAAAACACTTTCGTGTTGACAAATGCAGACCCTCAACCCAAATTTGGCAGGGTGAAGTGACATTTCGTTCCCCAGGAACGACGCAACGTACAACCATTTGAGTTCGCTTGAAGCGCCTGCTTAAGTTACCTAAGTGCCTACAGTAAGTTAGAGTCTATCTCACGTCCTGGCGTTCAGCGAAACACCACGCAAAAGAACAAGAACTACAAATGTTACTCTGTTTTCCGATGCAATTCCGCGACCACTTGTAAATGTACATTCGTGCAACCTCAGACTTGCGCATTGTGATGTCGTCTCCGCTCAAGATCTGGCGGGAATTATTACGCATTGGTGATGTCGGCAGAGATGTAACGACTTCATTTCATGACTAAATGTAAAGTCGATTTGATATTAATGGTTCGACCTGTCCCAAAACTATTCACACCTATATCTGTCTACGCTCCCGGCAAACAAAATGGTTGAGACGGATGTGTTAGAGGCCCCTTTAACGTCACAGTAACTCATTGTGCCGGTTTCCAGTGCATAAAAAAATTGACCTTGTATTCGTAAATAAAACTTGTGCGTTTCAACTATTCGTTAATATTCGTATACTATCTTACCTCAGCTTTTACGAGGTATTGATCTTTTTGTAAGAACTTTCCACACTTCCTCAAATTTTTCTCTTCACGTTTCATATCGTCCGAAGTGGTTGAATGCACTGTCGTGACGGCCGCGTCTGTTGTAGTCACAGTGGGTTTTATGTCATTCTCTTCAAACAAACACGTTGCGTAGGTTGCTGCGGGATTATAACAGATAAGTGGGTTACAGATTTTATTGTACTGAGAAGTGGCCAAAAAGTTAACGCCAGCAGCATCGACATAACATGCATTGTCCAGAAAGCCAGAACCTGTACATACCTCGTTGCTCTTGAATAAAGAAAGGCATCGGTGGGTTTTCTAAGTGAAAAAAGTACTCATACCGTTCATGACAGGCTGTGGAACACACGCGCGGAAAGACCGGGAGACAATACGAGTGCAACTCGCTCAATTGTTTGCTACTTCGAATACTACCACACTGTGTTGCGCTATTTTTCAGAAGAAATAATTTCAGAAATAAAACTGTGATATGATTCAGAAATATCAAGTCAGGAGGTCTGGAAATAAAAAAAAGTTGTGTTCATTGTTTTAAAGTTCATACTACGCAATATCAGGAATAAATTGATAATTTTTTTCTCGTAATAGACAAAGTGAATTCGCCTCACTCAATGCCTGATTTCTTTCGTTTTAACACGCGTATCGGTCCTAGGAAACGACACAAACGTAATGCTGCAGTGAGGCGATGTTCGTCTATCATAAACCAAGGCATTAAATGAATGAAGCCTTTATATATTTTGTTGCTCAGGCATTCGTGCTTGCCTAATTGAGAAGCTGCAGTATAACGCAGTGACACTGTTATGAGGTCGCGTTGTAACTCTAAATCAAGCCAAAATGTGAGCGATATTGAAATTAAAAACATGTATTCCTTTTGAACAGAGCTTTATGGAGATACAACAAACATGTTACCCTAACACATCTCTCACTGCCTTGGACAAGAATGGAACTGTCCCGGTTTGTCAACAATGTGACGTCACGCAGAGCATCGCCATCGACATCGCGGCGGACGAGTTTCGCTGCGGTTGGCAAAAAGCTCCTGCGGCTCCAGCAGTTTGCTCGGGCTTTGCACGCGATGGTACTGTCCCTTCCCGAGGTTGCGCGCCGGCGGTTTGT
Source organism: Hyalomma asiaticum (assembly GCA_013339685.2). Lineage (NCBI taxonomy): Eukaryota > Metazoa > Arthropoda > Arachnida > Ixodida > Ixodidae > Hyalomma > Hyalomma asiaticum. The sequence goes on along the minus strand of CM023488.1, from coordinate 34,269,278 downwards.
CGAAAAGAAGCTGCAAGTTCGTGGAATGCAGTATCCATACCTCTACACCATTTCGGAATGGAAGAATGACCCTAAAACCTTGACCAAACGTTCGGCTCTGTGCGTACCTCGTGAGCATGCATGGCCCGTACAATGCAGGGGCCGAAGCGTTACTAATCGCTCAAAGCGTACGGCTTAGTTAAAGGCCACGTGCATATAGAGCTTATCTCGAACTGGGGCACCAACGCTTTCCGTCGATTGCTGTCATTCGGAAATCCAGAGGAAAAAAAAATTACAGCATATCCACGGAGTGAATGATGATGAATGGGCGAAGCTTGGGAGGTACATCGTAGATCGTGCCGAGTTCCGGATTAATTTAGTTAACGCGCACGCTACGGATCCTTATGGTTCAACTTTGCGCAAGTGAAATCTCCCACCGGCACTTCATTGCAAGTCAAGATCCAGTGCCTATATATATATATATATATATATATATATATATATATATATATATATGGGTGGCCGGTGAACGGTTCTCCAACTGCGAGCAGTCGGTATTTCTCAATCAAGAAACTCGCTAGGAGACGCTGCCTGCGCCAACGTTGTCTCTCGCGGGTGAGGGCGCGTTCTCCTTCTTTGCGAGCTGGTAGAGCGTTCATCTAAGAAAGAGCGTTTCCATAGTCAACGCGCGCCTTTCGCTCTCTCTCTTTCTCTCTGTCTCTCTCTCTCTCTCACAAGACAGCAGATGGAAGAGTGAGAGAGAGATAGGCACGCGCCGGGAGGCACGCGCCGAGGGTGAGCGCGTGCCTCCCGGGAGATACTGCCGGTTACGCCTGACGCCTGACGCCTGACGCAGGACAAGGTTAGACTAAGAGGAGCTTCGCCCCTAAAACAATGTCGCTGCCTTAATTTTGTCGCGCGTTTGGCACATCCTACAGCGCAAAAGCTAACCACCATGTCAAAGAGGACAGGTGCACACGCACAAAACAAACGAGTACAAACTCGATCCACCCGTACGGCACCATGGAACCACGCCGAACATTGCAATGTTTTGCCAACCAGTACGTTCGCATGTGCGCGCTAGGGTCACGTGGCCGACGTAACTGCCCTTCCGTGACGTACCCCAGGACAGGTCTATTCTAGGAGAAAGGCAAACGGGAAAACTTACGCTTTGTGATATCTTAAGCTATGTATAAAGTATATTTGTTCAGTAGTGTAAATGTTTTCATGGTGTGCGCAATAAACAGTCGTTTTAGAAAGGAAATCATCGGATAAGTCTAACAGCTTACGTCACAAAGGCCCCGATAGCGTCCTTGCTACACTGTGAGAATCGAGGTAGAATATCACCAACAGCTTTTGGACTCATTATATGTCCTGCATTTGCTGCGCAGTTTGTCGAAGTTCCTTCACCATCGTGAGGAGCACCTAATCTGCATAGATAATCGCAAAAATGTAAGCAAGGAAAATATTAGTCGTAACACTCAAACACAGCCATGGCCATAAATGGGTCCTGAACCACCCCTAGCGCTTGGTTTTGAAAACGGCTGGTCGTGCATTGAAAGCCTCTGCAGAAATTCGCAGCCGAAAGAATATTTCAAACAATATTTGCTGGGAGCGAAGATACTGCGACCGAAAAATCACCCTTTCACGATGCGTCTCCCCTCTGCGGAATGGTGCCCATAGAGCTCTTGTGAGCAGTGTTGAAGGAGGTGCCCTGCCCACGGCGTTACGTCACCAGGCTTCAACGTCTTATCGGACTGGCGGATTGAAAGCGCAACCTGGCGAGACTGCCGGGGGCTCCTGGCATCCCACACTTGTGGCCGTCCTGCTCATTCCGCGCCTGGGCTCGGTCGCGTTCCCTCGCGATCACTCAGTTTTTAACACGATAGCGTTGGAGAGCTCGTTTCGATGAAATTACGGGTGTCGGTGTCGGCGTCGTTGGTTGTAAGCGGAAAATCGCCGTTGTCCGTGAGCAAAAATTAGAGATAGATGTAAAGAACAAAGCCTTCGCACCGAGTGAGCATCGAACATTTGTGATGCATTGTGTGCTGTGTACGAGTGCCAGGTGAACTGCGGTGCTTTCTTCATCGGCGAGTTTTGTGGCGCATCGCCACTTGGTACTTTGCCCATTACATCGCAGTAATTCACAATCTTAACTACACGAGTAAAGACATACAAGAACAAGTGTGGTGTCATGGTAATTACGTGGCTAGGCGACGGAAGAGCATGACAAGCGAAAGAGCGCGATGACAATGGGGTCACGCATCGCTACCGCGTTGAACTCTTAGGCGATGCTTAAGGGTCCCACAAGTTCTTTCGACCCTCCGAAGCTTCGTTCTCTTTCATAGCACACGTTTAGGCTTGGAGGTGTGCGCGCTCAATTTGACAGTCGCTGCCTGTCTTCGATACTGCGCATACGACAGCACCAGAATAAACTGCGCCAGTGCCAAAGCTAGTCCGCCTAGTTCTACCTAACCCAAATTAGTTAATCTTTGATTAGTGATCGTAGACGGGTAAATCAGCCTGTCGGGCTCGAACGCGACACTCCTATGACTCGAAAGTAAGACCTTCACGACAAGAACTCATAGGCGTTGACGGGATTAGTGCCCTCAGCTGCCATATGGCAAATGGATTAGTTAAAGTGTGAATATACACTAATATGTGTTAGGCTCGACTTTATCAGCGAATACGATTAATCTATTCTTGAAACTGGGTGATCCGTAGAAAACTCCGCTGCATACATAGCCCAGCGGAGTTTTCTCTTGACTCTGCCAAGCTATAGTAATGAGAATATAAGCTTGCTAATAACAGTTAGGCCAGGCCTAATTAAGCTAGGTCTAACTCAGTCGATCCTAATTAAGACTAATCAAGTGAAGCCTACTTCAGCCAGGACTAATTAAGCTAAATCTATATAATTCAGCTCTAATTAGGCTATGGTAAATTGGGTTAAGACTAAATAACCGTAAACTAATAAGGCTAAAATACCAACTCAAACAAGTTTAGTTAAGTTAAAATAATTAGGCGATGCATAATTAAGAATATAATAAAAACGAAGCTTCAATAATGCATGGTTGATTAAGCCAGGTAAGGTATATTTGGCTGTAGTTAATTCAGTCAAGCTTAGCTGAGCCATGTCTGATTAAGTGAGGCCTTATTAAGCTGAGCCTAATTAAGTTAAGATTAATCAAGCCAGGCCTAGTTACCTTATCACTTAACCAGGCCTAATTGAGCTCCGGCTTATCAAGCTAAGCCTTATTGCGCCAAACAATAAAAGCTTCATCCGTTTTGATGCGCACGAACACACCTTAGTCGACCCTATAATCTGCTGAAATACTTAATTCACCGTAAACGATTTTATTCTCACCTAATCTTTTAATTCACCGTAAACCATTCTAATATGCCATACTACATCTTAATGCACCTTAATGTGTCTAATCGACTATAATCCGCATTAATGAGCTCTAATACATCCATGAGGATCCACCCATAAGAAGTACGCCGAATATAACAAACCTCTTTATATGGCGTTTATCGACTACGAGAAAGCATTTGACTTCGTAGAAATACAAGCAGTTCTAGAAGCTCTACGACGACAAGGGGTACCTGGCGTATACGTGAAAACCATAAACAACATATACAAAGATTGCATAGCCACACTACTCCTACATGAGAGAAGCAGAGAAATCCCGATCGGGAGAGGTGTGAGACAGGGAGATACGGTATCCCCGGTGCTATTCACTGCATGTTTAGAGGAAATCTTTAAACGTCTAGACTGGGAAGACAAGGGAATTCGAATACGTGGAGAATATCTCAGCAATTTAAGATTTGCAGACGACATTGTACTCTTTAGCAATGATGGAGACGAACTACAAAACATGATTGATGACCTAAACAGGGAAAGTATTAAAATTGGGTTAAAAATGAATAGGCAAAAAACCAAAGTTATGCTCAATAGCCTAGCTAAAGAACAGAAATTTAAAATCGACAATGAACCCTTACAATATGTAAGCGAATATGTATACCTGGGACAGTTAATAACAGGAACTCCTAACCATGAAAAAGAAATTCTCCGTAGAATAAGAATGGGCTGGAGCGCATTCGGAAGGAATTACAAAATCATGACCGGAAACTAACCGCTCTCACTAAAGCGAAAAGTATTCAATCACTGCATTCTCCCAGTACTAACGTACGGTGCAGAAACGTGGAGGATAATGAAAAAACTAGAGATGAAACTAAGGAGCGCGCAACGTGCCATGGAAAGAAAAATGATAGGGGTAACGCTAAGAGATAAAAAACGAGCAGAATGGATCAGAGAACAGACAGGAGTAGCCGATATTATTATATCAATTAAAAGAAAGAAGTGGACCTGGGCAGGACATGTCATGAGGAGGAAAGATAACAGATGGACTGTAAGAGTGACAGAATGGATACCAAGAGAAGGAAAACGCAACAGAGGCAGGCAAAAGGTTAGATGGAGCGATGAAAAAAGTTTGCGGGCATAAAGTGGAACCAACTCGCTCAGGATAGGGTGGAGTGGGAATCGTTGGGAGATGCCTTCATCCTGCAGTGGACCTAAACAGGCTGTTGATGATGATGATGATGATGATGAATCCATCCATGTGCACCCTATCCATCCGAGTCCCCTAATTCATTTTACCCAAAGAAAGACTTTCGGTTTGGCTCCAGTCATAATCTTCACTTCCAGTCCTAGAATGTGGTGCATAGGAGTCCTATAGAGTATAAACCCATCTACAAACAATGATCAATGGTTGAATGAAGTTTACGAATTATTGTTTTTATATGCTGCTAAGACGCACTTGTTGGGAAACAATATTTGTGGTAAATTTTGCACCGCACTGCTCCCGTCGACGCCGAAGTAGTTCAACGACACCTTACAACGACACCCATGAGGCTTGTCTATTGGCAAATACACTTCTGCATACTTCCAGCACTTACACTGCAAAGAAGAATAATAATAATAATAATAATAATAATAAATGCGAGCGCACGCACTGCGCGCCTTCAGTTAAAAAACTCGCTCTGCGAAGGGCCCGCACACGGGTGCGGCGGGCGTAAGCGAATGGGTTCACTTATGTGTGCCATAGGCGAAGAGTACTGCCGTATGCCTCACGGCAAATCAGAGAAACTGAAAGGAGCGTGAGGAGAAGCCTCTTCTTCAGAAGAGGGCTTCTGAGAAAGTGGTAACTTTATGCTACAGATTCTGGCCACAGATTCTGACTACAGATTTTGGCTGAGGTGTTCATTACAGCGTACGCTAGCCGTATTATGCGGTTTTTTCACCAAGCCCTGGGGGTTGTTCAGGACCTCTTCAAGAGCGAAAATGATCGATCGCAATAATGTTCAGCAGCTTGGTACGCGCTAATATATCAAGAAATATTAGGCTAATACTAACGTACATATAGCGAAAAAAGTAATAGTGAATAAGGTATCAGAATGCATAAGGAAAGAAACCAGCGGTAAAGTACTGTGACTATGTGTATAGTTTTTTAAAGAAACACATTTCATAATTTGACTCCAAAGTCAATTTTTTATGTGAAATGTTACTAGATATATCGTGTAAGGTTGTTCACTTACTCATACATGATATAATGTCAAAAATACATAACTCATCAGCTCTCTTTTATTGCTCTCAATGGTTTAGCACTCGAAGTAGTCACTGCAGAAAGTGCTCACTGAAATATGGGAGGCGAACAATTTATTATGCGCCAACTGCTCTGTGGCCCTAGAAAGTCAACACCATCCTGCTTCAGGCAAAGTACAAGAAAATTTAGAAGTAATATCTATGAGAAAGTATAACCCACGACAGTAATAGAGCAATGATAACTGTAGATCCTTTGAGCTGCGTAAATAAGGAGTAAGATAAGCTCTCTACCTCAAGACTTGTGATGACTTGTAAAAATTAATAGCAATGCCCTGCGCATATTTTAATGTTTTCTGTCATATCGGCGCACTTTTTTCGGATAAGATAATACCTTGAGCACTACCAATTGGGCGATATTATTACGTGACCACTGTAGATTTGTATTATTATCAGTACAGGTGCATCAGAAATTTTAAAACGTAAACTGTAAATTGGAAACTTCAGCTTAAGCTTTTTAATAGCATTTTGCTTCCCTAAAGACAAGCACTATCTCAGGAATGGATAATATTTACTCAACATTGTGGTCATTACACATGTCGCCCTTACGTTAGAGGAAAGTTTTTGATTATTCCTCATTAGGTTGAAATTAGTTATATTTCACACCCAGAAATAAATAGGAAGCTGTTACTGATGATACTCACGAATGTCCTAATTCGTGAGCAGCGCTCAGCACACCAGCGTGCTTTTTCTTGTTGTCGGCCACAACAACGACATTAAGCGGAGTGCAAGCTCCTCTTGGGAACGAAGCGCCTGTTTATGCAACAAAAATTTATATCACTCACTTGTATTGCGAGACGTGTGCCACGGAGGAATTCGATAGCTCGCCATCCAGCTTAGAAACCCTTTCCTCGTTTCCCTCAGTAGAGGTCATTCTTCTCCGGTTCATGCACGAAAAATTATCGTAATCTTGAAACGATCATGAAATAAGTGCGTGTGCACTTCCATGGAATGCCCAATGTGTGGCATTTGGGCGCGCTACTTTTCTCATGCGCTTGTGCCGTTAGCTCACTACAACATAAACGCTGGTACATGCCGCAGAAGGCGGATATGTGCCAACCGCTCCAAACATAGTATTGCCAACCATGCATAGTACAGTATAGCAAACAATGGGGTTAGGGTAACGACGAGGAGTGATGTGAGGGCGATGAGGAAAGAATGGCGAAGTTGAAAGGGTAAAGCATGCACAGCCTTGTATAGCATAACTCCTGCGCCACCGAAAGTAGGTATCTGCCAAGCACCTGTAATTATACCATAGCGATGCTTAGTATAGTATAACAAGTTGCTGGGAAAGAGAAGTGACGGCCAGGAAGTGTGATATAAGGGTAAGAAGGAAGGAAATGGAAGCCGAGAGGGTAAATCATGTCATTGTCTTTTAGAGCCTAACAACGGGATGCGATAGGGAAGTAAAGGTGAGGAGACTAATGTAATGATGAGGAACGCGAAAAGTGGGAAGTAAAATGAGTAGATGATAGGGTAAACCGTAGCACAGCTATGTAGCGTCTACTAGAGCGAGGGGTGGGAAGAGAAGGGAGGATGAGCAGGGGGGAAGAAGAGAGCACAATACACTAAAGAGATAAAAAAGAAAGGTGAGAGCACAAATAACAAAAATACTTAGAGAACAACGAAAAAAAGGTGAAACAAAGAATGGCAGATCACACGTGCAGTGGTAATCAAGGAAATGCGAAGCACGCATCAGGAACGTAAAATGGATCTGCATTGTTGTCTCGCTATAACGATTTTGGTACAGATGAAGTTAACGAAACGGCCGCAAAGAGCACCAAGACTGTGGCATGTAAACCATGCCGCTCATCACACGCATGTCATGATTGTAATGTTATCACCTCTCATTTACGTTCGTCACGCAGTCGTGTTGTGCCAAAGCAATTTTGGTATACATCCCGTTAACCAAACACGCGGCATGTAAATCATGCCGCTTATGTCATGCATGTCATGATTTTCATGTTATAACCTGCCATTTATGTTCATCATGCAGTCACGTTGTTCCATACCAATTTTCGTATTCGTTCCACTAACGAAACGGCCAGGAGAGCACCAAGACCATGGCCTGTAAATCGTGCCGCTCATGACATGCATATCATGATTTTCATGTTACGACCTGTCATTAATGATCGTCAGACAGTCTCGTTGTTTCATACCAATCTTTGTATACATCCCATTGACGAAACGGCCAGGAGAGCACCAAGACCGTGGCATGTAAATCATGCCGCTCATGACATGCATGTCATGATTTTCATGTTCTGATCTGTCATAATGATCGTCAGGCAGTCACGTTGTTCCATACCAATTTTTGTATACACCCCATTGACGAAACGGCCAGGAGAGCACCAAGACCGTGGCATGTAAATCATGCCGCTCATGACATGCATGTCATGATTTTCATGTTATGACTTCTCATTTATGTTCGTCATGTGGCCATGTTGCGGCATGGCAATTCTCGTATACATCCCATTAACGAAACGCGTTTTTTATTAGGGTGCAAGTCAAGGTTAGATGTCTTGCAACGCAGAATGCTCAAAACCTGCGCCCAAGTGTCTGTGATCTAAATTGCGAACGTGTTACACGCTGTATTTAGTGTTATCATTCACTCATCTCGGACCAATTAAGCTAAAAGCTGCAAAATAAGTATCAGGTTATCGCCTATGTAGTCTCGCTTTCAAAGCTGCGCAGTAAAAGTGTCCTATTAAAGCGATTCTGCACACCATGTCTTTTTTAAAAGAAATTCCACAACCATTTAGCGTACTCTTTCTGAATTCTTCACGAAAACCTTCGTGGCAAACGGAAATAAGGCTTAGTTTTGCCACTTATACACATCGCAGGAAGCGCGCTCAGCGTCAATATTACATGCAGAGTTAGGCATCGTATCGGGAGGGTTTATCAAAAAAAGCAGAGTTAGGTTAAAATGAGGGTCTATTTTCGTGATCACCGCTTTTTGAGGCGAAATTTCATTTCGGACCTCTGCAGAAAAAAATATCGTTTTTTTAAGTTCGATATATGTAAATATAGTGTGGTTTAGGTATGTGGAAGACGTTATTTTTTTAATAGATTACCGCAATTATAGCAAAATATAGGCGAAATGCACGCGGAGCTCTAGGTGCGTGTTTATGCAGCAAAGTACTGTGCTAAAGGTACAAAGAAAATCATCTATGCTCTCTTTACTGCATATTTCATCTGGCCGACAGCTACGACGAAGCTTATACATTGAATATGCTTCGCTCATTGCTGAGAAAGGACCTATTAGCGCCTGTGTAGGCGGCGTGAACTGCCGAGTTCTTTTTTTTCTTGTGGAACGTTCCAAAAGAACTCGCTCATCCTCGTAGTTGCGGTGACGCCAGGTTTCGCCAAAATAATAGCGTCGGGTTACTCGAGGCAGGCATTCAGAACATCGTCCATAGCCCTTGTTCGCGCAGTTACAGCTATTGCAGACAGACGACAATCAATAAATACGGGGCATAACAGGTGCGCTCTGAAGGATGAAATTGGCGAAAATTGAAAGAAGGAAACGGAAGTGTCCCATTAGATGAGCGCCTACTAACATCTGCTTTTATTCAGTGCTGGAGGAAAAAAATTGTACACATACAAAATTCGCAGTCTTTAGCTGCTGCTGTTAGCTCTCTGAAAAAAATATGTTTTACCAACTAGCTAACCTATCCATCCGAATGAAGCAACGTTTAGTTTACCGTACTTATCAGCTACTATTGCGCAGTCTAAGACAAGAAGGCATTTTGCTGGAAGTGCATGAAACTGTCTTCTTGACAGGGAGATGAAGACCAAGCCAGGGAGATCAAGCAGTCAAGGGATATTCCGTGTTTCAGATCCAGACTTATCCTTCACCATTATTTCTTAAGATTTTGTTGTCTGCTTTCCCGCTGCAATTTGATATAGTTAATGAGCAGCTTCGTTCAGAGCGTTTTCCTTGCATCATGGTGTGCGTCGTGACTGGGTTAACCCGAGACAAAACGTATGTATAAATTTTGCAAGGAAAAACGCGAGCTCGTTCAACGGAGAGTTCGACGCTTGCTGCTCCATTCTACGTATATTTTTAAGTTTCATGAGAAATCAGGTAGGGAAGTGTGCCTTACCGTATGACTCGACCATTGTGCCGTCTTGCTTCACTAGCACCATATCTCGACTGCAGTTCAAGATCAGAAACAAAGCCGTAAGCAACGCTTAACAGAACATCCATCATGCTACTACGCGCCCGAGAGATGCGAATTTCTATTTCTGTGATCGTGAGTGAGGTTTTCAACTTCATATTTAATTTTAGAGAGGAACACGCACCACTTACAAACAATTTTCAAGACACGTGACTGACAAAAACCTAAACCGAAAGCAATATTGCACAAGTGCAAAGCTGGCTAAATTACAAAAATGCATGTCACAGTGTGTTGTCCTCATTAATTTCATAGGCTGCGACAATTTAATTCTCACCCTATTAGGTACATGACGACGTCCGCACGCTGCATTTCCCTGCTTGACGCTGCTTGTGCTGTCAACTTTTTGAGTGTCTGGAAACCGTCGACCTTACCGTCCTTCGTGAATATCAGATTCTCGTCCTGTCGCAAAAAGTTGACAGTGTGAAAATGCAGCAAATTCTTTACTCTTGCGACTCACGGCTTTGTTCCGTTGAATCGTTGTCAACAAAATCATGCCAGGAGGTTGTAGTTGTTGCAGAATTAGGCTCACCTGGGGAGAAGATGACAAAATATTAAATCTGCGTGCGTTGCGCTTCTATGCTTGTACGACGTACCATGCGTTCACCTTTACGTTAGCTCTTCCTGTGGCATTAGGTTTGGTGATTTTATGGATGTATGAAAGACAGTTCTGGCGCTCCTACAACCTCTCTTAGTCATGTGGTGCATATTTATGGAAATGTGAACTATGCTTATGTTGACCAAACATGATATGTTTAGTGCCTGAGCGCGCATTGTTGTACATACATTATCCGTAAATAAATCTACGCTCAACTTCATCACCTGTATCACTATTTTCCACTTTTTATAATTCAACACTATAAGGAACTCTATGGTGATTTGTATCGCAAATAAATAACCAATAATAAATCGACTAAAATAATTCCCGTGCAAAGGGTAAGCCTGTTTACGCGTATACGCCAAGGGCTTCAGAAGAGGAGTTTTACACGGAACGCTAATATTGGGTAATTCTACGCCAAAGCAACCAGAGTTATTCCGACCATCATTAATTCGCCTGAAAAAATTTCTTCTCTTCGTCGAAGTCCAAGAGCAGCACCGCTCGTTTAGTTCCGTTGTAAAAAAGCTTTCGCGATTTTATGAAAGCTCCCTTTTTCGTTGATTCTCAGTTGAAGGCCGTGAAGCTCGACTTTAATTCCAATGGCTATTATGCGAATGTGGGCACTAAAATTGTACCTATCGCTCCTTAAAGGGTAATCTCCCGGTACAATAATGAATCCTTGTATTATTAAAATATTTCTCACATCCTCGGCATGCGCAAGCTCGAGGAAAATTGAAAGGTTCGACAGTTTTTCGGCAATATTATTGCAAACGCGTCATTATTAGAAGCGCCATATTAGAATGATTTCATTGCGCACAGGCGTGCTGTGCGGGCAGTGCGGCTAGAAATGGGTTTTGCTGTGTGCCAGAGGTCCAGTTCAGTCGCCATAAATTCACAGTCATGACGTGTTAGTTGCGCCGAGCAGTTACTAAGCGTTCAATGTACATTTTTACATTGTGTGTATGTAATTATTCGCTCACATATAGTGTACGAGTACACATGCGTTGCTCTGATATTGTTCAAGCTACGCACTCTTAAAAACTGGCGGAACTGACGAATGATGACGAGTTGACGTAAACGTGCATGTTCATTCAACGCATTGAGACGACGACATTATTTCGTTTATTTCTGAATTTCACCTTCTGCTGGTAAGCTCAAGGACGTCAGAGTTCTTGTGCTTTTTATATTGAGAATTTCAGAAGATATTGCAGCAAACATTTTGATTATTATAAATCATATATTTACTTGACAAGTTGCTAATACCGCAAGAAAGAGGTACAGGAGCTCTGGAGTCGTCTGGTTTAAGAATTCAACTAAGTAGACAAACCCCTGTGAAAAAAGTTGTAGAAGAGGTACAAGTGCACCGTACTTGCAACGTACCACCGCTGCGAAAAATGATGCGTATGCATTCACATCGTTGTTTGCGTTCTCTAGGCGCTTCACAATGTGGCTGTCGAGCACGAGGTATGTTTCAGCAACAAAACTTGTTGATTCTCTTGCTTCTACAGACACAAAAAAGACGCATCAAAACACTACAATGGTAGAAAGCATCAGCAACATTTCTTTATGCTTACGAATCAGATAGCACTTGAAATAAGTCTTACGTACCTATTTTAACACTCTTGTTCATGTATGCGGCTGGAGCTGTAAAGTGTCCATGTATACTGATGTTATGTGTGGTGACTACATCATCCTTACGATTAAATCATATTTGGAGACACACCACTTCCTAGGGCATATAAAAAATTGTGCAGATCCCACGCATTGTGGGAATCGCTGTCATGCGAAGCACTCAGCGAGGAAATTCTCTACGACGAATTGTTCCGCATTCAAAGAAATGTTGCGAGTAGGATCAAGGTCTTCATGCAAAGCACACGAACAGCCACTCATCTGTATACTTTGCCTTTGCGTCCCGCGTCCCACACCCCAAAGCGTATGCGCGTCCCCCTCTCTCTCCTCTCCTACGCTCCCGCCTTTTTCTACTCGAGGAATCCTCTACTCTACAGAGCGGCGCCCGCATCCCACACTCCCACAGCGCATGCGCGCCCCCTCGCCCTCTCTCCCCTCTCCTACGCCCCCCTCCTTTCTCTCCTCTGGGAATCGTCTGCTCTACGGAGCGGCTCGCACGACCAGTGGTGTGACTGCTGCATACTCCGCTGGGAACGCCACGGTAGTTCCGCAGTATATACGAGGCAGGGAACTGCCCCTCTGCCATAAGGGAGGGAACTGAGCTATGAATTTCCGTTTTTGCTATAATATGTATGAAAATGACGGGGCGCGCGCGCCTCATTCTCCTGTGCAGCGCCGCGATGATCACTCGGGCCATCACGCAACCACCGCGTCCGCCGCGGTGGTGCAGTGGTTACGGTACTCGGCTGCCACCCAAAATACGCGGGTTCGACCCCGGCCGCGGCGGTCGCATTTTCGATGGAGGCGAAAATGCCAGAGGCCCGTGTACTGTGCGTTGCCAGTGCACGTTAAAGAACCCCAGGTGGTCTAAATTTCCAGAGCCCTCCACTACGGCTTTTCTCTCTTCTCTATCTCTTTCGCTCCCTTTCTCGCACCCCCACGGACGCTTAGCCGTGCTCCCTACATGGGCTGCAGAAATTAGCGTCCTTTCCTAACCGAACCACAATCATCATCATCAACAACAACGCGTTCTCTCATAAATTCTTCCCTCTCAATAAAATTACACCATCTCCCGCTCAAGCTATCTCCCAGCTGCTTCGCATCCACACATGGTTCTCTTTAGCGGGAGATGTGTAATTTTTTTTTCGCCATACTTTGCCGTAACACTTGGTTCCTGTGAATGTGGTCATCTGTGTGCCATTCGGAATCTCCGCCGTTGTGTCATCGTGGCGTTCTACATTAAACCGAACGCTTCAAAAACGGATGTGGAATATTTTGTGATAGAAGCTCTCTACCCTCACGGACATTCAAAACACGTCCCTCATTTTGCTGGGACACTCCAGCGCGTAGATTTCCGAACCTATCGGGAAGTGGCACCAGCCGTTCATGCTGGAAGATCATCCCTCGCGTGCCACACACCGGGCATGATGCCTACCACCGTTCAGATAGTGCTGTACAGATTTGTAACGAGCAGTCACATTAAGATGATGCCACTACTAGCTGTTTGCCACAGTGACCACAAGGCTACCTTTCCTGCTGTCACTGTGGTAATAGCCATGTACACACCGCTTACCATCGTACTTCAGCTGTGTCTTATTCGTCACACTGCAACACGCTTCGCTTACCTCATTTTTTGTAGGGGAAGGGTTGGACAGTTTCTCGGCTGACAATTATTTTGCTCCGCCATTTAAATTTTCTATACTGCATACACTTTCAAGCTTTGTGCGTTAGCTTGAGCCAGTACCAGGATTATTTTGAAGATAGTCTTGCTAAATTCAACGCGGCTGATGCTTTTCTACAAATAACGCGGGTTCGATCCCGGCCGCGGCGGTAGGATTTTGGATGCAGGCGAAAATGCCAGAGGCCCGCGAACTGTCCGTTGTCCGTCCGCGTTAAAAATCCCCAGGTGGTCAAGTTTTCTGGAGCCCTCCACTACAGCTTTTCCCTACTTTCCATTCCTTTCAGGCAATTTCCCCTAGCCCCACGGACGCTTAGCCGTGCTCCCGACATGGGCTCCAGAAATTAGCGTCCTTTACTTTACCGAGCCACAATGATCATCATCATCATCATCATCATCATCACAAGAAATCCGCTGTTATGCTCATACATGTGCGTTACCAATGGCCCTGAAGACAAAGAAAATATTAGCATACACTGTACCACGGTTAGAACGGCAATAAACTATGTAATTATTATATGATAACCACGGTTAGAACAGGAATAAACTATGTAATTATTATATGATAATATACCCATTGCAGGAAACATACTAAATTTATAGCAGCTCCTTTGCTATGAAGAGGGGACAAGTGCCGTTAGAACACTTGAATATAAGGCGCAATGTCATTTGACGACCAATACTTACGGGCCCTCTCAATAATTTGCTTCGCTCCGTCGATAAGATCAATCTTCTTAATTCTGTGCGGTGCGGATTCCAAAGTAATTCCTCCTTTATTTTCAATTGGCCTAATTTCATGAGTGAAATTTAGGAGGCCATACTAGAAGAGGTAGCGCAGCGTCATAAGAACTCTCAGTCATGCAATGCGTATGTGAATTATCAAGAGTAGGAAGAACATTTCACGTACCATGTTATAGCCTTTGGCTCCTGTGGTTCTAGGAATACTAGCGCTTGATTATCTATATCCTGGTACAGATACCTGTCATAGTATTCGCCATCAACCTGTAAATATAACAAAGATTATTGCGGATTGCACTATCTACTGGCTCCCACTTACGTATGTTTCGTATATTCCACCGCTCTTGATCTCTCGGAGCAACAGTTTATTTGCTGTAACTGATGCTTTCTTGAGTTTAAGCTTGTAGCCATCTTGAAAAAGGACAAGCTTGTCGAAGCTTTCGTCGTGGCTGTTGTGCACCTCTGGATAGACTGTGAGGCTGTTTTCCGCAAAGGCGTCTCCGATGATGGCTGCTGTAGTGTCGAAGCAACCATTAGTTAAAGAAATCTTGTACAGAGATTTGTAATAAATTTGTGAAAAAAACACGCTTATGAAGCTAGGCAGCATTTTTAATTAGGACAGGTCAGTGTCATGTTCTCAAGGCTCGCTTCTTTTCCCCTACACTACTCTTTACTCCCAAGCGGCATCATCGTTCGAATACACAAGGTACTATTTGCACGCATAACACCGCATATATTTGACTAACAAGAACAAATTCTCATAAACATGGCATTTTTTTCAAAGCGCCCTTAGATGGTGCATGACGGCAAAACTTCTGCGCATTATGCCTGAAAAGTTATGCAAGCTGGCCGCTTTCTTTCTTATTTTGCCATCCCTTTGTAGCAAGCCAGAAGACATAGCTATTGTAATCAAAAATTTTTACGGGTTTTGCTGGGGAGAGTTCGCAGCACTGAACAGAGGAGGGTGGTTCCTTCTGCACCTCTAATTGAGTCGCTTCTCTCTGCGTATCCAAGATGGCTCGCTAATCTTAAGGTGCCAGAAAGGGTGTGTATTCAGCGGGCAAAGAGTTGGAAGAGCTACACTGCGTTGCGAAAATACTGCTTGGCGGCGTTGGCATACTATTCAAAATTATTACTTATAAACAAATGAGTAATCAGTCGTAAGTAACGAGTAATCAGTGCTAAAATATTCAGGGGATAGGCACATTAAAACGACTGCAACCTCGTCTGTGTGCTTGGGTTAATTATGCAAAACAGGAGCTTGAGAACGCGGACACGGGTGAAGATGGCTTAAGAAGCGTGAAGAGCTGGGCTGGTTGGTATATGATTATTTGCAAGGAAAAGCCAACATACCAAGAGAAGGATGACGAGAAAAGCCACACATTCAAACACCGCCGCGGTGCTTATACCTAATTTATTGAAGCATTTACGTATAAACATATGCTTATCCTGCGCAAGCGCACAAGCTATAACCAGATGACTATAAACCAGGTAAGAGTTAGTCAAGTTCCGGTAGAAATTACCGTAATTTTTCTGTGATAAGTACTGAGGGCACGCTAATACATATCTAGCAATTCTTTGAAAAGGACCTTGAAAACCGTTGGATCAGCTGCCGTGGCAGCTTAGCCGCTACGTGTTCGCTTGCGAATCTCGTGGTTGGGAATGTCATCCCGCTCATGGCGGTCACCATAATAATAATAATAATAATAATAATAATAATAATAATAATAATAATAATAATAATAAAACTTCCTCCTTTCCATCAACGACGGAGGAAACTGCAGGTAAAAGTCACTCGAAAAGCAAGAAACTTGAGGGAAGCCCGAAGCCACCTTCCGTTTCACCTTCCGATGTAAAACAAACAAAAAGAACACCCCTCTACGTAGAGGTAGGTGCCTCTTAAAGGAAATAACGCAGGTGATTGCCATAAATGTGGAGTCCTTCGTTGAAGGGCGTGCCTCATAGTAATTTCGAGATTAGGAAAAACGACTTTACTGTGCATTTGCAGGCATTATGCGATTGGGTGTTCTCGTGGCTTTGTAGCATAACCTGACCTAGAAGAGCTGCGGCCATGACCCGAAAGGCTCGTTCGAATCATAGGGATTCTGTACTAAGAGAGAGCTTACTATCTTCTCTCCGGGAAGTCAATTGAAATTAGCCCTGGGTTTCAACCTGCTAATACGTGACTAATGAGTAGGAGCAAGCAATGTGCAGCACCTGTTAATCGAAATTAAAATATTCGTCAATAGAAAAAGAGAGATCAGTATGCACAAAAAAATCAACAATTAAGCAAACAAATAAGGTTGTGCTTACCGATGAGAAAATAACAATGAATAAGATAACTGCAGGAAATCATCTGAAGCTGGTACAGCTTTATGTGTGTTGGTGTCCTGCGGTGGCACATCGGTTTCGCTATACACTAGCACTTGGAAGTTCAGAATACTAGCGAATGTAAGACAGTCGTGACGAACATGAAGTGCTTTAGCTGTATTTTAATGTGTCTTCAAAGAATCCGCATATGTTCTTTTTGTAAAAGGTCCCAATTTACGACACACCCGATTTGAGGCAGGTTTTATCATTCCGTATAAGATATAATTACTTCAGCGGAATGCGACGCTACCGCGTTTAATTGAAAGAAATTAATGAGCAGCTCTTGGTTAGGTCCAGGAGATGGTGAAATCACAAAATGTAAAGTTGTGTCGGACGTAGATTCGACGTAAATTCCGGATTGCAATATCACTTTGTTAAAGCTGTCGCCATATCACATGCAAAAACAAGGACAGCTTTCATAGAATTTTCCCGCCAGTACGCTGCAACGTATCTCGTGTCGCGTAGGAATTTGACGCACATTTTTTTTATATGCAGCAGTCCTTCTCTCAAGAATATAGGGGATATTGAAACTGTGCGTGCGCGTGCCTGACCTAGCACCTTTCTTTCTTTCTTTCTTTCTTTCTTTCTTTCTTTCTTTCTTTCTTTCTTTCTTTCTTTCTTTCTTTCTTTCTTTCTTTCTTTCTTTGTTTCTTTCTTCTTTCTTTCTTTCTTTCTTTCCGTGTCTTCCTTTCTTTTTTTCTTTCCTGGTGCTGTTCTTTAGCTGCTCTTCAAGAGTCCCAAGCATGGTGGTAGCAAAGCCAAGGATTCAGATATGTTCCCATCTCGCAAACGCAGGTGTATAGTCTAGGGTTCAAAGCACTTCACTTCGAATGGTGGAAGCCTGGGTTAGAACTCCAGCACCGCTAAAAACTTTCTGCCACTCCAATGCATTACTTCTTTCCTCCGCTACACAGAGAGTGACAGGTGTTCCACTCTTCTGGCAGCGTATGTTTTTGGCGTGAAAACGCCCAACGCTACTACGCTGGCACAGGTTAGGCAATAGAAGCTTTACTTACATGTGGCACAGTTAGAAAAATTTTGAATTTTGGGCTGGTTCTGCATTCGTATATTTTTTCCCTCTTGCCTCACTTACGTTAGTCATTCCATTCTAAGAAATATTGGTTTGCCTCCCACCCGATACTTGCCCAAACTGATGAAAAATCTGTGCAGGCTACCCAACCTTCCAGTCGTATGTTGTGCGTAATACTAGGCTCAACGCACTGTAGGAGAAATAATTGATATCTCGTTTACTTGCCAATTGGTTTGCACGAGCCTCATCTCCTTAGTGTTCACAAAATAGATATGCGGATTTATGTCGTAGATTTAATCCCAGAGAATCTGCACTGATCAACGTCCTATGGCGTTGCTAGCTATCATGCTGCATTTCCTAAAAGGGAGTTTTTAGGTCTGCTTTTTCTTCTTTCTCTGATTCGATTTCAGCTTTGCAAATGGACACAGGGTTTGCTGCTTTGACGCAAGTAATTGCACCTAAATGTAATAATATTCTATTTTACAGCACCATTCAATATTTGCTTCACAGCTCCCAGGAACAGCGATGTTTCGAAAATATCCCCGTAAATGTGAGTTATGGAGCCTGATAGTTGAGAGCCCATGAACGTCCTTTTTAAGCCATTTTATTATTTTTTTATCCGGTAAGTGTTTCGTGTGGTGTTGCTTTTACATAATGATCTCCAAAGTTCGTGTAAACTGTGGAATGCGGGACTTATACCGCTCAGAATAGTGCTTTCACTCACGAAACACGCACAATCAGAACACGGGTATCCGAAGCCTACTCTACACTTCTAAACTTTCCGACCACTGAGGCAGAGTTTGCGATGAAATCGTACGGCAAAAATGAACGCGCCTAAAGTTCTGGAGAAACAGTTGGCTCAAGGACCGTGCGCATTATGTGCTTTCCTTGTTCACGCTTGCATTATTTAGGAACATAAAGAGTTCTCGCAATCTCGTACCTCCGAGAAGGTGGATATGGATGGAAGCTGTGGGCAAACGCCAATACAGCACTGCTCGTGATGCGGATGCAGTGTGAGGCCCTAACAACGAGAGGCGCATGTGCCAAAGTTGTGGAGTCGCTTTTGTGACGCCATACGCTCAAACGACTTGTGATGACATTTCCACGCAAGATGGCGTGTGTTGGCATGATCAGTTGCGGTGTCCAGAGGCAACTGATGCCTACGGACAACAGCACTAACGTGCTGCAGCGCCCAGCGATCTCCTGTTCCCGTTGCGTGACACTCTAATCCTCGGGCGCTTCTCGCCAGCCACAGCAGTCATTATCGGCCTCCGCCACTAAAGTAATTCGCACCTTATCCTGCTTCCAAGCTAAGTTACATTCTCACGCAAGCGCTTCAATATTTTACAGCTGAAATAGACATGATAAAGCAGTGTTCACATCTTGGTGATCGGGGGGCGTGAACAACTAAGGTGCGACACCCTTATGAGTTTGATCTGTTTCCTTAACATATTTGCCAAGGGAGTGTTCATTATTTGAAGGGCCTGTGATATACAGAACATTTCAACGTTCCAGCTAGGCAACTTCATGAATGAAAACTAGAATAAGAAATTCGCAAAAGCTCCATGTATATTTAAAATATCAACGTTCGAAAAATAATAAGAAGGTGAACTCCGGTCTCAAAGAAATGCTGCGGAAGTTCCATTGTGCCAAGCAAAGCGTGACCATGATATTGGCAATTTCCAAGCCACTGTGGTCGACGACCAGGCCGATGAGCACTGCACTTCGTTGCATTACCTCCGTCAATCTGTACACTTCCTCCTTTGCAAAAGATGCCCACGTCTCTGCTCCCTCCGCTGCAAATGACGTCCAACGAAGACAGGCGTCTTTCGCCTCTGATACGTAACACCTCTCTTTTCATGCGACCACCCCCCCATGCTGTTTCCTTCCCCTCGTACACCTACCCTGATGGGTGCAATGGAGGATTTGCTGAATTCATTTCAAATTTCGCAGCTCCGCCCAGCTCCCGCGCCATCTGTTGGGACATTTCATTACTGTTGGCCTAACGCGTAGCGTTCCTAACTTGTTGATTTTTCATTTACTAAACCAGTCCACTCACTATTCTTAATTAAATTAACGCTTCGAATCACGGTTATGTACAGTGTTCAAGAATTAAAATGAGACATGTAAACATTCAGTTAAATCAACTAAAATGTGCTATTGCTCGCTGTAACCGTGTCATGTAGCTGCGAATCTCACATGTAAAGGTAGTGTTCCTTCTCGTGGAAGTACACGAACCAATTTTACACCGATGCTACACGAATTGTAGATTTTAGACGCGAGAGTATCTTCATTACTCAGCCTAACTTTTCCGATTTCAATCCGTGAGTACTGTACATATACTCTGCCTTAAATAGGTCTAAGGTTAATTTGAGTGTACAATGTTGACGTGTACGTCCCAGTGCCACCAGTGCTTGTAGCTTCTTTGTTTTTGACTGCCCGGTGGAATTTGTTTCGGCGAGGCGGTTGGGTGGAGTGACAGACAGCCGTCAAACTTTGCCCCGTTTACGTAGCCCACGAAAGACTATCGTGTTCAAAAATTGTGCGCTATAAATGTTAACGGCGCAGTCAACACGAATGAGCATGTCTGGATAAATGCAGATATGGTGAGCCTACGGCTTTCTATGATGATAACAAAGAGGGTTCCTTCTCCTCTCTCTCTCTCTCTCTCTCTCTCTAGTGTGTGTGTGTGTGTGTGTGTGTGTAGTCAACACGAATGAGCATGTCTGGATAAATGCAGATATGGTGAGCCTACGGCTTTCTATGATGATAACAAAGAGGGTTCTTTTCCTCTCTCTCTCTCTCTAGTGCGTGCGTGCATGTGTTTGTGTGGTGTGTGTGTGTGTGTGTTGTGTGCAGATATGGTGAGCCTACGGCTTTCTACGATGATAACAAAGAGGGTTCTTTCTCCTCTCTCTTTCTCTCTCTCTGTAGTGTGTGTGTGTGTGTGTGAGAGAGAGAGAGAGCTGTTCTTATAAGCTTGCACCATATACGACAAATACATTACATACCGACATCAAGCTATGATTCCTGGTAAGGCACGCGTGTTGCCAGCAGCACTGCTGCACGTTTTTGCCCGCCAACGTTGGCCCAGTGGCTACGGCATTCGGCTGCTGATTCGAAGGTCGCGGGGTCGAATCCCGGCTGCAGCGGCCGCGTTTCGATGGAGGTTCAATGCTGAAGCCGCTGTTGTTTTCCACGCCAGTGAACGTTAAAAACCCTAGGTGCGTAAAAACTTCCGGACCGCCTCACTACGGCGTCTCTCATATTCATATCGGGGGTCTGGTACATTAAAACCCAGAAATTATTGTTATTACTGTTGCAGTTGCCATATGCCACCGCTGCTAACACATGTTATTCTAAACCTTAGAAAACAGTTCAGGCATCATAATTTGGTCGTGAACATTTAGAGTAGCATAACAATGATTTAGGTTCGAACCTCACAGATGTAGCTTGTTAGGCACGCATGACATTTATTGTTGCAATTAGTTGACGTTTGACATCGGCCACTTGGCACAACGATGACGCGTAGGCCTACATTTCTTCGATGCACTTATTTTTCTGTATGTCATGAAGCACACGTAAGCACGTCTTACGATGAGACATTCATTTCTCATAATTCTTATCGAATTATCTAAATATATGTAGAGCGGGAGCTGCAACTTGTTTTTAATTTAAAATGGGTCGCTTTGACCGTATCTATCTATCTATCTATCTATCTATCTATCTATCTATCTATCTATCTATCTATCTATCTATCTATCTATCTAAAATATTTCGAAAGTAAATAAGAAATTTGTGACGAACATGACTGAGTCGTCTGAGCGATATACTCGCCTGAACATGACTGAGTGATATACTCGAACATGACGAACATGACTGAGTGATATACTCGTCTTGCACGTCACAATCGAGAATGCAGAAATCACGTGTAGGTGACAGGCGTGCTCTGCCCATGGTATGTCGGTATGCGGCACAGGGATTTGCATTTTGGCGAGCGTATGTCAATCGAGGACCTATTTATATACGAGACACTGCGGGGGCTGGAAATAAACATACGAAACACCACGACTACCTGCATCCAACTCGCAACCTCGAGCGGCGTCTGAATTTTCTTCGTCTCGCCTGGTGCACTGCATCCATCGTTGTTTTGTGGGGTTTAACGTCCCAAAACCAGCTCTGATTATGAGAGACTCCGTAGTGGAGGGCTCCGGAAATGTCGACAACCTGGGGTTCTTTAACGTGCATCGACATCGCACAGCACACAGGCCTCAACATTTCGCCTCCATCGAAATGCAGCTGCCGCGGCCGGAATACGATCCCGCTACCCTCGTATCAGCAGCCGAGTACCTTAGCCACTAGACCACCGTGGCGGGGCACACTGCATCCAGTATCGCCCCACATTTTTCTGCTCGCGGTTAACACCGGTAGGCCAGATTAAAGGGCAACTCCGGCGAATTTTCAGTGTCCACTAACAGCAACAAAACCTTAAATATATAGTCTCCTCGGTACTATCAATAAATATGCCAAGCCAAGCGGTTGAAAGTCGTTTATTTTCTTTCAAAATTTTTAGTGTATTTCGCCACCGTGCGTTTTTGACGTCACTACATTCAACGCTGCCTACTCGAGCCGGCGGGTGGCCAAGAGCAAAACGGCGATACTTCAGCGCTCAGATCATCGCTTTCAATTGAATAAAAGCTGGCATAACTCGAATAGATCATCGTATGACCTCGCCACTTTGATTTTTCTGGCACCATGTCCATATTTCTGGTGGCAGGCAGCCAGCGACGTGATCGCACACGCTCTACAAAGCGTCTACATGCTTGAGTTTCGATTTGAGCACATCGTTCATTTGGTTATTAAAATTATTGCCGAGTTTCTGAGGAAATGGAACCAGCCTTCCTGGTATAGGGCTATCAGCACAACTGGATAACCGCGATATTAGAATGAGGGGGAAAGACTGCCGGAGTTCCCCTTTAAAGACGTCAGCTCTCAAAACAAGAAAGGAACACCGTTTGTTCTCGCTTGCAATTGAAATGTAGGCATAGCAAGCACGCAGACACAAATGCAACTCACCAAGCAGTAGGGAGATACCGAACACGAGCCTTTGAGATGCCAAGCACCCACGGTAGCACTAGGCTACAGCGGCTCCTCCTACACGGTTATATAGAGCAAAACAAACTTATTGTGTAAGGAAAAGGCGTGCAAAACACGGACACGAGAAGAGGAGTGAACAACACGAACGCCGACTGGAGAATTGCACGGAGGCGAAAAAGAAAGAAGAAAGAAGTACTGGCATGCACGTGCTTGCTCTTCTTGCAACCCTGTGGTACATCATTCGGCGTTTACATGGAAACGCACAACACAGGGAGCACAACAGGCTACAGCACAACAGCATGCCCCTTTTTGCTGGATTTTGCTCCCGTTTCAAGCAGCAGCCGCGCACCGCATTTGGGGAGCTGTCGCAGGCTCTTTCGTAATGCCCGGATGTACAGAGGTCGAAAGTACAGTAAAAAATGTCTAAGTAGATTAAGCTACCAACATTTTATTCAATGAAATGGTTCGATCGATTTTGTTTATTGACCAATGACACAGCAGTTCGGCAATCGCTCGTACGGGCTGAACTTCACCTTTCTTCCGGACTTGCTTTCTTTTTTATTTAGTTTCCACCCGTTTCATAAATAATAAAACTGAATGCTATCCGACGAACAGAAGAACTACATCCGAGGTAACGCCATGATCTTTTTTTTTCGAAGCGACGAAACAATCTCCAATTAGTTCAGGTATTTATTACACGCAGTACCCTATCTTGCACTTCTGAAAGAAATAAAGAACGTAAGAAGTACACTCTACTGGCCTGTAATACTGGCTCAATCACAAATCTTATAGGGTCAACTTATCACAACGGCAAAACAACAACATTAAAAATCGGAATAATATTATTAATAAGAAAATGAAAGAACATGAATAAATTGTGAGATTTGATGTTTTAAAAAGCACGATGTGATGATGAGGCGCACCGTAGTAGAGAGTGCCGGAAATTCTGACCAGCCGGGTGTCATTAATGTCTGCTGATAACCAAGAGCACACGGGCTTCTAACAATTTAGTCTCGATTAAAAGCGTTATTGTCCCGGCCAGAACCAAACGCGTGTATTTAGGGTTACCGTCAAGTGTTATGACCGCTAAACATCCGCCGCGGACCAATGAAAAAGAAATTGGATACGAGCAGCTGGTGCACAAAGAACCCTGCCTTTGAGAGAAAACGTAGAAGTTAGAGGGCTTACTCAATTTCACTTAACTTTCCCATATGTCAATCTAACCCTGATGGATTTACCACTGTTTTTGCAAATGGACACTTCCACATACTATGACGATGCAAGTAATGCCCTGCACCTTTGCAGTGTGAAGAAATCTTACTTCCGGACGAATGAAAGATCCTGCTCCCCGCCTCAAACCCGGACATACAAGACAAGATCCTGAAGCACGCTCGTAAGGTTGTCAGTAGGCTTGACTTCGTTTCAATCCAGCAGGAGGGTGATATAGTTTACCACAGCATAACAGTCCGTCTAAATAGATGCTATAAATGTTTGTACTCTCTTGCTCTTTCCGTTTACGAGACGCTGTGTCCACCCCCATAAATTGCTTAAGTTACACCACATTCTCTCCTAAACATCAACGCAAAATGCAGTCCACAAGAACTATTCTCCAAGAAATATACCAAAGTTCCGCAAAATAATTATATTGAAAGTGAAGCATTTCAGTTGTATTAAGCATGAAAAGTCTTCAGCTCTCGTTTTCGGCGACCTCAGTTGGCCACAACCAAGAAGCCACAACCTCTATCCGGGCACTCGGATGATATCATCCCACTCGAGAATATCCGGGTAGGTAAAGTTCATCCATTTATAAAAAACTTTCAGCTTTTATTCCTCTGAGAACCTCAAAAGTCGAGTCCGCTGTTGGCGTAGCACCTGAATTCGCTTGATGCCTTCAAAAAGAGCGGCCCCGCAGTTGGAACTGTTGGGAATAAAGGACAACTGCGAAGTTGCGTTTGCTCTTTTATTTTAATATCCGGGAGTTCTCCTAGCGTCGACGCGCTCTGAAGTGCAGCACTGGGGGCTGGCGTCTATACCAGGGCAGTCCAAGGTGCTCCCTGTCGAAGGGCAGCTGGGTGCGCCAGGAGAGTCGCCGTGCCGTGTCTTTCAAGCCTCGTCCATGTGCGAGAGATGACTGGCATGGACGCAGGCACGAAGAAGCGGGCCTATAGCAGCTCAAGCTTAGCACTCAACTTCCGTGAGGACCGCTGCCACATGCCTTCATATTTCTGCCTAGCCTCGGCACAATATGGAAGGTGCTTTAGGGCCACACTCCATTCCTTTTTATACGACCAAGCATAGCGAGTTCCTAGAGAATGGATTGTATTGATCTACAGGATGGCGTCATCCTGGAAACCACGGAACTCCGGGAGTACACATGGGTTTGGCGATGGTAATACCGATAATGCGGAAGTTACCATGGTGATGATGTTGAGTTGCTCGGGCAACAACGAGATGGCCGGCATGATGACAGTGAGGAGGTTGACTGAGGTGCTGGAGAAGCTAGGGTTGGCGGCCGCGGAGAAGACGGTGGCGTCGGTCGTCGCGGTGGCGGTGTCGATGTTCGAGGAAACTTGGACAGCATCCCTGAGAGGCACAGGTGCCGGCATAGTCCTGCGCGAAGAGTCGTTGCCATGGGAAACGCGAACTGCGTTCTCGGGAATTCCCGCTGTCGCAGGTCGATACGGCCTGGATGCCTTCGCCGAATGTTTCCAAAGGTGCTTCCGCAGCAGGAGGGTTGTGAGCTACATGGTAGCGGAAGCATGGAAGGCGTTCCTTGAATGGGACTCCCGCAGCGTCGATGACCCTCGAGGGGGCCCTTAATGTTCGTCTTTCGTCGACTGCGCCATTGTAACCAAATAAGGGACAGAGACAGGTACGGCGCCTCGGCTGGAGACCGGCTGTTCTATTGTCCTAACATCGTCTTCCTCTATGTCCCTACGCATCTAGCGCGACCGCTTTCGATTGGCCGCCCGCTGCCCTAACTGACCCGAGTGAAATTTGGCACGCTTCTCAATCTTCACCATATGCAGCGCAATCCTTCCCATACATCACTGGAGATGCGGACGCCCTAGCTGGGCAATCTTGCGAGGCTTGAAAACGCGGGAGATGTCTGTGACGTGGAAACGCGCACATTTCAGCACAGAGATACGGTAACCATTGGGGACATCCTGCGCCCTCCGTTTTTCTTCACATATTTTCTGAATAATGGTGTGATGCGAAATTGAGCCTGTTATCTTTCATAAATTATGATAGGGGTAGGTAGTAAAAGGATCGGTGATAACCACGTAACCACATTGCTAAAAAAGAAAAAAAGAACACTACTGTCATAAGTAGCAGTATTTACCTTCGATGGGTCGTACACGTCGCACGGCGTTCCATTCGGTGAAACCACGGCATAATATGTGACGTCATACGTTGTTGCAGAGGCAGCGGTACAGAGAACGTTACATGTGACAGTCTTCTCTTCCAGCTGAGACATATTAATGAAACAAAGCACAGTAATTCGCAAAAATTCTTTAGTAGAGGTAACATTACTCAAAATTGCGAACATTTTGAGCATATAAGAGACCAGATCCGGCATTGCTCCACGGATCTTTTCGTTGATATTATCATTGATAAATTAATGCGGCAACAGGAAAACATCATTTCATTACATGTGAACACTCGCGTTAATTACGACAATGATAATTAAACATGACTAGAGGATTTGTATCTTAAGGTTGATAGCTCTGCAACGAGGACAGTTAGGGTCGAATTTCTTGCATGTTTTATTATCTCGGCCTGACCACGTTTCTGGGGTAGAGCCAACTTCGAATGTGTCCACATAAAGCCATATGTATATTGTAACGGTTGAACAGTGGGCGATGTTTATTTACAGGGCGAGGATGGCGATGATCAAGCGATGATGGCGTCGATCTATTGCACTAGCTAATGTCGTCTTCCTTGTCTTCCTTCCCCGGATCATACCTTGACCGGCTCTGTAGCTTTCTCCGGTTCGCAGACGAAGCCCGCCGGGCAAGTCCACATCATTTGGGAAGTGTACGATGAAATCGCTCGGGCCGCGCAACATGGACCAGTTGTGTTCGGCTTAACCGGCAATTAGTGGACGTCAAGCGTACTACCACGTACGTCAAATCCCTCAAGTGATCGACAATGACGAATGGACCAGTATAGTGCGGTAGATACTTCTGGCATAGGCCGCGTTTGCGTTGTGGCGTCCACACCCACACAAAATCTCCTTTGGCGTATGAGACTGGTTGATGGCGGCTGTCATAACGCTTCTTGGATCGGCCTCGAGATGTCACAGTGCCAAGTCGAGCGATACGACGGGCTTCCTCAGCAAGGCACAGCATCTTGGCAACAGAGTACTCGCTGTGGAAGTCGAACGGTAGTGTTGTGGCAATACTGTTCATCGACGTGCGTGCGTAAAGCAGGTAAAAGAGAGTGTAATCGGTGGTCTTATGCTTCGCGGTAGTATACGCATAAGTGGTGAAAGGTAGAACGTCATCCCAGTCCTTGTTATCGGAAGATACGTACATTGCCAGCATGTTTGTTAGTGTTCTATTGGTACGCTCCACAATATCATTATTTAATATTCGTGGGGAGTCTACGGCGCATAACAAATTTCAGGTTATTTCCCATAGCTTAATCGTACACACAGAGGATATGCTATAATATTTGCTTTGGGAAACGATCATACTTTGTCTATACTACCGCTATTCCCCCTAAGCGGTCAACAGACCGCTTCTACCTGGATGTAACATTGTGCAACTATGTGCCTTTTTGGCCACTTAATGAAGACGCTAATGAGGTACACATTAAGGCTAGAAACATCGGTCTCAGAATACCGTGATTGAGCAGCCAGCTGTAATTTTCCGAGGTATAGCCTAAGCGAAACACTACATGCGCAGAGGCCAGCTACTCCACCTGAGTGCCTAACCCTCATTTTGGACTACTACAAGCTTCAGGTCGCATTTCCATGGCCGGGCGCGAAAGGACTGCGACTGGATCGCCTCGTTTTGTGTTGATTGGTGAATGTAAGGGACCATTTTGCTCGACTGGCGCAAATTTGCCCTCTGGCTGCAGCAGTTCGATACAGCTTCTAACAGCTGTGGAAAGCAACCGACCTTGCTTACTGATGTATCACGAGCACATGTTGAGCGAACCTAGCGATCAAGGCCATACAGATATCGCTTTGCCAGGAGCTCTCAGCTGACCTGCTCCGTTCACTAAACAACAATCCGACGTTGAGTTTCGGGCCGTTATTAACCATATCTAGCGAATGACAATACTTTAGCAATTGCTTATGAAGTTTTGTGCTATTTGTTCTCTGCCTGGTGTAGGGAAAATACATCTTTGGAAACCGGAGCAATCGAGCCTTGAATGAGAAAGCCGCAAAGGCGCTGCCGAGTTTCTGCGGGCAAGCGGCGACCTCGTATAACAATTGATAGATTTGTGGGGTTTAACGTCCCGAAACCAGCCCTGATGATGAAAGAAGCCGCAGTGGAGTTCTCCGGAAATTTCAACCAACTGGGGTTCTTTAACGTGCACTGACATCGCACAGCACACGGGCCTCAACATTTCGCCTCCATCGAAATGCAGCCGCCGCGGCCGGGATTCGATCCCTCGACCTTCGGATCAGCAGCCGAGCAGCAACCACTAGACCACCGCGGCGGGCCACATAACAATTGACAGAGCCGTGTTTTTGTGTCTTTCCGCGTGCGTTGAGTGCTCACCTCTATTCTCCATCTCTCATTACATTCCTCCAATTATCTTTTCAATCTCCTCTTACCCATTCCCCAGCGCAGGGCGCACCTGGCGGCTTCTCTATGGAACGGCGCCTATACATCTTGCCGCGTTCCCTTCCCAGCATGACGTGGAAGCGCCGCTTCGCGTATCGTCCCTTTCAAGTGGTCGACGAGCCCACCCTCTTTCCTTCAGCGTGTCCGGTAACGTAGTGCAAACAGTTTATGAGCAAATGTGGCCGATTATCCGGCAGGTAAAGTATCCGTTACACAGCTTATCCGAGGCCCACTCTTTTGATGCTGTAGGCCTAGCGGGTGGCTGCCAGAACCTGGGAGGACATATGTTACGTGTTTTCTTGCTCCGTTTGTCAACTATAGCCGGCAACACTGCACGGCGACAACCAACGCGGTGCGTTATCCGGTGCACCGTTATGCGTTTGCGTGTAGCAGAACACGGGACTTACTAATGTTCCCTGCTACTCGCACGCGACGCCAACTCAGCCACGGCGTGAATGTCTCTCCACAATCTTACTGCGTTTTTCCTTCGCAGCAATGATCGAAATCATTGATCGTCTACACACGTGTTTGCCTCCATGCTTGTCCCGGCTTGGCGCAGTTCTTCCAAATTAGCGGTGTAGGATAGATCCAGCTTAGAAGTGTTCTTAAAAACATACAGTTTATAATTTTTGGTTTACTAAAGTATATAAAAGATGCGTTTAAATACTTTTACACGCAGCTTCTGAAATACGATTGTGTTTTCGCTGTGGAACTCCTCTAAGCTATGATTTTCGCAGACTGATTTATTCGTAATATATCACTAGTATTACTTAGGAGCTGAAAAATAACTTACCTTCACATCCAAGAGAGAGTAACCTTCTGGCAAGAACAGCTGACATTTTTCTCTCATCTTATCCATGTATATTTCATCAACTACGATGGTTGGAGCCTCAGTGGTGACTTCAACTTCAGTTGGAGGTTACTGTGTCTGTAGGCTCAGTCTCTTGAAACAAGCATTTGGCACGGGTCCTGTGGGAAAATCGGAAGGCTTAGAAATTGATTATGGCATATGCATCTTGGACGCTCATCGTGTTTCCCGTAAATATTACTCGTGTTCGTTTCAATGCAGCAGCAACCGGAGCTGGTGTTACACTCTCGTAACGCATCGGTAAAGCTTACACCTCTGCCAGACATACAGGAACTCACAGGGACTACAAGGTAACCGCAAATTCCGTTTCTGCGCGGTCACAGCGGCTCGAGCCTCCTCCATAGTAACGTTCCTCGTAGCTCGTTCTCAGCGGTGCACCTGCTGAGGACACCGCGGCTGGCTTCGACGCATGGCTCGCCGTCAGGGGGGAACCAGTTTAAGATTGCAGGGCTTTTACGTGCCAAAACCAGCGTGATTATGAGTCATGTCCCGTAGTGGAGGGCTCATAGCAATCGTAAATTCCAGTACGGCTCATAGTAAATTTAAGCGCAGTGTTGCATTACACCCCCACAGAAAAACGGTCGCCGTGGCCGGTATTTGATTCCGCGACGTCGGGCTTCTCGGGTCGCTATCTAGCCGCTAATGTATCACGGCGGGTCACACGTGAGCACTAGGCGTAGCTTTGCTCAGCCATGCCTTAAAAATTCGAAGCTCACGCTTAGTGCCGCAAGGCATGAACACACCGAAGCAGTTGAAAATTGACAAGGTTTAGGATATAGAGTTTCTGGTGGCGTTTCCCTCCAGATTCCCCAGCTCCACAACCTGACTGTGCTTTCGCACTCCTTGCTGGAGCATAATGCACGAGTTTATGCTACGCTCTACCTTTCCCCCTCCTCCTCAACTTCACTGATCTTTCCCAGTTCACGCTACACTATATCATATACACTATGCTATGCTGCACCTTCTCCATTCCTCATTTCGCTGTTCATCATCACAACCTTCCTCCTGACCCTCAACTTCATTTCCCACCCCTTGCTGTACATCTTGCCTGTCAATACTACACTTCGCTGTCTCACCTCCTCCTTTTGCACTTCGCCCTCACTTCCCGCCCCCTTGCTGTACTATAATACACAAGGCCACGCTATCTGAGCTATCACGTGGTTTGCATGGCTTGGCGGAGTCCAGTGCGGCTACTCTTAGCCCTGCATAGCTGCTCTTGGTTACTATTACAACGAGAGGTCACTCATACACGGTGGAGTATTGTACGGATGCTTACCGAGAAGACGGGTGGCTTAAACGGATTGACTTATTGATTGATTGATTGATTGATGATTGATTGATTGATTTCTTGGGTTTTACGTCCCAAAACCAGGTGTGATTATGAGAGACGCCGTAGTGGAGGACTCCGGAAATTTTGACCACTTAGGGTTTTTTAACGTACACTGACATCACACAGCACGCGGGCCTCAACATTTCGCCTCCATGTAAATGCAGCCGCCGCGACCCTCGGATGTGCAGCCGAGTACCTTAGCCACTAGACCACCGTGGCGGGACCTTAAACGGCTTAACGCTGTTAAAAAAACAGACATGGATGAATGCTAGCGTGTGTGCTTGTCATCTCATGGAGACAGGGTTCGATTTCCATTGAAGGCGCGAAATTTTCCGCTGAGAACCATTATTTCAAGTTGTTTCAGGGGACATACCCGAGAAGTATGGCATCAAAATGGAGCTTCACTGACAGGGATGTTTCATTTATATACAAGCAGCAGACAACTCGAGAGACAGTAGTAGCCTTCGATGTTGCAAGGAGTGATTAAGTGTTTGTCATGGAACCATCCCTGCCACTGTGTTATCAGTAGAGTATGTAGGTTTCACTTAGATTGTTGTCGGCCACCATATATGTCTGTTTCGTTTTACGCTGTATCGCCTACCGCTTGTTACTGCCACGCATGTATGTGCATTACATTAGTTTTCTAAGCAAACTTCAGTTTTGATTTCAGCGCTTGTGCTTTGTACCCCTCTTCACGTTCCCGCGTAGTAATCGGCTGTTTCGAAGAACTGAACGTAAACCAACTCGCGCAACGTCCCATAGCAGTTAATACACAGATTTTTTTCTACGTCAGGATGTCATCACTGACATCCTAAGGTGCGCTCAGGAACGACATCATTATGAGGTCATACCGCAACATTATACAGAGGCGTCCCCGCGATGTGACGAGGGTGTCATGAATAAATATCACCAATTGAGCAGTGTGTTTTTCCCAGCTGTCTTCTAAGGTTTCTGCCATTAACGCGACCGCCAACATAGCCAACTAACGCTCTATAATGAAAATCTCTTTAAAAAAGCTACCTTACACAAGCAGGTAGAACTGGTTACGCAAGTTCTCAAGCTGATAAATTATGCGTGTAAAACCTGTAAACTTACCTATATGTAGCGTGTCATGAGAATTTCATGCCTTATTTCCTCACAATGTGTCGGAATAAATCTTGGTTGTTTACTGGAGTCGCTTGCGGTGCCTTCTGATTTGAACGTTTGTATCCCGGAACTGTGCGAACTGTTGAATCTAGAGGTAGTAGGTTAGCGTAGATCCACCTAACTCAGCAGTTACTGCAGTCAACGCTGTCCAAGGCGCAAGAAGTTTTCTGTTTCAAGGTTAGTTCTTTCGGCAGCGTCATTTGCGGCAGTGGCCTGTATTTCTTTACTTCATTTTAATTTCAAATTTATATATTCATTTAGCATGCAGGAATATGCCAGCGAGGGTCCCAAAGCCGGACGATGCAGCAGACCGTCAGTGGTGGTATTCGCATAGTTTATCAAAAATGGGGTGTATCTTATTTATACCTGCGTTAAAAAAGAAAACCTTGTGTTCTTCTATACCGTATGATGTTCACAGCATTTTCTCAATTTATTCAATAACACAGCAATAATTATTGCCTTTTCTATGCCTGGGAGCTTCACGTGAAGGACTCCTGGAGGGGAAAGCATTACTGTAACATTACATCGAACATCTCTAAAGCAAACTATTATATATTACCAAGGATACCGAGAAACGTGAGGCCTTGTCTGCATTATACATGTTAATAAGGAAACGGAATCACTTACTTTACAAACTTGGAGATGGCTTCTTTGCTACAGTT
This sequence comes from Hyalomma asiaticum, assembly GCA_013339685.2. Classification (NCBI taxonomy): domain Eukaryota; kingdom Metazoa; phylum Arthropoda; class Arachnida; order Ixodida; family Ixodidae; genus Hyalomma; species Hyalomma asiaticum. The sequence continues at coordinate 34,236,518 of CM023488.1, read as the reverse complement.
CGAATATCGAGAACGTACTTCGCCTACTGCTTGTGGGATCATTATGGTCCGGCCATTGCGTGGGCAGTCTGGCGCGTACTTGCTGCCGTCGTGAGAGGAGCCAAGACTGTGGTGGACAGGAAATAGTGGATCACTTTAGAGCGCTTCACCCCAAGAGTACTGAATATCGCTATCGTTGACACTGAATCGTTAATCCTGTGCTCTTATAAGCAAAATAGCTTATTTAAGTGCCTATTGCTATCATGGTAGTTAGAAAAGAAAAACGTAGACACTCTCAAAGAATGTTTCAAAGTATAACAAGAACAGAAACCTATGTATGCTACCCCTGTTCTATATGGCAGTGAGAACGTGAATATTTATTTATTTATTTATTTATTTATTTATTTATTTATTTATTTATTTATTGTACCCTCAGGGCTGGAAGGAATAGCTTGAGTTAAAATTAAAAGTACAAAGTGCATGGCGAAATCTCAAAAGACGACACACACCCAAAACAAGACACATCAGGCCGCGGGGATACACGAGAACAATATAACAATAACGAATATTATACAAACAGTAACCAGCATATATATATATATATATATATATATATATATATATATATATATATATATATATATATACTCAGAGAAGAGCAATAGTTTTACGAAACAACAAAATCTGTTATATAAGCGATGTCATGGGAAGGTCATTTTACCTGGCACAAGCTTTAGGCATGGATGAGTCATGTAAACATGTAGCTTCAATTCAATACGAAGTACGTAATTTTAAGCTCTGCCCGAAGAGAGTACTTTTTTTTCTCTCTACATTTACGTCACAGACACCGACTTCGAATGACCACCGTCGACCGAAGGACAGGATTATTTTAACCCGATGGTCACTTCATTCACCAGTAGATTGTGACAAATTCCTTTTAGTGCGAGCAACAATGCTTAGCGATTTCGCATACTAGTTAACGCTGTGCTGCCTAAAACCACAACACCGATATCCTCCTTTATTCGCTCGTCTTAAGTTGCAGGCTGAAATTTCTACACTAATCGCAAGAGTCCACTAACCTACTACACTTAGAGAAATAATAGATAACGCTACAAAAATCCTGGGCCAATTAGAAATTCTGCGAATGTTCAATTTGATGACCAGATTATATTGATGCTTTGTGTATTGTATGTACTATACCGATAAATTTGTTAAAACTATTTTTGCACGGGATGTTTCGGTTAAGGGACCATATTTTTTTCAACTCAGCGATCATTGATGTTAGGGTGGCCAACGAATAAAAGGTGTTCGAAGTATGGCACCACCAAAATAAAACAAAGAGCAGAACACAAAGGGCGGATTCTTTCGTAGTTGATTCCCCGGCTGTTTCAGGAATCACACACACACACACACACACACACACACACACACACACACACGCACGCGCACGCACGCACGCACACACACACGCACACGCACACACGCACAGGTATATATCATTTGTTAATTGCTCTGACATATCGGTATCACAAACTGCGCTTACACTTGTAGCATCAGTTGCTTAAAGCTAATATGTATGGTTATGTCATTATAAATTTCAAATTAGAGTATGATGCATACTTCTCGTAAAGCGCATCATTTCTCATAGAAACGTGTAGAAATTTCTTGCTAGATAAATTGTACGCGCGTGAAATTGCACAAGTACACGCAATTTTAAAGGGTACTCACAAATGTCCTACTTCATGGGCAACGGCCATGGCACCTGTGTATTTTTTCCCATTGTCTGCGACAACGATGACCTTGTGCTTAGTGCACGCTCCGTTTGTGAACGCAAGGCCTGTTTTAACAGAATCATAATTTTTTTTACTCAAATGTGCTACAACGCAGACAATTTGCATAGACAAAACTTTCACGATGTCCTGAGCTGCCTTCGCATTAGATCTAGTAAACTTCTCATAGCAGTAGAACATCTAGGAGGTGGATATTCGAGCAACTATTCGTTTGGAACGTATCTCACATCCACGTTTAGCACATTCCTTGAATTTTACACCTTCTGTGGCAGTGTATAGATTGTCGTATCAGAAACAGCACACGCAGCTGTTGTACTCAAACTGAACAAGCAAACAGAAGTTGTCTTGAGTTAGCGATGAGTCCTCAACATCTTGTAATGTTGTACGTCGGTACCCAGAATCAACAATACTGCACAACTACATGTTGGACGCCAATTTTTATTTTAAATGCGCGGACAAAGAAACTCATGTAGTTTGCATTGTTCGTTCTGTGGTGTCAGATGCTTCTTTGATAACATTGTAAATGCTGCATGAGTGATTGCCAATAGAGGGTTGCACTAACACTCCAGGTAACTTAGCATTTCTCTAAACACATTTCAGGCTTGCCCACTATAACAAATTGGCTATGATAGCAATGAATTGGAAATTATCGGGTGACGATTGGTAGCAAACTAAGGGCCGCAGGACGTTTGCCATGCTAGTGTGTCTGTACACACCTTCTGAAATAAATATTTGTGCAGCAATTTACAAATTCTCGCACAAGCCTTTTCAGGCATGTTTTCAACTCCTCTGCTTTATAAGTCTCTTTCACTGCGTGTTTGCATGTGGGCTACATGATAAGCGCAATACGGGAGATGCTGGAATATATCGCAGACATATAAGGAAACATGAAATAAGTGAACTGTTTACTCATTTTAGTTTACTTGGTTCGTATTGTAATGTCAAAAAATGTGCTACTAGTGACTTCCCTCTGGTGAATAATAAAATATCCATGGATTGTAATTACACGCGAGTAGTAAGAGGAATGCTATGCTAAAGTATGGACAAATCCAAATGAATGCTATGATTTGTTGACTCTGCTGCCACAAATTCATCCTGAATGTATACATATCAGCAAAGTGATGTGTTTACGAGCATAACGACAAATGTCGCAGTGCTTAACCTTTGGAAGAGTACGAAATGGATTCTATGACCAAGCAAAAAAATGCGTTCACGAAATACCATCGCGCGCAAGAAAAGTCTAACACGTGGAAGCAAACGTTCCAAGGCTCTCTTCATATTGGGTTTAATGACATGAGGGAAATATGAATAGCCTCAGCATACCCATTATAACGACTGACATGCAATATTTACAAAAAGAGAGGGATTGTGACCGTATTTGAAGCCCTAGAGATAAATTAATGTGCAGATCTCTCTCCGAGTTCTACATGCACATTACGACACAATCGAAAATAAGAAATGCTAGAAAGGCCCATGTCACTAAGTAAATTAAGAAATTGATGGTTGTAGGCCGCGAAAGAAACTTAATTGCAACTCTGCGCAAAAATAAGGGCTTTCGACTGGGCACAAATTGAAACCGCATGATAATTTTGAAAAGTTATTAGTCTACAACACGTCAAATGTCATGTTTCTAGAGAAATTTCAATAACAAGAAGCTCTCAAAAGCTCCGTGTTCAGAAAAAAATGTTTCTTTTTATTGTTTATGTACAACTGTGGAGCTTTCATTTTTATCTAGCACTTGTGGTCAAGGAATATGCAAAGAAATCCCTGCTTCACAGGAGGCAATCTTCAAGTAAACGATGTTTGGAAAAGTACAGCACTGAATCAAAGTGCTCGCAAAATACTTCAAGGAAAAAATGTGCCTGCAGTATCTAACACAGTAGAACTGTTAAGGGCTTCTTAGCAATCACATATTTGTACCTGAAATATTTTGAATTCGATGCAGTAACAGGTAAAATGTATGATTTGAAACCACAAGCTCTTTGTTAGGTTAACGTGTGATTTTTTACACATATTCAAATCATAGGGGAGCCGGCGAGCCATGTCAACCTTCTATTACACAATCGTGCATCGCTTGGTAGCACACTGCATTAGAATTCGCATTGCTTCACCTTAGAACAACTTAAGCACCATGAATGTGATTTACTTATTCCTCAGTTTGTTGGATACGTTTATTTCCTTATGTACTATACTTAGAATGTAAAGGACGCACCATACGATTCAGATACCGAGCCATCACCTCTCTTGTGTTCCATAGGTCTCCTGAAAAAGAAAATGATTTCTGTGGTGCAGACGAACACTCATTTGTCTCAATCGCATGAGCCTCACACAGCATATGTATTGAACGTGCATAATGAAAACATAGTGCTGTTGGAAGGAGTATTTTGAATGCGAAGCATTCCTTGGCGAAATTGACTAACTTATCCGTATCTATCTATCTATCTATCTATCTATCTATCTATCTATCTATCTATCTATCTATCTATCTATCTATCTATCTATCTATCTATCTATCTATCTGTCTGTCTGTCTGTCTGTCTGTCTGTCTATCTATCTATCTATCTATCTATATGATCTCCTGGTAGTTTCGTCCTCTGTGTACATACTAGGAACGGGATGGCTAATGTTTAATAAAGATTAACAATTCATCTTGGTACCGCCAAGATGATGTACTCGTCACATGCGTCACGATTGACGATAACGCGATCACGTGTGCCTCATACCAACTAGTTCAGCAACATCGCATCCCTTTTGTACAATAACGGTTATCAGATAATCGATTCCCTCTTATTCGAACAGGAAACCGTGTAAACGGAATGGCTGATTATTCGGTTCTTTATTCGCGTTTTCTTATCCGGATAATGGAATACTTGAATAACCGGATATGACATTTTCAATACTTGAGTATCAAATGTCGCTTTGTCTTTCCTTATATTGGTTTCTTAACATCTAGTGAGCTTTGGAAGCTGTCGTCTAAACCTTACATATACTTTAATTAATGTCCTTTCGACCCCTCTTCTTGAATATGTCTTTCCAGATAACTATGTCTCGTAATCCTGCTCCTAGATATGCGTTGTGCCAGACTTGTACTGTATGGTGCAATATGACTCCAACGCGGCACGAACGCAGTCGCCAATTGCAGGTTCAAGAATGTTTCGAGGAACTGTGTAGCGGCAAACTAATATATGCACTACTTGAGGCCCGTTTTCGAAAGATTCCACAGATACATTGAATGGATGCTCACCTGATATGCAATGGCGCCCTCTTTAAGTAAACTATAGATGGCACCTAATGTTCAAGTCCAAAACTCGAATAACTAGCTAACCGAATTTTTAAAGCAGTTATGCCAAATATCCCTTTCTTGAAATCCGGATAGCCACGTAACCGGTTTTTGAGACCAGATTCACTTGCTTCAGGCCAAATCGCACAGCCCATTAAATGGATTAATACCCGCTGTGTTCAGTTCTGGTTTTTCAGGTATGCACCCCAGGTGATAGAATGTTAATATTCCAGCTTATATTAATTAAGGACCAAGAAAAACAGTGAGAATTTCGTGAGAACGCAATCTGCGTTGATTAAAGAAGAGTAGCACACGCCGTTTGTGGGAACTTGTGATTGAAATGTAGATATAACAAACGGACAGACATAGAAAGGCGTCAACCAAGCCCGCGTAAAGGGTGTACGAATCGAACCCTGAACACAGAAGTGCGAAGCAAACACGCCAACATTCGTACACGGAGGCTTTTTCCGCGATTCACATGTTGTAAGTACATCCTATCGCACCATAAGGTGCGGTTATCGCGTTTGTGCCGAGTTTGCACCGACTCTTATCCTAGTCGGAATACCTGGGTGAATGCCAAACGGTTCAGCGTAGAAAAATTGCTTAATGAATTCTTCGCGTGACATTGAATTTGGGGTGCACCCACCCAATTTATTCGTCGTTCGCGTTAACGTCGCAGGCTGCATAACGAAATAATTCAGGAGACGACATTTTTTGGTGAATTGCTGTCCTGCATCTAAACCATAGTCTTCTGAACCTTCCCGAAGATATCCATGTTTGACGTCATGTCCCGGTATCTGCACAAGAGTATTAAAGACCATACTCTTTCCTTAAATACCTAAACGAGAAAAAAATTCGTGTGTCTGTCTGTCTGTCACTACATTGAACTGCCCTGCCAAAATCGATTCAGCCGGTTGGCAAAAACCAAGCGATCTACTAGCGCTGGTGTCACGTGCTCATACACGTCATCATTATACAGCGCAGGGTGATCCTCAGGCCTATTTCAGACAAAATATATGTACATAGCTATGATCCACAGCGTTCATTTAAATAAAAATACACATTGGCCTGGTTTTTACGTTAGGAAAGGAAAAATCAACGGGTTAGAAACTATGTTGAAGAGACGCTACGCGTTATAAACAAGCCGACAGAAGCTGTGGCTCTCTAGCCGGCTTTAGGCACGGCCGGACTCGACTCTCCTCTCCTCCGCGCGGAGAGGAGAGTCGAGTCCGGCCGTGCTTTAAGGCATCTGTAACCAAAGACCGCAACAGATGGCACGAGAACAAGGATAATTCGGTAAATTTTAAGAGAATTTATCAAAGCCTCGGTTGTATTGATCGCGGGAGGCGTGCGACGGTGAGGGAATAGTGTGAGGGGTGGGAACGGGGAAACGAGAACGGGTTGTGTAACTGGGGCGGCAAAACACCATGGTAGTTTAACGTCATTTGCAGCGAAGCAAGCAGATATGCTGCCATTTTTCTGTCGCCGATCCCTTTTCGCTGAGGGCTTCTGGCCGTTCGGACAAATTCTGCAGAGTTAAAATTAGGTGGTAAGCATTACACAAGAACTGCCAAGCGATGACATGCAGCCAGGAGAAACGAAAGAAGGGTATCACTTCGTTTTATTGCTTTCACTTCGACATGTATAAAAAATGGAGATCGGGAAGATCTTTGAACGCCTAAATTACTATGCAGTGAGCGAACAGAAAGAAAATTTTAAACGTTACAATGCGGTATAGATATGCTTGCCCATTTTCTCTTCAGATGCCGGCTTGAAGGCAAGAGCATGTAGTTTATATACGACACAAAACCTACAGGAGCCGGACAAGCGTTGTGATGCGTCGGAAGGACATCCAGTATTCGTATTTCATTTACAGAGCGGGCGTCAATGCAAACCGCTGTCGCGGAGAAGAGGAAAAAAATCATGACACTGTCAGCACTTCTAGAACAAAGTTTTACCTGGTGCCAAATAGCGGCAATGTCCCTTGCTGGCAGTCGCCGTGATTCTAATGTCACCAGAATATGCCCTATGAAGACTGTGACTACGCAGACAACATGGAGCTAAAGGAACTGTCACTGGATTTTCAAGGAATTGTGCGCACCATCGCGGCGTAGATGTTCACTCACCCAACTAAATAGACGACGAGATCCACGTTCTGCATTTCTGTGCTTGACTGCACATATTTTTCAACGTTCCCTAGCGTCTTGGGAGTGTCCACAACGCCTTCCCTCATAAAAGCAGCAAAATCGTCGTGTGGCGTCTGTAATGTAATCGCTTTGTTTATAACAGTAGGTCCAAAGGGAACACTCGCGATACCTTTATCGCAATCCCTCTCAAAGCAATCGTGCCAGGAGGGTCCAGTTGCTGTAAGATTCGGGACACCTGCAAATAAAAAGGAAATCTGAACCAGTTCGACTTAAATGGAAGCTGTAGGAACTGCGGCGCATCAATTCGACTATGTAACCTTTGTATTTCTGTTCTCTTTGTTGTCCGCGTTTTAGAGTTATTGTCTGTTAATTTGATCTCACTGTGTGAATTATGTTTATTTTGTTTTTTTATATACCAATCAGGTTTATTCTATTGATTCTTAATCTGGATCCCTTTTAACCGGTTTTGGTCCCTTACTAGCATGTTCTGGCCTAAATGTTGCTATCCCAGCTTGAACACGACAGGAGCAGGCGCTAAGAGGCCTGGCGCCTAAAGTGCTCCTCACATAAAAGCAGATTCCACATGATGCAAGTTACCACACAGCAGCGGGAGACGGCGCATGCGATACAGTAAGGGAGAAAAAAATCGGGACAGCGACGGTCTATAAACCCGAAGGCTGAGGAGGCAGCGGAGCTGGTGGCGCTCTCCTCCTCCATTCTCTCCTTCTCACCCTCAATTCTATTTCCCACCGCTCGCGTGGGATACTGAGCGAGGCTATGCCGTGCTATGTCATCTCCCCTATTCCCTTCTCCTCACCCTCCTATCGATCCTCCCGCCCTCATCTGCTTATCACGCCCCCTGCCCCCTGTTATACTACCGTGCATGTGCCTATGTTATGCATCAGGCGCTCACCTACTCCATTCCCTCCTCCTCACGTTCACTTCCGTCTACCACCCCTCCTAATCGTATCATGATTTCAATCAGTCAAGGCTATGCCATGCTTATCCTCTGTCCACCTCATTTCCTCTCTCCTCACTTCCCTCCCTCATACCCGTTCTATACTATACAATGTAGAGAGCTCTCGGCACATACCCGATTTCTGCGCTGCTATTATGCCAATCTATGCCCTCTCCCCTCTTTCTTTCCCTCCTCTTCCCACTAATACCATGACTCCTCACTTTCTTTTTCTCGCTCCTTCTTATGCTATACCGTGCGTGCCTATGCTGTGCATCAAACACCCTTCCTCCTTTAACTCGCAATCACTTCCCTTTCCCATTGCCTTGCTATACTACACTCGCCGTTAGGTAGAAATGTGATGAGAGCATGATCACAGCCTTGAGACGTTCTTGCTGTTGTGGCCTCTGCAAGTGGCACATTCGCAAGAGGGGGACTGACCACACTGCAGGTGATGACATATCTGAATGGAAAAATGAGAAAGCCAAAGCTAACTCTAAGCGAAAATCAAAAGGAGGAATGGCGTTCTCACTAAAAAAGATGACAATTAAAATTTGTGAAAAGAAAGATTTTGAAAGAAGCCACGTAGTCGACAGCAGTAGCAGCGAACTCGGCCGGAGGCTACGATAAATAAGTAAAACTGACTAACTAGAATCAGGACTTGTACGATCATCCCGGCAATAAAAGATAAAAGATTTGAAGCTGTCAAAGGTAATCGTAGTTCACCAAATAGTGAATTTAAAAACATTCGGCGGAGCGAAAAGACCGGCGGCAAGAGAGAAGAGAATGGTCAATCGTTTCTGGTTCATTGCATACAAATGAGAGGTTAGGTAATAAGAAACCAGACTAATTAAGATAGAAATCTGGACTTGGAAGTTTACATAAGATACTTGTTATAGTCACTTCGCACTGGCGTGAAAAGCATTTGTTCGTGTTCCAGGTGAACTAACGGTGTCAACAGTAGCCCAAACCTAGAAGGGATGTCTTAGTGCATGTCAAAAAAAGAGAAAGCGTTCAGACCTCTCGGCTTTGATAAATGAAAAATCTGGCAGTACTTTTACCACTGGGTCATCTAAAGATGAGGTGGCCAGAAAGTCAGCTGATTCATGAATGAAAATGGCAGTCTGCCCGAGGAGGCAGACGAACCGAACTTCCAATATATTAGGCGGTACTGTCATCGAGAAAATCTTTATTAAGGGCGTCTGCTTTGGAGACGCTCATTGCTAACAGGCAGAATATGCATCTGTGAGAATGATTAGTTTAGGTTAGTGCTCACTCAGTTTCCTAACCTCCAGTGGAATTGCCGAAAAATTCTTCTACGAATAGAAGGGAAAATGGGGCTGTCGGCGCGCAGACGACCACTTCAACTGCGAGGAAAATATGGACCCCGGCCGTCTCCATTCTTCGAGCTGCACCCGAAAGCGATTACAAAATGCTCAGAAAACTGAACTAGATGATCTTGAAACAAACCTTCAACAATTGCCAAGGAAAAGAACACAACATTTTTATGGGAGGTATTAAAAAATGTAAATCATCCTGTAAGGGAGAGTGCGGCCTTATTGGAGTTAAGTTCTGCAGAGAAACCTGAAGCGCAAATATAATAGATTGGACAAAAACGACCTGAAACTATTGATAGCCTCAAAACTGGTTTCTAAAAAATGGAATCGTAAGAAGCAATGAAGACTGACTTCGATTATGAGAATGGCGTACCGTACAACTTGGAATCACATTTCGGCCGTCTGAGACAGAGGTAGGGCTTGCATTTGCGGTGAATCTAGATGTCGGAGCTCAGAGGCCGCACATCCGAAAAACAGAACGCAACCGCATCCGAAGGTGGGGCGCACGTAAAGTTTGTATATCATCGGCAATCTTGACATTCGCAACCCGCACTTTTACTACTGAAAAGCCGCAACAGCGCCATGACCCGCTCTCCTTTGCATCATATTGTTTCAATTTTCTGTGGCCAGTTTAGGTTACCCTGATATGTAATACCTAAATATTTCACCGATGTTACTTGCTGTATTTGTTCATTGCTGTAGTGAAGAGAAGGGAGTGTCGGATCTGACAATGAGAACACCAGCAATTCGCACTTACTAACGTAAAGGCCAAAAATAGTTCAGTAGGCCACAGCTCAAGCTCGGACAGAAAAGACTGCAAGATTTTGTATGCTTCGTGAACTTCATGGGATGACGAAAAAAATGGAATATTTAGGTCTTTTCAAGTTTAAATTAAAAAATGCAGTAACATCAGCGAACACTGACAGTAGAACATTGCACTGAACTGGCACAGAAGATAACAAGATATTAAAGGAGTACTGACATGAATTTCTAACATTCTCGTATTGTTGCTCCAAATGACACCACTGGCGTGGATAATCCCAAAAAGGGTATCATGGTGCCTCGCAGCGCAATCACTACATCGTTAATACGACTTCCTTAAAGCCAGCTTTCGATCTCGATTTCGAGGGGACGCTTTCGTAGTGACGTATCAACACAGTCGGACGTACGTCTAAGTCAGGTAGGGGCAGAAGTTCGTGATAGCTTCGCTGCAACTTTGTCGGCCATGGTCAGTCACACGTGGTACACGCAAAAAACAATGATTTTACGGTAGTCCAGCGACTCTTACAGCGATTTCGGCGATTTTTAGGTGACTGTGCTCATGCGTCCTCGTAGTGTCCATCGCGCTGGGGCTGGCTTGCAGTGCTGGGAGAGGAAAACTTTAAAACCAAACTAAAATATTTTGTACGTGCTCCCTGGCATCCGTGTGCAGAAGGCTTTAACAATACATGGCTACAAAACGAAACCTGTACATTTTGCGCCGCCGCAGAATTGCCCCAATACTCGTTCAAGTAACAAAGGGGACAAAACTGACTCCTACGGTTCGCTCCTGGTGTTTTTTTTTAATAAAGCGCATGTAGCTCCTTCCTGAAAACAAAAGGACTGCTTTCCAAATGAAATTCTTGAACCCAAGATAGAATGTAGTTCGGAAGATTGCATTTAACTAATCAAAAATTAAAGGTCCATGTTTGACAGTTTCTCGGATTTTAGGTTCGTCCACATGGCGCGCCTCAATCTGCTGCCATCCACTTAGCCATCCCATCCCATCCACTTAGCCAGAAACCTCGCAATAAAAAAATGTTTTTCCTTCCTTCCTGGTTCCATGATGATGACAATTTCATGCTGCCGAGAAACAAAGTTTTGCCGTAGTTAAACAGCCGCTCCATTCGTAAAAGTAAAACCAATTCCAGGCCTGCGAAACTTGAGTAAACAACTGAGCTGGGGCAAGGGTGTCGAGCTCGTTGTCACTCTGATATAGCCGTGTCACTATCGCTAACACTGTCATATAACTATGGGCAATGGCAAGGATGTGAGTAGTGGGTTAATGGGAGCGCAGGTCTGCTGTTCCCTTTTGCGCCAGGCAAAACTTTCCTCCTTTCTTTTCCTTGACTGTCACTACCAGCTTCCAGTTTCACTACTGTTAACACATCTTAATGTAGCAATAGTCTGAGGGCAAGGGTGTGAGTGGAGGGCACACGTGGGTCCACCCATCACGGCGTTTATTCTGACCAACACCTAGTTCATTTCGCGAATATAGAGACGTTTGTTCGTTTATTGGTGAGGCGATCTTCATATTTTCATATCATTGTTGTTGTTTCAGCTTTGTGAAATTTTTCACGTCAGCGCATGTGCAGCATGGTTCATGCTGGGTTGTCTTGTTTTCCTTGTGGAAGATGAACGCACTTGCAAGTGAGCGTCAATCATGTCGTTACTTCCACTATACTTCTGCGCTCTCCGTTGAAAGCAAGTTGCCCGTCCGCTATCAGGCTTTCTTTTTCTTTTTTTTTTCTTCGCAAAACCCTCCGGCTCTCTTTGCGCTCTTCAAGCTCAAAGAGAGCCGGATGGTTTTGCGAAGAAAAAATCCACAGAGCAAGTGCTAGTCATTATTTAGAGTGAAATAATTGAAAATAAAGAGCAAAAACAATACACTCTTGGTGTATTCTTAGATTTTCGAGAGGCGTTCGACTGCGTATGGCACAGTATTCTCTTTCATAAGTGAAATTACTATGATGTACATGGTAGTACACTTAGCTGCAGTGAAACATGTTTTACTCAAATTTGTCCAAAACTAGTTACATTGTTTTAGGCATAATAATACTGCTGAATGCTGCTGATTTCCTTAAGGTCAACATTCGATTTCGAAGCGTAATAATACGTGAGGCTGATTGTAACAAATTTCTCGGTGTCTGGTTCCACCAGCACATTTCCTAGAACACACATATATCAAAACTGGCATAACGTATTGGGTGCATGTCGATAACGTAGCTAATCTGATACCTGTGTGGTTGAGACAACAGTTCTATTATGAGCTTGTATATACTAATTTAACGTATTGTTGGGCACCAACTACGACTACTATCAGAAACTCCTAGTCCTTCAAAAGAGAACTTTGCAATGTATCCATGGTTGCTATGGAGGACCAAAATGTTTTCCCAAGATGCCACTGTTTCGCAGTTACCATATGCTGAAGGCGAACCAAATAAAACTTTTTAGTTTGCTGCAGTGTATCAAAGCTAATAAATTACGCACTCAAAACAGTAATTTATCCAATGACACGTACTATTTTCGAAAACAACTCCACCGGATCCCTAAGACATATACGAACTATGGAAAAATTAGCTTATCAGGTATCTGCGGCTAAATATAAAATGTCGTGCATTGTTGATTTTGACGTTTCGTTGAAGGTGTTTAAAACGGAAAGGACTATCCACTCGATTCTGGCTTGTGTTTTGTATAACACCGTTTTCGCAGTTGTATGCTTAATAACTGCATCATGCGACACCTGCAAATACCGCTGATTTTGCATTTATATTGCTATATTTTCCGTTATGTGTTAGCGCTTCCTGATGTAAGACGTTACAGGGGAGCCGACGCCTTAGTCAGACATTCCAGCTTTAGACCGGGCTTCCTCCCCTTTGTACGAAAGCTAAAATAAAGTTCACATTACGCCAAGCTAGTTACGCCGCCTGTGAAGTTCTCTAGCAGATGCTTTTCCGCGTGATATTTGGGACGTCTACGCGCGATGGCACTATTAAATGCATTGCACAGGTGACCTCCACCACTTGATTCAGGCGCTCGCTTTCTTTACAGTGCTCCAATCTTGCAAGGACAATTACCGCGGCTGCCCAAACTTTCCCATGCACAATTTATCGACAGACGCGTGACCTACAAGTTTATAGTCGTATTTCTAAGAGATGAATGCGCACGTCCGCGAGTGATAAATTCGTAGAGATTATTGGTGCAATGGGCAGAAAAGTCCAAACAACACACACGGTGCCTAAGGGGAGCCCCAGATTACGGGCTGTAGTACGCAAAAGAAAAATGTTCACAATAAATTTTCTGCTACTTGCCACATCCACAAGAAGTTCGATATATTCCGTTACATCGTTATTTTGTCTTTGTAAGCGATCCGCAAGCGCGCTCTCGAGAATGAAGTATGTCTCAAGAATGAAGCCACGTGGTGAATCCTGAGGCTCTGTAAGCACAAGATGGCGTTTGTTTATGTTACACAGTGAAAGTTTGTGAAGGATTGTGAAGCCCCCTCAACCCACCATTATCATCACATGTGCGCATAATAACTAACTATTCCAGAGGTGTAGGTTCTTGACCGAGGAAAAATTCCCGCAGATCCCACACACTATGGGAATCGGTCTTATGCGAAGCAGTCAGTAAGGAAATCACCTATTGGGAATCATATGGCATTCAGCGAAGTGTTACGAACCGGATGAGCACCTTTGTGCAATGTGCACGAGTAGGTGTTTTCTTAGCATGGGATAACCAGGAAACTCACTGTTCACAGTACACATCGAATAAGCTCGTTCTGTGGTGTATCATGCATTTTCGGCACTTTCTTTCGCTTTTTTCACTGCTTATATCGGCAAAATATCATCTTGCCCGACATCCTGTATAAATTCCAGCGATGGTTCATGCGAATACCTGATACGTGATACCTGTAGGTATCAAAAACACTGTACTCGACTACCGGCGAGCTTAGTAGAAGCTGCCCCTACGTCTGCCGTGTGCGTCTCGGCAACAGCGGAAAGAGCCAAGATTTTAGTGTTTAGAACAATATGCTTCATTCGAGCTCACAAATCGCACTGCCTGCAGTTAACGTATGTCTATGGACCCACCAGAACTGTGTTTATTTCGTGAAGATTTCGTGCTTAATTAATATTTTATGAGATATATCCCAGGATTGATCAGGAACATGTGGTAAACACCTCTTACCCTCTATGTGGGGCTCCACAACATGTGAGCAGAATGAAAATAAGTACAGCATTGGCTTAGGAAGTTGCACTTCAGGAAGTTGCCCACTGAGAACGCTTCAACCTACGAGGACTTTTGTACGACATATTTTCTCTGGCCAACGGTGTAAGACACATGCTCTTGAGTTGGAGACACTTCCCGACTTACCTTCAAGACACGGTTGGCCAGATAAAACAGAAACAACGCACGCTCAAGTCCGCTGCCGGCAGGACATATCCATCGGTTTTCCGATAAAATTTGAAGACAGAAAAAAATAATTTCGCTTCAGTTGCTATAGCAACCGGCCATTTGCGGCAGATAAACGACGAAAGTAGGTCGGTGGTGCAGAAGGAAAGGGCCCGTCTCACGCCCTTCGCAAAGTTGGTCAGACGCGCCGAGTATTCATGCAAGCAAGACTTGGTCGCTGAGTTCGGCCCGCCACGGTGGTCTAGTGACTATGGCACTCGGCTGCAGATCCGAAGGTCGCGGGATCGAATCCCAGCAGCGGCGGCTGCATTTCGTTGGAGGCGAAATGTCGAGGCCCGTGTGCTGTCCGACGTCAGTGCACGTTAAAGAAAACCCAGGTGATCAAAATTTCCGGAGACCTCCACTACGGCGTCTCTCATAATCAGAACTAGTTTTGGGACGTTCAACCCCCACAAATCATCAAATCATCATCACTGAGTTCGGGTTTCCGGCGAAGTTCAGGTTGCTGTAGAAACGTTCGAAGTTCGATCCTACCACCGATAGGTTGGCGCTGCCGTCAATGGGCGAACGGGTGTCGAACGCTCCCACTTTATCTGGTCGACCCTGTCTCACAAGTGTCCTCACATAAAGAGTACATATCTTATGCCATGGTCTGGCCAAAGAGGTTTTAGTGAATAAATAAATGAAGAAAACTAGTACGACGAAACTTCGATATTATGCTCTATACTCGTGCAGAACTTTCTGTGGTACTGAAGGGAAAGCTAAGGGAGCGGAGCGATCACTCTTGTGTCAGTGCGCAAGTAGTCCGGCATGCGCTCCGTAACTTCAGAACAGCGTAAGTGCAGCATCGCCACGCGGAATACTTTTGTCTGTAATTGTGAAGAAGATACGCAGGAGCATTTAAGGCTGCACTGACACAAACGAGTAAACACCCTCCAATATATGTTCAACGTACGCGCACTTGTCAACCAGCAGTGACTGTCCGACGACAAAAGGAGGCATTGCGCACGCAAGCCTCGCAGGCCATGTCCGCACTCCGCCGCGCTTCTTCCGTTCGCCACAAGGTGTCGCTCTCTGAGCAGCGTCCGCTAGGATTGCTTCAGAAAGATTCCTGCTAGTTGATTCGCTAGTTGAGAAACATGCACAATCTCCCTCCTCACCAAGAATGCCTTCCCGTGTTTCTCAAATTACGCAAGCCCTTTAAGCCTGGCACTACATCCGATAGCGCACGCATACAGGCGCTCCGGCTCCTTAGCCTTCCCGCAGAATGTTGTCCGCGTGAACAGGCTCTCAAGATTTTGTATTTCTGAGAGGTGCAATAGAGCAAGCTCTTCTATGAAGAGAGGTGTAAGCTTTGTGTTACGACTGAATCCCATGAAAGTAGAGTGCTTATGACGTTTTGCTATAAACTCGGCCTCGATTGAGGTAGCGCAAGTCACGGATGTGGGCATATTTACCGATAACGTCGCCACGCAGGAAAACCGTCTTGAGAATAAGGTGGATGCTTGTGTAGCCCAGCAGCAGTCGACGACACATCGCTGCGAAAGAGCGCTTCAGGAACGAAACGCAACAAAATTATATAATTTTCGCCATACGTGGCGAATGAACCCATAATAAAAGTAGAGTAATTACACGTTGCTGGTTACTGGCAAAGCCTCATTAGCGCGACTCTATTCTGACTATGCGGATTCAACACAATTAAGTCATTCGCTGTGCGCAGCTTTAGTCTGAACAGCCGGTAAATTCGACAGAAAGATGACGCACTTATATGTTGTAGCAAGAGAAATAAGACCTTGCTCCTGCATAGAATTCAGCGCGTTAATCACTCTGAGGGCGTCCGGCAAGGTTAGAACCCTCTGTGTAGAAGCGCATTTTACTTTACACTGTCAAATGCCTTTGGCCGCTCCGCGCGCAAGCCGTTGTGCAGTTCACAATCTGCATGCATGGACGCACGCACGCAGACGCACACACACACACACACAAACAAACACACACAGACACACACACATACACACACACTCTGCTACTTTCTGTCATTTGACGTACATTTTTGCCACTCACATCAAATACCGTGAACACGTTTTTCTCAAGTTATATGGTCCATACACGTACAGATGCTGCAAGAACACGCCAAGCGTGCGGTCACTCCCAGGCTCAGTGCGCGGGCGCAATATTACGCTAGGCTTTGCGCGTGCGTGGTACTGGAAGGACTGGTTGCTCTTGTGGCCCTGCGACAGAGCATCAACAGGACCCCAGTAGCCCGAATACTGGGTATGCACGTACAAGAAAACAACAGCGTAAGACGGCAATCGGCAAACTCAAAACACACCGTCCAGAGCATTACAACCCTCATAGCTGGAATTGCGAAAAGTAATGATGGGATGACGGAGGTTGACACGATACGTCTTGTACAGGCCTTCGTTCTCAGCCGAATCACCTTCGCTCTTCCCTTTCAAGCTACACGCAAGACTGAAATAGAACAGATCGACGCACTCATAAGGATCGCGTACAAAGCTGCGTTGCGGCTTCCAAACAGTTCGAGCACCGAAAAACTCATGGCATTGGGCATACACAACACATATGAAGAACTGGCAGCCGCTACACTAATCGCACAAAGAGAACGACTCACCACCACACACCAAGGAAGAATACTGCTACAAAGGTTGGGATACCCTCTCACTCCTCAATACTGTGGCGACGAAACTGCTATTGTACCGATGCAAATACGGAACCACATCATCGTGGAACCTGTTCCAAAAAATATGCACCCGATTTACAATCACAAGCGCCGTCAAGCGCGCGCACGAAAACTCCTTCAAAGGACTAACGATCCTGAGACGTACTTTACCGACGCCAGTCTTTATCCCGCACCATCACATGGCTCTAGAAAACAGGCATATGCAACGGCAGTAACCAACCAAAACAAAGTCGTGGCCTGCGCGTCTATACGCACCAGATCAAGCGCAACTGCAGAGGCAGCAGCCATAGCTTTGGCATTCAAAGAAGCAGAACGAAGGGAACGCCCTGCATATATTCTGACAGACTCACAAGCTGCCTGTCGCTTATACCTTAGAGGCACACTTCCGAGATGCGTCACTGACATTTTGGGGACCACGTTGACGGAGGTGCATGACGTTGCATGGTGCCCGGCGCATGTGGGCCTGAGGGGGAACGAGGAGGCGAACTGCGTAGCTCGCGGACTTGCTGGCCGAGCCGCAGGACCTTGCTCAGGGCATCCCACAGGCCACCATGAAGAACACAACATCACGAGCAGGCAGATATTGGAGGACCAACGACTGACAAGACGGAAGTACGCCCCTCCGCATCCGAGCTTAAGCACTCAACAAGCTAGGGATTGGCGCCGCCTCCAAACGAACACATACCCTCACATATCAAGACTACACACAATCTATCCACAAGCATACACGACCGCGATGTGCCCGTGGTGCAGTGACCACACAGCCACACTTACACACACTACCTATGAATGTACAGAGCGGCCAGCCCATGCAATATCCAGGCTGGTACGCTCCCGACAAGAGATTCTAACGTGGTCTTGGGAGGCACGGCTTTCGGAGCTGGCACTGGGGAGCCAACTGGCGACCCTAGACCAGGCCCGGCGAGCCGCAGTGGCCAGTGGGGCTCTACAAGAGGGCTCCACCCAAGCTTAACCATGCACCAAGTGTTGACGCAATAAAAGTTTATTCTCTCTCTGCGAAAGTTATTCTAAACAGCGCCCCCTACGAGGAGTTAGTTGGTTTTGAGTAGGGGAACCGTCGCGGCATGGTATCGAAAGGCCATGGAACCGTCAATGCCGCTTTTGCTAGGATTTTGATTTTGTCACATACCAGGAGTATGCAAATTGTTCCGGCCAAACACTCTACGAATTGGCAAAAAAAAAAGCTGTTTAATATTAAGTACGTTTATGACACAGGATATTATGAAAAAGAAATTTCGGCAAGGTGCAACTCCCAAGGGCAGCGCACTTCATAAGGACATTGATATACTGCGAGGCATGTTCGCGCAATTAGCGACGGTGAAGGGACGAAATGGCCCTGCTTAAAAATGCCGAAGTCGTTAGGAATAAACGACAGACCGGAATCACGAAAGTTATAGCGGCAGTAATTCTAGAACACCCTAGAACGTCCTAGGATAATTTAGACCTTTCAAGTAATTTATTCGACCAAAAAGTGTCTGCTAACTGTGCGAGTGATGAAATGCATCAAAAATACTGCCTGAAGACAGCTTAGGGTGCAATGCGCCCACATGCGATGCTGTGGAGCTTCCAAACTGACAAATGGAAACATTGGCAAGAAGGGCAAACTTCCAGGATTATTTTCATCCTAAAACATATATTGTAGTAATGAAACTTGCCTGTCTGAAAGAACATCTTGTTCGATTTTCAATAACACTTATGTCCTATTTGTCATAGGGGCACCACATGGTGTAAATTGCCTCTTAACGAGGACCAAAATGCGCATTTTCTCAAATTTGTGATTTTTTTGCATTAAATGAGCGGTACAAGTTAGGCAGCCCTTAACCTACAGCGAGTCCTCGAACGTAGTGTTAAAAGGCGGAGAATCGAGGCGGTCCCTAGAACCTGGCTGCTGTGTCTTCAGACCATAATGGCTTCATCTGTTTGTAGGCTGAACATACAGCCCTCATATACCGGCCCCATACCCGAAAATACTCACAAACACAGACCACAAAATCGGCTTGGTGCACGCTCTGCATACGAGTAAAAGACAAAAAATGTGGCTGGTGCCCCTGTTAGAGGAACCGGTATAACACGAATGTGGAATGCCCACATAAGCAGCTGAATATTTATTGTACATCAGGGGAGGGCGGGCACTTGCCTATTTTTTCTATCGCTCTTTGGCTGGGACGGCACCTTTTGACGTGGATGAACCCACGATCAGGCAGGCATCGCCTCCGTAACATTCATGACCAAGCCCTTGTGCTTGTAGTAACTGAAGTAGTTTACGTAATAACTGGACACATTCGATATATACATAAATGCCCGGCGACTAAGGCATCAATCAGTGTTACTAGCGCCACATTGACCCGCCAACGTCGTCAACTTTGGGCGATTAAAGCAGCAGTTTTCTTCTTGCCATCACGCTCGCAGAATAGTCCGCAGCTAGGGTACAGGGTGCTGACAACCCCTAGTCGCTGCAACGCCATTTTGAATAATAGCGAGCAGGTGCGCGTCTGTTCAGTGGCCGTACTTCGTTCGAGACGCAGTGCGCGTCTGTTTAGTGCCCGTGTTTCGTTCGAGACCCAGACGCACGCAGCAACCTCTTAATGAACGCCAGCGCAGCTAAGTCCAAGGGATCGTGTGATCCAATATGGCGGGGGCTTGTGACCACCCTCTACAGAATAGCGCGTATCGGGGCACCCTAGGCCGCGCCCATGGGGAAACGTCATCCACGACGAAAGGGGACCGGCAGCGCAGCTCCGCGCGCATGCTTCCAGGTGCACTTTGGAACCTGACTGAAACGGTGCGCCATCCAAGAGAGGCCAATCTGCAGGAGCGTATCTTGGTTCACTTGGACTCTCCTAGATGGCGGCATCACTCCAAGCACAACAACGAAAAACACTCCAAGCACAACAACGAAAAAAGCTTTTAATTGTTGTCGGAAAAAAACAACATAATGGGTCCTTTTGCGACTCCGATTTTGCATGTACAATCGGCACCTCTTTGCCTTTGACTACGGAACAGTAGGGCTTAACAACAACATCGCACAATCTATATTTCTCGGGCGGTCTTCTCTTTTCCGTTTTAAAAATACTGTTCCATGTTTAGATATCCGTGGGGTATTTCAGTGGTGCAAAAAAGTGACAAAAATTTGTGAAGCTTGCACTAGTAACGCAAAGCTAGCGAAGCAGAGGCACTTGGCTGGTCCGGCCATGTCTTCGGTTCACCCACATTTCCTCATAGTTCGAGGCTTCCGGAAACGCCTCGTAAATCACTATAAGGACCAGCGAACGCTGTGAACCGAACAAATCGATGATGGTGGTTTGATTGAGAAAAGGACGGTGATTTCCGCAGCCCATGTCGGTAGCACGGCTAAGCTTCCGTGGGGGTAGGGGAAATGGACTGAAAGAGATAGAAAGGGGAGAAAAGTCGTAGTGCAGGGCTCCGGAAATTTCGCCAACCTTGGGTTCTTTAACCTCCATCGAAAAAGAATGACCACCTCGGCCGGGATCGAACCCGCATTTTACAGCGTATGCTGTTATGAGATCACAACAAGGGTCGTTATTGCGCCGTAGTTGTCCGCCGCCGCCGCCGCCGGTGTCCGTAACCGCTATCTCGAAATTTCAGAAAATATAACGAGGACCGAGGAGGATTCCAACCACGTCCTCTGCGTGGATTCGAACCCACACCCTCTGCGTGGCAATCGAGCATTCTACCAGTGAGCCACGCCTGTGCTTAAAAAAAAATCATCGCTAAAAGACCTAAACAGGTATACCGTCTGCCGAGGAATCGCACTAACAAATCTAATGTTACGTGGCAGAATAACAATACGCCACTACACGTCGGGGAATGTTGACTGCTTAAAGAGTTCGAGAGAGAGAGAGAGAAAACATTTATTTGAATGAAAAGAGGGATCTTCCTCGTAGGGTGGAGCCCTTAGTTCAGGGCCCCATTGGCTCGCGCCACTCCACTTGCTCGCTGGATCAGCCGACGCTGCTCCCGCGGCGCTGAGCTGGTCAGCGCAGTCTCCCAGGAGGAATGTGATGGTGATGGGATAGGGGAACAGCCCGGTGGACATGGGCATTCCCAAGTGCAGTGATAAACTGTGGGCTGCGCTCCACAGTAGGGACAGTATGAGGGATATTGTGTGGGATGAAAGAGGTGTAGGGTGAAGAGACATGGGAAGGAATTAGTCTGTAGTTGCCGCCACGCGACAGCTTCCTCCCGGGTGAGCGAATGGTGTGGTGGGGGGAAATAACGTCGGCTTTGTCTGTAATGTTCTAGAGTGTCAGCGTAGTTCAATGGTTCTGTTGGTGCGTCGTCTGGATTGGACAGCTCTTCCGATGGCGCCCGGTTTGTAAGCTCTCGGGCTACCGCATTAGCGCGTTCATTGCCATGGAGAGAGGCGTGTCCAGGTGTCCAAACGATACGTACCCTATGTAGTAATCAGGGGTGTAAAGGAGGAATCATTTGAAAGAACACAGGGCTGCATGGTTTGTAGCTCTGAACCCATTACAGAAGCATCATCAACAACATCATTATGACACAATCTTCAACATTTGCGTCATCATTACTACGAAGAGCTGTGCTTTGAAGCAGTTTTGTTGTATCGTGCCATGCATCACGCGGCAGGCGACGTACGCAGCCGCGCCAGCAACCTGACTTGGCTCTTCGATATACCTGATGGCGCCTCCTCGTAAGGTGCCGACCGCTGCTGAAGAAGCGAATCACAGAACTACGTGCGCGGTTGCAGCAAGGCGACGTCGGGCACAACAGACAGCTGTACAGAGAGAAGCCCAAACCGCAGCTCGCCGTCGACGCCGGGCCGAGAGTACGGTTCGTTCTCGGGAAAACGACACCAAGGGACATTCTAAGATGTACAGTTATGCAGATTTGCACGTTACAATAACGCAGTAATTACTGCGTAGTGGGTACTTCCCTATACTTGGCGAAATAATAAGAGTTATGGCGCAGGGGATACCTATCACCTCTACTTGCGCTAGTTCCCTCAAGCGTTTAAAATGGCCTAAGAAGGTCGCTGCCACTGTCCTGCGGTTCCGCGCAGGCCTGGCTCTTTCTTTTTTTTTTTTTTTTTGGGGGGGGGGTTGTGGCAGCTGAGTACCATAACCACCACACAGCAGCGGCGGACCTGTTCTTGTTGTTGTTGTTGTTGCTGTCCTCAACTCCACGCTGCCTTCGTTGGCTTTTCATTATCCTATTTAGCACCATAACCACTACAGCACCGCAGCGGACAATCTACGCACACTCTTTGTCTTCGTGTTTTGCTTGCACTTGCAATACGTGCAAGCAGAACACGAAGACACGTGCAAGCATAAGTGGGCGTGCGAACGGCGCACATGGAGCATAGCATATAGCACAAGCGTACGCGCACTCATAGGGAGCAGAAGTAATAATGATGATGGTTTTGCCACACGCGGTCCACTTAAAGAAGAACACGAAATGCTTTGCATTTAAAACCAACATTATGAGAACGCACTTGGCGGATAACGGTGATGGGCGACGGGGGCATGTTCAGTAGCGCTAATAACAATTTCTGCTTATAAATTACTTCGTTATTTCACTTTAGTTTCCCTTTAAGATCAATGTCAAGCAGTACACGCGCATGCAATGAAGAAGAGTTGACCAATGGCAACTTTCTTCATTCTGCATGCGACAAGCAGAACATGTAGGCGACCTTTGAGCAGTGATCGAGGTCTGCACTGTGCTGAACGTTGCTCAGGTAGAGATGTACGAGTCATTCGTGGAGGACAAATGTCACCGAGACGAATGTCACCGAGTAAGAAGGATGACAACCTGGACATTGTTGTGTGATCTGTGCCTGCCCAAACATGACACCTTGTGATCGCATGACTGCGTTTCAGCATGATACGTTTGCGGCTGTTTATTCCTTCCGAAGGCAGCACTTGTACGTTTCGACAGTAACGTAGTAACAGCACCATCAATAAAAATCTTTTTTTTTTCGGAAAAGACGCGGACCCGCAACGGTGAAAAAGATAATCCTTCTCAACGCCTAGTTCTTTTTTTAGGAGGCGTTATCCTTCTCTGATCGTCCGTTTTCAGTAAAGAAAAGACAATGACACAGAAGTGGACTGCTATATAAACTATATAAGCTATAGAAACGCCTATTTCTCCGCCAAAACTCAGAGTTTGGTTATTGCAAAGCGCATGAATTCGCGCTTCGATTACCTTGCTGCGTGAGCACTCTCTTCGCAATAATGAAAAGCCGTTGGTCCTTCTTAAGTTCCCACGTTTCCAGTGTGATATTAATAACACGTTTTGGAAATTACTAATATTTTAACGACGTTTTAATGAACGTATTGAACATTTAGAAAGCTCCATTGCTTGAAATGAAACAAAACAAGCTTAGATGTAATGCGGTTTCAGTTCACAATGATGCTACTGACAAATACAGTTAGAACCTGCCTAAACAAACCGTAAGATGTACATAAAGGAATAAGTAGAAATACAAATGCAACATATTTCAAAGACAAACAAGCATTTGAACATCATTCTTGTTCCATAAGTACAAAACAAGCACGAAGACTGACAGAAGAAGCGACGCACATAACAAGCGCTGACTCGCAATTGTATGCGTCGCTTCTTCTGTCAGTCTTCGTGTTTTTTGTGCGCTGTTACCTTGAGGTGAACCGATACCAACTCGCCCAAGTTGCCGTCTTACTACAAAACAAGCCCGAGCAAAAAACACTGCAAGAAGGTAAGCGTACACATAAACCCACTTGTGGGAAAATCAAAGATGTAAATATATACACGACACTCATATATAAACAAGAACAATCGGGCAAATACCATAAAAGGACAGTGTAATAGAAAATCGTGATAGCGCTAGAAAGCGCTCCACTCGTAGGTGCAGCTGCTTGCGGGTGACAAAGCTGTCGTTCTAATATTGAAGTTTTCGATAAAGACATTGATGCACGTTTCTGGCTTCGCAGGGGCACCTTTTTTAAGGAACTCTCAGCGAAGAAACGGTGCAGAAACGTTTCCAACTTCACCGCGTCATTCACAGCCAAAACGCAGAAACTTTTCGAGCTCTTTCGCTTTTCAGTGTTTGCCACCGTCCTCGGCGCTGCACAAAAGCCTTTCTAAAGAGAAAAACAATATGACAAACATTGACCTACTGCTTGAAGTAAGCAACAAGCTTGAGCACATCACGATCTGTGTTCTAGTGGCATTTAATGACGTCAGAATTAGAGGCGCCAACACTTCGCTGCGTGAGCACATCTCAGAGCAGATTGTTTCTCTAGAAGCACGGTGACTACCAGAAAGGTCGTTCTCTCTTTGCAATGGTGCGGCGCAAAAGTACCACATGATCTTGAGCGAAGACGACCTTAGGCAGGGACCATGAAAAGGTTATACAAGCAGAGTCGACAAGATCAACCGAGCAGCGCCATCATTACAAAAGGTACAGACAACTTCAAAGCCTTGCGGACCACGCGAGCGCGTGCCAAATTGGCTTTCCGCTCCACCTAGCGGCGACCGGAGCGCGTTCCTGGAGATGATTCGTCTTGATCCTCGCTTGCATGTCAACTTTACAGCGCCGGGCGCCGCATTGTTAGTTTGCCGTCTCCACACATTACGCTCGGCAGCGGTAAGAGCGCCACATATATGCCTTGATTGCGGTATCACAGCCCTCACGGCCTGCTTCGATGCTGCGTCGATGAGGGCTATTGGCGTACAAGCCCGCTACCAAAAAGCGCGTCACGGTAAAAAGAAAACGGCAAAGCATGTTTGGGCACAGCTGGAAATAAGAGAGGCCGCAGATTTAAGGAGAGATCCTTCTTGAACCTAGTGCTCCTGTTGAGCGCAGGTGACAAGGCGGAAGTGTCGAGAAGGAGCTGTTGGCCACGCCGCGCGGTCCATAAAGGCTTGCTGTTGACTGTAAAGCCGCCCAAATCTTTAACTAGCGTGCTAGAGCGCCGAGTGTTCCGTGCGTCAGCGCTGTACGATGAAGGCAAGTTGCAAAAAGAGCGACAGTAAGCCCATGCCAACAAAGCGCCGAGAGCGTTCCTTCCCAAGGATATCACCCCACATTAGCGCCCTTCAGATGAACAGGCAGCCCGAGAAGGCGAATGGTCTCAATTGTATCTGATGTTCAGAAAACCGGCAAGTAATCGAGAAAATAAAATTTAGAGACACGTCGCCCCCCCCCCTCCCCCCCACTCTACGCACACAGACAAACACAGAGTCGGCTAGTACTGATCGTTCATTCTTGCGCACGCCATAGAGTTTCCCACAACAATACTTGAGTGAACTTTGCCGCTATTATCCTTTACAAAAGTGCCATATATGGTGATATCCGGAATTGGAGATATGTGGCTATATATCACACGTGCCCGTATGCGGCCGTATTTGCTTAAATCGTGACAGAAGCATATATGACAATGGAAGACCAACAAGAGAATATCATGTAAGACTCTGATACGTATTGGGCAAATACGGCCACATGCAGACGCGTGCCATATATAGCCAGATATGCATATCTGGCCATATACGCATATCTGGCTATATGTGGCAGGTGTCCTTATGTGGCTGTATTTGCCCAATACGTATCAGAGTCTTACATGGCATTCCTCGTGTTGGTCTTCCATTGCCATATATGCTTCTGTCAGGATTGGGGCAAATGCGGCCACACGTGGACACGTGCCATATACAGCCAGATATGCCCAGTTCATGATATCGCCAGATATGGCACTTTCGTAAGGGATCCTTCAGCTTCCATGGGAATGATGAGTATTAAATGGATTTGTCTAGTCTTCGTCCTCGTGGCATCGAACGTTCTGGTGGATTTACTTATTGCTGTTTTGTAGCTTCAGTGACGCGGGTGGCATTAATGCATTTCCAACTAGAAGAGAATCTGAGGGGAACATGGAGGCTTGAATTGATGAACAGATCGCTAAAAGGAATTTAGAACAGGAAATGTCGCAGGAGCCAAGGTTTCCACAAGTGGACTTGTCTTCTTCAGGACGGCGACTGCCTTCACGAGCGTTTCGTTAAAATACGCCATTGCACGCTCTCCCCATCCACAGAAGAGGAGGAGAAGAGCGGCACGTGTGAACAACAACCAAAAGTGGTGGGGTGAGGGGGAAGTTGTGTTACAAGTGTTAGCGTGACTAATGTTATTAACGCCTGAAATGCTTCACATGAAATAAGTACACAATTCTATAAATAAACATCTTCACGTGCCATATTTCCTTGTGGACCTGCTGTACCTGAAAAGGTCACGGCAGTGCTAAGGCGCATCGGTCAAATGGCCATCACACTTGACATTTGGGCACTGAGAACACCGATGTTTCTGCAGGCCATGGAATTCCGAGAACTCTTTCAAGCCTCTCTTACGTTGACAATAACACTGACATAGTCTGAGAAAAGGCGTGTATCCTTCTCGCTGATCTCGGCCGTGTACGATGAAGGTTACAACCTTGGCTTGTGCGTCGCTCAACTGAGAGCTGCGTTTCGGCACTCGTCTTCTTTAGGTGCTGTTGCTTTGCTTTAACGTATTATTGTCAGGGCTCTCCCATCACCCGTTGTGCTCTGCCAATTGTCAATATATTGAATATTCGGCTGAGTGCCTTTCTGCTACTATGTTTTGCGAGCCAATAGCTTGCATAGGCTTAAAGTTGTCGATACAGTTGTTTCTTCTGGATTCATTACATTTATTATTGAAAGGTGGCGCATTCATGAAATAGGTGCAACTGGATCATGGTGTTTAGAAATGGAAAAATAACCATGTTATTCGAAAAATACTTTCAGCACTGTTACCTTTGGTAGCACAAGCGATCACGTAAATGCGACCAGATGCTACCACATTAGAATTTGTCATGGATTATTTCTGTCGCATTTTTAGAAATATCCCCGTAATCTGTACGCCTGCGGTTTGTCCCATGCTTTCTCCAGATAAGACTATCAGTAACTTACGTAAAGAAAGCTCTCAGATGTGTGCAAAGACAGCACAGTGGCAGCATAACCTAGACATTGAGGCGTGCTTGCTGCTATTACTCCTACCGTGTTGCTACCCACCGTATCGTTTTCATCTCTACCATTGTAGTATTTTCTTTGCTTCCTGTCGTCCTTAATATATTTATTCGTCATCGTCCTCTCTACTCGTAAAGTGCAAAACGCAAATCATACAGGGGATAATGAAGAAAACACACAGGACAGGGATGTGCCTGACTTACGCTTTACAGTTTACTTGTACGAACCAATAAGCCCAGCAACGACTTCCTCTTCTTCTGGTTCTTTCTCGAATGGCACATATGGAATACAGAGGGATGGCCAAACCGTACATCGCCGTGGCCTTCCTCCTCTTCTTCATCGACGCAGTTTCATTCGTCATCTTCCTTTTCCAACGTCAATGCGACCGCTGCCACTACATCCTTGACTGACCCTCGCCACTTGGTCGTTATAGTCGAGTGTTATAGTCTTTCCAATAGGCCACTGTCGCGTGACAAAGTCAACAAAGCCTTGACCGACTTCCAGTGCGATGACATTTCAGGCCCACACTACATGATTCTCTGCTCTGATAGTGCACTGTCGTGAATGTGCGCCAACCTAGCCGCTAGCCTATGCGCGCTGTAGCGAGGGTAGTAAGAGAAAACATGTTCAATGGTATCCTCGCTGGCGCAGCGACGGCAAGCAGCGCTATCGTCCACACCAATGCTCATGATTAAAGACACACTTATGAAATAGCGCCATTGTGTGGAAACTGCGCACAAAGGGCAGTCAGAAGGCGGCTGTCATTTTCAGCTAGCACTAGTGCATTGATGACATGATGTCAGGCAACCTAAATTACCTTAAGTTATAGCATGTAATGGTTGCCGCTGTTGAGCAAATACACAAGCACGTCAGCATATCAGGACAGGGGGTGGGTGCTCCCTCAATGCGTATTCTTTTATTAGTTAACATTGTCTGCGCTTAGTGTCATACTGGCATACTGTCGAAGCGGCTTCCTGCTTTGCACACATTATTAATGAGCTATGCTATATAGAATTTGCGAGAGCAATGTGAGAGGTCACTTGAGTTTCCTCCGGTAGGTAATTTTGGTTTACTGGCTGGCAAGCTTATTGCTACCTCCTCTTTTCATTTACCGGCTGCTACCTTGCAACCCATATGCATGGTAGCATACCGATTGTCCCATACTGGTTAACTCCCTGCCTTTCCCTCTCTGCTATTTCCTTCCATGTTTCCTCTTTTCGAATTAACATGTAAAACTTGTTTATATATTGATGCTTTTGATAGTTTTCATGTGGACCAGTAGTGTGCTTTAGTGATTCGTAAATCTCTTCTAAATTTTCGAATAAATGTTATCTCTAACTCCTTTTTGTTCCCTAAGGAGCAGTCGAAAAACCACTTCCCTGATGGCCCTCGTTGTCTGCCCTACCATATAAGCCCGAAACAACTGCAGCCGCATCACGAGCAGCAGTTTATTGTGGGTTCTACCAATCAATATGGGCAGCTGTCCGACGTTTTCAATGATACTTGTTTTCGTGTTCCCCTGGCACACCTCTCGGAATAAGAGGGCATCTTCGTGGAAATGACACAATAACTTTGGATACCTTAAATGCGGCGAGAATGGACACAATAGCCTCATCTTTGAACATTTTCACATTCGGTGACGACAAGATGAACTTTGTACTCGTGCCTGTATCAGAAAGATAGACTGCTCGGAGAAGTACAACACTCGGAGCCCACGGTATCCATATAAAGTGTAGCTGTCAGGAACGGCGAATCATCAGTTGAGTTACATGCACGCACGAAAGATGTTTGTGATTGCTGTATTTGTGCAGTTTGGGCTCTGCTTGTGTGCGAGTAAGTGCAAAACAACACATCTTTCTTTCAGACAAACAGAGACATTATCTAAATACATATCGTTTAGCTTGAACTCTATAAAAATGCTAATAATGCTTTTCTGGTGCTGGAGAAACTTACTCTAACCTATTGATATGTGGTCAGTCGTAACAGTAGGCTGCATTTGCAATCGTTTGTTTGCGAGTTAATAGTACTTATATGCATTTGTGTATATAATGGAGATGACAATGCTATTTTGCAGACTATTTATGAGATTTAATAATATTGTTGGAGTTACTAGACATATCATTTACGTTTGCTCTTAAGAAGTATAAGTTTTCCTAAAAAGACTAAAGTGCTGGACGGATAATGTCCATGGGCATCCGATACGATGGGATATTCTGACTCTGGTAATCACCGCGTACACGTCGAGTGGACGCAGGCACCTGAAACAGAATCACCGAGGAGAGATTTTATAAAGCCCAAAAATCTGCTACACCCCGAACTTCAGAAATCTTGTGCTGTTGTTCATGGCAACCACGAAACCTTTAGGAGCGCCATTGCGTTCGTTCACTGAATCAGTAAATTAGCTATGTATATGTGAACATGGTGATGATGATTGCGGTTCGGTTAAGGACGCTCTTTGCTGCTGATGACGGCTAAGCGTCCGGGGGTAGCGGAAAAGGGACTGTAAGAGATAGGAGGGAGAGAAAAGCCGTAAGAGAGGGCTCCGGAAATTTTGACCGTCTGGTTCTCTTCGACGTGCACTGACAACGCACAGCACACGGGACTCCGGCGTTTTCACCTCCATCGAACATGCAACCGCCACAGCCGGGATCGAACCCGCATATTTCGGGTGGCAGCCGAGCATTATAACCACTACAGCACCGCGGCGGACTACGTCCTCCCATGGGGAGCTCAATAATTGTAGCGACCCCCTTGACGTTCGCGGAAAGCAGAGATCTCATGAAGGCGTACAGACTCGATTGGAATGAAACTTAGCTGTACAGGGCTTAGCGAAAATTTGAGCCGCAGGACACCGATAAAGTTTTTTCATGAAGCTTTCGCTTCACAAAACAAACAAAATTCAGTTTTGTCGAAAAAGAATGAAACCCAGTTCCACCGCACTGAAAATTATGCAAAGGGGCGGAGAAAACAGTGATTCGTCTCTGTATCCCTTCTGTTTCTGCGGTATTCATTGTCGGCGTTCTCGAATTATTTTTACTTAGTCTGATGTCATTACGTGAATAATTACCCTTAATATGCACTTTTATATCATTGCACTAACCTGGCTTTTTTAGCCATTCTTCATTGGCTACATATAGTTGATTTTCAACCGTTATTGATTGGTTTCATGAGGACTGACGTGCAATATTTAAGCTTGTGGTGCGCCGGCCGATCAGTTTCCATTGTTACGACGCAGTTGTAAGCGCTTTTGAATTAGTTTCATTTGAGTTTGATCTAATCTCCTGAGGCGATAACTTCCCCTATAACGTATCCTTTATTTTATTATAATATGTGTGTTATTTTAACATTCGATATTCTGAAATCAGTTTAACTGGTTTGGGTACATTATTGACATATTTTGGCCCTGTTGTGAAATGCTGTTTTCCGAGAGCAAGCACGACATGAGCAGTCCCCGAAAGCCCGGGCCTCTAATGTTCTCCGCACTTCAAGTTGTCTCTTCAGTTATGTCGCTAAACGCATCCCTTGTATTATAAGGCAAAACGAGATAACGCTGATTGGATGTATGTTTTCTTCATTTCTTTATGAAACAGGGCGGGACGCCATCGTATATCCGCAAATATTAGAAGAGAGGATGGCTGGTGAGACAATGCTTCTTAAGATTACAGACGACATAACGCTCAATCTTGAAAGAAGCACCGTGCTAGCTGATGAACTGCTTTTCGTTACGAGCGACAAACATAACCATGACGTAGAAAGAGTAAGTCCGCACTGCCCTTACCCTTAATACCATTAACCTTGTCTTTGAAGTTTCAGCAATTATATTATCTTGGCGTATGTCGAATCATTCCTAAGTGTGGTATGAAAGCACATTGTAAGCACCTCCCAGGTGGACACATCTTCCATTCAGAAGACCCTTTACCAGGACACACATCGCCAGTCTTCAGTAATGGTGCGCAATACTGAAGGAGCAGTTCAAGTCGTAAGTACTTTGCATTGTCATATAAACCATGAAACTATGAAACAGCTATCGATGTTGAAATTTATCAGAGTATCTTTCGCGGCTCTAATTTACTGTCATATTCACGCTTTACAAAAAAAAGATGTGTGCCTAATGCACACCAATAGGAGAACGCAGTACCGAAAACTGAAATCAATTTCTGCCTAGATATGTTGCGCTAAACTAGGATAATAAGAAAAATTTTAATATATTTAAAGATGGTAATAATGTACCCCTTCCCGTGCCATCCTTTTTTGTGCTTGATGCTGGACTCCCACGGGAAATATTATGAACGAACCTGTCTGGAGATAACTGCATCTATGGAAAATCGAAAATTTATTAAGGTGTTCCATGAAGGGGCCTGGATCAGGTTTATTTTGTTAAGGGCCGTTTTGGCTAATTTACGGGGACGCTTTATTCTCCCACTGATTTTTTTACCGTTCCTCCACATGATACCTTTCCTAATTGAAGAAAATCGTGGTTCAGCTCATTCAAGGAGTCGGGGACGAGTGTGACTTGTTTTCCGAAATGGCGCAGACTATGTTTTTATTTCGAGAAAAATGAGAGTGGCATTTCCACAAAGCTCTTTGGTACTTTGGTGGTATCAGATTTGAGAATATGCAGAGCATACATTCGGTCGTACTGAATCCGGTTGCTGTTGCTCCACTGACGAAATTCCATCATGCGAACTTGCCAGAATGGAGTCTTACGCTTGTGCAAGCCTTGAATGCTTACGAGAAGTCCATAATTCTTATGATCGGATCGCGGGCTCACATACCGTGGAGTAATGTACATTACCACCACACAATGCATGGTGTGAAATCAGCTGAAACTATAGAGCTGTCACCTGCGTTTGCTTTGTAATTTTCTCTGACAGTGGTTTTCAAATGGGGGTCCAGTAGTCAGGGGCTTCATCGAAGCCATTTTGACGGGTCCGCGACACCTGCAACCACAAAATTGAAACGAAAGAAAATTTTGTCATTGTTGAGGCCAGCTTACTAGGCTGGCTTCGTCGTATGGCAGTACTGTGCCACGGCGAATTCAACCTTGCAGCAGTACCACATCACCGCGTAATAATAATGTACCGTGTTCAGGCATCTTTGCCGCACTGTCACACCTTCAAGCGTAATAAGAGTGGGAAGTTGTCGCACTCTGTCACACATCACAGTACTCCATAGCATCAAGTGTGGTACAGTCGAGAAAGTCTTGTACCATATGTAACTTTGCGCGCAATATTTTTGCACAAAACGCACAGGATACTCGGTTTTCTCAGCTACTACCTGCTTCGCGCATATGTGGTGTTATATAACAGCCACTACACCCTACCCCCTCCCGCCATACCGCGTCGCTGGAAGGGGTCGCCACTCGCTTCCTCCTGTCCACAAGAGGGCGCTTTCATCTCTAAGAGCCATTGTTCTGTGGTTCTCTGTGATTTTTCACCGCTGCCACGCCATAAGGACATTTATCTTTCTTTTGCTTCTGTGCCTTCGCATAACAGGTAGGGTATGCGCAAGTGTGTATCGACTTCGGCCGTAGGGTCGGGCGCAGGTTAGTGCTTCTACATCCACTCATGCACTTTTCTTTCTTTCTGTGTCTTCGCATCCTGATTATCATATAGCAGCGGAGTCAGCGGAATAGTGGGTCGGGTGCTAGCATGGGCTCGATGGCAAGGGAAGGCTTCACATTCACTGCTTTTAGCAACGGAGCCCTTGAAGACGAAGTAAGTCTGTTGCGCAGAAAACCTCGCTGTCGCCTAGCTGCCAGTCATTCTACATCTAGTGCACCACCACCTCCTCCCTATCCGTTTTTCTACGAATGTCGTGACGTCACTTCTGCTGGCGCATCTTTCTCCTCCTCCGTTCCATCGAAGAGCCTGTGCACGAGCGATGGCACAGGCTCTTGACGTCTGGTTTGAAGGGAAGCTCTGCACGTTGAGCTTGGTGCGAAAGTTTCAGAAATGTTCGCTGGGCTCTGCATTGTTTCGCGAGGCGTTTCCCGAAGCCTGCACCAATGGCGAAATATTTGTGTTTCGGATGTGATGGGAATCTCTGCTGAGAGGCAAGCTGCCATATACCACTGAAGCCATTACCGCTTACTACACCCGCGCAATGCCTACAAAAGTCCAGGAGCAGAAAGGTTCCGACCAGCTCCGCTGTGTCTAGCCTTACGCCCAGTTTTTCTTTCTTTCTTTCTTTCTTTCTTTCTTTCTTTCTTTCTGTGCCTTCGCATGATCACTATCATTCGCAGCAAGCCGAGGAACAGTATGCGTCGGGCGTGACAGTGAGTAGTGGTTCCAGGGCGAGGCAAGACTTCACCATGCACTTCTTCCTTTCTTTTGTTTCTTTCTTTCTTGGCCTTCGCGTCGTCACTGTCATGTACTAGTGGCTCGGGATCAGCAGGAGTTCAAGTGCGGCAGAGGGCCGCAGATCGAGGGCAAGGCAGCACTCCGCATTAATAGTGACGGACGAGGGACGGGACATTTATAGCCCTTAAGCAGCAACGCTGCTTAAGGAAACAGCAAAGAGAAAAATGTGGTACTTTTTTCAGTTCTTCGCATCGGTGCCAGCGACGATACGAGCAGGATGACTGTCAAGTTCCTGTTGGCCGTGGGAACTCAACAACTGGAACACACGTCATATATAATAAAGGAAATTCACCTTGTCAGAGACGAAAGTAGGGATGGATGTGTTCGGTACTGCAATAGAAATCAGGTCACCAGACTTGCGTTGCGACACTTTCCGTTGTCTTTAAATTTAGAGGACACTATATACATAGAAAACAAAGGTTCGACAATTAGTAAGCACATTCTTATGAGTTGAGAACGCGAAAGCGTTTCTTTTGGCTAGATTGTTGTTGTGGAGGTGTGCTGTAGACTGGTGTTGCCGAGTTATGTCATAAAGAATGAGGCAATGTTGGGGGCCGGATTTTCATGATTTGATGCCAACAAAGTGGTATCGACACTTCAGATGTCCTCTTCTATTTCGTCGTCCAGGCAGTATATGCAGATATGCCCGAGGCAGGTCTCGGGTTAAATCCCTAGATCTTTTTGCCGTTTTTAAGTGGCGACAAGTACCTCCTCTCCCGGCACCCTCTCGCTCAAAGCCCACGTCAGCAGCCATGTTCTTCCTAAACACGTGGAGCGGAGCACACGCATGCGGATAGCGTCCGGCCGTTAACAAATATCAAATATCACCTACCATCATCATCAACAAATAACAAATATCAAATATCCTATCAAATATCATAGTGGACGTGCGGTATCTAAGGAAACGCCAACTGAAACGCGCAGTTTTTATTGTCGTTCTCTCGCTGCAGAATTCAAGTAACAGCTTTAGGAAGAACATGGCTGCCAAAAGCAACGCCAACCAATCAGATGCGGCAGCGGCACATGAAAGCTTTCCGCTACTTAAAAAACGGAAGAAATATCTAGGGACTTTACTCTCGGGCATATCAAAGTAGTGCGACCGCCGCGGCGTTGAAGATGGTGTCATTAGACAGCCACCGCTGTCGTCTCCCCATTATCGTTCCGGAGACGGCGTACTTGGGCCGGGGTACATAGACACTACCATGGCCTTGTTATCCGAGTAGTAGCTGAAGACATACATCCCATCTCGCACAAATGTATGGGTCGTTGGTGAATGCGAGATCGATGCACGTGGATCTCGACGTCGTGATGGCCTCACTGGCCGTCTTCAATTCGAGATTGAACAATGCACGCATGGCGGTGAGGAACAATGGTTTAGCTGGCGTCTTCAGGCGCCGAGTGTTGCTACGGCGACGCCACGCAGCTGGGTGCGTGCATTCGCCAACCCAGCGAAGAAACGTGGTGGCGCGGCCGCACGCCGCAGCAGGTAGCTGCAGCGGAGCGAAGCGCGCGCCGACGGCCCCTGCGGCGAGTGTTGACGCCGGCGTCACTTCAGGTGGGAGAGGTCATGTACTGTCCGGGCACGGATTTTTCGGGCGCTTTTTGCGGACGGGAGCTGGGCGCGCGTTATCGCCAACTTAGCCAAGAAACGCTTTCGCGTTATAAGTAACAGCGTGCTTTAGGAATAAAACGAATATGTTCACCTTCTGAAGTACAGTGTGGGTGTGAGGCCGTGATTTATAAAATATTAACGGGCATCTTCCAGACGAAACAAAACTGAAAAGAAGTGAACTCTAGTCTCTATTTAGATAAATTGCTGTGCGGTATATTGTTTTGAATAGATCTTGTATCGTGTAACTATCTCATACACGTGCATTAAAATATCTATAATTACCTCTATTTTTACTCTTAGTAGATATTTGTTTTTATTAACCGGAAGTGTGCGGCGTCCCCTATTCTATCGGGGAGCATTATTCCTTTTTAAAGAGCAGTGCAGTTACATTTTCTCTGAAATCGCCTTTGTATATTTATAGTCGATGTTTCCTTTCTTTGTCGCCTAGGAAGGCGTCCTAGGCAGCGAGCTAAGAATCAAGCCCTTACTCGAAAGGGAACGATCTCTAGAAGGTCAAATACCACACAGAATATACGAAGTTGATGAGAGGGCGACGTCGAAAGCAATCGGTGAGCAACCGCTCTTGTGCTTTATAGATTACAACTTTTGCGTTCTCAGTGAATATAAATATATCGTTATGTCATTTTTTTATTTTGGCAATATCATCATGATTTTCCCTCACTCAATGTAGTTTTCAAGGTCAGCTCTACGACTTTCCTTAAGTGGCGACGCATGTCAATCACACTGAATCTGCTGTGCTTAAAGAAAAAAAAAACAAGATGCGCTTACAAGAGAATCGCGAGGAACAGAGAGCGTTAAAAATCGACTTATTTTCCTTGCTCTACATGACTATATAAATTCGCACGCCACCATGAATACATGGTCATACGAGCTTACTGCGTCATCCATAAAGGTGCAGGTAACTATTAAAACGGTCGCCTTCTTAATTATTCTGAGCATTATTCTTATTATTTTGTAAGCAAACGCTAGAGCTCTTGTAAAACACGGGAATTAACTATAATATTAGGAAACCACGCGCCTTCTTCAAGGAACCTGTGCCGCTGCTCGTTTTCTCATACTTAATGTCTGCTTCGTACACACAATACCTGAACTTAAGCACCTCAGCTTTAAGAGTAAAAATCTTGCCCTGTCGTTGACCAATATAATACAAATTACCGCGTAATATAATAAGGCCGAATAGATTTACTGTAGCCCATTAGGCAAAGCACAGAGACAAGATGTAAATAGGCCCTCCCAAACTACTAAATATTTAATAAAACAATTAATGCCTATTTGAAGAAGGAATTCGCCGAGCTGTCTAAGCTCATCAGCAAAAGTAGATTCAGTGACATACGCAACCACGACGTGAAAGAAAGAGAAGCAGCCCTCAGAAAAGGAGCCGGCATCAAAGCAACTGAAAACAAGCTTTGTGAAGGAAAGAACATAATGCATGCAATGAAAAATAGGCAGGGCAACATCGTTAGTAACTTCAATGAGATAGCCAAGGTGACCAAGGACTTCTATGCGGAACTCTACAGCTCCAATACGAGTCACCCAAACATGACTGTAATAAGTGTCGATCAGGACAACGAAGCTCCATATCTCACTGCAGACGAGGCTTGGAAAGCAATTCAAGGCATGATCCGCGGGAAAGCAGTTGGAGAAGACTGCATAACCACTGACTTGGTCAAACATGGATCAGAATTGCTAACTAGAAAGCCCGCGAAACTGCACACATAATGCCTCAGAACTTCAAATGTAGGAGAAAGTTGTAAAAATAGAAATATTCCATTATTACACAAACAGGAACATGTAAAAGACTTGAACTGCAGGTGTATGAGCCTGCTCTCAGCACTATACAAAGCATTCACAAATATCTGCAATAGAGTAAAAGCCACACTTTAAGTTAATCAACCAACATAGCAAACGGTTCAGAAAAGGATACTCCTCACTGGACCACCCTCATGTGATCAATGAATTGAGAAATCCGCTCAATGAAGTATACCCCTCTATATGGCTTTCACAGACTACGAAAAGGTTTTTTGCTCGGTAGAAGTACCAGCTGTTCTTGAGGCATAACGCCGTAAAGGGATATGTCATAGTTACGTAAATATAATAGCTAACACCTGCAAAAATTCTACAGTCACCCTAATCCTTCGTAGGAGAAAGCAGCAAAATCCCAATAGAGAAAGGTGCAGAAAAGCAGATAGAATATGTCCATTGCTATAACTGCATGTTTCGAAGACATATTCAAAAGACTAGGCTGGGAGGAAACAGGAGTAAGCATTAACGGCAAGTATTTCAGTAAGTTGCGCTTCGCAAACAATACAGTACTCTTCAGCAATGATGGCGACGAACAACAGAAGATAATTGCGACATAAGCCGAGAAAGTGCTAAGGGAGGATTAAAGATCAACATTGAGAAAACAAAGGTTATGCTAGGTAGCGCGGCTAAAACAATCTGTCTTCACGACTGAATACCAGGCATTAGAAGTCGTACAAGAGTACATATATCTAGGACAGCTAGTGACAGGAGAACACACTCATGTAAAAAAATAAATACCGAGGAATCAGCATAGGATGGCGCGCATATGGGAGACACTCCATACTCATGAACGCAAAATTATTATCACTTAAGTGGAACTTATATAACTACCGCATTTTCCCAGTACTGACATACGGGGCAGAAAGTTGTAAAATTAAAAAAAAAGGTAGAGAGGAAGTTAAGAACCGCGTAACGGGCGATTGAATGAAAAATGATAAGCATTACATTAAGAGATAGGAAGACAGCCGTGTGGGTCAGGAAGAAGACAGGGGTAGCCGACATAATAAACGAAGATAAGAATAATAAATGGGCTTGGGCCGGCCACTGGAAGACTAGGCTAGATTACCGGTAGAAAGTTAGAACGACGGAATGGATACCAAGAGAGAGTAAGCGTGGACCGTGGACGACAGAGAGTAAGATAGAGCGATAAAAATAAGAAATTTGAAGGCATCAAATGTAATCAGCTCGCGCAGGACAAGAAAGAATGGACAGTATTGGGAAAGACCTTCGTCCTTCAGTGGACATAAGATAGGCTGATTCTGATGAACAAACAAATGAATGAATTCAGATACATTGTTATTTCATCAGCAATCACAAAAATGCCTCTTGAGGCAGTCCTTAATAACTAGTCATGCTTAACGTCTTTTTCAGTATTTCTAAAGTGGCCTTGGGTATATCTCTTACCGTGTGCCCTCAGCGATGTTGGAGTACGTCTTGTGCCGTCAGCAATATGCGTGTTCCTCAGCCTAGGGAAATATGGAGCTATCTTGTATGTAATTATATGCTTCTTCTGTTCCTTTAGGTGCGGCCCATATACCAAATGCAAAGAGAGGGCTACGAACGTATACAAAGAGTAAGTGTGCACTAATGCCTATTGTCTAGTGTTACGCCATCAAAGTATATATATATATATATATATATATATATATATATATATATATATATATATATATATATATAACGCATATATAAAGCAACTGCGCCTATATATATATATATATATATATATATATATATAGGCGCAGTTGCTTTATTGCCTTGACGACAGTGCGTCACGTGGTCGTGACACCAAAAAGGGCTGGTAACAGGTTACATATAGATTACTGAAGCAACTAAAACGCTCAACACCCTGATGGTTGCGTAAGCATTTACGTCTTCAGTGAACCAACGTGCGCACAATAACCAAAATAGCTGTCTGTAAGTATCGGTTGTGTAGCACGCAACTGATGAATTTTGCCACTATTTTGCAGCCTGAACCTCCTGAGAAGTTCCGCATGAATTTGCCAGGGTAAAAGCTCCGCATTCTTCAGTCACTCGTCTCAGTAGTTCGTCGGGAACGTTAATCTTAGCATCTTTTCCAAGAGGGAGGAGGCGGCAGTTTTTGTGCTTATTGAGCCCGGTGCAGCATGAGAATAGCGGACAGGCCCGGCAAGGACAGACATGGCTGAAGGTCTCTGCAGGAAGTCGAACAAAGTCGAAGATGACATGTACGACTCACGTCCTGTATCTGCGAATGATTATTTTACATTTGAGCGTTATCGCTATTCACCCTCCTGGGCTGCAGATAGTAAACTTCATTTCGCGTTGCTCATGCAACATGAATACGGCCAAGCTTGGTGTGCTACGCTGCCGCGGGCACGATGCGAGAGTCTTACACATGATATCAAATCAAACTTCCCTTCTTGCCTGCGCGAGACAGGTAGGCATAGGGATACCACATTAACAAGCGCAACATTCTCGTTATGGGTGTTATATTAGTGTACTCAGCTGCGAAGCAAATCGCTGTAAGGGACTAGTGTGTCCTTAACTACTCTGTAATATATATATATATATATATATATATATATATATATATATATATATATAGTGTGTGTATGTGTGTGTGTGCGCGCGCGCTAGTAAGAGGGACTTTGTATACACCCAGTTGTGCCCTACGAGCACGAGGAAATTCATGGTGCAGATTCCTCAGAAATAAAAGACTGAATCCAGACGAAAAATCCCTCCTGGTGCGTCGTTCCGCTTGCACCAGTACCAGCGACTGTCCGACACGGTCGCTCGACCAACCGAGGGGGATACCTAATGGCAGCGCGAGGAAGAAGCGGCCGACGCTACGAGGCCCACGGAGAAGATACTGTTAAGTTACACTTAAGGACTATCAATGCCTGCCTGCAGTGGCATGCCTGGTTACAAGGATCTTGGAGAGAACCGAGGAAGAAGGCAACGATGATGTACTACTTGTGACGTTCCTGTGACTACCTGCTTAGTGAGCGTGAAATATGCGGGCTGTAAATTATTTCCCCGTTTGTTCTTTTCCGTAACAGTATAGCGCATCAGTTCTCCGGAATTTCGCAAGGCGGAGTAGCGATTGCGAAAATGAAAGTTGGTCTCAGCGCGGTTGGTGCACAACGCCACAATGAAATGCGCACGGATTTGCCAGGACAAAGAAGCCTCAATGTTGACGAAAAAGTAGGCGTGGTTCCCGGTTCAAACCGGGATTCAACGACTGTCCGGGATGGTCGCTTTACCAATTCAGCTAACCAGGAAATTATCAATCGCTGCTCAATCCTTGTAGAGTTTGGCCGAAGTGATTACCATATCATTAATGCTTGAGAAAAGAACCAATTGGTTAAAGAAAAACAGAATTGCGCCTGATCGTATGTTGGAGTGCACAATACTTGAGTCATTAAGATACAGTGAATAGTTATCGGTGCAAAGTTCACTGCACTTCACCCTAATATTTTACAATGAAGAAGAGACGCTTTACTCATCTGCAACAAAGGGCAATACGTCGTGCTAAATGTGGCCGTTCTGTACTATTCATGGATTTAGAAAACGTTTGCCTAGTGTTTATCAGGAACCACCTATTCCTGCGTGTACAAATTCGGGCTCGCACGGAAGAATGCAACTCGAAGTGAAGCTACTTAGAATCCGCTGGCCAGATGAAATTTCGTCGTGTTTTCAGAAAACAAACCGGTCAAGCACAACACTACCACGCCAGAGAAGTTCACAGTGGAAGTTCACATACTCTCTGACAGTCGACATCAAATTAACTTCAAGAAAAATGAAGAACTGATCGCTTACATGGCAATCATGACAAACGCTGTAAGTATGCTTTTCTTTTTTAACCACGTCTGTTCTGTTGTCCTCACATCTTCGAAATGCCCGCTAATCTTTTTTTATCGCCAGGCACATAATTCGCCAATTCTCAACTCATCATGAAGCCTTACTCTTCGTGATAGGTGTAACACATAAAGAAAGCTGAAAATTATTAGTGATTTCGCACAAAATTTATTGCACCATTAGCTGAAGCCCTCCTGATGGTTAACAGACCTACATTTGCAATCTTCATTGTGCGTGCACTGTATTACACAGGTTTAAGCATACGCGTAGCCAAAGAACGACGGAACATAACCTAAACAATTTTCCACACCGCACCCCTCCACCCGCGCCCCCATGGTTCCTGGCATGCGCACGAAACGAGTGATGTGATTGGCTCTCCCCCGAATGATATCATGAGCACCGGACGGCCTGGCACCTGCATTGTCGCGGCACCTGCTGGCCCACGAAGCGCTCGTCGCCGGAAGGTTGCTCCGACCTCGAGACAGAGGCTGCCGTGGGAGGCGCAACCTTCGCTGGCGTGCGCCCCGCAGCTAAGCGAGTTCGGGTCGAATATCATCGGTAATGAGTAGGCGACGCAAAAACAAAAGCCCAGAGGTGCCTTTATGTGCAAGGTGTTTCACTCAATTTTATGTTGTGAATTATTTTTTCGAATAACTCATCCTAATCCGTGACAATCTCCAGGACCATTGCAGGGAACCTTCAAGGGATAATAAGAAAGTGAAGTGAGCTGGAGAGCAAGTGCGTGTGGATGATACGAAAGTGGAAATCGGCAGGCGAGATGACCGCCGGTCGTTTCGGTTGACTAAGGGGCTTCCTAAAGAAGGGGAGCTCGGCACGGGGTGGTGTAAGCTAGTTCAGGAGATGGGATAAAGAAGACCACTGGGCTAACAAGATGGCCGCTATCACAGGACCAAATTACTTCAAGGATTACTGGATACGCAAAGATTACTGGATACCCTTAGTGTGAGAAGGGGCTATCGGAATTTTGCCTTATTTGCGTCGAAACGTTCATCGTCCCAATTCACGTCCAGTTTTGATTGTTGGAAAGTGATATTTTGCCATATTACAGCACCTATGCCTACATAATCGTGAGGCAGCCTCCTACAGATGCTCAGAGGCATTCTAGCGACGTACAAATGCATAAACACCCATACGCCATTAGAATCTATAAACGAGCCTAGCACACATTATTTCAGGTCAACCTAAGATACATGGACATGAGGAAGCCGATGGTCAACTTCATGCTCGTCGGAATAACAAGGAGCAGAGTGAGTAGATATCAACATCTTCATAGCGTACGTTCTACTTTTAAATTTCAAGCAGCCCCGTGTACCCTACAAATAACAGGCGTGCCCACGTCCTGTAGGAGACGACGAGACGGCGGCCGACTTGTCTAGCTGTGAACTAAGGGAGTAAAATGCGCAAACTAACCTCCATCTAGGATCAGCACACAGGATATGCCCAGACTTGCAACTAATATCTTCTCCACCTAGACATGTTTTACTGTAATCCTTTTATTTACTGAGGCTTGGGCGACTAGCGAACAACAACATAAGGTGACTAGGCAGCAGTATAAACAGGCCTTAGATGCGTTACGGTGACCGCCGAAGGTCAGTGCAGTGTTCATGACTCTACACGGTACTCCCGCCCTTGATATGAAGCTATTGCAAGACTCTTCACGTATAAACAGTGACGTGCACTGATAAAATGTATTGTTGCTTGACATGTCAATCATAGTCTTTACAGCGACTGAAAATCATCTCCGTTACAACAGTGGAGACGTCCCATTTAGAATCCCTTCGCTAGACTGTCAATGAATCGTGTCCGGTGGGTGGCTATTTGGGGCTAGCCTACGAACGTGGCACTGCGTGTAAAATTCCCCACCAGCACGTCCATCGGCAACTGGTTGGCACCGCATTTCAACGGTGACGTCAAATAGTTGCTGAAAATTACGAAAGGAAGAGAGGGTTAAAACGACAGAGAAAAGCAGAAAACAGTAGGAAGGCATTCGGAAGCCCGTAATCATGTCTATGCGGCTACGGCGAGATCTAAATGCGTGTTGAGAATTCATAAATACACGAAGTCGGATTAACAAGTTGGTAAAGGGACACCAGTGAATAAAAATCAGTCCGGAGTCCCCC
Organism: Hyalomma asiaticum; assembly: GCA_013339685.2. NCBI lineage: Eukaryota > Metazoa > Arthropoda > Arachnida > Ixodida > Ixodidae > Hyalomma > Hyalomma asiaticum. The sequence continues at coordinate 34,193,370 of CM023488.1, read as the reverse complement.
ATTGGGGAAAGTATTTTAGACTATCACAGATTCATCGTGTTCAGCTTAAATATCTGTCTAATTATCAACTTCGATAAGTGCATAAAGAGGAAGATCTTCCTTAAACATAACAAAATCTTAGCTCCTCCATATTTGCTGACCTGCTGTTCTGCGAAGAATGAGTTGAAGGAACGGTTCTAGAAGAATGTGGGAAAAAAAAATTTCAAGTGTTGCCACAGCTGTAGGTAACAGGAAACGTGCAACGTCGGCGACTCGTGCCAGCCACTTTTTAAAAAATCGTAACTTATGTTACGCCTTCTGGTGCAACGAACAAAGCTTGAGCGTCACGCCAATTGGCTCCATATATCCGAATTGCGGGTCTAGTGCTGTGCGCTTTTTTTTGAATGGCTAAGGTTAAGGACCCAGCATCTGCGTCGAAATCCAGCGGCCATGATCGATGTTTTGTACCTTCTCCTTAACATTTTTGGCTCCCTTAAGGCTTCATACGCTCGGTACTCAAGCAGGACTTGCTCCATCCGGGACAATCGATTGCGACCGTCTCAGATCACTCGGCCCCAGAAGCGCTTCCTGTTACACCGCAAGCCGCGTGTTATCTTACGCAACGCCTGAAGTTACTCGTATGCAATTACGTCACAGTTGCCTTCCACCAAGAAGACATTACATAGCTCTTCGCGCGATGGCGCCTCGCTCTCGCAGCATTCTTTGAGCGTGAGGTGGCGAAGGTGTTTCTACTGCGTAGCTGCGCATCAATCTGTGTGTTGATCGAGGAGCTGCGGTCAAAGGGGAGTCGTGCCGAAGGAAAAGCCCGCTTGCATACGCGTTCCCACTCCGCAAGCAGGAGCAACGTGTACCTGCGCGTTAGCCAAACTTTAGCTCAATGCCGGATAGGATCCCGCATTTCGATGGCATAAAGCCGAATGACACTGCCCCGAAAGCTTCTAGGCCTACTCGGCGCATCATAATGTATGCGCTGCTATCGCAGCCATTGCTTCATCCGTCCGCAGAAACTGTGAGTTCCCTTCTTCAGTGTCAAGGGCAGACCCTTCCCAACGCAGGGTGTCGGCTGCGGCTGTTGTTGACGTAAGCTGCGCCATCTGTAAGCATCATGTGTGTACAACATCTTAATGCATCGCTTTGCAATTTTTCTCGCAGGATGACGTTTTCATCGGAAAGGTGCAAGGCTACTTGGAAGCTCATTTGACGCTGAACGGGCTTAAAAAGTATATAGACGATGGGAAAGTGCCAGGGAACCCCGACATATTGTACCTTGTAACGGGGTAAGCGCCTTGAACACCACGTTACCTAAGCGATGATTTTTTTTCGCAGGCCCCGCCACGGTGGACTAGTGGCTATGGTACTCGGCTGCTGATCCGAGGGTCGCGGGATCGAATCCCGGCTGCGGCAGCTGCATTTCGATGGAGGCGAAATGTTGAGGCCCGTGTACTGTGCGATGTCAGTGCACGTTAAAGCACCCCAGGTGGTCAAAAAATTCCGGAGCCCTCCATTACGGCGTCTCTCGTAATCACAGCTGGTTTTGGGAGGTAAAACCCCATAAATGAGATCAATATTTTTTTTTCTCAGCTACTTCATTTTCTTTACCTAATGTCGGGCGGTGTCCAGATACGTGAAAATTCGGCACTCTCTAACAATGACTCATGGTAGACCTCAAAGCAAAGTCACACAAGTAGGCGTTGTAGAATACGGATGATACATTAGCAAAGTTGGGTTTTGTTACCGGAGTTCTGAATCCAAGTTTATGCATTTCCGTATTGTTGCTGTAAATAAAATCCTGAATTCTGTAGCGATAGTTCTTTTAACTAAGCGTTTCGTTTTCCTGTCGTCTCACGAAATAGGAACTCAAATGGCGTTCCCTAACAGCCAAGCGATGCTACGTCTACCAGTATAAATTTGATTGATTTGTGGGGTTTAACGTCCCAAAACCAGCTCTGATGATGAGAGACGCCGTAGTGGAGGTCTCCGGAAATTTCGACCACCTGGGGTTCCTTAACGTCAACTGACATCGCACAGCACAAGGGCCTCAACATTTTGCCTCTATCGAAATGCAGCCGCCGCGGCCGGGATTCGATCCCGCGACCCTCGGATCAGCAGCCGAGTACCATAGCCACTAGTCCACCGTGGCGGGGCACCCCGTATAACTTTGTATGGCCTCGACATCATGCCACACCACTTACTGTGGCGCCAGAACGAGGCGTGAACGGGAGGAGAAAATGAATATTAGTAGTAGTAGTAGTAGTAGTAGTAGTAGTAGTAGTAGTAGTAGTAGTAGTAGTAGAAGAAGAAGAAGAAGAAGAAGAAGATTATGATGATGATGATGATGATGATGATGACGACGACGACGACGACGACCTGGGCCAGCCCAGTGCGTTTGAGGTTATCGCTGCTTTGCTAGCCTAGCGCCAATGGTGCATGCCGCGCTGAACTTTATCTCGCCTATGGCACAGGCTTTCCCCTCAGAACGATCTACACCTGTCTGTCAGAATTCATGGCGAAACCATTTCGTAGCGGATCGTTCTTCCTTGCTGACGTCACAGAGGGCACTGAAGAAAAGCTGTACTAAAATTACATCAAGCTCCTCTGAGTACTCACGGCGATAATACACTCCTCGGCCGTGCTACCACCGTTCCGCGAACGAGCACAATAACCCTTCGGAACCCACTTGCAGCACGTGACTATCATGACTATCTTGGAGGCTTTCATTGCATATGAGCGCTCTCTGGCGGTCGACTGCACGCCGCAGTACATGAGTGGCGGATAAGCGACAGGCGTCATCATAATCATCGCTGTTGTCTTGCAGTCGCAATTGTCCGAAGCATAATCGTCGCTTGCCTCTACATCACCACAGGCACCAAACCTTCGCCCTAGGCCGCGTTTGAGCAACCACGAAGGCGATTGTGGCTCGGTTAAGGAAAGGACGCTAATTTAGGCCGCCCATGTCGCGATCACAACGCGGTGTACACGAGCCTCTGGCATTCTCGCCTCCATTTAAAATGCGACCGCCTCGGCCGTAATCCACCCCGCGTTTCCTGGGTGGCGTACGAGTGCCCTGACCACTACACCACCGCGGCTAACACGTCAGCAGCACGGCTCTGCGTCTGTGTGGGTAGGGGAAAGGCACTGACAGATATATAAACAAGAGTAACGCTGTAGTAGAAGGCACCAGAAGTTTTGACTACGTGGGGTTCTTTAACGTGTACTGACTACGCACACTGCACGGGCCTCTGGCATTTTGGCTCCATGGAAAACTGAACCGCCGCGGCCGGGATGGAACTCGCATATTATGGGATAGCAGCACAGTTAAAATCCGTTTCTCTCCCTCCCTCAATACAGGGCGAAGTAGCCACCTCAGAGCGGATGATTGATTATGATGATTGTGGTTCGGTTAGGAAAGGACGCTAATTTCTGCAGCCCATGTAGGGAGCACGGCTAAGCGTCTTTGGGGGAGGGGGAAAGGCAGCGAAAGAGATAGAGAGAAGAGGAAGGCCGTAGTGGAGGGCCCCGGAAATTTGAACCACCTGGGGATCTTTAACGTGCACTGACAACGCACAGTACACGGGTCTCTGGCATTTTCGCCTCCATCGAAAATGGGACCGCCGCGGCCGGGATCGAAACCGCGCTTTTTGGGTGGCGGCCGAGTACCGTAACCACCACCTGAGAGCGGAACGTGCCAGGCCGCCTTGAAAATGACAAGGTCCCGAGAGGATATGCTGCAGCCGCTATGAAACGCACTGAGCTACAAATGTTGTCCCGGTTTTTACAGATATTTCGAATTCCTTAGGTACCCTAGTAGAGCTTTTCTGAGCAGAAAAAAGAAAGAAATCATAATAGAATTTAAATAATGCAAGTCATTCTCGCACCACAACGACAGAAATAACATTTATGTGTTCCCACTACAATGCTAGCTCATCTAACAAAGAATTGTAAATGTACTAAATATATATATATATATATATATATATATATATATATATATATATATATATATATATATATATATATATATATATATAGAGAGAGAGAGAGAGAGAGAGAGAGAGAGATGAGTAGTAGACCCTCGGAATTGGCAACAAAATGCGGAAAGCGTTCATTCAACGTTCCTGCCGGAGACCGGCCTTCATCAGGAATCAGTAATTCCTGATGAAAGCCGGTCTCCGGCAGGAACGTTGAATAAACGCTTTCCGCATTTTTGTTGCCAATTCCGTGGGTCTACTACTCATCTCTGTCTTCCCGCCTCCGGCCTATTCACCACCATGACTGGTATATATATATATATATATATATATATATATATATATATATATATATATATATATATATATATATATATATATATTTATTTATTTATTTATTTATTTATTTATTTATTTATTTATTGATATATATTCTTTACTTTCCAGCATGGACCTGGCCGAGAAGAAGGATGGAAAGGTAGACAACTTTTTAGAGGGTACGTACTATCCGCACAAACGGAAAAAACATGACAGCGCTCTTACCTCGTTATTTCGGTCTCATTCTAGCTATCATTAAACTAAGTTATCATGGAACCTCCACACTGACAAAGTTTGTTCCATCTAGCTTTCGCAACTTTGGACTCTTCAAGTATGAACATAAAACTGCTCCGATTAGTGCCGAGGCTTCTTTGATACCCTGCTCTTGAGCGTCCAACTACTCAAACGAGTATATAATAGACGGGACCTTTACACCAAGCGTAACATTGATAGCGTCGCACGCATTCAAAGAAAGGCAGCAAGGTTTGTATTTAACCCATTTTCCGCGTTCATTTCGCTTTCTCAGTTAATACAAGGCAATGGCATACTTCTTTTAAAGGAACGAGAAGGAAAGACATTAGTTTCGATTTTCTTTCCAATCACTTCACGAAATAATTTGTCGTAGATTTACGTACTTATTTCTAACCCTTAACTATCAGGCCATCCCAACACAACCAGCAAAATGCTCGAGTCCCGTATTGTTGTTTCTGCTGTTGTGGCCTGTATTTATTCATTTGTGGGGTTTAACGTCCCAAAACCAGCTCTGATTATGAGAGGTGCCGTAGTGGAGGTCTCCGGAAATTTCGACCACCTGGGGTACTTTAAGGTGCACTGACATCGCACAGCGCACGCGCCTCAACATTTCGCCTCCATCTAAATGCAGCAGCCGCGGCCGGGATTCGATCTCGCGACCTTCGGATCTGCAGCCGAATGCCATAACCACTACACCACCGTGGCGGTGCAGCAACTCTAATTGCACACTTAGATATTTCACATTGGAAGCATTTTCATTATTACGACAACTTGGAAATATTTTGCCCTTCAGGAATAGTTCAACGTGTGAATGTGCCATACATGAGCGGTTAAGGCGTGTATTGTGTATGAAATGAAAGAGTGCTTTGTGAAATCTGTTATTGCGTATACAAGTGTCATAACTGATCGAGGCACCGTAGGAGCGGCGGCCTTGTTGCAGTAGAGCAGAGGGTTCAGGATGCAGTCCTGCCACCCGCGTCCGTCACGGAAACAGCAATACAGTCACGTATCACCCATCAAAGGGGCTAGGCCAGTTCCACGTATGGATTGCTACCGGTGTAAGGGCCACACCGCATGACCCAGCAGCTTGCCTCTGTCCGCATGCATGTACAAGGGACAAGCTACTTTTTTTTATCTGTCTTTGCTGATTTATTATCTTTCTTACAGCGGCTCCTACCAGCACGTGTAAAGCGAATATGTGCCTCAAGGAAGTAGCATTTAAACTTGAAGTGTGTTAAATATTAGGGGCGAAGCTCCTTAAGGCGTGGGTCGTTCGTAGCCTGTATGTATGTATGTATGTAGTAACCACCCGCGTGCCGGGAGGCACGCGCTCGCCCTCGGCGCGTGCTTCCCGGCGCGTGCCTCTCTCTCTCTCTCCCGGCGCTTGCCTCTGCTGTCTTGTGAGAGAGAGAGAGAGAGCCAAAGGCACGCGTTGGCTATGGAAACGCTTGTCCGCCGCGGTGGTGTAGTGGTTACGGTACTCGGCTGCCACCCAAAATACGCGGGTTCGATCCCGGCCGCGGCGGTCGCATTTTCGATGGAGGCGAAAATGCCAGAGGCCCGTGTACTGTGCGTTGTCAGTGCACGTTAAAGAACCCCAGGTGGTCTGAATTTCCGGAGCCCTCCATTACGGCCTTTCCCTCCTCTCTATCTCTTTCACTCCCTTTCCCCCACCCCCACGGACGCTTAGCCGTGCTCCCTACGTGGGCTGCAGAAATTAGCGTCCTTTGCTAACCGAACCACAACCACAATCAAACGCTCTTTCTTAGGGGAACGCTGTACCAGCTCTCAAAGAAGGAGAACGCGCCCTCACCCGCGAGAGACAACGATGGCGCAGGCAGCGTCTCCTAGCGAGTTTCTTGATTGAGAAATACCGACTGCGCGCGTTGGAGAAGCGTTCACCGGCAACCCATATATATATATGCACTGGATCTTGACTTGCAATGAAGTGCCGGTGGGAGATTGCACTTGTGCATAGTTGAACCATGAGGATTCGTAGCGTGCGCGTTAACTAAATTAATCCGGAACTCGGCACGATCTACGATGAACCTCCCGAGCTTCGCCCACTCATCATCATTCACTCCGTTGATATGCTGTAATTTTTTTTCATGAAATACACGAATAATTAATGCCTGCTCAGTAAAAAATGCCTCTGCTTTCATGTCGAATCTCTAATATTGAAATCTAGGCTAGGCTTGTTTCTTTAATTTTTGTATAATATTTCTCATTTACATTCGTCCCGGCTAGTATCAGTCAGTTATACGGAAACTCCGCGCAAGAAACACCAGTGTCGCACGGTACACGTGTTGCAAATAATCTGGCAAGTTCGGCATTCTTGTCGGTTCCTCATCGGCACTCGGAATCTGATATCGGGCTGGCCGCATTGGGGGCGTCCTTACTACACTTTCGTGGGCGCTGTCATGCTTGTTACTATTCATCCACCGAAGTGATGCAAACACAGTCCTTACTCCTGTAGCTTTAACCATTAACGCCTCATACAAATTCGCACTGCCACGGTGCTTTGGTGTATATGGTACTCGGCTACTTATCCGAAGGTCACGGGATCGAATCCCGGCCGCGGCGGCTGCAGTTCCACGGAGGCAAAATGTCGAGACCCGGGTGCTGTGCGACCTCAGGGCTGGTTATAGAATCCCAGCCGGTCGAAATTTGCGGAGCCTTCCGCTACGGCGTATGTCAAAATCAGATCATCGTTTTTGGATGTAAAAGTCCAAAAATTAATCAAATCCAATAAAAGTTCCTTTTCTCAGATGCCTTTGCGTCCGCGCTCTTCTTCGCGAGTGCACTTAGGAATGGCATGATGCCGATATCAGCAGTATGTACTGTTAATATCTTCTATTGAAACTACAAAGCAAAGCCCTACATCAATACTCTTGACAAAATTCCGCAGCATATAATCTGAGGAGAGATTTGTTCTTTATTTATAGATGCTCTCCTACGAAATGTGGGGAAACGTTATTTCTTAGCCGTCATGGTGCCTTCTTTCATCCAGGTACGCATGTGCCATCGGTAGTGTCGTTACCATAGATGTTAAAGGAAATAGTTGCCCTTTCCAGCTTTAAAGCTCACAATTTAAAGCTCACACTAACCAGGCTAACATCTCCGGAGTAATTAATAAAATACTCTCTCTCTCTCACACACACACAATTTAAATTATTGAATGCTGCACTAAGAAGGGTGGATCAGAAAAATAAATGTGGTGTATTCATCAGGCATTCTAATTACCTGGTGATAAAAATACAGCCACATTACCAGCAACCACGTTGTTTTTGTGTGTGCTCCAAAAAAAAAAAGGAATAGAATAAAACTCTCCGAGATAGAAAGTAGAGAAAGCCTAGATTTCTTATTCTTGCGTCCCATATTTGTCGACTATCGACGTACATTTAAATTGTGCTTCGTTTACTGCAATTTGTGCTTTGTTTTCTTTAAAAAAAGCACAAAAAAGAAGCACGAGGTAGCAACAGAACCCAAAGCATGCTCGTTCAGAAACGCTTATTTAGTGCTTCTAAATGTGCTGATAATAGATCTAACAGACGCTGTGTCTTCCACTGCGACAATTTAGTACATCAGGAGAAAAACTAAGACGCATGGTGTACTAATTAAGCTAATAAACCATATGGTTTCGTATCTCCCAATTTTGGAACATTGGCGGGCAAAATATTAACATTTTGTTATATATTCTGGATATCTCTTCGTTTGCTTTCAAATTGAATTTAAAGAAAGGGCACAGTTTCTTTTTCCCTGTCTCATTCTGAATAAAACCGTATTCTTCAGGTTACGCTTTCATTGGCACAGTTTGCCGGAAGGATAAAGCAGGAGAGGGAGAGGACATTGCTACCACATACTCGGGAGTCCATATAATGGCCCACGAGCTATGTCACGTGTGAGTAAATTGTACTCAAACACAACCTCAAGCAACGAACAAAATATACTTAAAAGATACCTTTAAAATACTTGTCACACAGGATGGGAGCTCATCACGACACATTCCCCGAGTGTCCCTGGGAAGCAGGTTACCTCATGAGCTACGTGGACGGGGGTCTTAAGAGGTACCGCCCTTCTCCTTGCAGTGTGAAGGCAATGCAAGAGGTCTATAGGTAAGTTGCCCTCCAAAACTATCTATAAAAAAAGAATATATCCCTTCTAGCAACAACAAAAAAATGCGGCGCGGTAACTGTGTTTCCGTAGAGCAGAAATGCTAGATTATGTGCGATGCCAGAGCACGTTAAGGAGTATAGCTTGTAGAATCACGACCTAGGAAGTTTAGCATGACGCAGGGCTCGACGTAGCGCGACGTATGACGTACTACCACTATGTAAGACTTTATGAGCAGCGACGCATTCGTCCTGTTTTCCTCGAATAATTTCTGCGGTGATTGCAATTGCTGTTGCTCTGCATGAAGTAGCAGATATCAAATGCGAAGCATTTCTAGGGGGGAATTGAGCAACTTTGATGTTGTCTGTCTGTCTATCTATCTATCTATCTATCTATCTATCTATCTATCTATCTATCTATCTATCTATCTATCTATCTATCTATCTAGCCGCCTATGTCTCGGTGCTCTCCCGGTCGTCTCGTTTATTTGGTATACACTAAAATTTGGATTGTCGGATATCAATGCATGACGAATATTTATGATTGATCATTACACGTCTAACATGAAATACTCGTCGTGTACTTCACGATTAACCATACTGCGCACATGTATGGTTTATACCCGCAGTGCTTGGTCCGTGCTGCTCCGTATGCACCACTGCTGTTTTAATTTTATATAGCCCATCCCAATCTAGAATCAAGGAAATAGACACTTAAATGTCATCACACCAGCACATAAAAAAAGGGCCAGCCCTGCGCGGAACCGCAGGACCGTGACAGCGTAAGCTGGAGGAGCTACTTTCTTAGAGGCCACTTTAAACGCTTGAGGAAACTAGTGCAAGTAGAAGTGGTAGGTATCTCCTGCGCCATAACTTGTCATTTTGCCAAGTAGGGAAGTACCCACTACGCCATAATTACCAGTGCCTCCGTAATGGGTTCAGAGCTACAAAGCATGCAGCCCTGTGTTCTTTCGAATGATTCCTCAACCTCGTTAAACAATCCGTTTTCGCGTCGTGTAGCGGTGTATTACTATTTTTCAACGTAACATTACGTTTGTTAATGCGATTCCGCGGCAGACGTTATACCTGTTTAGGTCTTTTAGCGATGATTTTTCAACCACAGGCGTAGCTCGGTTTATTTTTTTTTTATTACATGGAAATGACAACTGAAGTTAAAGATCAGGATGAGAACGACTCCACACTCAAAAATCAGGCAAACACACACATGCGTCTAACAAGTGCATCCATTCAGGCGGCGACTCCTGAGCCGCATGCACACTTCTTACGTAGGCTACAGTTTCTCGGTAGAATGATCTTGTCGAACGTGGGTTTTCCGCATGGCGATCACACAGTCTTGATCTCCATAGGCTGTATAAACCAAGCACTATGAACATGTCATAGGGAGGACCGGTAATCGTTTTGAACGGTAGAAATCGAATTGAGTAAGGAGTGATGTCCATGTCCTTTTTAAGAGTTCGCTGGAGAATGTCCCAAAAAAATATTGCATCCGTAAAGTCAATAAAACAGTGATCAATTGTTTCTGCACTTGGACAGAGCCGACAATTCAAGGACCACGGCACGAAGCAGCCCTTCGCGTTCAACCAGGTTTTAACGGGAAGTGTTCCCGAATGCAGTTTAAAGAAAAATGTTTTGACACCGGGAGGTATACACATTTTCGAAACTCTTCTAAGTACATTTTGATAAGGCCGACCTAAATAATGTGTCCGATACAAAGGATCTGGGAAAATTGAGTCCACCAGTGCAACAGAAATCGCTTTTCGGCTCGCGGTGGTAGAACGCTCGACTGCCACGCAGAGAGCCTGGGTTCTAATCCAGGCAGAGGACAAGTTGGAATACTCGTCGGTCCTGGTTATTTTTTTTTCTAAAATTTGCAGCGATAGTGGTTACGGACACCGGCGGCGGACAACTACGGCGCAAAAACGAACGTTGTTGTGATCTCATAACAGCTTACGCTGTAAAAACAAAGGCATGTCCTAGTCTGGGAATGTAAGTGTCGTAGCTGGGGAATGTGATACCGAAATAACACACAGGCACACAAGATCGCGCCGAAATTCCCGAAGGGAACCTACCGAGCGGTAGGCGGCTATCGAATCCGGGTTCCCAAGGTATCAAGCAAGCACGCTACCAGCAAGCTGCGGTGGCTCCTCCTCTTGAAACGTTGCATGCCTGACGACCGCATTTTAGTGCCTTTTAGAACTTCAGAGATAGCGCGAGAACGCGTTAGGACGTGTGTATAAAAGCCGACGCATTTCGCCGCTTGTCAGTCTTTCCGTAGACCGACGACTGTTCAGCCGCTATAATCTTGTAGTGGGATTTGCTTTACTTTAATGGGCATATGTTCGCCCAGTAAGCTGTTGGACTGACAACGTCTTGAGTTATGCGTGCTTCAGCGTCACGACCACGTGACATTATGTTGGATTTCCGTTTCACTTCTATGGTATGCCAACACATACGACACAGGGATCAACCACATCTTTTTTTAGCAATACCGCTTGCTGGCCTAGTCGGACACCTCAACTAGGGAAGCCGCTTGTATATGTTATGATGCTCATACAGCAAAGGCCCATGCCCATTCTCAGTTGTTTGCATATGCTAAACACAACTCGTCTTCTTGAGCGCCTGTGTCACGCGCTGCAAAGTGTCTCGCGCCAGCGTATCACTGCGGTTGTATATCTTTTGCTTCTGTTGGCATGTTTTATTCCTTTAAAACTTGACTGATTCCTTTTGGTTGCCGGCTGGCGCCACATCGAAACATCGCATCGCAGTGGCGTTACCGCGACGCCTTTCAGAGAGTTACACACTATACGATCACCTCTCGCAAGATCACTGCACGTACACTAAGCACAAAGAAGCCCAGGAAGTCAATATCGTCGGAGCCCTCTGCCACGGTTACCACCTCACTTTGTCCTCTTTCATTGCCTTTCGCCTTCCCATACGGACGATTAACCATGCTCCCGACTAGGGGCCGCAGAAAGTAATACCTACTCCTTCACTGAAACACATTTATGGAAAGAAATGTTACCTGACGGCAAGAACTGAATAAACGCTCACACAGGTTCAGCGTGTCAATGGTTCCGTGCTAGTAACATGGGAGTCTCCCCAGAAATATTGTAGTGTGTGACGGGGTGAAGGTCGCGTTTCGTTCCCCCGAACGTGCAGGTTCTTTTTTTTTATCTCTGAGGTGTCAGAAGCGTCGCCTCAAGACACTCAAAGAAGGACGAGACCGTCTGCACACCACATTTAATATGCACACTAAAAACACACTAGAAAACCTACACAACACAAGCACACAGAAACACACATCCTATACGGATTTAAAATTGACAGGCAACGGCTTAATTAAATGAAGTCCTAAACAACTAGTTAAATATCCAGTTCCTAATTAAATGCGAATGGTAGATCGAAGATAAGACATGGCATGAGGGCTCATCTCACCAGCGTCTGCACACAAGCGTTGGCAACGAGCGTGGCAACTGATGTGGAACGCCGCAACAGTTGGCGTCCAGAAGAACGAGACGATGGTAACTCGGGCAGCTTCTCGAGGCCTCGGGGAAGAGGATGGTTCGCCGGCGTTGAAGATGCGCCCCGGCCGGACATCCACGCTTGAGCTCGTGCCCGAAGCTCGACAGCTCAAGCCTGTCCACGGGCACGGGAACGTCTTGCAGTGGCAGCAGCTGGCGGAGACTTGGCCTTGATCAGAAGACTGCCCCCAGGTCTCGCAGGCCTCCGGTGGGCACCGTGGCTCGGGTCCGTCACCCGACTGCCCAGTAGCGTGGCCGGTCCTCTCCGATGGTCTCTCTGGTCTCCCTCCAGTGTCCAGCCCCCTCGCCAGTTCACTTGGCGCTTTTTAATCCCCATCTTCATCGTGGGCCTTCATCATTGGTGTTCTATTGCCTTCGTGTTGAATTCTGATTGCTCTTAGCTGTACTTGTGGCCTTCTCGCATTGGTGCAGCTTTTCTTCATTCCTTTATTTTTAGCGCTCGTGCCAACGTCGTCTTCGTCTTGCTTTCATCTCTTATGGCGCGCACTTTGAAACACGGCGCGCATTTTGAAATCCGCGCACTCCACTCATCACAATAAGCCCCCCTTTCGTTAAGTTTTTTTTCAAAAAAAACTGCCGCTTTGTGCGCGTATTTTAGTCCACCATACAGTTCACCTAATAATTCCAATGTCCATATAAAACACCATCTAGTTTCCATGTACGATCCATCATCCATGTACAATCACGCACTACATGCACAGTGTCTATGTACAATCACACACTACATGCACGGAAGCACAAATTGCACTAAACACACTGAACAAGTAAAGTGACAAACAATGCTAGTCCAAGCAATCGCACTATTGTAATATATTTCCTCGAAGGAAAATGAATTTCTTTTCCAAAATGACATTACAGATAAGCTGCTGTCATCGCATGGAAGCACTTTCATCACGACTGTTCAACTTTCCGCATATCCAGAAGAACCGTTATTTATCTTTCGTAGTCGAAAACCAGGAAGAGCTACCGGATATCTACAAGGCGCTTATGTTATGGCGTCCCACACAAGTCGGATCGCCCCTTTCAGCCGCCTAGAGACAAGCCTTAGAGACACTCGGTAGTGCTTACTACCAGACGGCCATCTGCATGACCGTCTGAACACACTCGGACGCCATACGACTTTGCAAAGTCCAGACCAGCAAAGATAGCACTCGAAAGATACATCTTGTCGCAAGCCGTAGCGAGTTAGTGGCGTTCGAATAATTCTTCGATGATTATCAACGCTTTCTTTCAGCCGATGCACCGGCAATGCATCAGACGCCTCTGGCAAGATGAATGCCGAGCCGCATGACGTCGTGCTAAACACTGTAGACTCTATGCTCAAAGTATCCTGCACGTCTAGCATGCTACGACTTTCGAGCTGAGGTTCTTCCATGTTAACTGTTGACTCTTCTAAACTGGCCGTAAATTCTAGGGCCTTATGAAGCCTTCCAGTTGGGACATTGCGCTCTCTATAAGACACGTCACCACCTACGCTCTCTTCAGAAGGTAATCTCAACCCCTTCGGAGGTGAGTTATCTGTATGGTCTCCGAGGACCATACTTTTATGTGTTACCGTAGCTATTGGTAGACCTGGAGATTCCGTACCCACCGCCCTATATTCCTCGCAGCGGCGTTCGCTATCGTCACTAGGACAAACAAACAAGGCTCCATCACCGGAGCTTTCCCGAGGGACTCTGTCATCACATGTATTTAGCCTCCCAGAGGCTTCAAACTGCCGCTCAACCTTCGTGGAACTTGCGTGTTCCAAATTCGAGAGACTAGAATCTGCTTTATCAAGTACCTGTGAGTCTACCCCCGTCTCTCGGTTACCTAGCTCAATGCCATCCTCTATCACAAGAGCTGGCGCTATCGAAAGGCTGCGGCATGGTCCTATGCTGCTTCCAAAGAGAGACTTTGAACCTCCTTTTAACCAAGTGCTGCTTGCAGAGCAAACCTCATCCGCCTCCTCACATGTCCCATTGCACGGCGTTTCGCTATGCTCCAACTTCTCCATCCGAGCTTTTTCCACATCTGCCAGTCGGAGCTTTAACTCAAGTGTTCTTAACCTTATTTCTTCAAGTTCTCTTTCTTTCTCTTCCATCTCCCTTTCAAACTCCAACTGCTCCTTCTCTTCCTGTAGTCGCACAGCCTCTCGCGCATCAACCCACGCCATAAGTTCTTCGCCCTCCATGCCCATGCGTCGTGCTAACCTTTCTAGAACTTCGCGCGATTCTGATGAGCTCATTTTCTATGCTTGTGCTTAGCAAACAAATGTTACAAACGGTCTCGTCCTGCCGCAGCGGACGCCAATTGTGACGGGGTGAAGGTCGCGTTTCGTTCCCCCGAACGTGCAGGTTCTTTTTTTTTTATCTCTGAGGTGTCAGAAGCGTCGCCTCAAGACACTCAAAGAAGGACGAGACCGTCTGCACACCACATTTAATATGCACACTAAAAACACACTAGAAAACCTACACAACACAAGCACACAGAAACACACATCCTATACGGATTTAAAATTGACAGGCAACGGCTTAATTAAATGAAGTCCTAAACAACTAGTTAAATATCCAGTTCCTAATTAAATGCGAATGGTAGATCGAAGATAAGACATGGCATGAGGGCTCATCTCACCAGCGTCTGCACACAAGCGTTGGCAACGAGCGTGGCAACTGATGTGGAACGCCGCAACAGTTGGCGTCCAGAAGAATGAGACGATGGTAACTCGGGCAGCTTCTCGAGGCCTCGGGGAAGAGGATGGTTCGCCGGCGTTGAAGATGCGTCCCGGCCGGACATCCACGCTTGAGCTCGTGCCCGAAGCTCGACAGCTCAAGCCTGTCCACGGGCACGGGAACGTCTTGCAGTGGCAGCAGCTGGCGGAGACTTGGCCTTGATCAGAAGACTGCCCCCAGGTCTCGCAGGCCTCCGGTGGGCACCGTGGCTCGGGTCCGTCACCCGACTGCCCAGTAGCGTGGCCGGTCCTCTCCGATGGTCTCTCTGGTCTCCCTCCAGTGTCCAGCCCCCTCGCCAGTTCACTTGGCGCTTTTTAATCCCCATCTTCATCGTGGGCCTTCATCATTGGTGTTCTATTGCCTTCGTGTTGAATTCTGATTGCTCTTAGCTGTACTTGTGGCCTTCTCGCATTGTGATGAGTGGAGTGCGCGGATTTCAAAATGCGCGCCGTGTTTCAAAGTGCGCGCCATAAGAGATGAAAGCAAGACGAAGACGACGTTGGCACGAGCGCTAAAAATAAAGGAATGAAGAAAAGCTGCACCAATGCGAGAAGGCCACATAGTGGTGGATATCTTAAAAAGGATTATGGGGAAGGCGTCGAGTTTGTTCAGTACACCGTGACAGATACAAGATCCATAAACAAAGGCTAAAGACGTTATATATTATTTGCCTGGCAGCTGTTATGCGTTCACAGTTGCCATTTTTTTGGAACTTCTGGCGCGCCTTTGAAGAGCAAAAGTGGACAGTCAGAGTGGTGGACAGTCAATAGAAGGCAGTGTGCGGTGAACCGGAGCCGTGGGCACCATTTACATCGCAACACTCTAAGGAATGTGTTCTACGCTTGCTAATTATTTGCGCTTTCGCCTGGCTGGCCGTTTTTCATGCTGCGAGTAGCTCACCTCTCACAGAAATGTCCCCTTTCAGGAAATACACAACTCACTTGTTAGAAGCTAGTGCAAAGCTATTTAATTGAAACCCCATTTGAAGAAGTACCGAGTAACAAAGTAAAATTTGTTGCCTGCTTTGCAAATCTGTGAAAGTCTAATATTCACTCGCACAGGTTCTCCTCGCGGATCGCTATGACAAGGTAAGTGGATTTGCAGTCTATGTAGTGCTATTTTTTTCAAGTGCCTTGGAATTCTGAGCAAACAAGAAAGTGTCGTCGAGCCTGCTGGCGCCCGTGTTTCTCGCACGGTTTTCTATGAAAGTCAGGGGTCCTATGACAACGATTAACCTGCTACCTGCGTGCGAAACAGAGGTTTTGAACGAGTGGATGCGAATTCTCCGTAAGGCTTCCTCAAGACTCCATTACACAACTGGAGAAAACTGCACCGATTCAGCGCCATACAAGAACGTTGCGCGTTTGTTTTTCGGTATTGCAGGAAGCTTCCTCCAGACTGCATACAAGTGCACACAAAGACGAACTACATGACTAAGTACAAGCAATATCCTGGGCAAACGGTTCGGGAATTGTATTTCTGCAAGAAGAGGGTGAAGAAACCCGAGCTCAAGTTGTATGTGAGAAAGGTGAGTTGCGTTGTCATGTGCCCACTTGTATCAGAGCATGCGCTGTCAAGCGCTGAGTACGCGGTACAATTTCGCGTCCTATACGACGTGTGGTGCTGTGTGCTCCGACATGGGACATACGACGGATCAAGGGACGTGAGGCGACGAGTGGGTACGGTCAGCCCACATCCAATGCGTAGGACAACGTGTCCTCGTGGTGAAAAGACCACCGCAACACCTTGTAACCCTAGTCGCAAAAAAGTTCTGATCAGTCGTAAGGGCCTATGTGGAGATGTGAGAGATATATTATGTGGTTTATTCACGCACCACGAGGACTTGTAGTGCGATTTCAAATACAGCGAAAAATTACCTGCTCTTCTTTGAGCAAATGACGTCATCAGAAGCGCCGACAACGTCACTTCGGGCAGAACAAACCTCGACAGTTTCGTGAAGAAATATTATCTACAAATGCTTTATTAGCTCGCTTTTATTTCAACAAACAATGAAAATTCGGCCATCTTTCATTAAGAACACCTTAGAAAGCGAAGTGACAAAGTCAGTTCTCATTGTAACGTCATTCGTTAAAAGAAGAGCAGGAGATCCCCAGCTCTGTTTGAAAGCGAACTACACGTTCCCATGTTCATGCAGTGCAATATTTCGGTCACATGTTCACAAAGCCTCTTGGGCTAATCGGTGCTGTTTTCTCAGTACGTTGAAAACGTGTTCCAAGGTCCCTCAAGTGCGAATTAAGCAACCGTGCACTGCCATGCGTTTTCCTATAACAGCATTCAAGAACATTGCCGATAAAATTCTGCAAGCCGCAGACACATCAGTACAGCTCAATGCCAGCGACGTCTTCGAGTGTCGGCGTAGTTGTGCCGATGCCGCAGCCGCCGTCGTTCAATGAACGCCGAGGTCGTCACGAAGTGCTCCTATTAACGAACAAAACTAAAGTTTGCGCTCAGATGTGGTATGTTAACACGCACGATTAATTTCATCGAAGTCTCTATGTGCCACACAAATGTAGAAACGAAGGAAGCCGTTTCGGTGGGGTGATCCATGCCGATGCCGCCGCTGCTTCAGACCTCTCGAGTGCTTTGGAAATAGACACGATGCTCAGCGACTGATCATATCACTACTCAACTGGCATTTATTTCGTTGCGAAAACTAATCAATATGTTCTTACGGGACTACGGGATACGCAAATGCCTCGGTGGCCTTGACCAGGGCGAACCAATTCACAGCCGGCAGCGTGAGGTCATGCATCTCCCGCGCTGCCGTGAGCTGTGGCTACCCAATGAGCCCTTGTTGGGACGAGAAGGTGTGCCCGGTTTGATACACGCCGAACGGCCGAACTAGGATACCGCTGAGGCAAAACGCCTCAATACGACTGCCGGGTGTTGTTGACAGGCGTCAGATTGCATTCACAAGAGGATCATCTGTTCGGCGCCTCAGAAGCAAAGAAGTCGCTGTATCTACGGTGCATTATTGGTGGTGTCGGCAGGCTAAAAGATTACTCTGGTGATGCCATAAGTTTCGTGCAAATATAGAATACGCGGTTGGCGCACGTTAGCCGTAGCGACGCACCGCGCAACAGCGCTGCACTGAGCCACATACGGGCTCATCTGTCGTATTGCTAATAATTCATAATGAACACAAGAACGCTGAACGTTAAAAAATGTCCGTTGAGGTAGGCTGCGCTAATGCACGCCGTATTACTTTGATCGTTATATCAGGTCGAGCATATTTTATTTTATACCGTATTTTCTTACCGGGCGCGCCTAAACATGTGAAGCAAGCCTCGACGATTATCTGAAGGTCATTTTATAAATGGTCATTTAATCGCTATGTTATTCCGAGTAGCTGAATTTGAATATCGCTGTCCAAAGTAAAGTTGCGCCTGCCATGTACTGGACAACTCGAAGAAAATCAGTCAAGTGCGAAAAGAAATTCTTCAACAGAAGTAAAATTACTCGCTGACTATTCGGCGGTCGACAAGCGTAGCTTTCCTGTTTTGAAATAAATGACAAAGGGCGCAATGTCCTCAGACACCTGCTCATATTTTAACGTGGCTATGACCCAAACATAAAGGTGCATTTTTCTTCAAGTCCTACTTAGGTACCGCGGGGAAATTTTTGCCCTGATTCCTCGCATATTTTTCTTGGTTTCTCTACCGGTACTTAGACTCAATGAGAGTTACACATGCCAAGCGATCAGTGCAAGCCATTGCCACATAACCGCGCCGCTCCATTTGTACGTGAGCAGTACATATGCTATGAAGTGTTCTCACCTAGACCACAGGGGAAAGAGGAACAATGCTACGTAACCTGAAAAGGCAGTGTAGAAAGTGGTACAGTGATATTAAGCACATTCACTTGCTTCGATTCGAGTTCACGGGCTGTTTAGATCAGTGAAAAGCGTCAACATGAAAACGAAATGTCTGTTGTTCTTGCAAACTGAGAGTGTCCGGAATGAAGCATGGGTAATTATATCTTTCAGACTGATGCCCTAGTCAAAAACTGCACCATCGAGTGTTGCCACGATATAAACCAAGGTAGAACACGCCACTGTTGGATATATAAAGTTCTCTCCGGGACGTCATGCGGCGAGGGAAAGGTTGGTGTTTTCTAAACTTGCCTCCGGGTCCTCTGTAGACGTGTGGCACGTATGCTTGGCATTTCTATGAATGTCAATGAACGCTTCACTTTCCCTCTTGGTCTGTATTACGACTATTCCAAGGACATTCGTTTGCCCTGTCGAATCATTCTGTGTGGCCATTGAGAAATACCGCAAGTTTACGCAAGTTTCGTAACGAATAGTGTGGCAGATATACCAAAACATAACGAGTCCATGTAGACCTCACGCGAAAGAAATTGACCCATAGGAATGCGGAATGGAACGCCTAAATGGGGCTAGTAAGAGGCAGTGGACTGGAATGAGCCAAAATGTGGACTTGGTGAACCACTTTAATGAAAGCTTATAGTACTGTACGCCTTTGGAAATTAGTCTAAGGGAATTTTACTACAAAACCACAACATCTAAGTCGTGTTTTCACTAGATATATGCGCCCTATATCTCCTGTAGTCTAGGTTTTACTGGCCCGTCTGCCGGGCAGCATGACAGCAGTGTTTATTGGCACTGCTGTAAGAGAGATATTTTAAAGCCGGCCGTACGGCTTCTGTAAATATCATTTCTCAGTTCGTAAGCCGAAAATTATGAAAACTCAAGGTCTACATCTTGGTCAAACTTGTTATATAGACAACTTGCAGCTACACAATTACAGGCGACAATTGATGACTTCTAATGCGTTATGAGTGTTACAGAAAATTGTGACGATTGCAGTCTCACACAGCTTGCGGGTACCGCGATTTATCACGCTCTATCCGCAACGAAACGCTCGCAGACTAATCTAATTACCTGAGAAGTAAATGCAAAGAAATGGAGTAGTAGCAAAATGTCTCAACGCCTGAAAGACTAGATTAACAATATAGGGATGTGGTTAAATGAAATCGGCCGTCTATACTTCTGATTTGGACCACGCTCGATGTTGCGACAGTGTCGCTTATGTGGACAGCCGTTAGCAATATTCAGGGCAGTAAGCGTTGTGAAACTTTATTCTCAATATGCTGTGCCCAGATGGCCTAAACGAAATCGCTCTTTTTTTTTTCAGACATGCAGGCGAGGTGTTTGCGGAGCGCACAAGAAAATGTAATTCAGAAGTCGAGTGTAGATATATGCATTGGAAAACTGCGAATAAAGCAGAGCGAAATATTCCTAAAGAATAAATATCTTGGACTAAAATATTGCTTCCGCAAAAGAGTTGGCTATTTCTTCGCTCGAAATGAGCAATGCTTCATACAACGTACTCCTCCTTGCATTGGCACACACCTTCTTCATTGCGAACAGGCCAAAGTTACACGTTGCACTTAGCACTCAACCTCAGGAACTTTGTGTAGCTTGCAAAATGTTAGCTTGCAATGTTATGTCATTAAACGAGGAAAAGTGTTCCTCTACGAAAGCGGGCTGCTTTTCACAATACAACGACCAGCGCAACATAAGCTAGCAGCTGCCTGTGACACGTTTGTCTTCACATTCGGATCATTTCAGATTGGTCGTCATATAGTTCTTAGTTTGCTTTCTTCATCACCACCATAAACAGAAAGTTCATAGCTTATGGATCGAGCCATAGAACACCACCTAGAAGGAAGCTATAAGGGATGCGGCCACAGAGGCGTTGTACCTCCGACTACCCAGCCAGACTAAGATACGTTACCGCCCCCCCCCCCCCCCCCTGTTGTATTCCGTAAAGCACATGTTCTCTCCATGCACTGCCACCTATCTTTACATTGTCTTGAGCAAAGGGAAGAAAAAAAGACGCCTTGGAACACTTGCTTCTCTCGTAAACGAACCTTCGTGAGAGGTACGTTTCCGTGAGAAATACATTTCCTTTGCTGAGGATTCCACGCTGCGATATGAGCCACTTGAACCATACTGCAGCGCACCTTTGGCGCTGTAAGCCTGCATCACCTGACATTTTTAGTACCACACATGTGCCGGGTATATCTGACAGGCGCGTATTCGCTTGCAATTATTGTTCTTGCGTTGTGTTTCACTACATGCAAACCAAAAGTACAATCATCAACAACTGCAAGCTGTAATGCGCAAATATCCCAAAATAACGTGAGCTTCCCTGCAGTGGATTAATGCGCTTGAGAATAGCCGTTCTTTAGTGCAGTGACCTGCGGTGGCCATCTTGTTTGCATTGAGAAAAAAAAACAAGCTCTTCGGTATCACGGACCGAAAACATCGCGAAAACTATGACGGTTGTCTTTGGCGCATGGTACGAGTACTTGAAAAGTAGGAAACGAGTCACAGCGCTTGATGAAAACGCAGCATTTAAAGTCATTATAATGTTTACCTTGACAACAGACTGCGTTAAATTCACGTGACCGCTAGGGCGTTTCGTCAACTGGAAACTTCTCCCGATTTAAAGAGATCGCGGAATATATTTCATCCTGCTTTCAAGGAAACCGTTTTATCTTCAAGCTCTTCTGCAATGTTGAAGAAGCGACGATCAGAACAATGTTCTCAAGCTCGAGCAGCAAAGAGTAAAAAGGCTACAATGTGATCTTTCAACGCCAAATATTTCTTCTGAAACTAGAAACCTCCATTTAACATTGCACTAATCGAACAGCATTTCAACTAATTAATCCAGTAAGGAACAATAACAAAATCTCGCATTCGTGCTCCTCCAGAAGTAATTTCAGAGCCCTGCCTACTCCCCAGGGTGTTGCCATTTGCAGTATGGAGTCTGAAATCCAATTTTTCTAATGTTTCCCGATAGATCAAACCGGTTGTTGATGTAAACCGAACAGGTGTAGATGGCACCACTACACAGGTTTTTCAACACCACGATGTGTCCTTCAATGTGGTCTCTTTGGCGTGCCATATTTTTTCTTTATTATAGAATCCGAGGATCGCGGGATGAAATCCTGGACGCAGTGGCTGCACTTAGATGGAGGCGATATCCTTGAGGCCATGTACTGTGCGATGTCAGTGCAGGTTAGAGAATCCCAGGTTGTCAGATTTAGCGGAGCCCTCCTATACGGGGCCTCTCATAGCAATATTCTGCATTCGGCACGTAAAACCGCATGAATGAATTAGTAACCAATCATTTCGGTTTGTAATTACGGGAACTGCTCCTGCAGAAGAAAGTAATAATATCAAGTAAAGAGCACCGATTTTTTTAAACTGTATAAAAATTCAATGAGAATTTTTTTCCACGTTTATAACAAATATTATGGCTAAAAATTACCTGCACTAAAATTGTTCGCAGCTACTAAGATGCAGGTCTGCGGACGCTGAAACGTTGCCCTGAAAGCTCTTTCGTATCTCATTTCTTCCATGTTACCGCTATGGTTCTACATACTGTCTAACTCTTTCTCGAAAAGTGGCTTTTTGATAACATATTCGCACACCACGAAAATTCTCGACAGGACCCACACTCCACAACAACAGCGAGTGACAGCGGCTACAACTCACGACGCCATGAGGTGAATCCGATAAGCTTTGAACATATTCCACGCATTCATGGGGAAATTTTATCGGCGCTGTCGCCAAGTGTCTGTGTCTACAGTTCCTCCTCTCATTTTTTTTAGGGGCGAAGCTCCTCTTAGTCTAACCTTGTCACGCCTCAGGCGTCAGTCGTCAGGCGTCAGACGTAACCCGCGTGCTGCGTAACTCGGCGTTCGCCTCGGCGCGTGCCTCTCTCTCTCTCCCGGCGCGTGCCTCTGCTGTTTTGTGAGAGAGAGAGAGAGACAGAGAGAGAACGAAAGGCGCGCGTTGGCTATGGAAACGCTCTTTCTTAGAGGAACGCTGTACCAGCTCGCAAAGAAGGAGAACGCGCTCTCACCCGCGAGAGACAACGTTGGCGCAGGCAGCGTCTCCTAGCAAGTTTCTTGATTGAGAAATACCGACTGCTCGCGTTGGAGAACCATTCACCGGCCACCCATATATATATATATATATATATATATATATATATATATATATATATATATATAGAATCAAAGGGTCACGTTGAAAAAACATAACATTTATTACGACGTTTCGGCCGCGAGACCGGCCTTTCTCAAGCTTCTACTACAAATGGTACGCACAGAGTCTACATGACAGTAACGGGGAAAAGAAAGGCCCTTTCTTTTCCCCGTTACTGTCATGTAGACTCTGTGCGTACCATTTGTAGTAGAAGCTTGAGAAAGGCCGGTCTCGCGGCCGAAACGTCGTAATATATGTTATGTTTTTTCAACGTGACCCTTTGATTCTATAATTGACCTGCTGCCAAGGATTTATCTTTGAAATATATATATATATATATATATATATATATATATATATATATATATATATATATATATATATATATATATATATATATATATATGCACTGGATCTTGACTTGCAATGAAGTGCCGGTGGGAGATTTCACTTGTGTATAGTTGAACCATAAGGATTCGTAGCGTGCGCGTTAACTAAATTAATCCGGAACTCGGCACGATCTACGATGAACATCCGGAGCTTCACCCACTCACCATCGTTCACTCCGTGGATATGCTGTAATAATTTTTTTCGTAGCCCGCCATGGCGGTGCGCATCAAGCAGTCGTCACCTTCAGCTGGCCCTTTTACTTACCTCACTTCTGCCAGAACTGCACGGAACTAGCACGATCAACTCACCTATGAGTATATATTTGTTGAAACTTTTGTTTATTGGAGGCGAGAGGTACGCTCATTGAGAACTTGGGAGGAGGAGTCAGAGTGAAGCTTACTGACAAGAACAGATCCGCCTATTTCGGAGAAACGCATTCTAGTCTCCGAGAAGAGGGCGGAGGAATGAACTGAAGTACAGCGACTGCGAAAGCGAGGATAAAGCACTTGCCGAGAAAAACTCCAAAGGCGAGCTCAATCTCCTCTTGAGTGTCTTGCATGGCGCTAACGCGAACAGTTTTGTGAAGTTTTAGTTGACTGGGTAGACGTTGGCTTAACTTTTGGCGGCTGGCTATTGCTCATATATTATGCGCATATATCAGCCACGCATGATTTAGTTCTTCCCTTCATCACTTCTGGCTTACGCGTGGCTTATACCGGCACATCCAATGACGACCGTTATCGGTCTCCACATAGGTCATCTTCATATTTCCATCATAGTGAACTTTTCTGTGTACTGCAATAATGCTCTAATATGCTGTTATATAACATCTACCTAGTACAGCTGTAAACCTGATGTTCCTGTGTGATTTTTCTTTCCTTTTCTCAGGTATTGTGCACTTACAAAACACCACCCACGCAGCTCCCGGGAAGCCGAGTGAGAGCTGCTTAGCAACAACCACATTGTCCCTGAGTACTTGCGCTATAGGAAGTGACATATCCACCTGAGCATGTTTCAGTACTGCCGCAGTAGTGAGACGGCTGATAGTGTCTCCCACCACTGTTGTCGCAGGGACAATATAACACGTCTGTCCCCTACATACTTTTCCGTTATCCCAATATAACCTGAAATAACATATCGAAGACCAAGGAGAAAATTTTTACAAGCATCCTCACTCGCTTTCACAAAAAGGTCGCTTGACATTGTCCTGTCGTTTCCTTGGTGGCAAGTGAAGATCGGCAGTTATGCCATTTTTTTTAAGTTGTTCTCAAAGACTTTATCAGGAACAAGGTCACGGCTCTGTCAACGTGAGATACAGTGGTGTTGGCGCAAACACACATAGTTTAATTTAGAGCTGAATCACCTCCGTTCTGCAGGCCGGCTCCGTGATGCTCGCTTGTGGATAATAAATGTTACATCAAAATCATTCATTCCATTTAATATACGTGTGGTACTCGACACAATGGGATGAACTATATGTGTAATTGTTTAAACTACTTATTTTTCTTCGTCTCACTGTATCTATCTCCTTAAAATGTTTACTAGCGATATTCTTGGCTTGTTCGCATTCAGCGTCCCATGCGTGTGTGAAACCTCAAAACGACAGAAATGACGTTCGAAGCTCGGAAGCGCGCTCCATGATTTCAATGCCTTTTTTTTTTTTTTCGAGCGGCTTGGGTCTGGTTTACGTAATTACATTGCGTATCACGACGGAGTGACACGGAAGGTGATCACGTGATAACCGTATGTATTACCGCCCTCACGATTGTTCCATTGACTGGGTTGACTTCGACACTGCCACATCAATCTTTTCAAGGAGGTCTCGGGAGGCGATCGAGTGCGAAGAACAGAGTGCTAAAGCTTCGCGATTTGCTGCCAACACTTATTCATTCCCCAGGCCATGACATCAGGACACATTACTGATTTAAGAAGGAAGCAAAAAAATTTATAAAGATGCTTCTACATTTTATTATGTACTTTAGAACCTTCACACTATTTTCATGGGTTTTCTGGTCCTAGATCACCACTTCGTACAATGAAATACAAAGTGAAGAATAGCGTGCCACGACTCCTTTCACCTAGTATAGAACGCCGCTTCTTTCGGAATGTGCGATTTTCCGCACAACAGGAAATAAAGTTCTTTATGACTACTACTACACAGCGAAAGTTGCATTTTGGATCACGTTAGCTCCGGCGCTAGCCACAGGCTAGTTTGGGCACTCGCGGTTTCCCCTAAGATTATGGCTGGGCGCAATGGTGATTATCCGATGCCACATGAAATATATGAATTAGTTCAGTATAAGCATGTCATCGATAGCGCGAGGAAAGCGCATTTTAGGGCGACGTGCAGAGGGTATGTGGATTCGGCGTGGGACCTTCGCGCTGGGTGACTCATAGCATGCCGTCTACAGTCGTATGCCGGGCTCGTTTTTTGAGTCACATTCTTGTCTTGTCTACTCGCGCGCTTTTAGAAGCGGCTACCCTTCGGAGACCACTTCATAACAAGCCTTACCGAAAAATTGTCCGTGTCTCTTTCGAGGCTAGATGTGTAGACGTAGGTAGCCTAGGCGCATAGGAACGCTGAAGAGTACGGGTCGCAATTTACGCAACTCCGCTGGCGCCGTACAAAACAGTTTATGCCGTCGCCTATTTTTGGACGCGCAATGATCTGATCTGAAAGGTGAACTCGCCCACGTCGGGTGAAAGACCACTTCAAGTAGCAAATGCGTCGGGACCCTGAATTATGCATTTGCACATACAAAGGAACGCAATGGCCGTGTTGTGCACCTTATGTAATACCTCTTCAATGGGGTCTTTAAGTAATAAAAATGAAATCAAATGAAACTGTCGTATCTCGGTAGCTTTGCGCAACAAGCGATGGCCGGTTCTGGGGCATGCTTTGTTGCAAGTCAGGAAATCAATGGGGAGTGGAGCGACAAGAGAACACAAAAAGAAACACCGCGGACTCGAAGCAAGAGTTTATGCAACCCAGAAGGCGAGATTGATGGTGATGTGGACCGCTTGACAAACGACAACGCCATCACACGAGCACACGAGCACACGTCCATTGATAGGGAAAAAAAGTTCATTATACTATAATGCATTCCACATGGAGAGCAGATGGACAATCGTAAATTTCATAAACAGATAAGAACAAAAACGGGCGCGCTTTATAACGATAAGATGTAATTACTTATTATTTCAAATGCTAGGTGTGTCGGAATAGATTTTTCTCTCTAGCAGCGATAAGCAGTGTCCCTCGGCATGGGTAAACTTGAAAACAGGAAACCAACCGGAAAACAATAGCACAGAGGTACATATATATTCATAGAATTGTTTATGAATCACATGTAACACATTCAGCAGCCCTTAAAAATCCACACGTTTCATTTTTTTTTTTTTGCCGGTAATGCGCCGGCTAAGCAACTAATGGACGATTACCGCGGAATACCAATCTGCATGACTAAACATAAATGGTTCGATATCTATTCGTGTCCTGTTTTCCCCACAGCTCTTCGCCATATTTGGTTGCACAGAACACGTAAGTATTATTATGTTGTGGTGCCAGTGATAGGCAAAGAATTTTAATTAAATGTTTTTCTTTCTATGAATGTTATTTCAACACGAGCATTCGTTGTTAGGTCACGCTAGAAAACTGCTTGACTGGAATGTATAAAATCAACCGCGGTGAGGGGACCCACTCACACGTTCAGCGCATATACTTGTTGGAGTCCTGCAGAATTTCCAAGGTTTCAGGCGCTCAGCTTGGTATGTACAACAATGCAACGACAGTTGTATTTTTGCGCACGTAGCTAATTTCTCTGTGTCTCTTCTTACCAAGGCAGTTATATTAGTAAGAAATAGAGTTTTTGACATTTGTTTAGTCTATTTCTACTTTTTAGTCAGGTTAAGCAAACTGTTGCTGCAATGCATAATATTACACATTCTAAGGCCGGCGTTCGTATGCAAGTTAGGAATTTCTCTTGCTCGCAGGCCGATATGGAAACAGAAGAGGCGCCGATTCAGGTGCGGTATTTTCCAAAAAATGACGCAGTCAGTCTGCGAGGCACTTTATCACAACAGCAGCCGAACCACCAGCAACAGAGAACAACGACACAAGGATGCACTCCGATGACAGTCTTGAAGATAATTGTGCCAGTCATCGTGTTGCTTTTCCTAGCTGTGGCTATCATCAGCGTCTACTTTTTCAAGCGCATAGATAAGGTAAGTCTGCGCTTCCCATATTGTCACTTGTGACTTCTTGTGACAGCACATCCCATCCTAGCTGGTGAATCTTACTGACAATGTCCGATAAATCCCAGGTGTAAATCGACGTTGTGCGAATGAACCAACAAGTAAATAGCATCTGCCGAATTGTTTGGCACGCAGCAAAGTTCTACGAGTGGCATCAACATCTGTGCGTAAATTTAGCCGTTGCGTTGTTGCGTGGACTTAGCAGCATCGTCGGCAGCGCTAGGGCGATGAGTGGTGCATTGCAGTGTCTGTTGCAAGTTAACGCTGAGAACGATCTTTTCTGGACGTGAAATGGACGCTACGGTGCCCTAAGACGCACATCGTTAGACTCGTTGGCTGGAGTATTGGGACGGGGTATGCACATTAGTCTGGTGAGTGGCAGTAATACACATTTAATGTTTATCGCACTCCTGTAATAGCCCCGCCACGGTAGTCTAGTGGCTTAGGCTGCAGATACGAAGGTCGCAGGATCGAATCCCGGCCGCGGCGGCTGCATTTCGATGGAGGCGAAATGTTGAGGCCCGTGTGCTGTGCGATGTCAGTGCACGTTAAAGAACCCCAGGTGGTCGAAATTTCCGCAGACCTCGACTACGGCGTCACTCATAATCAGAACTGGTTTTCGGACGTCAAACCCCAGAAATCAATCAATCGCATTGCCATAATAGCCGTTTGCACATTTTGCGAAAGCGTGCCCTACCGCGGACAAGTGATAGGTAGTTTCATGGCACCGCGTAGGATCGGGTTGTATTCCCAATGCCTACACCCCGATTTGTTCCATTTATCACACCTCATATCGTAGTGTAACATATATCATCTCTGACGTGCTGCCTGCTCCAGGGTATGGGCGTCCTCGTGTCATGAACTCCTAATTTTGCTCTGTTTTCGCTAATTAACCTGCTGCCAATATTCATATGTTGCCATCTCTTAATTATTCATGCCCAGCCTCGGTGGTCTACTGGATATGGTACACGGATGCTGGTCCCAGAGTCGCGGGATTTCAATGGACGCGAAATGTTGAGGCCCGTGTACCGTGCGATATCAGTGCACGTTAAAGAACCCCAGGTCGTAGGAATTTTCGGATCCCTCCCGACGGCGTCTCTCACAATCATATCGTGGTTATGGTACATGAAACCCCAGAAATCAATCAAGCATAATCATTCGCAAATGTAAAAAGTTATAACTACTCACAGAATCGCGAACTCAATAACCTCAAATTTTTCCAGCGGCCAGATCCTCACGGCATAACGGATGAAGCATTAAAGGGCACCAAATCGAGACCTAACAGGTTCCATTGATATTCACAATGTCCATGGGATCTTCCACTATTCCGAATCACTGGAAATTTAGTGGGCCCACACGCATTTTGATGCCCTTTTCAATCCATGTAATTGCCGCCCGATTACTCTAACCTGCGTACCTTGTAAACTTCTGAAGCATTCTTTTTTTATTGCTTGGATGCGGAAAAACATGAGAACATATTCTGTACTCCAACATTGCATCTCATCTAGATAAGCACTTTTTTCATTCCGAAACAGCGTGAATTTTCAAACTGATGTTTTCAAACTGATGTTATCTATCTTTACTTTTCAAAGGCATACGATCGGGTCTCCCATTGTCGTCTAACTGCGAAACTTGCTTGCCTTAATCTTGATCCCCATGTATTGTCCTGGATTGAATGCGGCCTCAAAAACCGCTTACACCACACTACTGCCATCGATAACATTCAGCCATCAAGTATTCCTGTCTTCTCAGGCGTACCGTGCGCCTCGGTTCTTGGACTTATTCTGTTCCTGCTTTTTATGAATGACACTCCTGACAAAACTTCTCCCTCCATTCGATCATTCGCTGATGCCTGCCTCCTCTATTGGAGCGTATCCTCCCGCAATGACCCCCTAATTCTACAGGAAGGAAATGGCCTGCATAACATCGACATGTAAGGAAATGGCGATATCGAAGAAAGTCGCCTGCACGGTACCGACACAAGAGGAGTGGACAACACCCCTCTTTCCTTGCGTCCTTGTTTTGCGCGCCTTTTCCTTACATAATGAAGGCAAGAAGCTCATCCGCGGTAGTTCATGCATCACTGATGTTGCCAATAAAAGCACAAAAATACAAGTGAGACCGAAGGCAGCGCGAAGTAAGATAGATAGATAGATAGATAGATAGATAGATAGATAGATAGATAGATAGATAGATAGATAGATAGATATATAGATAGATAGATATATAGATAGATAGATAGATAGATGTTCCGTCCCTACGCACAGTGCCATGAAAATACGTTGCATTATGCACTTAATCATTCTTATAGTATGTTAAAGGTGTTAGCGACCGCAACATCTTTCATTTTAACATAGCCTTTGAGCTTCCTGACCACCTCAGCCATCGACCACATACATCCAAGATTATAACAGAGTCAAATTTTCTGACATTAACGATCTCCTCGAATCTGTGAAAATTCCCAGCGTTCACCTTCTCACCGAACAGTTGAGCAAAAGTGGTCACTTTGTAAGGACCAACTTTTTTCCCTATTCATGCCTATGTTCATCTCGTGTGCACTGGCGATGATGCCTGGAAGCTCTGGTATCCAGGAACATCAGAAAACTACCTAAACATTAAACGCGCTTTTTCCACGAAATCAAGGGAAATAACAATCCGCAAAAATGTGACAGATGCTTAGCCGTGCTCCGTCAATACAGCAGCTTACTGAGGCACTCTAAGCGTAAACATTTTCACCTGGACCTTCTCAGCATTCTACGCGACAACCCTCGCAAATTCTGGAACCAATTGACCGCTAAAAACACCTCATGTAGTAGTGTAACACTTATAATCTCTGACGGGCTGCCTCCTCCAGGGTATAATGGGCGTCCTCGTGTCATGAACTCATAATTTTGTCCTGTTTTCGCTAATTAACCTGCAGCCAACATTCGTACGTTGCCATCTCAACGTTTCATGCCCAGCCCCGGTTGTCTAGTGGATATGGTACACGGCTGCTGGTCCGAGAGTCGCGGGATCGAAAGCATTATCGAAATGTAGCGGTTGCATTTCAATGGACGCGAAATGTTGAGGCCCGTGTACCGTGCGATATCAGTGCACGTTAAAGAACCCCAGGTCGTAGAAATTTCCGGATCCCTCCCTACGGCGTCTTCATAATCATGTCGTGGTTATGGTACATAAAACCCCAGAAATCTATGAAGGGTAATCATTCGCAAATGTAGAAGGTTATTATAACTACTCAAGGAATCGCGAACTTAATCGACAACCTCAAATTTTTCCAGTGGCCAGATCGTCACGGCATAACGGAGAAAGCCTTAAAGGGCACCAAATCGAGGTCTAGCCGCTTGCCATTTGTATTCACACTATCCATTGCCTCTTCCACTTCTCCGAATGACTGGAAAAGTAGTGGGCCCACACAAAAATTTGATGCCCTTTGCGATCCACGTAATTACCGCCCTATTACTCTAACCTGCGTACCTTGTATACTTCTGAAGCATTTACTTTTTTTTTATTGCTTGGATGCGGAAAAACATGAGAACATATTCTGTACTCCAACATTGCCTCTCACCTAGATGAGCACTTTTTTTCATTCCGAAACAGCGTGGATTTTCAAACTGATGTTTTCAAACTGATGTTATCTATCTTGACTTTTCGAAGGCATACGATCGGGTCTCCCATTGTCGTCTAACTGCGAAACTTGCTTGCCTTAATCTTGATCCCCATGTATTGTCCTGGATTGAATGCTGCCTCAAAAACCGCTTACACCACACTACAGCCATCGATAACATTCAGCCATCAAGTAGTCCTGTCTTCTCAGGCGTACCGTGCGCCTCGGTTCTTGGACTTATTCTGTTCCTGCTTTTTATGAATGACACTCCTGACAAAACTTCTCCCTCCATTCGATCATTCGCTGATGCCTGCCTCCTCTATTGGAGCGTATCCTCCCGCAATGACCCCCTAATTCTACAGGAAGGAAATGGCCTGCACAACATCGACATGTAAGGAAATGGCGATATCGAAGAAAGTCGCCTGAACGGTACCGACACAAGAGGAATGGACAACACCCCTTTTTCCTTGCGTCCTTGTTTTGCACGCCTTTTCCTTACATATTGAAGGCAAGAAGCTCATCCGCGGTAGTTCATGCACCACTGATGTTGCCAATAAAAGCACAAAAATACAAGTGAGACCGAAGGCAGCGCGAAGTAAGATAGATAGATAGATAGATAGATAGATAGATAGATAGATAGATAGATAGATAGATAGATAGATAGATAGATAGATAGATAGATAGATAGATAGATAGATAGATAGATGTCTTCGTCCCTACACACAGTGCCATGAAAATACGTTGCATTATGCACATTTCCACGGAGCATTCATGTATATTATTTCACGTGTGCGTGTAGGCATGTGTCCGTCAGGAAATGGACGTCTAAAGAGTTCTCTTGAGCTACCAACCAGAAACCTAATAAGCGGTGAATAGATTACATAATGACGTCATTATAGTTCCTTGACAATGTCGTTTGTGCTGAAAAATGTACTCTCTGAGTTCATGGGCTGAAATTATTTTTTCCAGCTGTCGAACAGCCGTCAAGAACTGGAAGGTAAGTAAATATATTAGCACCCTTGTTTTATTAGGAACTTTGGTCCAATAATAGTGGTATAATATATACATGCAGAGCTTTACCCTGTACTTGATGAAGAGGCGTTGATTAAACTGTGCGCAAGCCCTGGCTGTTAAACGTCTGCTACTTCGACGCCATCTGATAATGTGTTGATCCAAACAGTGGCCACATTTTCCTTTCCACATTGGGCATCCGGCAGCGGAATTCTTGATTGATTCGTGGGGTTTAACGTCCCAAAACCAGCTCTGATTATGAGAGACGCCGTAGTGGAGGTCTCCGGAAATTTTGACCACCTGGGGTTCTTTAACGTGCACTGACATCGCACAGCACACGGGCCTCAACATTTCGCCTCCATCGAAATGCAGCCGCCGCGGCCGGGATTCGATCCCGCGACTCTCGGATCAGCAGCCGAGTATCTTAGCCACTAGACCACCGTGGCGGGGCGGCAGCGGAATTCTCTAGCGTCAATTACGTACAGGGGTAAAAGACAATTGCTGCCTCACTCAACAGCTTTTGAGTGCTATATGAAAATGTAATCAACTCTACACATTTTGTGCCTTCACAGCCCTTAGCTTTAACATCGCACCTACATGTCGTTATATTTATATGTTGCGTCCTGTAGTGTGGAAAAGGCACCTTTACGAAAATTTCGAACAACTGTATACAATAAAAAATTTCACCCTCTTCTTATTCTTGATGGAAGCCGCATCCAATCAAATGAGATTCTACACTCGTTTTGAATGGAATATCCACCTACATCGCTCACTCCCTTCACAACTGGGAAAACAGCTTGAACTCATTTTTCCTCATGGCATATTGAGTACAGTATTGTCACGTTGATGTGACGGTCTTGGTCCGTAAGCACGGAGACGAGGCGACTTGAGAACAAATAAACTTTATTTGAGCGAACTTGTGCCCATAAAAGAACTGCGTGAAAAAACTGTCGGTAGCCTCGAAACGGCCTGTGCGGTTCAGCGTCCGCGGAAAGAATGTCCGTCCTCCTTTCGCCGATACGCATCCGTTACCCACGTGGTCCCACTGCTTATCAAAAGCATGCCCAGCGCGCGAGCGACGGAGCGACGCGCTAACGAGGCCACACTGTAGATAAGCTGAGGGCGGTGCTGCGCAAAGAAGTGGGCACCAACATAAACGCACGTGGCAGTATTGTAATTCTGTTTCTATATCATATAAGGTTCTGCAAATAAGCAGTTCTTAGTGTTTTGAGGTAATCAGTTTCACAAGGTGCTGAACCAGCGTGTACACGTAAATTCATCTAAACTTTATATCAAACTCTATAATTCATCTAAGTACAACAACAAAGAACAAGCAGCCAAAGAAAAGATTTAGCTCACCTCAGTTATCGCTGTTAATCACGCCATCTCTATTATGCTCTGTGTCT
Source organism: Hyalomma asiaticum (assembly GCA_013339685.2). Lineage (NCBI taxonomy): Eukaryota > Metazoa > Arthropoda > Arachnida > Ixodida > Ixodidae > Hyalomma > Hyalomma asiaticum. The sequence goes on along the minus strand of CM023488.1, from coordinate 34,159,737 downwards.
GCGTTATAATAGCGAATGGTTTTGTATATGCCAGAGTGTATGCGACACAGCAGTTGTACATTTAATGAGTGCATCAGTGTTTGCTGCAAAAGGAAGACCTCGTATGTATACAAAACCTTGTTTATCAGTTCAATACATAAGTGTACCCCTCAGCTTCTACGAAATAAACACACATAATAGTTGAGGGGGAATTTGCCAATTTCTGAGTATTCATTTTCTCAGAGGTGAACGTTACTTAAGTGGGAATCAAAGGGAACCACCTCTCGAAATTTATCTGTCTTCGTGTTACCCGCGGCGGTGGTCAGAACAGCGCCGGTGTGTCGTGTCTCTTTTCTGTGGTCGGCCTCAGTGTTTGCGCGGAATTTTTTGGCCGTTAGAGAACATATACCAACCATACCCAACAAAAGTTTCATTGAAAATCAGTACTAACAAGGCGAAAGCGAGTTTGACACTGGGACAGTGAAAATATAAGTAAATACATTCATTTTTTCAACATCCGATCAACAACAGACTAATATGTCCATACCGATAAGTACCAATTTGATGTTACCTGAATGATTTTGAATCGTTTCAGAACTTCCCAACGTGAAGAATCTCACTCTGGTAGATATTGGGCCGGACCATTTTACCATTTCCTGGGTGCCCCCTTTGGTCAACTTCGACTATTACTGGCTGGAGGTTTACCACATCGGTAGCAACGGCAATAGCCACGCACTATATCGTCCAGGATCATGTGGTAACGGGACCATCATCCACAGAGACCAAACTGAGCTTACCTGTTACGCATTCACAGCGTGCACGAACCTCACCATAGCCCTGCACACGCAGGTTAAAGGCACTTTTGACCTCACGTCAACTGGTGCGACCCTGCGAGGCATATTTATGCCTGGGAAAGGTAGAGTGTATTCCATTCTTCATAGACAACGCTGGTAAGCTGCAACTTCTTGGAGGAAAAGAACATTTTCAGCCGCACAATCCCATAGACATGAAAAAAAAGTTCGAAGGATAGCTGACGTATTACAAAAGTTTGTTATTGCATTTTCATAGCGGTATGGCTTGTGTAGTTGTTTCTGTTGAACCAAATAAGTTATTCTGGAAAACTGATACTTATGCGTCGCAAGCCCACACTTTCCACATCGATGACAACAGCTGGCTTTCTAGAACTTGCTTATACTTTGAAGGTGAACATAACATGTATGTCTCCTTCCGCTCCATTACCACAGGTTTTTTTTAATAACGCTATTACATGACAGGCTCGTGACTATCAAAAGGGGTCATGAGGCCGCACCACAAGAGCACTAAATTCTCGATTTATTCTCGGGTATTGGAAAGTTGTCAGCATAGATTACGCTAATGCACGCGCTTCAGTGGTTGCGTGCGGCTCCTTTATTGCTGCTAGCAAGGTCTCTTGGCGAAAAAGCGTCTGTATAACGTATTATTTTCGGCGATACTTCCATCCTTCAGTCCGCGAATATTGTTACCGACATTCACGTGCGTTATCCAGTGTTGCATTTCCTCCAATTTCGGCGGGAAGGCAAACTAAAGCTAAGCTATCAATGCAGCGTCATGCTCGTCAATGCACAAGCCGCTCTATATTGAAAGTGTTCGTCTTAATAAGAGGAGCTTTCATGAATACGTTCAAATGTTGTGTTCATGTAACCGTAACACTTACAGTGCAGTAGCCATGGCCAAAAGAAAAAAGAAACTCAAATATAGGCGTACGTATTAATACGCTGTCACAGGAATAAGGTTCGCTCTCTTTCCGCCACAACGCAGATCTCCCTGAAGTAGTCAACCTGACACTGTCGGCAATGACCAGTGACTCTGTCACTCTTTCCTGGCAAAGACCTGAGGGCTGCTTCGATCAATACGTGGTCATGGCGACAAAAGGAAATCAAGGACTAGACACTCAACACGATGCCAGCGTTGGATCGTGCGGAAACGCAAGAATTCTTGACACAACCCAGACGAGCGTCACCTGTGAGAATATCCAGGCATGCGACGTGAGCCTCACTGTGCAGACCCGCAGACTTCGACCCTCAGTGCTCACCTCTCAGGGTGTCACATTGCAAGGAATCCTCATGTCCAAAAAAAGGTAATCACGTATTAGTTGCAGTAATACGTGCAATCACGTATTAGTTGGACAAACTTCGCTGCAGGGATATATTATGAAATGCATTTCCAAGCCATCAAGACCGTTGCAACAGCGAAGCCGTTTCCTTCTTTTACTGCGATATAATGGCAACGGTGTGAAGTTGTTGATGTCACGATTAGTCAATTATGTAGTCAAACATACGTACTGGCGCCGTCATATTACTGCACCTTTCATCATTATCTCCTGAGCGCACCTTTTCCGTCTTCGTGAGGTCATGCACTTTCTTCTTTTCTTTGTTCCTTTCCTTCTCAGCATTTCCCGTTTAGAAATGCACCCACAACTCAGTAAATCGAACCCGAAAGTTAGACTCTTTCGCACACTTTACCGAAGAGCGCACGTTGGGCTTCGCATGACAACTACCATGCAGTAAGGGGCCTCGCGAGTGAAGTCGACATAGCATTACTGAAATTAGTCCTTTCAGTTCCTTACTTTGATTTATACTCGAACAACGACCTGCAGTTTTTCGCACTAGCACTGAACTCCTTTTGAGCTGAAGTATGCCAAAATTTTCATGGGGTGATCAGAAGCATAACTTCTGAAATCCTCGCCCCTGAAGCTTTGCACCTACCTCCGTTGCATGAGAGATATCATTAATACTTGGTAACATGTGTAAGTGCACTATTCACATTATTTGGTCATTTAGCAACTGTCATCTTAGCATTGCATTTTACATGCTGCATTATTCTAGTAAAATTCATTTCCTCGACGCGAGAGTATCTACCGAAAAAGGAAAACCGAAGACGACACTTTACAGAAAACCGACGGATAACGAGCAATATCTCGATTACATTTAGTCAGTGCCGTCGATACTGTAAGAAGAGATATCTGTCGGGCAGGTGAAATGCGTAAGAAATATTTGTAGCAATGACGCTGACTACGTGCACCACTTAAAAAATGTAAAGACAACCTAAGCTGCAGAAAATCACCCGCACGATGCCCTCAGCAAGGCACACGATGTCGCATGTAAGCTAAATAGGAAACCAGCATTAGAAAGGAGAGACCGCAAAGCGCAGACCAACCAGCCACTAGCATTCATAACAAAATACTGGAATTCGCTTCCAAACATAAATAATGTACTGCTTAAGTACTACCCAATACTAGCAATCAACGAACGCGTCAGAAAATAGTTTCCCCGCAGTGTCACCAACCGCCGTAGTAGACACCTCAAGGAGCGGGTAGGACATGCCAAAGTAAACCATCAGCGTGCCGCCCGCGTAACAACTCGCTCCCGTGCCATATGTAATACTTGCGAATGAATTCAAAACGATCATAAAGTTCACGGAAAGTGCCTATGTCTTTCATATAAGGTCTAGTTTTACTTGCACGGGTTTAAACGTTATTAAATGGAACACATTTCTTGGCGAACTTGAGCAACTTTCACCGTGTCTATGTATCTTATGTATCTAGTCGCCTACGTCTTGGCTCTATCCAGGTCGTCTCGCCCACCCGGTATGCACGGATTTGGATGGTAGAGTACGAATTTGTGAAGAACATCAATTATTTATCTTTACGCCGCTCACATCATGCGCTCATCGTGTATGTAACAATTAATGATACCGTAATCATGTGTGGTTCAAACCCGTAATGCTCGGCCAGCGTAATGTGCCACAGGTTCTTGAATTTTCCACAAACCGTGAAGTCAAGGACCAACTAAAATAGACACCTGAAATGTCGTTATAACAGACCTAGTATTAAGAAAGGCGTGCCGCTTAACGGAGCTTGCGATTGAGATATAAAAAAAGCAAGCACACAGGCAACCTACCAAACAGCAGGGGGGGGGGGGGGGGGGGGTGGAACCCGGGCCTCCAAGGTGCCAGGCAACCGCGTTACCACTACGGCTTCTTTCAGGCGGTACATATAGTAAGCAAACCTGTCACACTGACAGTTGCGTAATGGTCCCTGAGTAACGTAAACTGCGCTTCCAATGTGTTTTAAGCGCTATCATAGCAATATTTTAAACAATACATAAGTTTTACTATCACTCGGCACGCTTTTGTAGAATTGTGCTCGATCCCGTACGAATACATCAACAAATGACGCTTATGATATGCACATCAGCGCACCGTAGCGTGCGTTTCACCTCTGCAAAAAAATATATATAAAAGGAGTAAAGGTCTGTGATGTGCACTGGCATCAGTGGCAAAGTTACGTCTGCCATGAGCTCCCATTCTGTTTCCATGGTGCTGTCGACGTTCGTGGCCAGCCCACGTTAGGTACACACCGACTGATCTTGTTTACACAAAGACCTTAAGCTTAAGGGTTGGCCTAATGTGAAACAGTTCGTCGTAGGCAATTTCACCGCTGCCCGCTTCACATGACACCAATTCCAACAATACGTGGGATCTGCAGGATATTTTTACATGTTGAATTGATCGCTCCGTCATAGCCAATACGTTGGCGAAAGTGCTGAACGAATCAATCTCAGGTTAAACAGGCAGCGCGAGGATACCCACCACGAATAATCTGCCGAAGGCAGTGGTACAGCATTTTAATATGACTCATAATTTTGGCGTACTCAAACTTTATATACTTCAGGCTAACTTCTGCTCTACCAAGTTTAATACGCTCCAATCTGCAGGTATAAGCCATCCTAATGGAGCCCTTTAATCTATTACATACGGGCGAAAGGAGGGTGGAAGGGGTAAAAGACTGCAACGACTGAAGGTAAAGTAACACTAAAAAGTTTAGATCAGTTTAAATTCGTTTAGACAGAGGCTATTATTTGAGAACTATATTGTCGTCCATTGCACCACCGTTCAGTATTTGAAGAGAAAACGGAGGTTAAAGCTTCGTTTTTTTTTGAATTTCTCGCCGAGACCGGCGCACCACAACTAAGTGCGATGTCACGGATTGCAAACTATTTCCTTTGTGTTTCGGCCACATTGGATCAATGGCATTGGAATATACTGGCTACGTCAAGTCACTGCTCCCCCCCCCCCCCTCCCTGCGACATAACTCATAAATTTTAGGGCAAAAGATTTTTATGTGTCATAGCAGGAGCGATGAAAATCCATCACTTCTCAGAAAGTTGGTGTGAACGTGAAGGCGCTGTAGCTACCTCTATTTCCATCTTGTACGTTTTCTTTCAATACGCGTTCTTTGATGCCAAGTGCGGGGCGGTTGGCATTATGAAAAATAATATAGTAATCGCGAGAAATCGATTTGCTCTCTAGTATCCATATCAGTTGTTTCACCTGTATAACCATACGACGCTTCTTCACAGGTCTCTTTTCAGGTTGGACGTAAACCATGGTGTAAAACATGTGTTAGTCACGCTAACACATGTCACTACACTCCCCTCTCCCTTCTTTTCTCTTTTCACTTTTCCTTTTTTTCGCATCTGCCCCGTTTCTCTTCCTCTCCTTCTGTAGACGAGGGACAGTGTGCAAAGCGTAATGAAACAAACATTTCAGAAGGCCGTTGCCTTACTGATGATGACAAGTCTCCTTGTCAAAATGCTGATGCCTGTGTCAATCCCTGTTCTCCTTTTTTAAAGATCTGTTCATCGATTCGTGCCTCCATCTTGCTCTGACGTTCTTTTCTAGCTTGCAGCATAGGGACTACGGAATATCTGGATTTATGTTCCTATTCATTATTTCATTCGAACGAGACAGAACCTAAGGAAAGATGAAGAGATACAGCGAAACAACTGCTTGAGAGCCTGTTCACTTGCGGTGGCTCATGCGGCATGGCCGAGGGGGGAAAATCGATTTCCCTGGTCCACGTTGGAGAGTTCCGTCACCCACTGAGCAGCGGTAAAACAGCGACAGCCAAATGCTGGGTGCATTGGAACCTTGCATGTTCGTGTTGCTGGATGGGAATGCTCCGGAACTAACAATGCCCAGATGAAAAAAAAAAGTTCGTGAATGCTTGAAGTAGCAGCGGCCAAGAGTGGAGACTATTTAAGTGCACTTGCGTCACTGTATGTTGTTAAGCCAGGTGGCCGAGCGACAGGTGCTTTAAATATGACGGTTTAGTTACAGCCCTTCACTTTTTTTCAGATCTCTATCCACCGAGCAACATAACCGCTTTTCAAGTGTCGCCCGGACTCACCAGAATTCTCTGGGGCCCTCCATCAAGGACATGGGGAAATATCTTCGGATATACTGTCTCAATTTGCCGGAATTTTACTTCGTGCAACGAAGTTGACAGCCTTAATGCCTGCAGTGAGAGTGACGTATCCGAGACGTGGGTGGACCTGGAATATTCCTGGTATGGCAAAATGTGCGCTCTGGTTTCGTCTAGTGCAAAATGCGGGGACCACGTGAGAAGGAGCCCACCGGCAGCCGTTGAGATTACGCCACCTTCTTCTGGTAAGTCATTTCTCTCCCTTCACCGTAAACAATACTACTTGGCGTGTCCTCCTAAAGCACATAATGTGACGACAGGTTGGTATGCGTGTCGTCAAACGTGTAAATGTGACATTTTCTGCGATGCAGAATTCAATACGCTGCACTTAACTAGTAATTTCATTGCGGATAATTATCTCCAATCACTTAATCATTAAATACCCACTTTAACTCTATACCCACCTGACGTGTATACCCGTTTAAAATACGGACAATTCGTGGCCGCGTCATGGTGGCACTGCGAATCCATGAATCGCAGTGTCGGGCGAGCTTGCCCACGCTTACATGAGTGCGGTTATCGTTAAACGCCGTTAACGTGAATACACCAGAACAAAAAACTGCCGTTGCATTTCTTGACTCGGTTCACCACACATTGTCTTGGGTGTATTTGTTCCGTTCCACAAAGGGGAGAATGGCGAACGTTTTGAATGTATGTGCACCAATGTGGCACCTACTCAACTGCTGTCGATTAAGTAAGGAACGCTCGATTATATGAACAGTTGCTAGCTTTAAGTTAATACAGCGAAGCGCAACAAGCATTAGAATCTGCTTTCGGAAAGGTGATGTAGCATCTGCTTACTGGTTTTGAAGGGAGGCCAGCTGCTGAAGCCTGATAGCTTAAAGACGTGACAGTGAATCAAGAGTCATGTAAACAGCGGTGTATGAATGCAAAATAACGCGTGCGTACCTTGGGGCACGCACATGATAATCCACAAAAATTGAAGAGATAGTTTGCATGAATATCGCGGTCCGTGGTTGGCAGTAAGTGGGCTTGAATGCTAGCCACGTTCTCATAACAAGACTTTAGGTGCTTTTGTTGTCAAGTGCCGTGCTACACGTTCGGCTAGGCAAGTAGCCGCGGCCAGGTGAGCGACCACGCGACATCACCGGCTTTATTGCCATGGCACAGTGGCAATGACGATGACCCTTCGCTTCACTTGCGCCCAGAGGCTACATCTCGCCAGGTCACCGGAAGCACACTGGCCAACCCTGGGTCAGTCTGTCAGCCTCTACACGGAAAACAAAAGGAGCGACCGATAGAAGAGCAGTTCTTGCACTGCGATATTGTGAAAATCCTTCGCTGACAACAACAAAGATACTTCGGGAACCATAAGGTATCAGCACACCGCTTATAAGACCAAGCCTCCAAGAGAGCACTTCGTCACCGAAAGAAGCCCTGATAACGCGACACCGCAGCATCGAGCAAGTCAACGCAGCCTTCACCTGCCGCCACGACCTAACTGCAACGCAAGACAATGCACCACCGACTTCGACATGCTTATCGATATTCACAACGTCACTGATCTATACGACGCCGTATATTACTATTGCCTCGCCAGTAACCCGTTCGCCGCCCAGCTGAAAAAAGTAAATACCACTTGGAAGGGGGGGGGGGGGGGGAAGAACTCTAAGTACGGACAGCTGGAAGCCACTTAATAACGCCAACTGGAAACGCTAGCTTTTCGGCAATCTTTGTTGTGCTGCAGCATCGCTCTAGGGCCGTCATTCTACTGCTTTGAGAAAGACGCTCTAGCACACACACACGCAAACATGAAAGAAAAAAAAGCCGCCTATCCACGAAGTGAATTATGATGAGTGAGTTGGAGCACGGGGGGATCAATCGGGTAACCGATCACTCGGGTGAATCCGACGTACATTCCCCACTCAAATATGCAAACAAGTGAAACACATGTGCACAGTGCAGATAATGTGTTTTATTGGTCGTATATGGCATTGAGGTGTAAACTTCGTTAAATCGCATGCCTTGCAACTGTGCCCGAGACTGCGATCAAGAAAATCGCGCTTCAACCGAGCATCGGCGCCACAAAGCGTCAAGTAGAGAACGCTTCCGGCGTTTTAGCGCCGCTTCCCGCGCTCTTACCGGCTCTGGGTCCGCTTACCGGCGTCGCCGTACTGCTGCGGCTTCGCGACCTCTCCCAGCCTCCGGGTCCGCTTGTCTGCGCTGCCGGGCCGCTGCAGATTCGCGAGCCCTCAATTCCGGGCCAGCTTGCCGGCGCTGCCGTTTCGCTGCAGCTTCGCGAGCCCGCTATTGTGGATCCGCTTGTCTGCGTCGCCGTGCTGCAGCCGCTCTGCGAGCCCTCAGCTCCGGTTGCAGTTCTGCCGCCTTGTCTTCATTCAGAACGAGGTGCACTCCATGACTGCCGCTGTCGAAGACAGAGAGACACCGCAGCGCCGCTAGCGCTCTCCACTCAAAGCTAGAGCCCGTGCTCCTTTCGGCTAAAGCCACGTGAACACGAAAGGTGCTCCTTTCGTGTTCACGTGGCTTTAGCGCGTATTTCACAAAGTAATAATATCAGACTAACTAGCCCAGCAATCCGTCCTCGTTAAGTCGTTCCGCCTCTCTCCAGCGTCATTGTTTCCGTCAGCACCGAAGTACCCAGAAACTTAGAAGGTGTCATCGAGGAGGACTATCACGTGCTCTTGAACCACTGGAATTTCGACGCAATAGGAATAGCACAGCTGCATCAAGGGAAATAAAGATGATTCTAACTTCAGCCACGAAAGAAGCACCTCAACATGGGTACGACGGTCGCTTTCATGAATGAATTGCTGGAAGCCGTATATACTGCTCCCTCTTCATGACACCGAACCTGCTTAGACGAACTGAGATCCTCTACATGCCTCCGACGTCAATCCGAGCCTTCCGGCAGCCCGCAACTCCAGTCTCGTGGTTCGCAAGTGGGCTTGGCCATTAGGCCATGTTCTTTTCGAAGTGTTTGCTTTCCATGAGTGCATAAGTGTTTCCTGAAAAAGGCAACCTCGTATGTATACAAAATTTTGTTTATCCGTTCATTACATAACTGTACCTCACACCCTCCACAAAATAAACACATATAATAGTTGATTAGCAATTGCCAAATCCCTCAGCATTCATTTTATCAGAGGTGAATGCTACTGCAATGGCAATCAAAAGGAACCACCTCTAGAAAATTCTCTCTTCGTGATAGTCGACGCGGTGAACAGAACAGCGCCAGTGGGTCGTGTCTCTTCTCTGTGGTAGTCCTCAATGTTTGCGCCGAATTTCTTGGTCTTTAGGGAGCATGAACCAACTAGGCCCAACAGAAGTTTTATTGAACATCAGTACTAACAAGGTGAAAGCCAACTAGACAATGAAACAGTGAAAATTTTAAGAAATAGATTCATTTTCTCGACACCCAATGACTAACAGACTAATATGTCCATGCGGATATGTACCAGCTTGAAGTTACCTGAATGATTTTCAATCGTTTCAGAACTTCCCAATGTGAAGAATCTCACTCTGGTAAATATTGGGCCAGACCACTTTACCATGTCCTGGGTGCCACCACTGGTCGACTTTGATTATTACTGGCTGGAGGTTTACCACATCGGAAGCAATGGCGATATCCATGCACCATATCGTCTGGGATCATGTCATAACGGGACCATCATCCACAGAGATCAAAGAGAGCTCACTTGCTACGCATTCACAGCGTGCACGAACCTCACCATTGCCCTGCACACGCAGGTTAAAGGCACTTTGGACCTCACGTCAACTGGTGCGACCCTGCAAGGCATATTTATGCCTGGAAAAGGTAAAGTGTATTCCATTCTTCACAGACAACGGTGGCAAACCGTTACTTCTTGCATGAAAAAACATTTCAGCTCCACAATTCTATGGACATGTCAAAAATATTCAAGAATACCTGCAGTAAGAGCAGTCTTTTATTGCCTTTTCATAGTGCTACCGGTGGAGTGGTTGTTTCTATTCAAAAAAATAAATTATTCTGGAAAACTGATACGTTTGTGTTATCTGGGACCCGGCTCAAAAGTATCTTGCAGAAGCAATAGAAAAAGTTCAAAACTAGGCAGACCGTTTCGTCAGCAAGAATTACGACCCATTTGCTGGTATATCCGAAATAAAGGCCACATTAGGCTGGGAAACTCTACAAGCTAGAAGACGGAAACTTCGATTAAAAGTTCTGCATAGTATATACTATAACCTAACAGGCATTGATAAGTCGGAATACCTACTAGCACCAAGATATCGTTCCACAAGATGCCTGCACACACATAAAATACGAGAATACGCATTCAAAACCACAACTTTCGCCAACTCCTTCTTATTAAAAACAATTAGAGACTGGAATGAACTTCCCGAAGATGTAAACCTGAGTGACAACAGCGCTCTTTTTTTCATCGTTGTGACATAGTGACATGCCTATTTCATTTTTTGTACCTGTTTGACACGTGCTGTATTGTTCGAAAATATTTTTTGATTGCGTGCTGTAATTATTATATATTGTTATACTTTTCCAGAATGTTAAGGTGTACTATCGCAGAAATGTTAGCAGCCATATGTATACCCCCCTGAAGTAATGCCACTACGGCGTTGCAGGAACTCTGTAAATAAATAATAAAATAAAGTATTGTACAGTTCTCAGACAGACCATACAACCTTAATAGAAATAGAATCTGAGGAGGACAATGAAATTCCATGTATAACCGCTGACGAAGTCAAAAAAGCTGTCAAAGGCATGTCCCGCAGTAAAGCAGCTGGTGAAGATGGTATAACAGCCGACTTGATTAAAGACGGAGGAGATATTATACTTGAAAAACTTGCATCGCTCTTCACGAAATGTGTCAAGACGTGTAATATACCACGCAGTTGGAAAAATGCGAATATAATCCTTATCCACAAGAAAGGTGACATAAAGGAGTTAAAGAATTATAGACCAATTAGCCTACTCCCAGTAATATACAAGCTATTTACAAAAGTAATTTCTACGAGGATAAGAGAAACACTCGACTTTAATCAACCGAGAGAACAAGCTGGTTTTAGGAAAGGTTACTCGACAATGGACCACAGCCACGCTATCAACCTAGTAATTGAGAAGTACGCGGAATATAACAAACCTCTTTATATGGCGTTTATCGACTACGAGAAAGCATTTGACTCGATAGAAATACAAGCAGTTCTAGAAGCTCTACGTAGACAAGGGGTGCCTGACATATACGTGAAAACCATCAACAACATATACAAAGATTGCACAGCCACACTACTCCTACATGAGAAAAGCAGAGAAATCCCGATCGGGAGAGGCGTGAGACAGGGAGATACGATATCCCCGATGCTATTCACTGCATGTTTAGAGGAAATCTTTAAACGTCTAGACTGGGAAGACAAGGGAATTCGAATAGACGGCGAATATCTCAGCAATTTAAGATTCGCAGACGACATTGTGCTATTTAGCAATGATGGAGATGAACTACAAAACATGCTTGATGACCTAAACAGGGAAAGTATTAAAATTGGATTAAGAATGAATAGGCAAAAGACCAAAGTTATGCTCAATAGCCTAGCTAAGGAACAGAAATTTAAAATCGACAATGAACCCTTACAATGTGTAAACGAATACGTATACCTGGGACAGTTAATAACAGGAACTCCTAACCATGAAAAAGAAATTCTCCGTAGAATAAGGTTGGGCTGGAGCGCATTCGGAAGGCATTATGAAATCATGACTGGAAACTTACCGCTCTCACTAAAACGAAAAGTATTCAATCACTGCATTCTCCCAGTACTAACGTACGGCGCAGAAACGTGGAGGATAACGAAAAAAACTAGAGATAAAACTAAGGAGCACGCAACGTGCAATGGAAAGAAAAATGTTGGGGGTAACGCTAAGAGATAAAAAACGAGCGGAATGGATCAGAGAACAGACAGGAATAGCCGATATTATTATATCAATTAAAAGAAAGAAGTGGACCTGGGCAGGACATGTCATGAGGAGGAAAGATAACAGATGGACAGTAAGAGCAACGGAATGGATACCAAGAGAGGGAAAACGTAACAGAGGCAGGCAAAAGATTAGATGGAGCGATGAAATTAAAAAGTTTGCAGGCATAAAGTGGAACCAACTCGCTCAGGATAGGGTGGATTGGAAATCGTTGGGAGAGGCCTTCGTCCTGCAGTGGACCTAAACAGGCTGATGATGATGATGATGATGCGTCGCAACCCCATAGTTTCCGCATCGATGACAACAGCGGGCTTTCTAGAACTTGCTTATACTTTGTAGGTCAACATTACATGTACGTCTCTTTCCGCTGCATTATCACAGGTTTTTTAATAACACCATAACTTGGCAGGCTCATTGATTGATTTGTGGGGTTTAACGCCCCGAAAGCAACTCTGATTATGAGAGACGCCGTAGTGGAGGTCTCCGGAAATTTGGACCACCTGGGGTTCCTTAACATGCTCTGACATCGCACAGCACACGGGCCTCAACATTTCACCTCCATCGAATTGCAGCCGCCGCGGCCGGCATTCGATCCCGCGACCCCCGGATCGACAGGCTCATGAATATCAAAAACATTCATGAGGCCGCACTACAAGAGCACTGAATTCTACATTTAATACCTGGTATTAGAAAATTGCCAGCATAGATTACGCTAATGCATGCGCTTCAGTGTATCCGTGCTGCTCCTTTATTACTGTTAGCTAGGACTACTTGCAAAAAGCTGTTTGTATAATGTATTACTTTTAACAATACTCCCTTCCTTCAGTCCTCGAATATTGTTACCGGCATTTACATGCGTTTTCCAAAGTGTTGCATTTCATCTAATTTCGGCAGGATGACAAACTAAAGCTATGGTATCAATGCAGCATCATCCTCGTTAATGCAAAAGCCGCTCTGAATTGAAAGTGTTCGTCATAATAAGAGGAGCTTTTGTGAATACTTTCAAATTTTGTGTTCGTAAAACCACAACAAGTACAGTGCAGAAGAAGTGGTGCTAAGCTGCATCAATTTCATAGCCAAAATAAAGAAAATTCAAATGTAAGCGTGCTTCATACCGAGTAGTCTGTCATAGGAGTAAGCTTTGCTCTCTTTCCGCCACAACGCAGATCTCCCTGAAGTAGTCAACCTGACACTGGCGGCAATGACCAGTGACTCTGTCACTCTTTCGTGGCAGAGACCTAAAGGTTGCTTCGATCAATACGTGGTCATGGCGACAGAAGGCAATCAAGGACTGGACACTCAACATGATAGCGTTGGATCGTGCGGAAACGCAAGAATTGTTGACGCAGCCCAGACGAGTATCACCTGTGAGAATATCCAGGCATGCGACGTGAGCATCACTGTGCAGACCCGCAGACTTCGGCCCTCAGTGCTCACCTCTCAGGGTGTCACATTGCAAGGAATCCGCATGCCCATAAAAGGTAATCACGTCATAGTGGCTGTTATCAAGTCAAAGTTGATTGCAGGGATACTTTATAAAATCTTGTTCGCAGCCATCGAGACCGTCGAAACAGCGAAGCCGTTTCTTTATATATTAATGCGATATAATGAGAACGGTGTCAAGTTATTGATGCCAGGATTATTCAGTTATGTAGTCATAAAAATGTGCTCCGCCAAAACATTAGGTTCTTTATCGACTGGCGTTGTGTCAATAGTGCACCCTTCATCATTATCTACGGAGCGCACCTTTATGCTTCACCATGCTTTCATTTCGAGTTTATAAATGTAGCCACGGCTTCGGAAATCGAACCTGAAAGTTCGAATCCTTCGCACACTTTAACGAAGAGTGCCCTTTGGGCTTCGGATGACCACTACCATGCATTAAGCGGGCCGGCAAAAAGTCTGTCTTGGTAGTCCGATTTGCGCGACTCCAGTAACAACGCACAATTCACAAGGCCGTCACAGGCTCCACGAATAACAGCTTTGTCATTCTTCCTTCAGAGTAAGAACATAAGTTACACTGTAGCATCTGATGCCACGACGTGACATATTCGGAATCATAAGGGACACAAGCGAATACGCGTTGACTCAATAGAGATATTACGGTTTAGAAAATTATATTCCGGCCCAACTCTGTTATACAACGTACGACATAGTATAATGGATCGTCTAGCCATGGAATTAATCGCACTATCAGAGTACTCCTGCTTAACTCCTAGCAATAAACAAGCGGGTTGTTCACATCTCCTTCCTAAGACGCACAGCGCTATCAGAGATTAACTACTCATCGCTTAAAGACCAGGCAGTCCTATCGTATCCAACAAAGCAACGACGGAGACCGCGTCAAAGTTTGCAAATCACGACTTGCCTGATATTTCGTCCACACTTCTGGCCTTTGTTCAGGATACACTTCACTTTCTGAAGATCATAGAGCCGATTTACGAAATGCAAGCACGCTCGGATCAGGCCATTCCGGTAACATAAAATGTTTGCTCGCTATACACTTACCCATCACGTGAGGAATTGATGCGCTCTCGAAGGCAACACACGATTGCAAGCGAGCAGTCGCGGCTGCAGTTTATACCGCATTACGTGAATTTGTCTTTAAAATAATTAGTTTACTCTCACTTCACCAAATAACTACCTGTAATGTTCTGGCACACGCAAGGGGACTCCTATTTCGCCGATGTACGCTAACATCTTCATGGGACAATTACAAGTACTACATTTCAAATCCCAGTTTCGCACCTACCTCTATCGCACAAACGATATTATTATTATTTGGTAACATGGTAAAAGTGCACAAGCACATTTTCTGACCAATTTAATAGATTCCATCGTGGCATTAAATTAATACGAATGTGTTTAATACTGGGGTCCACCACGAGAGCAGTGACGCACTTCCATAACGGATGTGGATGTCTGAAAAAACGGATATACAATTAAAATGAAAACGTACCAGCCGCTGGGACGCGAAATCACGCTCACGCGGGATGCGACGAAAGCTGCCGGAGACTCTACCGGTACACCGCCGCATTACAAACTAGAGTTGAACTCCTTTGTAAAAGACACGTACCGGGAAGCAGTTTGTGTCTCTTATATGAGAGGTCCTTTATAAGCATATGGGGTGGGGGGGGGGGGGGTAGTGCGCGCCTGCGCACATGTGTGTTGCAAGCGGCATCGCAAAGATCGCCAGCTGCCACCCTCAGAAGGAGGCAGAGGGTCGGGCAGGAGGTTTTCGGCTCACGCGGCAGGCATCTTTCTAGAGGAGGCGTTGGCGTGACAAAGAGTGTAGGGCTGATCGCTACGTTCACGTTAATTAGCGGTCGATGGCACTGCATTTAGGTTATAATGCCTCTTACAAGCGATGCTATTGACCGAAATTCACTAATAGGCTGTCCTTTACAACCGATTGCCTTCTATATCCGCCGTCTCTTGCAAAAGAGGTCAAATTAATGGGAGAGAAAGGGTGGCCAACCAAGAGGGTGGATGGTGTCTGTTATACCCGTATTTCCGTTACATCTGTGCCTCTTATAGCGGGGTTCAACTGTACTTCATTTAGGCTGAATGCCTTCGCCATTTGAAGCCTTTTTCTTCCAAGTACATTCGAAACGTGCCCATAACAAATGTAAGAGAAAGTACAGCAGTTTGGCCGTAAATATACCCAACGTATATAGTATCTGCTGGCCTCTCGTTAACACCAACAATACACGGCACGAATCATTACGCACACGCACCCTGTACAGGGATAACCTGAAGGTCATTTTTTCTGCCGCAATACAGATCCTCCGGAAGTCGTCAACTTGACGCTGGCATCCATGTCCAAGGACTCTGTTACAGTTTCGTGGCAAAGACCCAAAGGCTGCTTCGACCACTACGTGGTGAAAACCACTGCAGGCAGTCCAACACTCGGTATGGGGTATGACCTAAGCGTTGGATCGTGTGGTAATGAAAGACTCATCGGCCCGACCGAGACTAGCATCACCTGCGATGAGATCGAGGCGTGCAGCATAAGCGTCACTGTACAGACACGCAGAAGTCAACCCCTCCTGCTCACATCTCAGGGCGTCCAGCTCCAAGAAATTCTCATGTCCAAAAGAGGTAACGGCGCTTGCATACTAACGCTCATCATGAAATAATTTGAGTCCAGCTATAGATGGGGAAAATATAACGAGCATTAATGTAGCCTTGTACTTCGAAGGTTGAGCCTGCTCAGCAAAGGGCTGCCGTTGGTCGTCATATTTCTCTGCTCGGCGTACGTAATGATCCATTACTTTTTGAAGACATAGATATTGCATCTCGAAGACTACTTCACGCCGTTTCAGAGGCTATGATAATCAATGAAATCGATCACCGACCGTTTCCTGGTTCTGAATATGTAGTATGTCTCAAATATGAACAGCAACGTGAAATGCATGCCTAAGATAATTAAAAGGAGTGCCTTTGGAAGTGAGAAGACTTTTTGTCAAGCTTTTATAGTCCTGCAACAATCATACTTACTTATACTATTCAGAAATAAATGACGAGTCGGAATTGTACATCCACGTGTAAACCCCATTGTGCTGCCCAGAACACATTTACTAGCTTCTAAAAATATTTTAAATATTAGGATGCTTACGCAACATTTCCTTGTTTGTCGATGCTTAAAGTCGCATGTTTTCAATTTAGCTGCTTCGTGAGAGCTTCATGATGTCAAAAACAGCGAAGCGACTGCACTAAGGAAGCGTAGAACCTCATACTGAATGCCATATATTATAAAATTTCACGAATTCATTACGCTGAAGAGGGTGTTTTAGTGGCGTTGTGCTGCTGTTTAATTTCCATCACTTGCTTCTCTGCGAAAAGTAATGTCTCCGAAATTTTATTCGTCAAACTATCCTTAGCCAGTCGTCAAATCGTGTTGCCTTATGGGCTTTTGTATAAGTTCTGCAGAGCACATTCTTTATTCGTTGCTGCAGGAAGAAGAGTAAACATCGATATCAACAGAACACCCCATCTGCGTTCAC
Organism: Hyalomma asiaticum; assembly: GCA_013339685.2. Taxonomy (NCBI): domain Eukaryota; kingdom Metazoa; phylum Arthropoda; class Arachnida; order Ixodida; family Ixodidae; genus Hyalomma; species Hyalomma asiaticum. The sequence goes on along the minus strand of CM023488.1, from coordinate 34,142,507 downwards.
AAACTAGAGTTGAACCCCTTTGTAAGGGACACGTACCGGGAAGCAGTTTGTGTCTCTTATATGCGAGGTCCTTTATAAGCATATGGGGTGGGGGGGAGGGGGTAGTGCGCGCCTGCGCACATGTGTGTTGCAAGCAGTCTTGGGCAGTAACTAGTTACTAGTAACACGTTACCCCCCCCCGTTAACTAGTTACTTTTTTCAGTAACTTATAACTGTAACTAGTTACTTTTAATTTAGAGGAACTTGTAACTGTAACACTGTTACTTTTTACACGGTAACTGTAACTGTAAATACCGTTACAGTTACTTCCTTTTAACAAATATCCAGCAGCAACACTTCTTAAAAGCAGGCCTCGGCAGTATTGCGATACAAGACTATCGCGATGTTTCTCTTAAATGTTTATGACTATGCGTACCTCTGTATCTAGACAAATTTGCAAAATGTATTTGTATCTTACTAGTGGAATGCTTTTACGATATATCGTTTGTATCGTGATGCTGTGCAGGACACGGACATCTCTTGGCTTCTTTTTTTCTTTCTCTTTCCTTTTCTCTTTTCGTTTTTTTTAATGCGAGGCATTTCTTAGCGAACTTCGGCGACTTTGAGCGTATCTATCTATCTATCTATCTATCTATCTATCTATCTATCTATCTATCTATCTATCTATCTATCTATCTATCTATCTATCTATCTGTCTGTCTGTCTGTCTGTCTGTCTAGCCGCCTACGACTTTGCGCTCTCCTGGCCGTTTCGTTAATGGGGTGTATACGATAATTAATATGCCACAACACGACTGCATTATGAACATAAATGACAGGTGATAACATAAATCATGATAGGCATGTCATGAGCGGCATGATTTACATGACACTGTCTTCGTGCTCTCCTGGCCGGTTCGTTAACGGGACGTATACAAAAATTGGCATGCCACAATATGACTGCATGACCAGCATAAATGACGTCATAACATGAAAATCATGACATTCATGTCATGAGCGACATGATTTGATGCCACGGTCTTGGTGTCTCCTGGCCGTTTCGTTAATATGGGTTGTATAAAAAAATTGGTACGTACGCCACAATATGACTGCGTGACGAACATAAATGACATGTCATAACATGAAAACCATGATTCATGTCACGAACGACATGATTTACATGACACGGTCTTGGTGCTCATGCGGCCGTTTCGTTAACTTGATATATACTAAAATTGGTATGGCGAGACAACAATGTATGATAACTATGCGTGACACGTTCTAAGAACATGAAAATAATGACATGCATGTTATGAGCGGCAAGATTTACATGCCACGCGTTTCGTTAATGGGATGTACATCAAAATTGTTATGGCACGTGCACGACTACATGACGAACGTAAATGCAAGTCATAACGTTGGAATCGCGACATGCGTGTCATGAGCCGCATGGTTTACATGCCACAGTCTTGGTGCTCTTGAGGCCGTTTCGTTAACTTCATATGTACCAAAATCGGTGTAGCGAGACAATAATGCAAATCCATCTTACGTTTCTGATTCATGCTTCGCATTTACTCCATTCCCACTGCACGTGGAATGTGCCATTTTTTTGGAAATAAATTCGCGACAATCAAGAAAAAAGTTGTTGCAGAAAATGAGGCGTACGCAACGATTGCTGGTGTCGGGCTTTTGAGTGAGCCCCATTCCATTCCTTTTACCTGGCGCTTTGCTACGAGCAATTTCAACTAACCGCACGCATTCATACGTTTCCGCTGAAAGAACTACATAATTTCGTTTGCGGTGTATGAATGTTGTACAGTAACGGAAAAGTAACGACGTTACTTTTTAGCAGTAACTGTAACAAGTTACTTTTGCAAGCTGAGTAACTGTAACTGTAACATAGTTACTTTTCTGGCTTAGGTAACTGTAACACTGTTACTTTTTACTGGTAACGTGCCCATGACTGGTTGCAAGCGGCATCGCAACGATCGCCAGCTGCCACCCTCAGAAGGGGGCAGTTAGAAAAAGGAAGGTCCGTTGTCGGCGCCCCTCGGTGACCCGAGTGCACGCTGGCAGCACGAAGGAGAGTCGTAGGCCGGTGAAGGGAACGTTTATTTCACTGCGCCAAAAAGCGTCTGTCCAGGCTGAAGCCTGAACCTCCGCTCTCCCTGCCAGGCAAGAGGAGCCACCTTATATACAGCGGTTGCTCCGCCCCTGCATCCCCGACAGCCAATCACAAACGGCGATCGACACTCCGACGCCGCTCTAACAAAAGAAAACTGTGAACAATACAGTGGGTACGCTTGCTGCCCACCACGCCGTGGGGGAGGGCGCCAACCTAACCAGGTGGCGACTACATACATTCCAGGACATGCTGCCTAACACCCGTCAAACCGGTTTCCATTTACCAGCTAGCCCGTTCCTAGCTGTACAATGAACTTCCACAATGGTCGGCACCTGCCCAGCATGTGCACCACGTGGCTTTGCGCCTTCTCACAAACCCGAACCACTTTCTCTTGTTTGAGGCCGGCACACGGCGATAACGATATCCCGCGCTTTCCACGTTCCGTATATGCCAAGCCACAAGCAGCAACACAATCCTCGCACCCCTGAGACTGACTGAGGCAGAGAGTCGGGCAGGAAGTTTTCGGCTCACGCGGCAGGCCTCTTTCTAGAGGAGGCGTTGGCGTGACAAACAGTGTAGGGCTGATCGCTACGTTCACGTGAATTAGCGGTCGATGGCACTGCATTTAGGTTAGAATGTCTGTCCGCCGCGGTGGTGTAGTGGTTACGGTACTCGGCTGCCACCCAAAATACGCGGGTTCGATCCCGGCCGCGGCGGTCGCATTTTCGATGGAGGCGAAAATGCCAGAGGCCCGTGTACTGTGCGTTGTCAGTGCACGTTAAAGAACCCCAGGTGGTCGAAATTTTCCGGAGCCCTCCACTACGGCCTTTCTCTACTCTCTATCTCTTTCACTCCCTTTCCCCTACCCCCACGGACGCTTAGCCGTGCTCCCTACATGGGCTGCAGAAATTAGCGTCCTCTCCTAACCGAACCACAATCATCATCATCATCATCATCATCATGTCTCTTACAAGCGATGCTATTGACCGAAATTCACTAATAGGCTGTACTTTACAACCGATTGCCTTCTATATCCGCCGTCTCTTGCAAAAGAGGTCAAATTAATGGGAGAGATAGGGTGGCCAACCAAGAGGGTGGATGGTGTCTGTTATACCCGTATGTCCGTTACATCTGTGCCTCTTATAGCGGGGTTCAGCTGTACTTCATTTAGGCTGAATGCCTTCGCCATTTGAAGCCTTTTTCTTCCAAGTACATTCGAAACGTGCACATAACAAATGTAAGAGAAAGTACAGCAGTTTGGCCGTAAATATACCCAACGTATATAGTATCTGCTGGCCTCTCGTTAACACCAACAATATACGGCACGAATCATTACGCACACGCACCCTGTACAGGGATAACCTGTAGGTCTTTTTTTCTGCCGCAATACAGATCCTCCGGAAGTCGTCAACCTGACGCTGGCATCCATGTCCAAGGACTCTGTTACAGTTTCCTGGCAAAGACCCAAGGGCTGCTTCGACCACTACGTGGTGAAAACCACTGCAGGCAGTCCAACACTCGGTATGGGATATGACCTAAGCGTTGGCTCATGTGGTAATGAAAGACTCATCGGCCCGACCGAGACTAGCATCACCTGCGATGAGATCGAGGCGTGCAGCATAAGCGTCACTGTACAGACACGCAGAAGTCAACCCCTCCTGCTCACATCTCAGGGCGTCCAGCTCCAAGAAATTCTCATGTCCAAAAAAGGTAATGGCGCTTGCATACTAACGGTCATCATGAAATAATTTGAGTCCAGCTATATATGGGAAAAATATAACGAGCATTAATGTGGCCTTGTACTTCGAAGGTTGAGCATGCTCAGCAAAAGGCTGCCGTTTGTCGTCATATTTCTCTGCTCGGCGTACGTAAGGATCCGTTGTTTTTTGAAGACATAGATATTACATCTAGAAGACTACTTCACGCCGTTTCAGAGGCTATGATAATCAATGAAATCGATCACCGACCGTTTCCTGGTTCTGAACATGTAGTATGTCTCAAACATGAACAGCAACGTGAAATGTAATAAACTGCAAAAAAAATCTAGTCCGCCAGTATTTCTAGAGTGGAGTGAAGGGAAGGAAGATTATCGCCTGTCCAGTCCAACAATTCGTTGAGAATGGCAGCAGGTATACTTTGTGGGCTCTTATTCGTTGCGGCGAACGCAAGAAGGATTAAATGTGATCGCACTATTATAGGGTATCAGAAAAGCATTTTTCTTTCCGCGGCAACGCAGATCTTCCTGAAGTAATGAACCTGACGCTGGCAGCCACGTCCACTGGCTCTGTCACCCTCTCCTGGCAAAGACCAAAGGGTTGCTTCGATCAATACGTGGTCAAGGCTACAGCAGAAAACCACAGAATGGGTAGTTATCAGGATCTCAATGCTGGCTCATGTGGCAATGAAAGTATCTTAGACTCAGCCGAGACGAGTGTCACCTGTGAGGGGATCTCGGCGTGCAGCGTAAACATCATGGTGCGGACACGCAGAAGTGGACCGCTGGCACTCACCTCTCAGGGCGTCACACTGCATGGAGTTATGCCGAAAATAGGTAAGGCCTGAATCAACTTACAAAGTCAGAACTGCCTTCACGTATCGTACTTAGCACGCTTCATACAAATAATAATACCCGCACTTGTTTCATTTTGTTCATGGGGAGCGCAGTTATCACTTTTTTGCGACGTGCAGCGCAGGCCATGCTTATCTTGAATGCGGCTTCGAAAACGGTTCCGACCTTTCGACTAACTCGACACCCCACGCGTACATTTTAGTGCCTTCTAGAGCATCAGTCATAATACCGCAACGTGCTGTACTGAATTTATAAAACCCGACGCATATCACAGCCAGTTACTTCACGATTAAGTAAAACAGCGTTGCCGTTCGGACGGTTTTTCTGGCGTTGAACTGCTTAAACTGTTTGCTCTGTTTCAATCCCCAGAAAGTGTGTTGTCCAAATATTCTCAAGTTCGCTTTCGGCCTGTCGTGGCTTCGCGAAAAATCCAAAGATGAAAATTCCGTGACCTGTGATGCACGCGCTCTCCCTTTCCGTGATCCGTGCTATGCTGCTATGCACTGAAAGCGGTTGGTGTAACGCCAGAACCGAATTACACTCATGGTTCATGCACAGCACCTTTAGGATAGGCAAACATAACATCCACATCAAGAAATGTGATGGATCCATCTGTCCTATGGACGCGCTAATAATGCATCGTATCGAATTCGTCTCTCGCAGATCCACCGGTGCCAAGCTGTCATACTCAAATACAAGGAAAATCTATGTTAGTGACGTGGAACAGGATGCAGGGCTGCTTCGACAAGTACATCCTCGATGTTACCTACGACACCTCCATGTGCATTGGTTCTCAATACCGAAGCGGTTTTTCATGCGCTGGAACAACTGTCCTTGACCCGGATGAGACAAGTGTTACTTGCGCCAACATACCTTCGTGCGGACTTGCGACCGTAACATTGCGCACGCGGCAAGACAGAACAGATGGGAGGACTTCCATAGGACACACAAACACAGTCCTACTCAGTGAAGCAGGTGATACTTCTTACCATGCTTTAAGAATTACACATATAATTCATAGCGTCGGCAAAGTGATTTCAGAGAGCGAAATTCCATTTCCTTGGGCTAGTATAACATGACATCTGTGAGGGACATTGTCCGAGATACGTCCCTTGAGAATTGTGCAGTATTGCTAATCTGCATGTCTATGCCAGTTGATGGTCATATAATATCTGGCGTTCGCAAAGTAATTTCATGGTGAGAAATTCCATTTGCGCAGGCTAGTGTAATGAGACCTTTGAGGAATAATATCAGAGGTGCGTCGCTTGGAAATAATGCACTATTGCTAACTTTCATGTCCGTCGCAATGGCTGGCCAGCTTGGGTATGTTCACAGTTACAAGGGGTCTTCTCACGCGCTATCCTGTTAAGATTTTGCAAATATCTGTAACACAAAAGAGATACAAGCAGCTGGCATCAGGAGTGCGCGCTACAGACTGTGGTTTTAAGCAAATCATTTGGCGTAAGACATCTGCACTTGTACCAAGGCTTGCTGTGTTATTGCAAGTTCTGTATTAATGGCGGTGTTCTGCTCTTGACCTACTGTAGGCTCCGTCTACTAAAGGTGAAACACGCCTAGAAAGTGACTGCCATTTTTTTCACAACTCTTGAAATGCAGGCAGTACAGATGCCCTTAAGTCACCATGTGTGAATTCGTGTAGGCGAATAGTTTTTTAGGGGCGAAGCTCCTTAAGGTTTGGGTCTGTCCTTCCGTTCCTAGTAGCGCGTTACCTTCAAAGAAATGAATGATGCTACATGTGGGAGGCGCGCCCTCGGCGCGTGCCTCCCGGCGCATGAGCTCTCTCACTCTTCCATCTGCTGTCTTGTGAGAGAGAGAGAGACAGAGAGAGAGAGCGAAAGGCGCGCGTTGACTATGGAAACGCTCTTTCTTAGATGAACGCTCTACCAGCTCGCAAATAAGGAGAACGCGCCCTCACCCGCGAGAGACAACCTTGACGCAAGCAGCGTCTTCTAGCGAGTTTCTTGATTGAGAAATACCGACTGCTCGCGCTGGAGAACCGTTCACCAGCCACCCATGTGTAGATATATATGCACTGTATCTTCACTTGCAATGAAGTGCCGGTGGGAGATTTCACTTGTGCGTAGTTGAACCATAAGGTTTCGTAGCGTGCGCGTTAACTAAATTAATCCGGAACTCGGCACGATCTACCACCGATGAAGCTCCCGAGCTTCGCCCACTCATCATCATTCACTCCGTGGATATGCTATGAATTTTTTTTCGAGTTCTGTCGACTAGCGCCCAAGAAAAAACAAGGACGCACTGGCCATCACGTGTAATGAACGTGGCTTTATTTTTTTCTGTAGAGCGTATTCTGGCCGTAGTCAATTTGCATATTCAGCACCACGCTGGGCAAGTCGTTTGACGTGACGTGCTCTGGGAGGAACTTTGAAAGCGCAACTTCTCGTTCGCTCCGCATAAGTACAAGCAATAGCAATGTGTACATGTAATTGCAGCATGAGAGTCCATCTTTTTATAAAGAAAGACATCCTCAATTACCCCAGGACGGCTATACTTTTCATAAAACTCCAATTATGAATAACCAGTGTTAAATGCGGAAAACATTTTATCAGCGACTGCCCTTTGCTGAAGTTGAATGTCTTTTGAAAGCCTGACTCATTTTCAGACGTTCCGTCTTAGTTCGTACCTAAAAGCTTCTAATAATCATGCCATGCGACGTAAGCTCCTCTCACGCCTAAGAAAAAGGCTTATTTTCTTGCGCGCATCAACTCACATAGTTTGTTTTAAAACTGTCCTTGTGCTCAATGAAATCCTGGCGTGCATCTTTGCTTTTCTGCCTTCGCAGTCAAGCCACATTTTCGGAGCAGTTCTCTGACTTCATTGTACTTTTTTCATCATCCTTCCTGGCTTGTTTTATTTCCACAGTTCTCACGTACTTCAGCATCGATGCAAGCTACACGACACGGCATTCGGTCATTATCAAGATAAACATGCTCATGAGGTTCACATGCGATCCAAGCGACTGCTTGGCGACGGTACGAGGGAATAACCACACGCATACGAAAAGCTGCTACAGCCACTGGGATTCCGGATGCTCCTCGTCTTTCAAGAACTTGCAGAATGGTACCTCCTACACCGGCTTCATAAGCATCAGGCACCCTGGAAGCAAACTGATAGGCCTGAAGGAGATAGGATTCAAGACTCAATGTAAGTACTCCAGCGAGCCAGAGAAAAGTGACCAATTTCGTAGTAAAATGCAAAGGTAAAAACATTTGAAGCAGCCACTCTCGACACTACACATGCACATCAGGGCACTGCATGCCACTTCTGTAGGCTGCTTACTTACAGTTCCTTTGAACAAGTGCGACTGTCTATGTTCTAGGAAAAATGTTCTTTCCGTTTTACAGCGAGGCTATGTATGTGGAGCCTGTGCCGTAGTCGTTGGCGTTCACTAAAGTGAGGCCACGTGACGACGAGGAAGAGAGAACGAAAGAAAAATGGCATGAAAGTCAGAAAAAGACAACAAGAAGAGAAGGAAAACTGTTGCCGTTGCTAGGTGCACAGGGAAAGCGGAGCGCGTACATTGGCCTGTCTTCTGGGGTGTACACTTCTATGGTGTGCGCACACCGCGGGCGGCGCGCGAACGATGCAATACGCGACTCCCTTGCGTTGTCTGTGGAGCACATCTCTGGTTGAGCCTTTTCTGGCACTAGCCTAAATTTGCTTATTTTACGTCAACTGCCGGATAAAGACCCCCCCCCCCCCCTAAACCCTCATTCGATCTGTGCGGCTCGAGTTAATTTCATTTTATGCCAACAAATTTTCATCATTCAGGCACCTGACCGTTTTGCTGTTGTATGATGCGTTTTGTATCTGTGTGGACATATGCGGTGACCCTAACAGTCGAATCGAAAATGTGCAGGCGACGTGCCCAGAACGCCGCCTGCCCAGATCCGTCTTTGTTTCTTTTATTTATTTTTTTTTGTCAAATGCAAAGTTAGCCCCAGTTCTGCACCGCACTTTCTGTAAGACAACAAAGCTGTTGCCCTTTTAACTGCTGTATTTTATTTCTTCCTTGAGTTGCAGGCGTGGGAGGGCAGTGTAGTGGTTCAGACACTTGGTTCTGGAAGGTCGGGGCCCTGATAAAATCCCCGCGCCGCCCAGACGTTTTCTTTGTTTATTTCTCTCTTTCCGTCGTTTCTTTTGTAGAAAGAAAGAAGAAAACGTGGAGCCACCGCTAGGTTTGAAACAGGCGCGCTTACAGGTAGTTGCCCAATGCAAGGTTGCGTCACGTGCCGTCTCAGCCAATGGAGATCCTGCGGCCTACAATTTCTCTACCGCCGACGACGATCCAGGGTCTGCCGTATTAATTGCTGCCAAGTTTTTTCGCCGCGAGAGGCTCCTGCCTTTTTTATATTTTTTTAATGTTTTCTCAGTATTATTATGAAGGCGGCGTATTATTTCCTTTCGTAAAGCACCAGTACAGCGTGAGCGCTTCGGCAAGGTAACCTGATCCTTCATCGTACTGTAACTGATCCGTGTTCGTAAAAACCTCAAAGCGACAACTTCTTTCATTTCCGACGGACATCGCGTGCGTTAGGGTTGGAAACGTTATTTGCTGCCTGTCGCTAAACTCAGACTTATGTCACACAACGCACTAGTATTCCTAACATTGTGATAGCGATCCACAAGTAATGATAGAAGTATACCAAAATAACCTCACTGCGTCCCCAACAACATTGTCATAACGTTAAAACAACGTGTTAAAACGAATCCACTTGTACGATTGTACAGCTCGTCTTTCAGAACGAAATCGTGAAAACCACCACGCTTGGCTGGTCAGGAACGCATTGCCCGGAACACCGTGCTGAGTGCGGTCGCACTCCCAGCTTACTCAAAAAGAGCGTAGCTTGCACGTACCGAGATAACTCTGTGCGGGAAATCTATGAAGCATTTCTAATCCAATCCTCATGTCAGGAATATATCGGCTCGTCGTCAACCGCCCTGACCGATAAGGAGACTGTTTATCTCCTCGAATGACTGTTACATTATTCTAGATAGGCTGCGATCGATGGCTTGTGCTTGCGAAGGAACGGCGCGTAGAAATTATAATCATCATGACATCAGTGCACGTGCTCTTCTTCTGTGCAATGCCCTTTGTGCGGCATTCGCGTGCAGTTTTTTCATATCTTTCCCTCGTGCTCTCAGTTCAGTGCAACTGTCTTCAAAAAACAGCGCGGATTAAAAACAACACAAAAGACCAAGGGAAACACACTGGACGAGCGCTGACTATCAATTGAAATTTTTTTACTGAAGAAACCAAAAAAATATATATGCAACGAACATTTTTTAACTACTCATGCGCGCACATGAACACGTGTCTGGAGCAAGACACGTTTGTACATGAGCAGTCCTGGGCAAGGCGGTAGAGGAGGAAGGAGGAGACAGGAATAGGAAAGGCAGTGAGATTAACCTCGGCTGAGCCCGGTAGGCTACCCTGCACTGGGGAAGGAGGAAGGGGAGGGAAAGTTGCGGAAGATAGAGAGACAGAAAAAAATTTAAAAAATAGAAGAGTGACGAACAAAAAATATTGCAGTGTCGCTAACGTTATAAAAGTTCTTTGTCCATATTCAGACACGGTAAATGAGCCTAGATCAATGAGCCTAGAAGCGTCCAGAAAATGTAGAAAATCAAGGCCTTCATATGTTTCAGATACATTCAATTCTCACGTGGGGTAGGAGTGTAGTGTAGGGGTAAAGTAATTTTCCTGCGGAATGAGGGGACCCATGTTTTCACCACCAGCACCGGTAACAAATTTTTCTCTCAAAGGCGCCCCCTATGAAGTCGCAGGACAAATTAATTCGTTAGTTTCTTCCGCCACTGCATAGCGGGCGCCATGGCTTCTACTTTCTTTTTCTGCGAGCAACTAGTTTTGGCGTGACAACAACAGCGCCGGTACAGGCTAGCAATGCAGCTTCGCTTGGAAACACGAAGGAAGTGGTTCTTTATGACTTTGCATGGATATTAGGGACAATTGTGCATGGTGGGCTTGGCGCTTGATTAGACATTGCAGTGTGTAGCACATAACACATGGTGAGTTGCCTTTCGCTAACGACGTGTGGAGGTTCGTCGTGTGTTACAATGGTTTTAATAGTAATTAGAAGTGATGAAACAAATAAAAAATAAGGTCGCCTTGTTGGACTGCACTTACATAGCAACTGCAGCACTAATGTCACCAATAATGTTTCATAAGCAAGGATAAATGGCTGCTGCATGACCACTACCGAGCCACGTTGAAGTTCCCCAGCTTATTTGCACAAGGCGTCATTACTTTCACTGGCATCTAGGGTTACAACCTAGATGTCTCTAGCTAGTGAGGGACCTTTTTGGACTGTACACTTAGCCCCGCAACTTCACAATCATGCCAGCTTTATTTTGAACATCAACCCTCAGCAAACGTGACATAAGTGCGAAATTCAATGATTCAGAGACATCAACGCTCATTAACTGCCACTCATAATGCGTTGTTTTTTATGTGCCTCTAGAGGCAATTGCTAACTTGTGCCGAATAAGCAGACCACAATTTCGCGGAAGTGTGTGGTGGGGGTTGTGTATGTATTCTCTCTTCCACTGTACATTGCCACAAAAAAACTACCTTGTGCGTTTTCTTCCCTTTCCGACAGCGTGAAAAATGTCGACAGGGGGCTGAAAGGATCCTGTGCTCAAGGAGGAAGCCATTATATCTACTGGACGCACAGCAATATACCGAGATTCAAGCGATCTTGCTTCATTTCGCAACGAAAACCGTTGCGTATTCCTGTACGAAGAGAACCATTACATGAATTCCATTAAGCTCGCCAGCGAACAACGCTACTTGGATACTGATAATAGAAGTCTTTTCTTGATGTCTTACATAGACTGCTGGTGAACAAAAAATGCCACATATTTGTGGACTGAAGACTCACTCAACAATATCCGCGGTACCCACCTCTATGCACAAATCTGCAACTTTGAACAAAATAGATTGTAATGAAGTATTCTTATTGTTTTGCTACCTTCTGCAGTGTGATTACATTACTCGTCTTTTTTTTTTATTTTGGAGGAAGGAGATGTTTAAGAAGAGCGCCGCTTCTCTTATGTATGTTGTTATATATTTGTTACCAAGCGCTGCATGAGAATACACATGTTACACTGTGTGCGTGTGGTGCAGCATACATGCATTCAAATAAATTGTTTTGCCTAAACTTACTTTTTGCACTTGAGTGTTTTTCGTTGATGTAGAAATAAATAAAGCGGTTGTTGTCGCCATTTCCTGGGGACGATGACCCCTTTTCGCTTAAGTGCAGTAACATAATAGTTAAATAAATAAAACCGCAAATTGGTCTGTGCTGTTTAATAAATCTGGTAACCAGCCATGCTGACTAGCAGGTGTGTGGATGTATATGTGATAGAAGTTGCAACGCTGCTGCTGCGATTCTGACCATCAATGCGATACCATCATCACTCACAGAGCCTTCTTCCTAGGTGGCTGGTGAGCTCCGACTCCTAGTCGCCACATGGGCGGAGACACCGGGCCGGCCCCTGTGAGGGATCCCGAGGCCCCTTCAGGACCATTAACAAGGTTATTTCTCTCTCTTTCGTGGACCGTTGTTAGTTGCACACTTACGTGCTGGGCCTCCCTTCTTTCTTCTCTCTGGCCCTTAAATTCTCCCACCCCCTGAGTGCTTCGGTTGAGGTGTCCTCACTGAGGGACAGTTACCGTGCACTCTTCACCCTATTTTCTTCACTTCCTTAACTAGAATCTCTCTCTCCACTGACCCATAAAAAGCTCACGAGCGTCCGCTTGCTTTTTGAAGTCACTTCGTCATCATCATCATCATCATCATCATCATCAGCCTGTTTAGGTCCACTGCAGGACGAAGGCCTCTCCCATCGATTTCCACTCCACCCTATCCTGAGCGAGTTGGTTCCACTTTATTCCCGCAAACTTTTTTTAATTTCATCGCTCCATCTAACCTTTTGCCTGCCTCTGTGGCGTTTTCCCTCTCTTGGTATCCATTCCGTCGCTCTTACTGTCCATCTGCTATCTTTTCTCCTCATGACATGTCCTGCCCAGGTCCACTTCTTTCTTTTAATTGATATAATAATGTTGGCTACTCCTGTCTGTTCTCTGATCCATTCCGCTCGTTTTTTATCTCTTAGCGTTACCCCTATCATTTTTCTTTCCATTGCACGTTGCGCGCTCCTTAGTTTCATCTCTAGTCTTTTCGTTATCCTCCACGTTTCTGCACCGTACGTTAGTACTGGGAGAATGCAGTGATTGAATACTTTTCGCTTTAGTGAGAGCGGTAAGTTTCCAGTCATGACTTAATAGGACTTTTTGAGGGCCTAGTTGGTGCATACTGTCTAAAAATTGTTTAGCGCAGGCAAAGAACGGAGCTCTCTTGTGTGCTCCGTTCTTTGCCTGGCTAAACAATTTTTAGATAGATTCCAGTCATGATTTCGTAATTCCTTCCGAATGCGCTCCAGCCCATCCTTATTATACGGAGAATTTCTTTTTCATGGTTAGGAGTTCCTGTTATTAACTGTCCCAGGTAAACATATTCGCTTACACATTGTAAGTGTTCATTGTCGATTTTAAATTCCTGTTCCTTAGCTAGGCTATTGAACATAACTTTGGTCTTTTGCCTATTCATTTTTAACCCAATTTTAATACTTTCCTTGTTTCGGTCATCAATCATGTTTTTGTAGTTCGTCTCCATCATTGCTAAAGAGTACAATGTCGTCTGCAAATCTTAAATTGCTGAGATATTCTCCATCTATTCGAATTCCCTTGTCTTCCCAGTCGAGACGTTTAAAGGTTTCCTCTAAACATGCAGTGAATAGCATCGGGGATATCGTATCTCCCTGTCTCACACCTCTCTCGATCGGGATTTCTCTGCTTTTCTCATGTAGGAGTAGTGTGGCTGTGCAATCTTTGTATATGTTGTTTATGATTTACACGTATACGCCAGGTACCCCTTGTCGGCGTAGAGCTCCTAGAACTGCTTGTATTTCTATGGAGTCAAATGCTTTCTCGTAGTCGATAAAACGCCATTAAAGAGGTTTGTTATATTCGGCGTACTTCTCAATTACTAGGTTGATAGCGTGGCTGTGGTGCATTGTAGAGTAGCCTTGCCTAAAACCAGCTTGTTCTCTCGGTTGGTTAAAGTCGAGGGTTTTTCTTATCCTTGTAGAAATTACTTTTGTAAATAGCTTGTATATTACTGGGAGTAGGCTAATTGGTCTGTAATTCCTTAACTCCTTTATGTCACCTTTCTTGTGGATAAGGATTATATTAGCATTTTTCGAACTGCTCGGTACACTACATGTCTGGATACATTTCGATAAGAGCGATGCAAGTCTTTCAAGTACAACATCTCCTCCGTCTTTGATCAAGTCGGCTGTTATACCATCTTCACCGGCTGCTTTACCGCTTGAAGTCACTTAGGGGAATTATTTCAATAAAGACATATTGCTATGTCTAAGTCAATACAGATACAGCCGAAGCCTCTCTCTAACACACTTATGCTGAATGATTTAATTTTTGTTACCTAGTGCTTTATCTAAAAATGCGATTCGAAAAAGCGGCTAGTTATGTTTACCATACTTAGGAAAACCCCCTGCTAACAATCGTGGCTTTGTCTTCCGAGACGACATGTGTAGATCTACGTCACCGTTACCCGCCGTAGTCGTCAAGGATGCACCTTTCAGCGCTTGTAGCAGCCCTGGGATGATCAAAGATCGTTTGTGCTACTTACATCTTTTCAAACTCGATCGTTCCTCTTTGAGGCTGAGCTTCACTGCTTGGATTACTCGGGTTAAAAACTGCTCAGAGAGAACATGTCTTGAGACTTAAACTTATGCACTCTTAAACTCGTTAACTTGCATAAGCACTATTATAGTTTTCTGATGTCACCGGGCCTTGATGCGCGCTTCTCTACCGTTAGCAGTTGTTTCGTGTACATCCTCACCTTCACGGTCCTCGTGTTTTTTTTTCGCGCCTTCTCATCTCCTCTACAAGTTATCCTTTTTCCGTACGTATCCGAGCTCACAGGACGTATCCCTGGTTGACCTTCCTACATTTCGACCTTCCTTTAACTTTTCCTCTATCACATCTATTATCCCGTAGCAACTCCAGCTAGACCCTCCTGCAGCCAACGATAGCCACCTACGCTACTTTCATATGCGTTAATGGACCACTTGCAAAAGTCGGAGCGCCACCTAGCGCGAAAAACTGGAAGCGCCGCCCGGTTGGAAAACAAACCGTGCTCCAGCCTTGCTTCCGCACGGCGGCACCACGCATGACGAGCTTTTGTCACGTTTTGTGGACGTCTCGATATTTTTTTCCTTAATTGGAATGATATTAACTTTCCCTAAATGTCACTATAAGTCCTCAAGGCCTTGCAGTTTTTCGCAAACGGATCGTACGACTGTCTTCTCGAGGTGCCGGAACGCGAGCTACAATGCACGACGCTCTCTTCACACTGGCATTTAGTTCGTTCGCAGGGCGCACCGCGCCTAGGTTTTGGAAAATAAGGTTAAGTTAAGAACGTTAAACTTAGCAGAAACACAGTGGTCCTATATTTGTGACTTTATAAGCGCCTGGCCTCCTTCAAGTCAGGCATCAGCTGGTGACATGATTCACGAAAGTGGCGACACTGCTCATCACAAATGTGTGATAACATAACTTAAAAATTTACACGGAACCACGTACAAGCTTAGCAGGTAATTCATTGTGCTGTTAACATCGATGCCCGACGGGCGATGTGCTTTTTGATGGGCGCGAAACGCCAAAAGGTCCGTGCACTTGATACGATATAAAGAACGTCCGCATCGAAATTAAACTGGGTCAAATTTCCCGGTTTGCGACCTGGCTTAAAATCACATCGTGGTTATGGCACGGAATACCCAACATTTAAAAAAAATTTATCATTATGCAGACGTATACGTTCTGGTTTACGAGTCCGGTATTGCATGGTGTCGTGAGCTGTCTATCACAACTGCGGAAGGCTCGTAGCTCGTTTGCAAATCCAGTTAGATTTGCATGCGCAGTCGATCGTTATAAAAAGAAAATGAACACTGAAGGTTTCATCGTGTTTTCCGGTGACAAAGTGCGCGCCACAGATCATACAACGCGGTTGGATACCATCGCATACCTCGCTTCACCGCTGCCGTCCACGCCATTTTCTCTTTGAAGCAACAATCGCGGGAGGAATTTCGGATAAATTACTACTTTCTCTTTCTATCGAAATAGTTGCTGCAGGCGAAAACTACGCATTTCCAGGCATATGAGGCACGCGAACCCTTGAGGCGTGAAGCACGTCGCGCTCGCAGCCCGTTTGTTTTCCAACCAAGCAGACGATGCCGGCTCTGGCGCATGCGCAGTCGTACTTATGCAAGTGGTCCATTCGGGGCTATGTGTCTCGTTTTAACACACAATGCACACCTTGGCTCCTCTCCTCTGGTCAGAGCCTGTGAGAGGAAAGCATGAACGCAGCATTGTGCACAAGGTGCATCGGAGCTGGCAACATCGTGAACAATGCGTTCGTGCTTCTGTAAAAAGTTAGTGAGGCACACGACTCGTTATCACTCCGACATTTAGAACCAAATGTGCCGTCACGAAATGGTTCCCTTCCCTTCCTATCCAGTGCATGTTTACCGTGTATTCCTCGTGCGGAACAAACGACACGTCTGTAGCACTCTCTCACTGGTTAAGCATAACCTGCTGCGCCACAGCCGTCGCCCTCAAAAGAAAATACGCTCATGGCATACGCGTATTTATATCGCTCAATAATTGCCTGCGTACTTTCGGTTCAATAAAACGTAAAATCAACTGACACTAGTTCTGTAGCAGGCGCAACTTATCCAACCTTTCCACACGCGACAGACCACAGAAAGATGAATCTACGGGCTGCCAAGGAACTCCAGTGCAAAGGGGCCTTGCGCAGCAAGAGTATTAAGCATAGAGTAATAGATAGTTGTTCTATTTAGTGAATGAGGTTTATGTCCACAATTCGTACGGTTTCATCTCACCGACCACCGGCGATGCGGGGCAACGGAAGTACTTACTGAAAGAAAAAAGAGGAACAGGAGGCCATGCGCATAAGCTGCTCCCTTCCCCACCCCTTAGTCCCTTCTGTGTATGCATGCAGCTTCCCACCTACCCGCTCACCCACATGTACGGGCAGTTTGCGCAAACGCACTGTCCCCATCAGCGTGCAGCTCCCAGCTTTTCTTCAAGCTAGCAAGGCAGCACAGACTTAACGTCAGGGGAGCGTACTGCGAGTGCCTCGGAAACCAAACGGTACGCACCGATTGCGCAATCTCCTTTGCTACCACACTGGTTTCTATCAAAGCTAATGTAAGTTTTCCCCTCGTCTTTGATATCCAGTCGCTCCAAAACAGCTTTGTTTTGCATTTACAGTCACCGTGCAGCTTCAAAAGATGAAAGGCATAAAAGCGCCTTCGTGAGCGAAAGAGATGGTGGTGCGTGACCATGGTTGAACTTTCAGATATTACAATATTCATATTCCAAAAGGGGCCTGACGTGTTACAGGGCTGTCACCACACCGCCGAGGAAATGGTGACGACAGGGCAACTTGTCACAACTCTTCCTCAAGCGTCATATTCGCTGCGTTCTATTATGATCTTTATTTTTTTAATTTTTGGTATCGCTGACTTCCGACGCCATATCTCGCCTCCACCGACGCTTCATTACTCAATAGACTGGCCGTACGTGCGCTCCTTTGAACTCCTGCGTCCGCCCTTCAGTACTTCTACCACATTGCCTTCGCTGGTACTGTAGACGCACGACTTCAGAATGCGTGATTAATGCCAACGCTTATGCTGCCACTCAAGAGGTGCGTAACGCATGCCCTGACACTATTTATTTATTTATTTATTTATTTATTTATTTATTTATTTACTTACTTACTTATTTATTGGTACCCCAAATGCCCCTGAGGGGTATTACATGAGGGGTGGGCATAACTAGTCCGTGATGGATGTGATGGATGCCTTGAAGGATGTATAGCTGGAGTGGTGCACCACGTCGGCAGGAGGACGATTCCAGTCCTTTGCGGTCTGAACGAAGAATGATTTCATGTGGGCGGTAGTGCGGGCTCCTGGGGGCTAGACTGCTTTTGGGTGGCCAAGACGGGATGAAGAACGATGTAAGGGTTTGATGTGAGCGTGATGACGTAGAAGGTGATACACCTTGTGAAACAGACATGATCTTGCAGTTTTGCGGTGTTGCTCAAGGGTTGGACCAATCACCAATTCCTCTATCATATTTTTCTAAAGAATGTACACACAGATTGTATATGATCCTAAGCTACTCCTCTTAATATCTTTCTTTTTAACTGGCAAGGTGCTCATTTTAGCTAGGTGCTCATTGGCTAGGTACTCCAGCTTTTTCACTGTGCCTTTTTATGTAACTTCCTCGAATTTCGTTACGCGGCATTCAATAGCCAGGGGACTCACGAATTGGCGTTTTGACCTGCACGAGCCCCTGCCCCCCGCCTTTTTATTAGTGGGTTCTAGCTTCAATTTGCCGACTTCGATGATCCACTATGAGATACAACCTAAAGACAGTAATTAGTTGCTGACATATTTGTACCTCGTACTGTAAACCCTTTATGACGACATCATATCCGTAGTTGTCCATTTCCTGTAAATTATATAGTAACAGAGCTTTCATAACAGCAGTAACTCAATAAACTCCGTCATATCATGCCTTATGAGACTTATTAGTTCAATGCCTTGGCCTTATAGGGCGAAAACCGGATCAACGAAGACGTGTGTATGGATATATTAATGGCAATATGGAAACCGGAACAGCGCCACAAGTTGTACAGTATTCTTGTAAGGGTGCTTCTGTCACGTTACTTCAAGCAGAACAGGCACCATCAGAATCGCCATCAAGGAGAGAACAGAGGTGTCGCTGCACAGCAATGAAAGCTCTCGAACTTTCCGTCACTGTTTGCCTGCTGGCAACAGTGGCTGCCTTGACGCTCTTCATGTTAGAGCGGATTGAGGTAAGTGATACTCCTCCTTCTTAAATGCGAAGCAGCTTACGGTCCAGCCTGTTCTGTCCCTGCGCCGTGCACACGCCCACTGCGCATGCGCAACAGGTGGCCCAAGCTGGCAAGGAACCAGAACGCGCCCTCGCCCGCGAGAGACAACGCTGACGCAGGCAGCGTCTGCTAGCGAGTTTCTTGAGTGAAAAAAATCGACTGCTCGCGCTGCAGAACCATCATGATCATATCATCGGTAGACGACCCCTCTACTGAAACAGCATTTTAAAGTAGGTCTAAATAACTAAAATATTCATGAAAATTAAAGAGACTTGTGCTTCGTACGTGCCTTAGATACAAGGGATATGCGAGTATGAAGCACGTGTTAGAAAGAAACGAGGCGAGCTAATTCCCGCACTGTACATGTCAGGAGTGTAGATAAAGTGACCAAATAGGTACAACCTAAATTACGCGTAACTTAACCTAAATTTGCACAAGTCAGCCGTACCTCTTATCTCGCGCCACTACCAGACAACTAAGTGAAGATTGGGATTGCTGTAAGTGATTCTCCACTGTGGCACTTTTTCTTTGCAATGTTCTTTATTTCCCCGTTATTAATATGCGGTCTCAAATGATCAGAGTAGGGGTAGGAATAAACTCTCTTTTGTTTCAGATTTTGAAGAAAGCTGAGCCCTTAAAAAGCATGGGTAAGCTTTCTTCTGTTTCTTTTTGCTCCTACTAAAACATTGACGGTGCTCAAGATGACTGACACTCTGTGTGAAAATTGCGAGTGAGACTTTATTTAGGCTTCTTACAATTCTTCATAAAATAATGTGGAGTGTTTATAAGACTGTGGAGGTCATGTGCGAATTTTTACACAAGCGCGGTAATTGGCGTAAACAGCTTTAAATGTTCCTAATCGAGGCCACTATCTAAACGTAGGAAAATGTGATAGTTTTATTCTAGAAAATATATTTTTTCTGGCACAAGAAGTCATGCTATATATCTTATGAAGCCGCATCTGTCGCATCGAAAACAGTATGTTAAAACTGCAAACATCTGATCAAAACGAGTGAGATTAAAACAGGAGTACCTCAAGGGAGCATCCTGCGACCTCCTCTTGTTAACATTTACCTGAACGATAATCATAATGATTCTACATTTATAATTTGTGTGGATCATACCAAGATACTTTTGACTCGTCGCATTCATAAAGAGCTGTCTTTGCGCTGCAAAATTTCTTGGGCATGCTAGAACTCTGCACCAACGAAAATGCAGTGCCTGTTAACGTAAGCAAAACTAAAGCTGTAGTTTTTAAGAGCAAGAATGGGAAATCGAAAACTCTAATAAAGCATCAATATAGCATCAATATACAACGCAGTAAGTTCAAATTATGAAATCTATAAAATAACTTCTTTATTTTGCGAGAGCATGCAGTGGAGTGACCATGTAGACAATGTTTTACACGCAAGGATCCTAGAGCTTAGGGCACAGACTTGCATCACAGGTCTCTGTTACCATGTAAAGCAAAACTTTAAATATGTATGGATTATTTAGCATTTAAACTGGTGTACATTTGAGTGGGATATGACGACAAAAATGCTTTAAGGAAATATTGGTTTTTTACAAAACCTATCATAAATATGACTTTCCTAACAGATATGTAAGTCATCATCTGTTTAATGAACATTGCATTATCCATGCTTTCAATTCCTACGTAGAAGAAAAAAGCGGTTTGTCCTCTATAACTGGGTTAGTTTGAATGCAAACTTATAAATCCCATTGCCCACATCTTCATCAACTACGTTGGATATTTCCTGCCACGAGAACCACTTATTGATTACAAAAAATATGTTACCAGCTGCCTTCACAATTAAGCAAACTCCGTTTTGCAGACATAGAAATAACAAAAGTGACAGTTTCTCAGCTGCGCTAATACCTTATGAACACTTCAAGCACCTAAAAGTGCCTCAGTTTCCCTGTCACCCTGTGTACATCGGTCAATGTGTTTCTGCTTTCGTTTCTTTTTAGGGGCGAAGCTCCTTAAGGCGTAGGCTTGTCTGCCGTAGTTGTCCGTCGTATTCGTCTTCATCGAACGCTGAGCATCCTCGAACGCTGGCACGCGCTCTTGTGTCACGCGTTCGCGCCGGTTCCTCTTCGTCTACTCCGGCATCACTCAGTTTCGGTTTCTTTTCGTATTACATCGCAATAGCCCCAGTTTTAAGTAGTTGTTCACAACTTTTCTGGGAGGTAGAAGATGCGAAACGAATACCACAGTGTTCTAGAGAATTCAGTCGTCTGTCCATACAGCACGAAGCATTGCTAAATTAATCCAGAACTCGGCACGATTTACGATGAACCTCCGGAGCTTCGCCCACTCGTCATCATTCACTCCGTGGATATGCGTGGATTTTTTTGTTATTGACTAACGTTGTTCTCTGCTCCTTGATAATTTTTCTGTGTGTGTAAGCTACATATTCGTTATGTATAGATGCTCTAATATGTGCATGTACGTATGTGTATATCTGTGTAACATCTGGAATTGCTGTAGGCAATTTAATATGCATGCTCCCGTCCAACCACTTCTGCCTTTTGTAATACAAGTAGTGAAATGGCTAGCTGTTTTTAACTTCAACCCTTCCATCAATGAGGTTTTGGCCCAATATGTCATTATTATTATTATTATTATTATTATTAATATTATTATTATTATTATATATTATTATTATTATTATTATTATTATTATTATTATTATTATTATTATTATTATTATTATTATTAATAATATTATTATTATTATTGTTATTGTTATTATTATTATTATTATTATTCCAACACCTCAAGTACGAGAGTTTTGGAACACTGTTCCTAAAACATCAATCGCAAGCTGCGGCTAGTCGTAATAAGAGTCCAGAAATATTAGTGGGATTGCTGGGAAGGATTTCGAATAATACGGTGCCTGCTCGTCCGGCAGCTTCCTCGTACACGCAAACCAAACCAACGCCTGCACCACTGTTTTTATCAATTGCATACTCAGTGTGCAAGATGAAAGCCTTTGGAAACACTGCTGATAACTTGTTGACACGTGAAAATACCGTTGCGAAGTAGACTGTATTTGACTGTAAGAGATGAACTACGTTGCAGCCGCATTTGGTGTCAGCAACCTCAGCTTGCTGGCAGTTGACAACCACTACATCACTCTGGCCTGGGATCAGCCACAGGGCTACTTTGACTTCTACACGATCGACGTCAGGAATAGAAACGACAAACAAGACAGCGACCATCAACGTTATCAAGCCCGATCTTGTGGCAACGGTACTATCATTCACCGTGAGCAGACTCGGGTAACCTGCGGTCCATTCAATGCCTGCTCAAGCGTTAGTGTCACTCTTCGCACGTTCATAAAAGGACAATCAGAACAAACATCTAGCGGAAACACCTTGAAAGACATTTTCATCAGCGGTAAAGGTAAGTCAATTCTCTCTTTTCGTGTTTGTTTTTAGGTCCTACTAACGTTTTTGAAAAGTTCTCGTGAAAATTTAGAAATATTTTATAGCGTCTTCCGTAAAATATTTATTAATTTATTTTAATGGTCTTCGTTCTCTGATGCCCACACATTACGATTAATTGTCTCAATGTTGCGGTTATTTTTGCACCATCGTGAAAGCCGAGTAGGCATGTAGTTTTCCACGTGTGTTTCCGGGTGCTTCGGTTTAAAATCTCCATGCAAGGTTTTATCATTGCTTTTTATCATTGCTGTAAAGCTCAAAAATTGATGTTCCAGTAACTAGAATAACTGCGACCGATGTTTCCGAGTAACGATCTCTGAAAGACAGAGCATGCTCTATTTGCAAAGGAGAATGGCATCACACTGTGAACCTACTTTTCCCACGTGATCTCCCACACGGAACTTTGCGACTCATGCACCGTCGGACAGCATGGTGTTGTTGACTCTACATCGTAGTGTTTCTACTGTGTGATATATTTCTGTCTACTTTTCGCTACGATTCTTACTATTACTGAGCGACAGCTAGTAGTCGCCGCCGTAGGTAAGGCCCAACTTTTTGTATGCACGATATCGATAAAAAAATATCTGTACGTACTCCTCGGAAAATGAAAGTCTCATCCATGATGAAAAGCCAGTTCTCGTTCCCTGTAGCCTCGCGCTGCAAAAAGGTGAAGAGAAGCTCTCTTTTTAATACTCGTTATTCCTTATGCGGGATTCCGCAGAACTGGTTTGCCACCCATATATTAATATATGCGTCTGTGTGGGCGCACTTGAGAAAACTGATGTTTGTGAAGTATTTGAATGTCTTTGAGATGCCACTAAACGCCTGAAACTCGCGCAAAAGATATTGTGGTCACGAGCCATTTCACACTGAGGATTCGTCGGTCACGAACGCGAGTGGTTGACTACGTCATTTCCGTTTTTCTTGTCCATCAGGTCCAAGTGAACCACGGCGCATCACGACCATCACCGAGTCACCACACACGATAGAACTAGCGTGGGCCCCGCCAGCCAGTGTGGATGGAATTCTGGACGCGTACTATGTGAAAGTGTGCGAGAACTCAACCTGTGATGAACAGCGAAACTCAACCGACTGCGTCGACCACGAAGTTTCAAGTACGCGGCTAGTATTCAACAGCACAGTGGACACGCCGTACTGCATCCTCATCTCGGCTCGAGCAAGATGCGGCGGGAGCATACTCATAGGCCCTCCTGCAGCACATGATATCCGAACGGCGTCGTTCAGTGAGTCGCATTTATGTTTCAATGCCTAGACGAAGCCCAGAACAGCCATTCTTCGGGGGGACCCGGCGTGGTAGCCTGACGGCTAGGTGTCGGTTTGTAAAGCTCGAGGTCGCAGGATCGAATCCCGGCCACCTCACTTCGATGAGGGCGAAATGCAAGGCACGCACGTGTACTTAGATTCACGCGCCCGCTAACGGATGCCAGGTGGTCAAAATTACTGCGAAGCCATTAACAACGGGGCGTGGCTCGTAGATATCGTGGTATTAGCACGTAGAACCCCCGTCACATATTATTAACATTTGGGAAGGTTAAAACGTGTACAAGAAGCATTCAAGGCTAAAATAATTGCTGGATTTTTACGTGTCAGAACAACGACGTATGTGTACGAGGCACGCCGTAGCCGAGGGCTGCGGAAATTTCGGGCACCTGTGGTTCTCTAACGTCCGCTGGCGTCGCACAGTACAAGGTCCTCTAAGCATTTTCGTCATCATTAAAGGTACGAACCCAGGTCTTTCGCGTCAGCGGTAAAGCATCATAACCACTAGGCCACCGAAGTGGAGAAGAATCAGAGGTCGAAGACTAGTTAAGCAGTTAGGGCACAACTGAGACAACAGTGTAGTTGCGCCAGATAGTGGACGCATAATTTCAGACAGCGCAGGATTTACGGAAAGCTGAAGAACAAGTACACAAGTGAAGTGGTTATACATTGTTCTTTTTTGCGAGCGGGCGGGCTGTAGCTAATAACATTGAGCTGGCAAATGAGGAAATGTTTTGACAGTCATGTTACTTCGGCCACCTGTCTGCGAAAGTAATAAATGTCGTGTATTTATACAGATATAGCGGAGAAAAAAAAATAAGGATTAGAAAACTAGGTAGTCACAGCGTTCTCTATTGTGTAGATCTGCACAGTTACACAATATATTAACACACACGTTACTGCTGCAGCGCTCCCTCGCGTCGTCAATCTGACCCTGTTGGCTGCTGATAGCCATTACATCACGGTGGCCTGGGATCAACCTCGGGACGGATTTGACTTCTACTGGCTTGATGTTACTGGTGGGGACAGGTGGTGAACGGGACACTCTGCAAAAGAGTCACACGGGTGCATGTGGCAATGGCACCATCATTCGTCCAGGGCAGGCTCAAATACCTGCGGCCCTTTTGTTTCCTGCTCCACTATAAATGTCACTGTTCGCACGTACGAGAAAGGGCCGCCAGAACGTCTCTCACTTGGGACCACCTTAACTAATCTTTTCCTGGATGGTCAAGGTTAGTACTACTTCCAGTGTTGCTTGTGTCATTTTACATGAGGCGGGAGAGAGGGCGAAACTGTCAGGCACCTGCGGAAATTAATTCGAAATCTTATCGCGCATGATATTTTGTGCCATTTCTTCCGTGTTTAATTATTTGTATTCCAAAGTACTGCAGTATGTACCACGAATGTTTAATTTTGAAACTGGCGTCCGCTTCAGCGCGAATTAAGCAACGTTTTGCAGATTTGAAGATTGAGAAACGTAGCCCTTCCGTGATGCCCACTTAGCTCCGAATGTATTAGGACATCTCCAGTCTTCCTTTCCATGCGCACAAATAAAACATGGCCACCAACCACTTTACCTCGTGTTAATAAATATGCTCTCTATGAAAATTACGTGCTGCCGTAATAAGTATGGGTGCTATCGCACTAGCCGCCAGCTCATACTCTTTGGTGCTTGGCAGCCCCGGGGCAAGTTTGTAAGGCCCGAATTGTGATTTATTATGAAAAGCGGAGTTCTTTAAGCAAGGCGTTAGGCGTTACGTCCAAATAGAAAACTGTCATCGTCGTGAAATACGTGCGCGTCCATTTCTTCTGTGAAATGCACGGCATTTGCGTGCGCCCTTCTTCCTTTGCTGATGTCCCCAGCCACTACTACATATAGGCGCATGAATAGCATAGCATAGCGGAGCACAAATTGGTATAATATATCAAGGGCCAGCAAAGGGTGAGGACGAGATAAAGAAAGAGGGGAGAGGGTGACGAGTAGCGTAGGCATGTGTAGCATAGCATAGCAAGGGAAGGGAAAGGCAGGTGGTGTTGAGGAGGAATAGTGGGAGGGTCAGCACGAAATGACCGGGAGGGGAAAGCCGCAGTCGAGAATTTCCCTCCAATTTGAACATAGCCACGCTATTCAAATCGGATAAGGTGACGTCACACCTATAGTCATGTGACATGTTCGCGCCAAGACGATGTAACAGCTAGTCACGCGACTTAAAGTAGCATGTAGAACGCCGAGAACCTAGGTCGGTCGCAAGCTTCAGCCTTGCACCACCAGTTGAAGCTGCGAACCATCTATTTTAAAAAGTACCGCAAAATGTTCTATTCCAAAATTTTGAGTTTTGGCCGGAATTCAGCGAACATACGACCCTTGAACGGCGTCCTCGGTCTAGTGCTAGTTTCGCTGTAGACCTCACCGACTACACGGGGATTTTCTACGAGAAATATAGAGATAAAAAGAACGTGCTTGTGCTAAAGCACAGTAACAGATGGTGTCATGGCACAATGATATTTTCCACATTTCCGTGGGCATGCCATTCAAAGCAAGCGTAATGACAGTTGGGGCAAATATGCGAACAAATTTGTACGAAACGCGGAGAATGCCAGCTCACAAATGGCGCATATCATACAACGATATGACTAAACGATCGCATGTGCAGTGCCGATCACAGAAGTAGTAGGAGCAACAGAATAAGTTTCCCTGTAGGAAGATGAGCAAAATTTTTTGCAAAGCTTTGGTGATCTCTGTTATTCATCTTAAATAGTGTAGCCTTCTAGTATATAATACTTCTTAGGCCTCTCACTTGCAGTAAATCTAACTTTTCGTTCCACTTGTATATGCTCGGAGTTGACATAGTTTTGCTGCCGCTACCTTCTACACGTTCCTACCTTCCACTGGAGTTGCTCTTCCGTATTGAAGAGCAACTCGTGTTGTGTTCTCTCCGATTTATCAATTGTTCTTGAGATGACACAATCAACTCTACGAGTGCTTGTGTATAGCGGCGTTCTTGTTTTGTAAATCAGCGTTTCTTTACATTGCAAGTAAACGCAGTAAGAGTGCATTATTGTGGGCACACGAATGCCAGAAAAAATATTGTAAACTAACAATCATTTCCCGTAACCTGTTCCGCAAGCTCCAAGTGCACCAGTGGAATAGCCGTCTCTGCGAAGTCGCCATTTGTCACAAGGCTCGAATGGGAAGTACCGACAAGGCTACACGGAATCTTCGTTGCGTACAAGGTGAAGGTGTGCGAGCTGTTTACAACATGTGACGTTAATCAAAATGCAAGCGGCTTCAACGAATACGAGTCCTCGGATGCGGCGCTGGATATCAACAGCACCGCAGACACCAAGTACTGTGTTCTCATCACGGCCAGCGCGCAGTGTGGCCATGGCGTTTTGACCAGCATCCCAGCAGTGAAGGAGTTCAGAACGCCTATCTTTGGTAAGATGCTTTAGTTTTCTCATGAATGTGGGCATGTTGTGACGGATGCTCTCAGAGAAATGTCAGCGTAATATTTCTTGGGGGCTTACTCCTAAACAAGTGCTACAATACTGATGAAAATAATCGCATGTTAAAATGCGTTGATCCTTTTAATGCTTCCTATCTAAAACGTTAACTGAATAAGGCGCTCAAACGCACTTTCACCTCAGCGAAAAAGTCCGCATTCCCCACCCCCCGCCCTAGTTTTTAGTATGGTTGTTACATTTCCGCTAGAAACTCCCAGATATTATTAAAGCAGCATTTATTACTGTAGGACGTGATTCTTAATTTAAAATTTCAGCTAAAGGCACTTGCAACGTGCTTCCTTGTAAAGATGTGACTCATGTTCCCTTATGTAAAAAGAAATCATTACTGTAGCGTACAACTTAACGTTCAGATGGCGAATTCCCGTTGTTGAAAGTAGATCAGCGTAGTTTAAATGTTTCGTAGAAAAATCTTTTATAAGCTGGAATCGCAAGTGTGGGGGAACGCTGTCATTTTTTAGGAACGCGGAAATCTTGCATCAACGAGGTATTGTGAAATGCAATGTCCTTTTCAGCGCTTTCCGACGTCTCCAACCTAACAGTGGCGGGCATCAGAAGTGGCTATGTTACGCTAACTTGGCAAAAGCCGAGTGGTCGCTTTGACTACTATACCGTTGAAGTAACCGGAGGCATGTTCAGCAGTGAAACCGTGGCCCACCGAAGGCATGGTTGGTGCTCCAATGGAACCATATCCGCCCCGACCAGACAGAACTGACGTGCGGTCCTTTCGATCCATGTACCAAGTTGTCCTGCACGGTTCGAACACACTTCAAGGGACCACAAGAGCGCAGCTCACCTGGAGTGACAGTATCGGATATCTTTGTACCTGCCGAAGGTATGTGCCCTGAGTTTTCGTATATACTTTTCTGTTTAGGCTCATTCACTAACACAGATTTTAGCCCCATATAACTAACTATATATATAGACTTCTCCAACTGTAAAGATCACCGAGGAACTTCGTTGTTACCAAACACTCAAGGAATAGGAGAGGACGCAGTGGCAGCAAAATTTATAAAACCAATAATGATTATTTGTCCCGATGGTGTATGACAGTGTTCAAAGTATCATTCGAACAAAGTACAACGCTAAAACCGGAAGCTTATCCTGATAATTACGGAGCTTGGAACACATGGCGAACCAACACCCATGGCACATAAAACACTCAAGAAGACTACTCACAAACCATGAAGCCCCCTGTGTAATGATGATCATGGGCTCATCACGAAATGAATCTTCATAAGCGCCGACAGCACCTTCATCCCAACTGCATTCTAGGTGCAGTGAACATGGACATCTTTCTAATGCAAAATTCAGTACAAATAACTAATAACTAAGTTAATTCTTCAGTGATTGTAGAGATTGTGCTGGCTCAGCACTGCAGATTATCCGTAAGCATCGCGGGGTCCCATTTTCTTAAAAATGGTAAGTCTATAGCCTTGGAAATTAATGAAAATCGAGTAAACACGATATCGTTGCAATCCGGCCATTTTCGTTCTATTGCAGGGGTCCCATTTTTCTTA